>JAHTLZ010000129.1:52758371-52771350 GCA_023846285.1 Phrynocephalus versicolor
AATAATAATAATAATAATAATAATAATAATAATAATAATAATAATAAGGTTGCAATGTTTTACACCACTGTTGTGTCCTAGGCAGGACCTTTGTCTAAATATTCAGAGAGACTCACAGAGTTTGGAACAGTAACCTAAGTGGACTACAACTTCCAGATTCCCCCAGCGAGCATGGTCATTGATTGCCAATATATACGGTAGATGCTGAAATCCCACCATTTTAATGAGAAATTCAAGGCAGGCCACACAAGTGGTAGTTTGCTGGTTACCAATTCCTAGAAGCAGCATGGCCAATGGCCCTGGTAGCTAGCAGATCCCAGCACTTGCAGTCCAGAAAAGTAAATGTTTCATGTTATGGTAGGAGCTCCTTAGGGACATTTGCAACAAGCACTGAGGTGCGAAAGCACTCCCTCTTTTTTCTTTGCAGGTACCTGTTGTTGACCAGGAGATCTAAAAGAGAGTTAGGCCAGGTCAACGAAAGAAAAAGTTTTACTTTGGGGGACACATTTTGTCAAATACTTCTCTCTGGATGACAATAGAATACTCTGTCAGTTACTCTCCAGAAAATTAATTTTTCCTATTGCTGGGGCCAGCTTTCCTCCATTCCCTGTGAAGGGACATTAACTCATGACTCAGCTTTGCCAACTCCTTGCCCTGTTTGGTGAAGTACTGGAGGCTGCTTCTTTCAGTGCATAGCTGTTCGTTTGTGCGATCTCTCCTGGCTGACAATGGCCGTTACTTCACGAGCCGCTCGCTTCGCGGTAAGCCGTCATTTGCGTGCGAACCGACCGCTTCAGTCCGCACGCTCCTCCCTTTTGGCTGCGACGTCACCCCGACCACGCCCCCTTTAGCGTGCTCCAACCGGGGCAAGTGATGCCCCTGGCGGAGGACGGGAATCTCTTCGCTTCGCATCTCGCTTCGCACCCAGCGCCACGTGTGGTCTCAGTTTTTGGCTTTTATTTCAAGTTTTTTTAAAAAATATTCAAACAGGGATATCGATGCATCGCTATATTGTTTCATCGCTTTGCGCTGTTACTTCCTCGCTCAAGTAGCAGCGGCGGCGGCGGCGGCGGCGGCGGGCGCAGGAGGAGCCGCTGCTGCCTCGCCCGGCCAGAGCAGGGCACCCGGGGCAGGCAGCGTGCAAGCGGCGGAGGGCGGGCGGCTGTGCCATGCGGGGCTCCCCCCGAGTAGCGGCGGCGGCGGCGGCGGGGGGCTGCCAATGATGCCAGGAAACAAAACACAAGATCGTACAGTAACCATGCTCTGTCGTGAATGACAGCCAAGCATTGATGCATCGATACACCGGTCCCTTTTTTTTTAAAAAAATCAAAGAACGCGGGAAACGGGGAAGAACACCAGTGTTTTAATGCGAATGGAGCTCGTGAGGTCATTCTCGGTTCGAACGGAAAAGCAGCCCGCGTGAGTACAGGGAAAAAGGGGTGGGGGCGAAGGGAGACCACGTGATCGCCTTCGCATTCAAAGCGAAGGCAATCACGCTGCGAAGCGAAGAGCCTCGTGAAGTGACGGCCAATGATGACCCACTTGGCTAACATGTCTTCTCTTCCCTTATTGGAGGATCACTCTGGTCCCAAACAAGAGTATGTGCCCTTTTGGCTGGCCTCCTACCACAAGAGTTACCTGAGTGCTCGGTTGTGTGGGAAAGCTGTTCCAGTAAGTTTGTCTCCAGTGGCTCCCTGAGGGGTGTCAATATCATCACAACATCCGATTGGTGGCCATTGTGTTGTCATGACTACCTGAGCAGCCAGCATTATGCTAAAAAATACTGAAGTTCTGTGTTGCAAGTACTGGAAAAATATTCCCTGTTGCATATTACTATTGGAGGGGGTGATTTAAGCTATCCCTTTTGCACTCTATATTGCTTTCCAAAGTAGTATCATATTATGGGCACCAGGATTATTGTAATCCCATGTTAAAGGTATTGTTTGAGATTTACTTTTTATCATTACTTTCTGGTAGCAAATTTTTAAAAAATGAACGAATGAATCAATTGATCAATAACTGAAGAAGAAACCTTGGAAAGGTTTTCAGAAGACCTTCTTCCCCTCGTTTTTAGGCATTTCCCTTACTTTTTAGAATAGACTGCCCCTCCGAAAATAAGCAAACCTACAGCCTAAATGCCAACACCCGAAAGTTACTTTGGATAATTTAGGGAAAGTAAAGAGGCATCTACATTGACATATAATGTGAGTAATGCTCCAAGATCTGATTTACGTCATTTTCCTTTGACCACATGTTGTAAAAGTGAATATGAATTAGCCTGGACTCCCCAGTTACACCCCTTTAGGGTTCCCCCCACCACCACCACTGGGGCATCTATGTTTTGTTTTGGGGTTTTTTTTGACAGTGAACCCACTTGCCTTAATTCCGGTTGTTGTGATCACTTCAATCAATGCAGAAACGTGTGTGCAAGGTTATGTTGGTGAGGGATTAGGGGTGGGCACCTCCAAGCACCTTTGCCCTTGTGTCTTGCATCATGAGGGGAGAGCGAGCTGGAGCCCCACCACTCACTCACCCTGCTAGGGTGTAATTCATTTTTTGTCCTTCATTTTCAGCAAAGGCCCTGGTGGAATGATGCCGATTAGGTGGCAGAAGGAAAGTGATGGATGGAGTGGTGGCTGTGGGAGTGGGAGGGCAATTGTCCCTCAGCCCTTGTGTACAGCTTATTAAGATTGTTCTCCTTTAGCCTGGTCTCCTGCAAATCTGGAGGAGAACAGGAGAGCTACAAGAATGTTGGCCAGATTCATCCTTTCTCTCTCCTGGCTTCTTGTGTGGCCAGTTGAAGCAAATGAACACAGTGAATCAATTTGCATTTTCCCCCTCACTGTGTAATCATGCCCTAAATTACATAATGATTTTTTTTAAAAAAAAAAATAACACCTCAAGAGCTGTTTTTGTTCTGCTATGGGCTTTTCAGGCCACATTTTTTCTTTTGTCTTGGGCTGATACAAGTGGGTGTTCAATGGCTGTAGTGTAGGCATATCAGCTGTATGTTCATCTTCTTGTGGAAATGGTGAGTAGAACTGATCAATCAGTATCAGAGGGTGTATTATGCATGTACTTAAACGGCTTCTACTCAGATCAGTGGGACTTGAAAATGTTTTGCACTATTTGAAATCAGTGGGACAAAGCAGGCAGCTCAGTCTTCCACAACCAGTTTAGAGGAGTAGAGCAAATGAATTCATAAAGGGGAACAAAGGAGTAGAGCCAATTAACATAATTACAAACCCATACCTTTGTTTTGCCTGTTAAAAGTGAAGTCAGATGCAAATACAAGTACTTCACACCAAAACAATCTAACAATTAACCCTACTTTTCACTATGCCCGAGGTGATACAAGAATAGATTTTTTGTGTGTCTTATAGCTAATGGTATGAAACTTGAGTTAAGGAAGCTCAGAAACACAGGAGTAAGAGGAATGGGGGGGGGCTGAACTCTCATTTTTAGATTCTTATAGCTCCTGGATTAATGTCAAATGTACTACCGATCTGATTTTAATGAACATAACCTGTGGTTCAGAATTCCTGATCAGTGGCTGTTCAGCACAAAATGGAGTGATAATTGCCTGCTTAACGACAACCTACATGTTAGACAAGAAGTTTACTGTCAGTCCCAAAGTTTTAATTACAGAATAGGACGTAGGCAGGCAATATATGCTTTATGAAACAAGGGCACAAGAGAGGACACTGACCTGGACAGAATCTGCATCTGCTTACATATACTCACACCCACCCACATTCAGAGTTAATTGCTAACATCAAAATAGAGGCACAATATTCTCACCATGGTGAGGAGGACCGTGACCTCGTGAATGGTACACCCACTCAGTTTGCTATTCATCTACGAAAGGCTGGTGAGCATCACCAGTATCCCTTTTCTTTCTTCTTATGATGCTTCTTTGCTTAAACAGACTCAGACTGCACAACCCGTCAAGGAGTGGAGATTTGCAAACAGAGGGCTGCCCTCTATGAAGCAGGGCACAGGCACGTATAATTAGGTGGAAGCAGTGCCACTAGGGAGGAGAGCCTAAACTTCCTATACAGCACTTACTTCAACAAATGAAGCTGCAGTCGAGGTCAAATGGCAACGCTGATATGCATACCTTTCGTACAAACATGAGGTTATTTCTGATTGCACACTGTACATGTTTTGTCTTTCCCCTTCCAGGCTTGTAGTTCATATATAGGTGCATTTAGAGTAAGGATCTGGATACCTTAGTCAGGACTTTTCCGTCATTGCCTTCATGTATCAGGATTGGGGATATCCACAGTTTTGGAATACAGTGGTACCTTGTATAACAGACAGCTTGTATAACAGAAAATTTGTACAACATAAAAAATTCCGGAGATAGGGGAAATTTGCTTAACATAATTGCCTATGGGGAAAATCCGTACAACATAAAAATGGGATTACTCTGCTTTCAATGCATTCCTATGGGAATTTGTATAAAGGAAAATTTGCTTAACATAATTTCATTTGGAACGAATTAATTCCTTTATACAAGGTACCACTGTAGTTCTGTTTTTGCACTTCCAGCTCTGACCCAAAGTTACAAAATTGGTTCTTCTTCTTCTTCTTCTTCTTCTTCTTCTTCTTCTTCTTCTTCTTCTTCTTCTTTATCATCATCATCATCATCATCATCATCATCATCATCATCATCATCACGACAACAGACAAAAGAGTGAGAACAGAAAAAAGAATATTTTTTATCCAGCATGTTGTTAGTCTGTGGAACTCCTTATCACAGGATGTGGTGATGGCATCTAGCCTGGATGCCTTCAAAAGGGGATTGGACAGATTCCTGGAGGAAAAGTCCATCACAGGTTACAAACCATGATGGAGATGTGTAATCCCCAGGCTTAAAACCAGGGTACTTCAAGGGCCAGATGCTGGAGAGTGGTATCAGAGAAAGATATCTAGTCTTGTGCCCCCCGAGACGCATTTGGTGGGGCCACTGTGAGATACAGCAAGCTGGACAAGATAGGCCCTTGGCCTGATCCAGCAGGGCTCTTCTTATGTTCTTATCATCATCATCATCATCATCATCATCATCATCATCATCATCATCATCATCATCGAACCGCAAAGCTGGAAGGGACTTACAGATCATCATCAACTCCAGCCCCTGTCAAGGAGGCTCAGTGGGGAATCAAACTCCTAGCTCTGGTTCCAAAGCCAGATGCCTCAACCACTGAGCTCTCTTGGCAGTCGTGGTTCAAAATCCACCCCTCCTCCAAACTACAAAATGTTCACCTGAAAGGCAGAACTGAGTTTAGTTTCTGCTAATGAATGGAAGCAAATCTGGAGCCCACGCAGTGAAACTAGACTACTGAAACGTGTTCTCAAAGGGAAATGATACAGGAAGAGGAGCAGGCCCCTCAACTGTGATATGGGAGGGCCAGATGTAATTATGCTGGATGTGGCACTCTCTGTCCAGCAGGTGGTGTTGTGCTCTCAGTTTGGCTAGAGCCAAAATATTTCCCTGCTTTAGCCATTTCACATGCTGTTGTCCTTTTCTCAGCCTGAGGCTGATTTGTTCCATCAAGAATACAGATGGAGCAAATGGGATAGATTTGGCTGTAACTGGGGAAATGCTGATGCAGATGACTGAGTAGCAAGGACCTATCTCCTAGCATCCATGTTGTCTCTCTATACCAAAGAGAAACCAAACTGAAAGGAGCTAGGTGCTTTAGGCACTGGTTTCAGCTACCATGCTAGTATTTTTCCATTGTGCTTCCTTTTCATGAACGCATCTTGTGTACAAAACCCTCTTCTGGTATCGCTTATTCCTTACTGAGTATGAGCAAGGGAAAGGAGGGTGTAACAGAAACTGGAAAGGAGGAGGAGGAGGGGGAGGAGGCCCTATGTAAAACATTTTACTATGCAAAACTATGCCACAGCTACACAAGGAAAGAAGAGGAAAAGGCACTTGTCTTATGCTGCTTGCCAGCTTCTGCCTTGCTAACAACAGCCACTCTTTCTGCAGTCTTTTGCTCTTCCCTGTGATGTTTTTCACGGTCATTTCAGGGCAGCCCGATCTGCAGACACTGGGGTCAAGAACATCTACCTTCCATGCCATGAAAACATTTCCCTGGTGACTTCTGCAGATCAAATTGCTCTGAAAGAAGCAAGGACATAATCTCTCCAAGTGATTCCTTTGACACTTCACTGATTTGCTGCAAGGCATACAGAAAGCAGGACAAAAACGGGTTTATAGGTTGTCACATGACATCACCCTACTTTTGAAAATTTATGTAGGACACCAATACACTAAGGACATCCTCTGTTTAGAAGCTGGGGAGTTAACTAATCTAATATTTGCAACACTTTTAATTTGCAGGTTGATCGTCACCAAGCTGTGTACTCATTTATTTGGTCAAGACTCTCCAAGAAGTGGTCAAGTCAAAATTCTGCACACTTTCTGAGCCTGTAGAGGAAAATGCCAGATAGGAGTCAAATGAGGAATGGGAGAGAGGTGGAAGCCACTGCTCTGGCTGCTCAAGTAACAAAATAAAAACATGGCTATCAGTTGCTACTCAAGCAACTAGACGCAGGTATGTTAGTTCTCAGCGAATGCTTTTGACTGACCAGCTATGGAATTGAGGCATGTTTTTGATTGGGTGAAATAAAGAGCTAAATCAAGAGCTGAATATGTGAACTAGAGCAGGAATTTCAAAAACTCAACCATGGAAGACTTCTATGTATGCCTGCTCAGATGTAAGCCAATGGGTTTGAAGGGACAAAGTCTCAAAATGAATCGTACATAGGATTTGTTTCCAGGACGAATGGTCCAAGGTACTCAACCATGTGTCTTCCAGATGTTTTAAGCAAGTCCCATTGCCTCCAGCTAGCACCACCAATAGGAAAAATGGGAGCAGCAGACCCCCAACATCTGGAGAAAACCAGCTTAAGGTAAGCTCTCCTGGAGCTTGAACATAGATGGAAGAACATTTGGCTTTTTAGATGTTTTGGAACTTCACCAGGTTCCGCCAATGACAACAGTTTGTGGAGATTGTAGTCTAAAACATCTGGAGGAACACAGCTTCTACTTATTTGCTTTAGAAAAAACAAATAAATAATTAAAAATTAAAAAGATAAAATAGATTTTAAAATAAAATAATCAATAAATTATATATGATACTTATTTATATAAATTATAAAGTACTGGTTTTAAACTATAAAGCCTTAAATGGCCTAGGTTTAAACTATCTCAAAGATTGTATATCCTATTATGGACTGGGTGTTAAGATCATCCAGAGGGGCCTTTCTCTTGGTCCTGCCACCTTCACAAGTGTGTCTGATGGGGACACAGGAGAAATACTTCTGTGTTGCTCCTCCGAGACTTTGGAACTCCATTCCACAAGAAGCCAGACTGGCCCCATCTTTGCTGTCTTTCTACAAGCAGACAAAGAATGTTCTCTCCAGGCAATTCTTCCCTCAGTAACTAGTTACCTGTTGGCGATTTTAGATTTTTTTTAAAAATTGTATACTTATTGTTCTTAGCTTTAACATTGCCTTTTAATGTTTGCTCATTGTTCTTATCGTTAAATATTGTCTTTCAGTGTTGTAAGTCACCTTGAGTCCATATCAAAGAGAAAGGTGGCAAGTTTTCTCTGAATGATGGATTGATTACCTACTGTGTCTTTATATGAATCTACCATATATGGCTACAAAGACTTTGTTTTTATAGCCACTTGTAACATTGCGATTATATCTCTCCTTGTGTAATTGCATTGACACTATGTAAAAAATTGTTAGTTTTAATGTTGCCTTCTAATGCTGTAAGATAGATACCCATCACTTCCCTGTTTCTCAAACTGAATATGTCTTAAGTGTAATGGACGGTGTATTGTCTCCCCTTGGGTCTTTTTCCAAGGAGAAAGGTGGAGTAAAAATACTCAAAAATAAAATTAATAAATAAAGGTGAGGTAAATAGTTAAAAAATTAAAATGGTTGTTGATGACGATATACTGCCAAAGCACTTGCTCCATGTCTTGGAAGACCCAAGCTGCTCCTCACTGTTGCTCATTCAGTTGCCCTCTCCGTTCAGTTGCAAAAATATAAATGTATCCAGTAAGACTGCCTTTAAAAACTGTTTGGGAATTTCAGCTTCCTGAAAAGGTCATCTGCTAGAGTGTTTGTAGGGGTTCAGTAGGTTGATCATACTAAACCAATGCTGCAGCAACCACCCATCTATTTCCACACTCAGTTTAAAGTGCTGGTTGCAAAAGTCCAAACCTAGCCCAGGCCCTCAGAGAGCTTCCACCTGACCTACCTCTGGTGGTGATCACGTCAGTAGGGATTTTGCTCTTGTGACCCCTTTTAGAATTCTGTCCCCTGAAAAATGTCTAGGCTCCATTTATCTGAAGCTTAATCCAACAAGTCTTTATTGATTTTACTGCGGGCCCCTATGCAGGTCTGGCATCAAGGATATAAATTATCAATTACCTGTCAAGTGTCAGATTGAGGAAATGGTTCATAGCAAGTTTTTGAAATGCCTGGCATTCCTGCTTTTCTTCCTTATCCTGACTGTTCAAACCATTTTCTCAAAGAAAGTGGGCAGAAGCAAGAGTAAGGAGAGAGATAATATTCACAATTTGCCATGATTTTTCCCTCTCAACACAAACCAGGAACTTATGGTGCATCAACATCATTTGTGGATTGCATCCCCACAATTGTCCAGAGCATCCCTCTGAATAGTCATTGAAGTTTGGCACTTGACTCAAGACAGCATAATAGAGGTGAGGCTCTCAGTCTAAGTCGATCCAATCCAAACCAATCCAATGGATTTGATGGAGATGCTAGTATATATCCACTAAATCTGTTGCTGAACAATGAGTCAACTGCTGTTAATCCCTTTGAGTCAATGTGTCTTCTTTGTCTGGGATTACCATTTTGATTCTGACCAGGTTGTAAAGGCATGGGCCCATGTATGGGAAATCTTCTGTGAAAAGGCAAATTTAAACAAAAGCAGCTTTTCTTACCCAACAACTGCTCAGCTCAATTTGCTTGACAAGGTTTTGGAGAGCCCAGAACATGAAGCAGCTAGCCTGGTATTCCTGCTGGGCTGTGAATGGTTAGGGAAAGCAGTCTGTGGCATAAGCATCCCCTTGTGTTAGAGCTGTATCACATCAAGTAGAGAGTCATCACATCAGGTAAATGCGAAGAACTGTCAGGACCATGGACAGCATGCTGCAAAAGGGCTATATAGGGTAGCAAGATACACAATCGTCAAAGTGTGGACATTCTTACTTGCCTTCTCCTTGCAGATGTCAATAAGGAATTGCCAAATTGTTCTCCTTGCATATGAGAACTTGCTAGGATGTTCTGTTTCCCTCAATTGTATCTGTAATTGCAAGCATTCCTGCCCCATCCCCCCTAAAGCTTCTGGGAATTACAAACTAATTGTGTAAAACAGTGAGGCTTCTCCTTGATCATAAGGACTGTTTGCAGTTTAAAGCTTTGAACTGGGTCACTGAATCTTTCCTACAGCCTGCCAGTCCTTCAGGGCTGGCTGTGTGTGCATGCTTTAAGTTCCAAGAAGAAAAAAATGTTCAGATAGAATATGGAGCCTTATCTGAGCATCTGTTGGGTGGACAATTGATCTAAATCATTGGAGATGAGCAATGGCTGGATTGTTCACATCCCTCATAGGGTGACCAGTGATCATGTTCTCTTGATTCTGACCACCTATGATTGGGTACATGACAATGGATGCCATCACCAGTGCTTTTTGAAAGGCCAGGAATATGTATTACAGCAGTGGCTTTCTACCTTGAGTCCCCAGATGTTCTTGGATGGCAACTCCCAGAAACCCTGGCTGGTACAGCTAGTGATAAAGGCTTCTGGGAGTTTTAGTCCTAGAACATCTGGGAACCCAAGGTTGGAAATCACTCTGCTATCACAATCCATTGGGGGATTCAACAATTCTCCAATTCTAAGTAGGCTTGTTGTAAAAATAAGAGTTGTGAGAACTGGCATCCTGATGTTATGGATAGTATGTAAGTTATTGTTGCATTATGCTATTATTCCGAAAAGCTTAAATCATGTCCTTGCTGCATTTAAAGCTGATATGCCCACTTCAGGCTCTTTCAGGCTTGGAGGCTGATGCCCAGTCAAGGAGATAATTTAGAGAAAGCACTTAGTACTGTTGCAACATGGTAGCTTTTGGCAGTGCTAAGGAGCATCCTGGAGGCTGGGTCCTTCTCTCTTAATGCGGTGTGACATTTTAAGAGCACTATCATGGGCAGGGACCTGACTGCACTGGAGAATCACATTCTTCCTATACAGATTCAAACCAGCCTAGAACTGGGTGAATGCAATAGGAATGAATGAAAGAGTCTTATCTTCATCACTGTTGTGCAGCCACCAACTCTTCCCCATCACTAGACAAAAAATGTGGCACAATAGAGCAGTACAGCCCTGGTGTGAGCTGTGATGGCTGGTAGGGGATATACTTGAGCCTACTCTAAGCTATATATACCCCTTGGTTTCTCCCAGTGATTTCTAGGGTAGCCCCCATTTTTTTCTTTTCCAGGGCGCTTTATTTCCCCCCACCATTTTTTTGGGGGGGGGCTGGATGGCCATCTGTCGGAAATACTGTTAAGGGTGTTCCTGCATGGCAGTGGGTTGAGCTGGATGGCCCTTGAGGTCTCTTCCAACTCTTATGAGTCTATGATCCTTCCTCTCAAGGGTCAACATTGTGTGTTGACCAAGCACTCTTTCTTGAGCTTGCTATTGTCTAGGATTCTCTGTGTTAAGGTTTCTCCTAAAACATGGTACTTCTGCAAATATTTGTGTTCCTCTTGGGGAATATTTTGGCAAGGGCTTTTTGATCCAAGAAGGGAACCAGAGGCAATAAAAACCAGGCAGAAAAAGAAAACAGTGTTTAGAGCAGCGGTTCTGAACCTGTGGGTCTCCAGATGTTCTTGGGCTGCAACTCCCAGAAATCCTGGCCAGCTCAACTAGTGATGAAGACTTCTGGGAGTTACAGTTCAGGAACATCTGGGGACCCACAGGTTGAAAACCACTGGTTTAGACAAAACAAAATTCTCAGACTTTCCCATAAATATTTTTCATGTATTCCAGTGTGGAATACCAGAGATTATATAGGACTATGTCAAAAATACATTTACATTCTTCCAGAAAATCCCTGCATTCTTCCATTGGAGCAAACAAAAATATTTACAGTGGTATCTCAAGTTACAAATTTAATCCATTCCGAATGCATGATCTTAAGTTGAACTACTCTTAAGTCAGGTTACCTATCTAAAAAATGAAAAAATAAGTTAAAAATGAAAAAATGAAAAAAAAAGTAAGTTGAGCAGACCATATCTAAAATTTGTAAGGTGGCAGTTAAAACACCAACAGTTTTCCACTCTTAAGTAGAATTGCTATTAAGTCGAGCTGTTCTTAAGTCGGGGTACCACTGTATATGAATTTACGCAACTCGTTTAGAGATATAGATATAGATATAGATATAGATATAGATATAGACATAGATATAGATATAGATCCAGTTTTGTAAAGTTCATTTGTAAAAGTTATTTAATTTGATAAATATTTGGTATATAAAACAAAACAACAACAGTGGATGCCACAGTTTGTACAACCTAGGGTCTTTTTACTAGATACTGTATAGAGGAGGAAGAATGCAAATGTCCCAGATATATTTATCGTTCGAGGTAGAGCATCCACAGCATAAAGAAATCACCTCTAAGCATATGACCTCTAAAGACCTAAAATAAAATACAAATGCAGTCACAAATACACATGTATGGGAAAATATTTTTATTCACCATGTTTATCAAGAAATGTATTAATAAGAGGAACAAGGGACTTTCAGTTTGATGTCTTTTACAAAGCGAGACGTTATTGAGAAACTGTTGCAGCAATGTGGAAATTGACCACATAAATTAATCACTATCAAAAAGAGGAATTTAATCAGAACTTAGCTCAAACCATAAAACATCCCTCCTAAAATATGTTGCAATTTAGATAACACCCAAATTATAATTGGCAATGTGTACGTGAAATGATGTGACTGCCACATGTCCTGACCATGGTATAAAAATCTTCCTGTTCTTGTATGGCACTGCTTATGCTTTTATACTTGAGGGTCAAAGTGCCATGCCATGCCATGATCATGGTCTCAAATAAACATCTACCAGCTTTGAAGAATAGCATGTTGATTGTGAAGTTGATAGTGATTTTTTTTTATTTTAAAGACATTTTAGACACATGTATCCACCCTTTCAGTGCCCCTGAATTCAGCTAATTAAACCAAGGTGAGAACGGCCTGGTTGTCCTCCAGGATACCAGTTTTTTATCAGGCAAAATCTTGAGTCACAGCTCCTCACTATAAGATGTCCCCACCCATTGGGCTGAAACAAATAGACCATTGGGGTTCGAGTGAGATAATACTTTTGAGAATGAAGTGAGAGGGCAAATTTTTTGAGTAAAACCAGCATTTTCCTAAAGTGATAGATCTGTTGAGCTGCACTGTAATTTATTTATCTGAGGAAATGACAAGCCAAAAGAAAATGTAGCATGCAATTTCTTATGTTTTATGAAAAGGAAACAATTTTTATACCATTATTTCCTCACAAACCTTCTGTGGGTTTTGGAGAACCTTCTTTGCCTCCCACTGGCCATTTAGATTAATAACATAATTTCCACTCCAGAAAATTATTAAAGAATCAAGATAAATAGAAGAAATACAGGTAGCAAGTATGAAAATATTAAACCTTGGATTTTTTTAAAATATCTTGATCTCCTTCTAGCCTATAGTGCCACTGCTACCATGGGTTGAGAATTTTGAGAAAAAAAAGCAACCTTTCCCATCTTTTTTTAGTATTTAATTTAATTCAAAACCTTGATTCTAGAGAGATGAATATTTCCATTTTTGGCTTCCTTTATTATTATTATTATTATTATTATTATTATTATTATTATTATTATT
>JAHTLZ010000129.1:52774350-52819625 GCA_023846285.1 Phrynocephalus versicolor
AGTATTTGTTCCCTTTGCTCTCTCTTTTGCTCCCTCTTTCCTCCCTCTTCTGTCATCTCTCCTTTTCATTTTTACTGATCTTATCCCCCTCTTTCATCCTGGTGCCCATTCAAGCTCTCCTTGTGTTCACCCTGTGCCCTTAACTGGCATCAGCATCTTCTTTCTCCCCCTCCCCCCCACCCCAACTGCCTAAGTGGTTAAAGAGTTAGATAGCCCTGCAATGTATGAGTCTGTATGAGAGTCCTCTGGAGAAATAAATACCCAAGACCTGCCTGCAGCTTCATCTTTAGGGAAGCTTAATGCTCATCTTCCTTCCCTCTGCTGTTTCTCTTTTCCCTAACTTCTTGCTTGCTGCTCTTCCCATTGGTCCATGCTGTTCAACCTTTCTCTCTGGTCCCCTCCCCTTTCCGGGAACAGGATTCTCTTCCTGTCTCTGAACTGTCTGAAGAATTCCAGAGTCCCCCAGAAGGAAGTGATATCCAGGGTGGTGTAGTGGATAGAGTCCTGGACAAGGTTTCATGAGGCCGGGATTCAAATCCCCACTTAGCCATGGAAATTCACTGTGGGTATGGAACTGGAAAAAAGCACTCCTTAAATATCTCACTTACCGTGAAAGTTCCATTTAGGTTGCTCTATGCCAGTTCTGACTTCATGGCACATAGCTAACTGAGGGAAGCAACCTTTGAGGCTGACAGTTTAGAAGCCTTATGGAAGAATGAATATCCTGCCCCATCCCCAGTTTTACTTGTTAAGTAGGATAGAGAAAACTATCATCAGTGTTCAAAGATAGTATAGCAGCCTACACACTTTAATTAATTAAAATGAATTGATAAATTTAAAATATTTTAAACACAATAATCTCAAGGTGCACATCTGTTTGGGGTTGGTGGTTCATATCATCTGAACTTTCAGATGCTTAAGGTTAAGAACATAAGAACAGTATCTGAGCTGTGACTAAGGCAGACTTATGGATACACCTGTGTATGTGTGTGCTATGTGATGTCCCTAAAAGAGGAAGGCAGATTAGTACCAGAATCTGCCTGAGTAATAGGGAGTATTTATTTATTTATTAGACTTCTATACTGCTCCATCTAGTCCAAAGGCTACTCTATCAGTAATGAGGTACAGGAACATACTAATTTTGCAAAGAGGATAACATTAACTGTGGCCATCTCTTTCTGGCCTATAATAGTGAGTAACAAAATAAGCTGTTTTTAAAAAGCAATGTTCTGATCTATAATCAAGGGATAAGTGTTTTAAGTGTTTCAAGTTCTCCATTCGAATAGTGCAAGAACCCAAGCCAAGGAGTGGATTGCCTTTGAAATTTTACAGTAGACTCAACAATTCTGCAATGCTCTGGGCTGTATGAGTTTCATGCATTTCGATATATTTTACAGTATAAACTGATATAGTATTTAATTTTCTGTCGATTCATCCAATCCTTTATCCATGTTCAAGGCATAAAGATAAAGACACGTTTCTGAAAAAGAGATAAGTAACTTTGTTGAACCAATTTGTGTGATATAAGAAGCTGCCTAGATGCCCTAAGCACATCTGATCTCGCCTGATTTTCGAAGCTAAGCAGGGTCTGCCCTGGTTAGTACTTGGATGGGAGACCACCAGGGAATACCAGGTGCTGTAGGTGCCTGGAGTAGGAACTGGCAAACCACTCCAGTATTCCTGCCAAGAAAACTCAATGGACATGGAGTCACGAAGAGTTGGTCATAACTGTAACAACACACACACACAAGAAAAAAATAGATATTTCTTCTGGCAAGCAGATATATAGACATGTCTGATAGACTTGTGGCCCATGTAGTTTTGCTTCTGACATGAAATAGTCAGCATAAGTAGCTAATCAGTCACATTTAAATTTTTCATTTCATGGTTCAATTCAAGCATTTTAATTCATACTATATGTATGAATTGATGTAACCTACTGCTTTCGGTAATAGTGACACATATTTGTTTCAGAGGACCTGAAGGGCTTTGAGCCCTGCAAGAAATGCATGGCTGATTGTTTTAGGACTGCAGACAGATGGGTAATTCATCTAAATTAGACCTCTGCTGTCATCTCAAAATAAAAATAGAAACACGTGGCTTTCGCAGTTAACCTCCCTGTGTGTTTATGAATATGCAATGAGAGCATTTTACATTTTATTCAGGTCACTAATCTGGTTTTTCAACATATAATAACATTTTTGGGTGGTGGTGATGGTGGGGCATCTTGAAAGATGAAAGAAAGGGGACTCCGGGTGGTGTCAGGCATCAGAACATCCTGCCTCTATTACTTTTTCAGTTGCAGCCAATATACTGCAGCCTTCTAAAAACCAAATAAGAAATAGAAAGATAACTGCATTTCGACTTGACAGATCCTTATCTGCCACAGGCTTCCCAAATTTCAGGGAATATGGTATGTGGAAGGTAAGAAATTTGTATTACATGTGCCCAGTCCCTGGCTTATTCTGTTTTGACAGAGATTCTGGACTTGCGATTTTAGCTCTCTGTCCTCCCTTTGAGAGTTTTTTTCAGTCCTACATTTCTAAAGAAATGGACTGTCTGGCATTTGATTCAGTCCTATTTTCAATCATCTTCCCTTCGGTATTTGAAGCCCAGCATTTGAAATCACATTCCATGTTACCATCCAGAGGTTCCAAATGGCTTTAAAAGAAACATCATTGCATTTTTCTGGCTTGTCTGGGTCATGCGCACATCCTCAGTACCTCACCTAATTTCGAGGACTGTCAGTATGGAGCTTCTAAAACACTGGCCTTCATGCAAGTAAATACAGATTGACTGATTGATTGATAAAAAAAGAAAGAGTATGTAATTCTTACCTACAGTATGTGTAGTTTTCCATTACACATTGAAAGATGCTGATACTGACTCAGATCATTATTCTACTATAACCTGGAATATAACCTGGAAAAAAATAACACTTTGTACAATAATTCCTAACATTCCTTAGCAAGCATGGTCTCTGATCTTCTTTGCTGGGAGGATTCAGGAAGCTATGGTTCAAAAAAGCAACTTTGCAAAGCTCTTCCATGTTGCTGTTACAGAAACGTAATTTTGGCAGACCCTCAGGTCTGAGCAATTATGCTTACAGATTCAAGTATGTACTTGCCTCCCATAGACTAATCAGAAAACCAAGCAAGTTAATCTGCCAACAGGAAATGTGAAACTTCTGCTGTGGGAATAAAAATATCTTTAAGCACTTTGAGCAGGGGTGGGTGGGTTCCAAAATGTGTCCCAAAGCACCCTCTCCTCAACTCCCTGGGGTGGTGCCAAACCACACTGGAGCAATGTGGAAATTTCTCTTTGCTTTTTTTTTTTTTGTTCCACCAGCAGTGATGGTCCTCCTCCTGCTGTCCTTCTGGCTCTGGCTTCTCCTTGTGCCTTTGCCTTTATGGCAGCTCAGGGGAGCCACAAATCCAAAAAGTTTGTGAACTATTGTCTTAGAGAATTCTTCTTCTAAGAATATACTCTTCATAATGCATATTTTGGCCCTTGGATGCATAAGGTCTGGATGAAAGCAGCCAGGGCTTCCTAATCAGATGTGTGCTCTGCATATGGATTGTGGGTGCTTTAAAATACTGTACAAAGGCTTCAGGAGAGGGTGGTTGCTAAGCCTATCTGGAGATGCCAAAGGCTGAACTTGGAATCTTTTGCACGCAGAAAATGAATTCTGCCACTAGGAGATGGCTGCTCCCAGGAGGCAGATGTGAATGAACTCAAGCTTAAAGGTCTGAATTTGTTCATTGGAACCTTTGCACTAACCAGAGTTACATACAAAATAGAGGGGAGGGGAAGTAATGCACTTAGAACGAAAGCATGGGTTTTTTTTCCAAAAAAGTACAGCAGTAGAACTAGGTAATATAAAAACTCACCAAGAGTGCATGAGAAATTTAGTGAAGAGATTGATGATGATGATGATGATGATGATGATGATGATGATGATGATGATGATGATGATGATGATGGGATACATAATAAATGGAAGAAAATGAAGGTTACAACGAATAAATACTGACAAGCAGCCTAAATATATTAGGAGGCCATCAGAAACATTCAGGACTGAATACTGTAAGCAGAGGCCTGCTGTTCGGTAAGAATGGTGAAGTACTAACAGATACCAAGACAGAATAAGATAGAATAACTAATAGGGCCTGTTCAATTCTTATTTCATATCTTTTTTATCTGAGGGGAAACTGTTTGCAAAATCACGTAAGCAATGCCTGAGTGACTTTTACTGGCAAGGCAGTTAGGGTTGTAGTTGAAGATTGAAAAGGAATTGGTCAGAGACAAGCAAATATCCCCAATCTTAAGAAAGAGAAGAAAATCCAGAAAATTGCCAATTGTGTAAGTTTGACATCAAGGAAAACACTAGAACAGATAATAAAGGTCTACCATTTGGCCACTATCCTTTGGGCCAGCAGCCTTCAGCTCTGGATTGACAAATGAGTGTTGTTGTTGTTGTTGTTGTTGTTGTTCTCCTCCTCCTCCTCCTCCTCCTCCTCCTCCTCCTTCTTCTTTGTATTTTCAAATGTGTTTTAAATCATGCTTGTTTTAACATGAAAAATTATTTAGTGGCATTTTAATACTGTAATTTGTTTGTCAAAACCTTATTGTATTGTTGCACTGGTGGAAAAGAAATAGCATAACTTGCATTGACAAATTGTAGCAGATTAGTAAGTCCCTGCTTTGATTCTCATTGCTTACCAATCAAGAATTTTGGTACAGTGGACCCTTGTATAACAAACAGCTTGTATAACATAAAATTTGTACAACATAGAAATTCCAGAGATAGGAAAAATTTGCTTAACATAATCGCCTATGGGGAAAATCCGTACAACATAAAAATGGGATTACTCCCTTTTTGATGCATTCCTATGGGAATTTGTATAAAGGAAAATTTGCTTAACATAATTTCATTTGGAACAAATTAATTCCTTTATACAAGGCACCACTGTACATGGCCAAGAAATGAAGTAGAGATTTGTCAGTTGTTGTGGCAATTTGCTGCTGGGAGTTACACTGTTTCCTTTTTGTGAGCAGAACTGCTAACCATTTTCAGTCATAGTTTTTTAACTGTTATCTTTTATCTTTTGCTTTTTAAGTCGTGGTGCAAAACGGCATTTAATCGAGCTGTAGTTCGATCGCTGACTAGAGCGCTACGTTTGTGCAATTAGGGACACTAAAATATCTTATGCCTCCCTACGCATTGGTGGGGCCATGAACTGCCAGGCAGAATTGTTCAGGTGATTTGTGACCTCACCAAGCCTGGTCAGCTTGGGCCTCCTCCTAGTGATTTCACTAGCGAGTCGTTTGCAGCCTATTTTAAGTCTAAGATAGAGGCCAGCCCCTTCTTGCCCTTGTTTTGTTGAGTTTTGGCCTGTAACTTCTGCAGAGCCCTTTAGGGCACTGGTGTATTACCACCTGGGAGCTTCCCAGCTTGACCCTAGCCCTTCTTAGTTAATTAAGAGCGCAGATTCGCCCATATCTTGACGGTGACCTCCTAAGGATGGTTGTGCAAGCGCTGGTTATCTTGCGGATAGATTACTGTAACACGCTCTACATGGGCCTTCCCTTGACCCTTATCTGGCGATTGCAGCGGGTGCCGAATGCAGCAGCCAGATTGGTGGTCGGTATGGGAAGATATGACCGCATCAACACCCCCCCCCCCTTCTGGCCCACTGAGTGTATAATAATACAGTATATGGTGTGTGCATGTATGTAAATGTTCACTTGACAGCCTCTTGAGAAATGCAGATACTAATGTACCCAAGCTAGCAAATATTTGTTTTAGTTGGTTCTCTTCATTTCCTAAGGTCCCGCTCAGAGAACTATAAAATGCACTGGTTTTCTATGCAACCATTGTCTCTACCTGTCCTTACTTTTCTCCTAAGAAGCCTCACTAAAATATGCATCTATTTTCATGTGTGTGTCTTAGCAGTTGTCCAGATTAAATTTCCCTGTGACCAGACTGTTCTCCCCTCACCCCACTGCAAAACGGAAAATGGTAAATGAGTGCTGATACATAAGTGTACTTGGCATCTTGATTTATAGGGTAGCAAGATGTCGTGCTGAGCATGTCCAGAGCTTTTTAACTTCACATTTGAATCACCACTGTCACTGGTTATTGAGGGGATGCAGGTAAAACCCTGTGGAAATCATCACCCCAGGCGATCTGGGATTCTGCTGTAGGTGTGATGGAATGCAACAACATGAGGGGGTTAATTTCTTTAGCAGTAATTATTACCAAATACTTGAGTTCTGGTCTCCAATATTGTAAATCGTTGCACAACAAGAAACCTAGTTTGCTACTATTTCTTTTGCCTCTTTTTCCTGTTGACCAGGTGATATTAAAGAGGAGCCTCGTGGCGTAGTGGTTTTTTTTTAATATTTTTTTTATTAAATTTTAAACTACATACAAACAACATAAAGAAATAAAAAACTGCAATGAACAGTATAAGTGTACCCCCACCCCACGGGACTGTCCATGCATTCTTCTTCGTTGCTCCGTCTTCTATTATTCTAGTAATCTTCTTAAAGTCCTCTTCTCCAGAATTGTTGTGAGATATTCATGGACTCTTTCCCTTTTCCTTCAACTAATACATAGTCTATAAATTTACCCCAGATGTCGTAGAAAATGTCTTTTTTCATTTCTCCTCGTTTAATCTTTAAACTGCAAGACAATTTATCGTTTATAGCTATATCCCAGAGTTCATTGTACCAGTCTTCCATCTTGAGTTCTAGTTTTGACTTCCAGTTTTTTTGCTATGATTAATCTAGCCGCTGTCATAAGATTTGCTATTAGTTCCTTTGTTGTAACATCATAATCTTTGGTTGTTAACAATGATAATAATGCTATCTCTGGACTACAATCTATGTCTATTTTAATCATGTTACTTAGCTCTAAAAACACTTTTTTCCAAAACCTTTGGACTATTTGGACTATTTCGCATTCCCACCAAAGATGCAAATATGTGCCGAGCTTTTTTTCACATTTCCAACATACCTTAGAGTAACCAGAATTCATTCTATTCAGTCTAATTGGGGTTAATTACCATCTAGAAACCAATTTAAAATAGTTTTCTTTTATCCTGACCGATAATGATCTCAAAATTCTCATATTCCACATTTTCATACAGTCTTCTTCCTTTATCTCTACATTAAGATCTTGATTCCAGACCTCTCTCAAGGTATTTAACTCCTTCATTTCCAGTGATTCCCCTAATATTTTATATATTTTACGTATTGTTCCTTTCTCTGAATTTTCATGTTCAGACTCAAACGATAATAGGAACTGTTCAAAGCTTCATGGCGCAGAGGTTAAATGCCTGTACTGCAGCTAAAACTGTGCTCACGACCTGGGGTTCAATCCCAGGTAGCAGGCTCATGGTTGACTCAGCCTTCCATCCTTCCGAGGTCGGTGAAATGAGTACCCAGCTTGCTGGGTGGGGGCAATGTGTAGCCTGCACACTGTAATTAAAATTGTAAACTGCCCAGGGACTACTTGAAGTGGTATGGGGCGGTATATAAGCAGAACACTTTTTGAATGAGATCAGAGCTGTGCCTTTTGTCCTGCTGCTGTTTTGTTTTCAAATCTCTTTGGGAGACTTGTATCATTTTGAACTTGGTTTTATTTTCAGAGAGGTTAGCATTATACTGCTTCTGATGCAGAGTTCATTTTCATGTCAGAGGCTTCCAGTTCCCAGGCTTTTAATGACCAGCTTTAAAATGGTCATTAAAAATGGTCAGCTTTTATTAGCTTTAAAAATGGCACGGAGAATCCATAGGCAAAGGGAGTAATTTAAAATGGTTTCCCCATCCCCCTTGGAAGTCTAAAGAAATTGTCAAGGGCTCAATTTTTGCAGTGCAGTATAGATACCAATATTGGTAAATTCCAAACCAGAATGAATCATGCCTACCTATACTAATTTGCTATGGTATTTGTCTGGACAATTTATGAATCTGAACTAGGGGACATACACTCAAATTGAGGGCTGGGAGAGTAAGAACAGACAAAAGAAAATATTTTTTCACCCAGCGCGTTGTTAGTCTATGGAACTCCCTGCCACGGGATGTGGTGATGGCATCTGGCTTGGATGCCTTCAAAAGGGGATTGGACAGATTCCTGGAGGAAAAGTCCATCACAGGTTACAAACCATGATGGAGATGTGTAATCTCCAGGCTTAAAACCAGGGTACTTCAAGGGCCAGATGCAGGGGAGTGGTATCAGGAGACAGATATCGAGTCTCATGCGCTCCCAAACGCATCTGATGGGGCCACTGTGAGATACAGGAAGCTGGACTAGATGGGCCTTTGGCCTGATCCAGCATGGCTCTTCTTATGTTCTTATGTTCTTATGTTCTTATGAATTGGCTTTGTGGTGAATCCAATCTGCTACATTCTGTCACTGAATGGCACAGATTTTAATCTATTTATCTGAGTATCTACCAAGTACAACTTTGCATTTAAGATGTTTCTATTGTCCTTTTTCATTTTAGGGTATGAAGATGCAAAGTTCCAGGACAAAGTCACTGTGCAAGAGGGATTCCATTTTGCCTTTGAAAATGTGGCACTGTTCAGTGGTTGAATATACAGTAAAAGCTGTAGTTTATTCTGCACAACACATAACAGAAGATGTCTCAGTAAGTGTTACAGAACTCCATGAGCCTCTTAATCACTTATTTAAAATCAACCGTACAATGTGGAAAGGTAACTAATGATACACGCTGCTCCAAGTTGAAGGATGGCCTGCCCTCTTGTGTCTTAGTATTTTAGCTTGCAGTACCACACAATTTTCTGTCTTTATCACAAGTGCATTATATGGAGTAGGGCATCTTCTATGTTAAGAGAAAATGAAACACAATATTATACAAATCATCAAAGTTGGGGGAAGGGAGGCAAAATGTTTTGGATATTATACTTGCCTTTGCAAAACCTCTCAGTAACAAGAAATTTAATATAAATTTGCTGCTAATAAACATTCTAAATGTATTGTCTGTAAGACATTCCTCTGTTTTGTTTTGTACAGTTTCATTTTGCGTTGTGATGGGAAATGAATATTTGTTCTGTGTTCTTCTTATTATCTTTCTCTTGTTATGCCTACGTTATTTACCAAATATTACCTCTGTTACAAGAACATTTCTTGCTTATTTTCGCCATTGTATGCAAGAAGTCATTCCTTTTTAAATGAATCCCCAAATGATCTAAAAGTATAAGCTTAAAATGTGTGCCTTGTTTTGAAACATCTATTTAAAATATGGAACCCATGTTATTAGTATAAACACATGGTTATTAAATATAAGGATATATAGCATAGCTACCTTTAGTTAAATCCATCTATTTCTTAGAAGCATGCATTTTTTAAAGAGGGTACTCTTAGAACAACTGTGCATGTGTTTGTTCAGATTGAGATAAGTGGGGCTTAGTCCCAGTAGGTGTGCATAGGATTGCAACCTGTACTCCATCAGTTATCCAAATATTCCTGTATAATCCTGTAATAAAAGAGAACCCAGATGTATGGCTTAACAACTGTAGGTTTATCACTAAGTCAGGAAGGATCAATATGAATTAGTGGAATTATACAGTGTAATACTCAAGAACCACTTTGAGGGCCATATATTGAGGGCCTTTGGTTATTCCATTGGTGTTATCATTGGGGTTGCAGTTGGTCAACTTTCTACTGCAGTGCAGGATTCTTTGATACGGGCATTGATTGGTATAATAGGGCTGCAGAAAGCAGTAAGCACGTACATGTATGTACTTGCATGCTTGCATACACAGAGTGGCTTGTAAAGGTTTTTTTTTTAAAAAAATTGAAGGTAACAGAATGGATAGAAACAGTATTCTTGATGACATACACTTATTATGATGATAAAGTAATTATATAACAGGAATCAGGTAATGCAGCAGTGCAGAATTTCAGGCCAAAGGTGCAAAGCTGGTACTTCAGCTCTGGCTCTCTAGGGTTCTTGATGGTCATGTCCCCCTTTTCTTCTCCATTGTTAGGCAGTTTTGCTTTTGTTTGTGTTTCTGCTATACAGTACTTGTAAAGGTTGAAGTCTCCCTCTGGAACCTTAGGGTGCAATTAGATGGACATTTGTTCTGCTCTTTGATTTGCTGTGGAGATGGGCTGGTTTTATGTAATTGTTAGAGTGAACCAGTTTGTCCCCAGAACATTTCTATGCATTCCCTCTGCGTCCTTCTCAGGGGCTACTATGTTTTTGTTGTGGTCGGATTGGTTTCTTTCCTCCATCCGGGAAGAAACCCAAAGAGGAGCTTGCAGCTTTAATTTTCCCTTCTGCCTTCACTTTTCCAATTTTGTTAAGTGGCTTAAGAAGATAGTTTAGCCATTTCGCAATAATGGGAAATTAAGCACTTTCTCTGCTCCTGCCTGGAGAGGCAGAAGAAATACGGAGCTAGGAGGAGAATTAATTGTTGTTTTCAATGGGGAGGTGGACCAAACAGGGACACTTGATTTGTGTGTATGTCCTTTGGATACAAGAATCACACCAAATAGCATACCACTCCTCCACCTGACCTTAAACCAATGCTATTTAGCCTGATCCAGCCCTGCAGTAAGATCTTTAAGCTCAAATATGCTAGTAGGTTGGCTCCCCCCTTTTGTCTTTTGTGCAGCACCCATGGTAGCTTCTGAGAACATATATAAAATTGAATCTCACTTTTCAGGTAAAAGGTGCCTCCCATATTTGGTCTAAGAGGTGCTCATGTGTTAAGCCACAACCCCATACTTTACTCCTGTACATGAACATTCTACGATAGCACTGTTAATAGCATTAGTAAAATTCCTGCAATACCATTAGTTAAAAGGTTGCACAAGCAAATGCTTTGTCTGTTCAATATATACTCTATAGTGAATTCCCAGAAAGAGAAGCATTTGCCCACAAGTTGTTAATACCCAGAACTTTCAATGTGAAACAGTTGCCAAATGAGTCAAAATTCTCAGAATTGCACTTTTTGTGTTAGGATTTTTTTTGTAGGCACACCTAAAAGTTCTTTAGTATCATCTGGTGAATCAAAATTGCATCACCCCAGCTCTTATTCTTTTAAAAACCACAGCATAATTTGTTTAACTGTAGGGGATGGTCTAATTCAGGCATGTCCAAACGTTGGCCCTCCAGATGTTTTGGACCACGACTCCCACAGTCCTTTGCCATTGGTAATACAGTTTTGGGATTCTGGGAGTTGTGCTCCAAAACATCTGGAGGGCCGAAGTTTGGACATGCCTGGTCTAAGTCTCTTAAACACAATCACTTTCAGAAGTGCCTGAATTTATTTCAGAGAGAAGACCAAATTGATTCCATCATCTGCAGGAAAACAAACAAACCAAATCCCAGTAATAGGGCACTTCTATAATGTGTGAAGTAGGGTGGCATCCGCCGTGGCAAAGATTTTGCGCAAACAGGTTGAGTGACTGTTTCCTTTGGTCTTTTCAGTACAGTACTGCCATTGGAATGCAGGAAAGATGAGATATTCTCACGATCAATGCATGAGCTTAAAACATTTTTTGTATTAATCTCTGCAGTAAATGGAAACCACAAACGTGTCTTCCCTATGCAAAATCATATGGAACGGCCCCTAGGAATAAGGAGATAGAATGGCACCACATGCTTGTATATACAGTGGTACCTCTACTTATAAGCGGTTCTACTTATGAGCAATTCGACTTAAGAGCGGAAAACCATTAGTGTTTTAACTGCTGCTTTACAAATTTTAGATGTGGTCTGCTCGACTTACAATTTTATTTATTTATTTATTTATTTGATCTTTTAGATACGACTACTCTACTTACAAGTTGCTCGACTTATGAGCATGCATTCGGAATAGATTAAACTTGTAAGTAGAGGTACCACTGTATTTCTTTTTAGAATCTATTAAGGGAAATTCTAAAGTTAGATATTCATAAAATGAATTTCATTGGCAAAGTTCAGTGCCAGTGAAAGAATCTGACAATGGTATTTTGATTCTTGGAAGTGGCATTTAATGTCTGAAATGGCTACCCAATCTAAAACCAATCTGTATTTGAATTCCAGTATATGAAGGAGCAGCCATTCATGTAGTTGTTGCAGAAATTCCACTGCGCCTTTTAAACCATGTTCTAAATATAAAAGAATCTGTACTGCTAGTAAATAGGAGTGCATTAAATAATGTGAATACATTATCCCTGTGTAGATTTGATTTTTTTCCATATCTGAGTTAAAATAAGCAATATATTGTACAAGTTACTAAAGAAGACCCTCATAATTGTAAAGTAAAATATGTTTTTCTTTGCTGCAGTTTCTGATTAATAAGAAACCTTGCTGATAATTCTTAGATAATTTTTTTTGGCCATTTACTTGCTTCTGTGTAATGCTTACATTCTCACTCATTTAGCAGAAACTATTTTTAGATTATGTGCTAAAGTGTGACTGGGAAGCACCAACTTCTTTGCCTTCTTATATTTTCAAATTGATTTATACTTGTCCCCATATACAGAAGAGCCTTGGACAAGCTGCAGTGTCCTAGAATGATCCCAGAAGAGGAGAAGGGTAAACTACTTCTGAGTGCTCTGTACCTCGAAAACCCTGGACAGGGGCTGTATAAGTCAGAATTGACTTGATGGCATTTACATATTATATAGGAGGCATGATTGTAAGATTATTTCAACAGAAATTTCTGAAGGCTCATATCTTTAACCCCCATGGGATGGCCTTAAGACATAAAGAAGCTAATGTGTATTGGTCATTTTAGTAATAATTCACACTGCTTCACAGCATCTTGGCATCATGTGTCTCTTCCGTACACAATTTCTATTTATATGTTCCCAGTTTTTGTGCTCTTGGTAAATGTCAAGCTGCCATCTGTTTTAAACACAATAATATATTGAAAATACAATATACAGTAAAACAAAATAACAATACCAAGTCAGTCAAAGCAGTAAGATCAGAGAGAGACCAGAATAAACAAGAAAGAAATGAGCAGCGAGACTTAATAGGAAAAACTAATAACCAGGGAAAGCCTTCCTAAATGGCCATGTCTTAAGATGTTTCTTAAAAACAGACAGCAAAGGGGCCAAACAGATCTCAGGAGGAAGTTGATTCCAATGTCGAGGGGCTGCCACTGAGAAAGGCTGGTTCTTCATCACTGATTTACGAGCCTCCTTCAGAGACGGCACCCTCAAGTGTCCTGCCTCTGACATGTTGGCAGATATACCTAGACCAACTCTGAAAGTTGTAGTCCAAAAAGGTAACATTTCTTAGTTTTAGCCATGACATAGTCTTGTACCTGCTAGGAATAGCTGTACCTCTTGAATTTGGACATTGTAGGTACGTTAGACTTTTTTTTTTGCTAAGATCTTGTCAAAATTTCACTGACTTCTTTATAAAAGGGATGGAAAGAATGCGAGACTTTACAAAGTAGAATATGTGGAAAAGCCAAACTAATATGTTTGGCCACCCATAGCAGGCCCTTGAACTGAGATTCTCCCAGACCTAAACTGGCACCCAAAATGACTTTGCTTCTTAGGATGCACAGACCTGAGGGAGCAGTGCAGCTAGCATGGATATGTTCCTTGTCAGGTTCAATTTTCGTATGCCTTTCAATCTTAAGTTTCCTTTGTTCATTAAGAATGCAAAATCTACTCAAAGCAAAGGTGCCCTTGAAATACTGCTAAGATGCACCAGTGTCTTTATTGGCAATAGATACAGATGAGATTGGATTCAGAGTCTTCTGAAGTTCCACCGTGCATTACTTTAAAAGCTTTACATTGGCTTTAGCCATGCCGGATCAGCTGTTTTTTGCTGAGCAACTGTGTGGATTGCATTTGCCAATTAATTCCAGAAGCAGCAGTAAATATTATATTTGAGCAGTGTCAATAACACCACATTGAGCAGTGAACATTTTGTTTTTTGTTGGCGAAAAAACTTTGCGGGGAATTGCTTATTTTGATTAGGAGCCTATTTTAACCCTGTTGGAAACATTTAAGTGCCAACAAAAGAACACCTTCTGTATACTGTATATTTCAGGAAGCAAGAAATAATCAGCTTTACTGGCTTTCTAAGTAATGGTGAAGCCTGCTTAGAGCTAAACCTTCGTATACTGAAGATTCAGCTTTCTTAGCTAATTTCAAAGCACCGTTTGGCAGGACACAAGAGAGAAGGAAGAACACATTAGATTCGGATGTGAGGACTGGACTGCTAAGATGGATCTCAATTCTTAAAACAAACATGGGACACAATGGGCTGGAAGTCAACATATCTTTGAAAAGATATGTACATTCTAATAGGCATGTCTATGAACCCTTTTAGTAGACTTCTGTGGATTTAGGCCAGTTTAATTTCACTGAAGTAACTTCAATTTGATGTCTCTCAGTTGGCTTCTTAATTTGTCTACCTAGACATGAGTGAAGTTGAAGCACTTGGATATAATTTATTTCAGGAAGAGAGTGGACATGCTGATTAAATAGTATCCTATTTCTGATCATCTGTTTCCCCTGCTCTGTAGCTAATATAAGGGCTACCCTCAGCTTGGATATTTTTTTTCCATGCTGGCTGGATGAGGCTGGGTCTTGTAGTTGAGAGAGTGATGTAGCCAAACTGTGCAGCTGCCAAAACCATAGGTGGGCCTATTGCCTGGTAGGCCCCTTTCAGACATGCATATTTCTGATTATGGTCCTCCTAGCTGTGGGACTGAGGGCCTCACTAGTAGTGGTGGTATGTGCTTCTATGTAAACATGAGCCCCCTAGGCCCATTGGCCTAGTGCGATTCAGAACATTATGATTATTTCTTGACTTCAGGTAAGTGAGTCATGTGAGAGCCAAGTGTCCCAGCAATGCACACTTTGTCTAGGACGACCTCAAATCTGAAGTGAGTTATTGGTTGCATATTTTTTTTCAAAATGCAACAAATGCCTCATAATACATCTTCAAAACAGTTGTTTCATAACGTCTATCTAAACAAGAAGATAACTGTTTATCTTGTTTAGTTTTGAAGATAATACATCTTCAAAACAGTTGTGTCATAATGTCCATCTAAACAAGAAGATAACTGTTTATATAAGGGTGATCACACCGAAGCAGCAAGATGCTCTGGAAGAAGGCAAGGAACTGCAGATAAGAGGTCAGACAGGCTTTGTTGGGGAAGGTGTTGCACAGTTCAGGGGAATATTCCAGGGATATACCAACTTCCCCAGGTATGGCAGTGGAAAGTATTCAGCTTAGGGCATCAGCAATGGTGTTATTTTCCTAGTGAAAATAATCTCCTAGATTGGTTGCCCATTAGGGAAAGACATAAAAGGACCATATAGACAATTTCTGGATTTATCTCAGACATTTTAATCAACACAATAGCATGCCATAGGTGGAAAGGTTAACTGCCTCATTACTAGAGCTCTGGTCCTCCCTACACCGTTCGATGGTGGTGGTAGTTATTATATAAAGCAACTACATGTATGATCCTGTTAATGCAGTTCCCACAATTTGTATACCTTACCTGGAGGTAAATGTTGTTGCATTCATATTGCTTCCGAGAATATATACATGCAATCCTGCTATCCAGGGGCTGTTCAAAATGAATCTGAAAACATGTTATTGACATCCATGATACAAATTTTAAGTGACATACTGACTTAAATTTTAGCACCATGAAAGGCAATTTAACAGTTCAAGTAGTCAGGGTTAATCTCATTGAATTAATGGCACTAAATCAGCTTATATCTAAGTGTTCTGTCTTGGTGGATTTGTGAAGAGTGGCCTAAAAGGCACCTTCTGCTGAGAAAGACAACAAGAACAACAAGAAAATAGGGATGCTAGTTCCCAAGGGAAAAACAATAGGGGAAATCCACACTGGGGATTCAAGCCAAACAAACAAACAGACCAACAAACCAACAAACAGACCAACAAACCAACAAAGTGTACAATGTTGAGTTCTCTAGACCTCTTCATCAAGCTAGATAATTGAACACACACACGGGAGAAACAATGAATTTCAAAAAGTAGGCCAGATGTTGTGACCACAAAGCCACTCAGTCCCGAAATGGACACTGGAAACTAAACTAAACTGGTAGGTGGACACGTATCAGATTATTTCCAGCTATGTGCTCTACAGACCATTATCTGCGCTTTGCTCATGAAACAAAAACTGACTGCAACTCAGGGTCTGACTTTTGCATTGGTGATAGAACAGAACAACAGGGAAACATTACAGCAAAGCTGGAGGCTAAATTTCAGGTAGTTCACTGAGAGTGTGGCTAGACAGGGGAATTTAAAGTAATCCAGATCACATTTAAAAACCTCTAATATTTGGTGAGATCTATTTTATCTCACACTTGACTGATGCTTTTGTTCATATGGGAGACACTTTTTTCTTCTGTGAGAAAAATCCATGGAGCACTTGAGATCACTTCAATTTCTCCCCCTTTCAACCGTTAACACCCCTCCTCTAGTCTTTTGTCATGGTTGTCATCCTGCAGGCTGTGGCAACACCAGTTTTTGTTTGTTTGTTTGTTTAATCTAGTAACTGGCATAGTACTATGTTACCTGGCATGGATACTGCAGAATGAGATAATCTGGATCACTCCTAATTGCACTAAACCAGTGATCCTCAACCTGTGGGTCCCCAGATGTTCATGGAGTGCAGCTCCCAGAAGCCTCCACCACTCACTGTGCTGCAAGGGGTTTCTGGGAGTTGCAGTCCAGGAACATCTGGGGTCTCACAGGTTGAGAACCAGTGCACTAAACAAATTGCAGCCCTAGTGCTGTGCAGAAAGGAGTGGAAAAAGGGCAGGATGGATTGCTCTTACTTAAAACTCCTGTAGTTACCGGGAAACAGGGTGAACCAGACTGCACCAAAAGCAAACCAAATAGTGGGCTATATGCTCATCTGATCACTTGCTGAGTTTTATACGTATATGATAATATATAAAAGGTTTCTAAGCATGATGATCCACCCTTGTGTCCTTAACCTATTAAAATCTACATGCATATTTATAGCTTTGAATTTTAAATATTAGCACTCAGACAATAATTGTCTTACCAATAAATCCTTTCTGACTTCTCAATGTTAATGTATTTATCCCCTCACAGTTCCATAGGTCTCTTACAGTATTCTTTTTGTCCTTGAATCTTCAAGTTTTCCTTGAGGAAATCACTTTGCTGCTCTCAGTCTACAGGACAAGAGCCACCAGGATTTTTAGAGAGAGAAGGGCTACCCCATGATAACACAACTGGATCAGAAGCTTGTTCAAGGAATCAGGATAAAGGCTGAAAAGAGCAAGCCTCGTTTCCATGGTCAATAGGTATAGTGGTTTGTTAGCTGTGGCACTTTTTAGAAACCAAGAAGAATCTGAGGATGTCTTCTCGGTTTCTATTGTTAAGGCCTCTTATTGTTCAGAAATAAACATGAATTCTTTCCTTGTGCACTAAGCAAGAAGACAGGGGAGCTAGTTTTTCAAAGCAAAATTGAATGTGTGACCAATATCCATCAGGGCCCATTTATTATGGGGGTGGGGGAGGGGAATCACAATGCTCTCCATTTATTTTCTGTTGTGATTTCAGTTTCTTGCAGCAGGGACAGGTGAGGGGCTGTGAATCTATTTATTTATTTATTTATTTATTTATTTATTTATTTATTTATTTATTTATTTATTTATTAAGCTTATATACCGCCCGTCTTCCTGAAGGAACTCCGGGCGGTTTACAACATAAGAAGATACTAATAACAATTATTAAGCAAAAGCAATTAAAACAGTTTAAAAACAGTTTAGCACAAGTAAACCAAGCTAAACTGCACAGGAGCTGTCCAACACGCTAAACCTATTTTGGGGGCTGGAAGGTTCAGCACTTAAATAGTAGTTGTAACATTCAGAATAGAGTCCAGAATGCATTCCTTAACTGCTTCCCACAAAATTGGGAGACACCAGTCACTACTGGCTCCTTGTCTTATGTTGATTATGCCTTAGGGTGGGGGGAGTCAACAACTTCTAGGAGCAGATTTTCAGATAACACAGGCTCACACTAAGAAGTGGATGGAGGAGCAGAAGGCCATTTAATACACAGAATTCCCAATATGGGAACAATCAGAGAATACAGGAAGTTGTCTTACTGTACTAAGCCAGACAACCCATTTATATGTAAACTCAGTAGGATGTACCCTACTGTTGATACGTAGCAGCTCTCTGGAGTTCCAAAGAGGGGTCTTTATCAGCCCTACATGAAAAAAGCCAGAGAGTGGGGCTTGGATCTTCAGCCTACCCTTCCTCCAAAACTTTGTTGTGACCTTGATGGTAAGACCCTTTCCCTCTTGCCTGCAGGTGGCAGAGGGGAGCACTTAACTCTTGGCTCTTTCTATGACACCAACATTTTCTGGTCTCTGGCCAACATTCTGCAAATGCAGGCAAGATGAGAAGTAGCTTTTTATTTAAAGCAACATATTGACATTGGCAGCTTATAACTGAGACCCGCACCAGGAGAAGGTGGGGTGAAGTATCTCCCCCTGTCCCCATTCATAAACTGCTTCTACACAGGGAAACCTAATACTGTGGTGAAGTGCAGCAAATTATATCAACTTTAACATGCCCTAGCACATGCTTATATTATTTATAAAACATATACTGTGCTCATCATCATTCAGGGATCCTAGAACTCGCTGTGTTATGCTATCTGACAGTATAAAAGCAGTCAAGTCAGTAAAAATGCACAGAATGGTTAGAAGCAAATTACCACATTATCCTTCACCTCTTTAGCTATCCTTTAGCTCATCAAACACCTATTGGAAAATTATTTTTAACCTACTGCCATGAACTGCCCAGTGTTGATCTACACAGCTCATGAACCAATCAGAGCTGAGCAAGACACTCTGTATCACTGCATCAACTTGGGTCACCAGTAAGAAGACAGAATAGTGAATAATATTGCCCTCTGTGTATCCAGTATTTCAGGGAGGGGGGGGGTCAACTCTGTTCAGATGTGTTGGTTTTCTAATGCCCAGACAGAAGAACTGCAGCTCACAGAATGTCCACATTCTTGGGATTCATGTTCCATTTATTGGCCCTCATCCAATGAATCATCACCCCCCAGGCTATAGTTATGTACCTGGTTTTTATGGAAGGAAGAGAGAGAACCCTCAGTATTACACTTATGGTAATATTGTCCAAAAAGCAAAGCAGACCTCTTAGCGACAGAAGCAGAGAATAGGGAAAAAAGTGGAATGTTGACTAAGCATGTTTTGAATAGGGAAAAAAGTGGAATGTTGACTAAGCATGCTTTGCATAAGAATGCTAGGCCCTTTCTCTTCGTATTTCAACACAAATTGTGACAAAATTATGTCAGGTAATTTCTTCTTCATATTAGACAGATGGTTTGAGAGAAGAGTCAGGGAAGCCATTCATGTGAGCACTGAAACCCCCTCTCTCAACAGAGGTGGGGGCCTCAGGCATAATCTATCTGTTACTTATCAGGGTGTGCTTTCAACAATACCCAGACAAATCAAAAAGCCTTTACCACCAAGGCCATAGCTAACAATGCATACTTTATAGTTTTTAGCACCTTAGGTCATTGTTCACCCAAAGGCTATGGATGCTATTGTCTACCTAAGGAGTCTATCCAGGCCATTGTTCATCTTATGATCCTATTTCAGACCAGGGTGACAAGAGGTCAAAGCTGACTATAAAATGGAGGACTTGCACTAGCAGTATTCAGACTGATGAAGCTGTTTGGATGAGCAGTGAAACGTTTCTATCTGTCAATGAAAAGATGTCCAGTTGCCATGACTCAACTTCCAGATAAACTCACCTGGATGACTGAGAATCTTGACAGACATATTTTTCTTAAGGAAGGCAAGTCAAGTAGGTTCATTTGGTGCTTGTGTGCCATTTGGATATAAAGATTGTACCAAATGACATACCAGACCTCAACCCAACATTAAGCAGCCTGTTTAGCCAATCCAGCCCAATCCAATTGAGCTGTGTAGTCAAGCTCTAAGTTAGATCAATGCTTTCTTCTCCCTTCTAGCCAATATGCTCAGTATTACTAGAACTCTGGATCTGCTCTGAGAACTAGATTGACTTTTCCTGACTCTAAAGTTTTTTGTAAGCTTTAAAGCTCTAAACTTCCTAAAGACTATGACAAAGTTCACTGCAAATTTCAACACTGTCTTAACTTTAAATTTCCATGTTAAGGGTTTTGTCACTGTTGTCCCAAAGGAGAACTGAGAAATGCAGTTACTGTGTTGCCTATCTCATCAAATAATTTCTAGAAGTTTTGAAGTGAATCTTAATTTTCCTGTTGAAGACCAAGCTATTTCCAAACACTTTGCACTTAATAGTGAATGCTTAGGAAAATCCATAGTTTTACTTTACAACAGTTATTGTCAAGATTATAGCTTCACTCAGAGGGAAGAGGGAATCCTGAAGTAGTACTTTTATCTTAGCTCCACTGCACTATTGAATATATCTCTGTCTCGTGTCATAACGTAGCCATTAGCTTGTCTATCTGTTCCACCTACTATGTGTAGCTGTATTATTGACTCCCACCATAAAGTATTATTGAGCAACAGTAGAGGTATCTGCTATTGACTGGACACTTGCAGAGCCTTTTTTAAAGGCTTGAATAGATTGCTTTTGACTGCACTCACCTTTTAACATTTCCTAATCCACAAACACACACCCGTTATTCAAATAGTTTGTGTTCCGACTTCTAATGAATTGCATGGATTTGTCTGCAGAGTGAAGTCACTGCTCAGGGTGCTTTTCTGCGTTACTTAAAGTATTTCATCCTAAAAAGATGAGTGTTTATGCAAAAGATGGTGTGGTTTCATTTCTCCCCCCCCCCCTTTTTCTTCTTTGGGTAAAAAGAAGTTAAGTACCCCAAGTCGTGATGAAAGCTGAACCGGAGAAAGCTGCCTTCATGGAAGACACCAACATTTTAAATATTGTTCTTGCAAATAAAGCAATAAACCTCTGGAGGTGTTGCCAGCCTGAATGTGCCTTCATGCAAAAGTATTCAGCCCTAGCCTTCTCCATAACACGGCAGGTTTCTATTTATACGATGAGGTTGTTTGAAAGGTGGTGGTGGTGGTGGTGAGGAGGTTGTTTGGTATGCAAGTGTCAGTCATGGGAATGCCCCACCTTACTATATAGATACATTCCAGAAACAGGTTTACCAACTCCTTCGCTATTTATAACATCTAGGTAGCAAACCATTTGGCCCTGCAGATCTAGAATGATATTCCCTGTCAAAATGGCTATTTTTGCACTTTGAAATCTTGGTTTATCATTGCAGAAAGCAAATGAGAAAAGTAACACCTCTGGAATTAAGGGCCTCTTTAAGCTATTTTGTTGCTGGAGAGGCAGGCTACAGTGTTCCTAAGAAAATTCCTAACTAGTGTCTACTATTTAACCAGTCCTCAGAGTACCACAGTTCCATAGTATTGCAATCTCTGACTTAATAGTAGTGTAGATAAAATTAAAATTGTATAACCGTTTAATTCATTCTCAGATGCCTATTACTACTTGATGTAAACAACTACTGTATTTGGAGCAAATTGGCTATTTCATTCCATGATAGAGTTTGTTATTTCTGATGCAATTATTTTGTTCTCAAAAATCTATCTAAGGGCGCTTTTACACGACCTCTAAAATCCGCTGGCAACTTAAATTCGGACCAGAGATCATGGGGGTTTGTTCTGCTTTCTGTGTTTCCACCCCTCCGCACTCCATTGCTCCCGTCTGCGTGAGGGGAGGGAGAAGAAAAGGGAGAAAAGAATGCAGGCTCACCTCTGCTCAGCTCCGTCTGCTTCTGAGCAGCCCCGTAGGCATTCCAGGCTGTTAAAGGGGCGGGAGGACAACAAAAGGCCAGGAGATCCCGGCATCCACAGGTTTGTAGTCCACACCGGAAATTCTTTTACCTCCAGAGACCAGGTACTTGGAAAATGCGCTGGGGCGCGCTTAGGTGGGCGTGGTCGTACTTAATTTTTTTTAAAGTCTGCAGCTGGTGGGAAAACAATTTTAAGGTCCACATCTGGGAGCCCTTTGCCTCAGATTTTAGGGGTCCTGTAAAAGCGCCCTAAGAATAGATACCCAAAGATTGATTTATATTTGGTTTCCAGTGCTAATGTGAGCAGAAGACAGGTTGCACAACCAGTTTTTTTTTTACCTTTGTTGGACCACAATCCTGCTTGGCAGCATGTTCCAAAAAGTTGCCCTGCTCACTAATAGTGCCAAGTAGGGTAGCATTCGAAGGGGCAAAATGATTTCATCTAATTCTGAACAGTTGCCCCTTATGCTGCAGGTCTATGTAACATAGGAGCTGTTGTTCAGATGTCTTTTGTGATGCTTTGTAGATAGTTTCTTGCGGAGAGATGTACATTTGGCTGCTGGAGAGAGGAAGGGTGAAGACTGTTCGCTATCTGCTATTTGTTCAAATGCCAGCTACAAGTCTGTCCTTCTCTGTTGTTCAATTTGTTTGAGGAGTTTGATTATGGAAATTCAGAATTCAAAAATGAGAAGTTTCTCATGGTCATAACATTTGGTAGACCTTTGGATGGCAAGCATGTCATGTGTCAAGTCAGTACCTGAGCCAGATGCTCGGGATCCAGTTGCTGAGATCTTTATACGCACATAAAGATGGTTTCACTTCAACTACAGCTGCAAAGACTTATTTGAAGCAACAGCATATGCCATAATTAGTATATGTACATATGGAAGTAAGAAAGTAACACAATCAGATTTTAAAGTTGGTGGCTAGCTATACTATATCCCATCATGGAAGTGTTGCTCTCTGTGAGTTGTATATTATTTATGAGTAAAGAGATTAAAACGACTAAGGGTCTGAATTGGTGGGTGAGATTAAATTACCCATAGATGGAAAAGTTACATTCTCAAGAGCAAACCCTTACTATGTTGTTATGATTATTTCATGGTATAGCTAATCCTTCTGGTATCGCAAGTCAATGATATTGGACAGTTCAGAAACCATGCCTTTACATTTAGGGATCAAATGTAGGTTTCTGTGGAATAGCCAATATACTGGCGGTGTACACTTTCCTCATTATAGGTGGTGTCACCATGCAGGACTCTCTGCTCTATAACTGAACTGCTGATGGTGTTCTCTGTGCATTAGTTCTGGCAATGATATGTTTTATGGGTATCTCAGAAGAACTTTGGGTTCTCCAGATCCAAAGTGTCTTGATTACCCACCCCCATGTGACTCCCCAAAGACTAGGAAAATATACCAGCCATGAAGCTGACATAGTTACATCATCTCCTGTTAGTGTCAAAAAGGTGTGTGTGTGTGTGTGTGTGTGTGTGTGTCTGTGTGTGTTGTGTTGTGTTGTGTTGTGTGAACTTTCTGGCACGAGTGGGCATGGCTTACAAACTGGCAGATTCTCTTTTGTGAGTCTGCTGTAGAAGTAGCTTTTCTTTTAGTTTTTGGACTTCAGCCTTTGAATCCCCCATTCAATATGGTCATGTTGGATGGGGAATTTCAGGAGGCTTAAAAAGTTGTGATTTCAAATGGATGCACACACCACACACCATCTTCCCCCTTTGAGACCACTCTGCCTGTTGGGTACCATTTATTTCAATTGGAGAGAATGCCTGTCTTTCTGGTTGCAATTAAGATAATTTAAATATGATTAATTAATATTGGGTCATATGCAGAAACATCTGTTAAACTCCATGGAAAGTGTTTTACAACAGTTTTCTGTTCTGTGCTTTATAAGCCATTTCTTATCAAATAAAATGATTTTTAATATTTCATTTTGTATATTGAAATATATGCTAATAATTTTACAAACAAAGTAATCATGGAAATAGGCTCCGCAGTCAACAAGAATAAATGATAAGTCCAGTATCCAGTTTCCTATCACACACTTTTCTTGACAGACATTACAAAAGCTGTGGGGATGTGCAATATGTCAAAGCAGCAGAAGTATATGACATGTGGTTAGCCCCTAAGGATTTAACCAATGTTTGCTAAAGGCCAAATAAAATGGCTATTTCTTCTTTCTTCTGGGGAAGATCAATTCAGTTTGTCTTGAAATCAGCTAACCTCTGCCATGTATAGCCTGAATTGGGACATTTTTAAAGCTCCTTTTGAATCGTGGTCTGGAGATTGACTGAAACAATGCGATGGCTGGCTCAATAAAATATACTTCTCCCTTCAACAATGCTGGGGTTAAGGGCACTGAACTCCCAATTAGTTCCCAATTGGTGTACAACTGTTATCCATTCTCCAAGCAGTTTTCTTTGTTGGGGTTCTCTTCCATAGCATTGCAATCCTTTCCTTACAGTACCATAAGTAACGGGCCTTAAAGGTCATGGAATACTAGTTCTTTCATTCATTTTAATATTTATTTATTAGAAAAAATTGTGTATAGGCAAAACCATGCTCTTCAGACCTGTGTACTTCAAGGGAGAAGTTTTGTTAAAATTCTGGTTCACCACATCAAATGTGAGTCAAAATGCACTGGGTCACATCCTATGAAAAAAGATGCCCTGAAAGCTCCATTATGAACTTAATGGAAAATTGGCAGTCTAGGGTGAGAAGTATTTGTTATAGTTCATCAAAATACAGTTCATGCATCCAAAATTTGTGGCATCTTGTTATTATTACGAAAAATATAGCCATGTATTTTAATATGTTTATTACCTCTATGATGTACACTGCACAAGACACTACAAAATTTCACTCATGGTTTAATTTAAATGCTAATGGTGTATTTTTAGGGGAAATGATCTTCTATTGAACAATTGCCTTCTGAAGATCTGCAAAGAATGAAGGAGATTCACAAAGCACCCTTGACTTCATCAGAAAAAAAAACCTATCCACAACTTCTTGAAACATCAACATTTTGATCACAGTGTAAAATTAAACCGTTTACTGATGTGCTTTCTTGAGTCAACCTGCATCTTTGACACTGTGGATTGAAGCCGTATTTGATGACATAAAACCAAGCTGTAACCTACAACTGTATTCAGTGGAACATACTGTTTTCCTATAAATTCCATTGTAACATGGTCCTTGTGTTACCATAACTACAAATGATTTTTTGGAGTTGTGCAATTTTTTTTACCCAACGTTGACTTTATTATTTTAATGTTTTGCATTAGAATTTTGAATTGTCTGATAATTTCATACATGAAGTTCAATAAAATGGTCTTAATGTTCCTCCTGTTCATTCATTTGTAGAGTTTTGTGATGTGGATTGTGCAAGGAATTAGAGACAGAGAGAATAAACAAAATAGGGGAAATGTAAGGGCTAGTGTGACATCTCAACCAAGTGGATTCAGCCTCTGGTGCTAGTAGAAACAATATTTATATTCCATCTTCATAAGGCTGCAGAGGGGAAGAGGATTGCTTTTTTGGACCTACACAAGGGCCTATATAGACATGCGGCCAGAAACCATCTGGTCAGAGAAGCACCTTTGGGCTCCAGTTCTAGCCATCATACCACGATATAAGCAAGTGTCTGGCCGACCAAGGGTAAACAAATGAGCCCATAATTTTCAGTTGACAAGCTGTCCCAAAGGGAGAGGGAGGGGAGAGAGAGAGAGAGAGAGAGAGAGAATTATTAAAGCAGTACCAATTCAAGAGGAAGGAACTAGTTCAAGGTGTGTGGCAAGTGTATTTTGTGTGTTGTATGAGAAACCTTGCACCTATTCCATGTGCCAATGGAGAAGCCGTGATGCATATGCACTGCCAGCTTTGCTTCATGATGTTTTATGGAGTAATGGAGTATGAACTAACAGAAGGGACTGCTTTTCAACTTTCTTAGCTATTAAATACAGTATTAAGGAGTTGCACAGCAGTGTTATTACAAGCAAGGAAGAAGGGAGCAAAACCAGAATTTATTCATCCCACTTAGGTGGTTACTTCATGTCCTTATTTGTTCCGCAACTAGTGTTGTACCATGACAATGTTGGTCATGATCATGTGGTTTTGTCCCTGTTTCAGTGTTCCCATGGTCGTGATAACTTGTCTTGTGTCAAGTGTTACCTCACGGTCTTGTACCGTGACAAACACAGCATTTGTCTAGCTTCCTTTTTCCTTTTTGGGGGACTTAAAAAAAGTTCTCAATATTTCGAATTACTGGTGATCAGGATTTCATATGCCAATGCAGCAGAGTCAAATTAAAAACAACAACCCGGACACAGTTTTCTGAGAGAAACAAATGTATTGTTGCATGACAGTCATTACTACACAGTGTTTTATCTCGGAAAAGAAAGCGGGAACAAAGAATGACATGGGAAAACCCTACCCCAGCACCAGGTACAGGATTGTCCCGCTTAGAACCTGTTGCGGGGGCATGGTTAAGACAAATTTCAGTAGTTGCACAACGGACGTGAAGTAACATTTTTATGTATCGCTCCTAAGCGCAACACTAACAGAGACAAAACAGATGTGAAGTTTGCTTACTGTTGATTTTAGCTTCCCTTTCATTGCTTACCCTGACCTACCTGTCTGAAGGGCACCACCTGCCATTACATTGGGGACAAGCCAGGTTTATGCTATTCTAGCAACTCAGTGAGGAGTCCACTTGTTCTACAAGTTTCATGTCCCTGCCATGCAGGTAACTGAATTAGGAAAAGAATGCCATGAAATTCTTGGTTTGCCTCCAGTAATTGCATGGAGAGAAGCCATTGTTTGACACCGTGCTTCAGACGAAAAATATTTAGAACAGCACTGACAATCTCAACTTCCATGTGAAAATCTTGTGCCTTAAGATAAATTGTACATATGCATTCGGACGAACTGCCAGAGACAATGCAATGAAGTGAGTTTAAAAAAAAAAAAAAAAACTGAACATCTTATCATATCCTGTTTGATGTTCCCTTGCTTTGTTAGCGCTTCATGAGTTTGGGAACAAATCTCACGCCATCTGATTTCTAACATTAGTTTTTATGTATGCTACTTGGAAAGCATCCTCAAGTCAAAAACTAAGTACAGAAGGGTGCCTGCTGGGCCTGTTTGTTCCTTGCTCATATGATATGGCTAGATTTACATCCCTGGCCTATATCTTTCTATGTAGGATGTAGGATTCTTGGATATTATCAGAGGTGGAGGAACAGTTTTGAGAAGAAAAATTTCTTAATTTCTCTTGAAGTCTTTTAGGTGGCTTTTGAATTATCCCAACAGACATTATGGGAAGAAAACCTCACAAATGTCCTTGACCCATTCCAGTCTGGGTTCAGGCCGGGTCAGGGGACTGAGACAGTCTTGGTTGCTCTGCAAGATGACCTCCCCCGGAGGGCCGACAGGGGTTGCTCTACTCTGTTGGTCCTTCTGGATTTGTCAGCGACCTTTGATACCGTCGACCACGGTATCCTGCTGGATCGGCTCTCTGAGATTGGGATCGGGGGCACTGTTCACAGTTGGCTCCGGTCTTTTCTCGAGAGCTGTCCCCAGCGGGTTCAGCATGGGGGGGGGGAGTTGTCTGCTCCTTGGATACTCCCTTGTGGGGTTCCACAGGGGTTGTCCCTCTCTCCCATGCTGTTCAACATCTATGTAAGGCCGCTGGCAGAGGTCATAAGGAGATTTGGAGTCTGCTGTCATCAGTACGCTGATGACACACAGCTCTATCTCTCCTTTTCCACCGCTGCAGATGAGGCTGTCCAGACCCTCAATCAGTGCCTGGGCGCAGTCATGGAATGGACCAGGGCCAACAGACTCAAACTCAACCCCGATAAGACTGAGGTTATGTTCTTTGGGACTACTCCATCTGGTTATGGAGGCCCTTATCCAACCTTTGAGGGCATTTCCCTCCGCCCTTCAGACACTGTCCAGAATCTGGGCGTAGTCCTGGACCCGGCGCTCACCATGGAAGCCCAGGTGGCCGCTGTGTCCAGGACTGCCTTTTTTCATCTTCATCGAATAGCCCAGATTCGTCCCTACCTAGATGGGGACTTCCTCAGGACTGTGGTGCAAGCGCTGGTGATCTCGAGACTGGACTATTGCAACGTGCTCTACATGGGGTTGCCCTTGACTCTCCTTCGGCGACTGCAGAAGGTGCAAAATGCGGCAGCCAGACTGGTGGTGGGTGCATCGATTTGACCACATCACCCCAGTTCTGGCTCACCTGCATTGGTTGCCTGTTGTGTCCCGAATCAGATTCAAGGTCTTGGTTTTAGTTTATAAAACCCTCCATGGCCTAGGACCTGACTACCTGGCAGAGCGAATCAACCAGCGGTCAACATCGGCCCGACCAACTAGGTTGTTGCGGGCGCGCATGTTGCGGGTGGCCACACCCAGGGAGGCTCGGAGAACATCCACCCGTAACCGAGTCTTCTCTGTGGCTGGCCCCACTATGTGGAACCATCTCCCCACTGAATTGCGCCTAGCAAAGTCCCTGCCACCCTTCCAGAAGGCCTTAAAAACTCTCCTTTTCCGGGAGGCGTTTGGTGACTAAAAGTGTTTTTCTTCTTCTTTCCCCTCTCTCTCCCGCCATCTGCTATTTTTAATTGTTTAGTTTTGTTACTTGCTTTAATTGTTTTACTTAATGGTTTGTTATTGTTTATATTGGTTTTTTTGTAAACCGCCCGGAGTTCCCCGGGGAAGACGGGCGGTATATAAGCCCAATAAATAAATAAATAAATAAATAAATATAAGATGTAGTTTGTAAAGATTCTCAGTCATCCAGGTGAGTTTATCTGGAAGTTGAGTTATGGCTACTGGACTTCTTTTTTGAAAGATAGAAACATTTTGCTGCTCATCCAAACAGCTTCATCAGTCCAAACAGCTTCATCAGTCTGCTGATGAAGCTGTTTGGATGAGCAGCGAAACGTTTCTATCTCTCAAAAAAGAAGTCCAGTAGCCATGACTCAACTTCCAGATAAGATGTTGTTCAGTCCCTTAGGTGGTAGAAGGAATGTTTCCAACACGGGAGAAGGGCAGGGCTTTCAGGATGGAAGTGCTACATTGAAACTCCTGATGTGCTGAATCCGGACCGTTGTGGACTGGATTAGGAGGTCACTACGCCAGAGATTGCTCTACACATTGTATTTAAAGATACAGTTCTGTCAGAGTATATAAGAGTCCTAGTGGTTTCAATGGAACATTTAAACATCTGGGCCTAAACTGCAGAATTGTTAATGAAGGAAGCAGCTAAAAACTGACATAGCATAACATATGTAACTGTACTGTTTGTATTCTCAACATAACAAAGAGTGAGCACTGCCCTATAGTGGGCTGCCAAACAAAAGGCTAATCTCACAGTTGCTGGAGTTTTAAGCTCCAATTTCATCTAGGGAACATTACTCAAGGACAAATGGGTACCATTAGGTGGGTGTGATAGTTCAGAGTAAAACACAAAAGGAATTTGTATAGAGCCATGCACTCCTGTTTGTCTCAGTTCATAAGTTTGGGAGATCATCCCTTTAACTCAGCTGTAACAGAGAGCACTGGAATGCAAACATGTTTGATTGCTCTTATGTGATAACAATGCAGTCAAAATCTGCTGCTGACTTTCCTTCTTCAAGGTGTGATGATGAGAATCTCTAAGCTACTTTTCTTTCTACAACAAATTTAAATTTGTACTTCTCTCCCCAAGCCCTATAGGGCTATCTTTCTCCTCTGCTTTGAACTTGCTGCCTTTGGGTGTAACACAAACCTCTGCAGGAGGCTAGAGATTATGTATAATTCATTTCCAAAGGGACCCAGGGGCACTTTAGAGGATGCTCCCAGATGGAGGGTTTTCTCTCTCTCTAAGTTTCAGGTGCATCAATACTGCCTTCCCTGCATCGAGACACAGAGAAATTGTTCTTCAACCCCACCATCATTACCACCGCTGCATCATCGGCTAGTTGCAAGCTTTATAACAGACCTGTGTGGTAAGTGGAAATTTTAATTCTTATTCTCATTCATCTCCTTCTGGAGCTTGAAGAACAGAATGGGCATTCTGATTTTGGATGTGAAAGTGCTGAACAATGATATTATGGTGCCTCTGGCTCATTCAAGATTATGGATATCCCCATAGTTTAGACAGAGGCTGAAAGAATGGCATACCTAAGGTCACCTGGTGGCATCAAGTTAGAGCTGAGGATCCAAAGTTGGGACTCTAATTTGTAGTGCACTAGCCTAAAGGTCAAATCTGCAGGATTAGTCTGAGTGAAACATAAAGGAAACAAGTGGTTATTATATTTCTTTTCACATTGACCTTTCCCATATTTCTGTGTTATCTGACCTTCTCTCCCCCTTTCACAGTTATAAAATCAGCCTTCTTCACTGGTCCCATTGCTTAATTATTCTATGGATAAGGGTAACAAGGGCATGTGTGCATTCTAAGTTAGCCTTTTAAAAACCCTAGAGTAGTATGATCCTGTGTATACCTACACAGAACAAAACCCACCAGTGTCATTGGGACTTACTGTCAGGTATGCAGTTCTAGGATTGTACTGTAAGAAAGGACCAGAAAGGAACATTTTTGGGGCACAGTTTCAGTTTCTTCAGTGCTGGACCCTCCAGATTTTAGGGGTTCTAGTTCTTCTGTGCCCAATCAATATGATGAAGGATAAGGAATTATGAGGACTGTATTCTAATAAAAAAAATAAAAAAAAATCCCAGGGTCACTCCATCAGTCCTAATGATGCTATCAGGTTACAGCTCTCACCATCTCCCAGCCCACAGAACCATGGAGTTTCAGGTGATGAAAACTGTAGTCCAATGTATTCCAGCATGCAGGAGGCTGAGAAGGATGTAGTTTTGTGATGTAGAAGGTGTAGAAAGAGAGTGGAAAACAACACCAAACACACATTGTCCACCTAAGAAAAACATTGGCAGAGTGATATATTTTCTGCAGGACCTTGGAAAAAATGTGCTTTGGGAAGCAGGGAGAGTATACCAGCTGACAGATAGCAAGACTGGCGTTAGCAAAAAATGGGATCATTTGTAGCAATCAAACACAAATACTTGTATTCTAAAGCCACAGCAATGGTGGAGTTTTAAACTGACCATCTCTCTCCCAGATCCATTGAACTAATTCGAAGTTCCATGAAGAATCATACAGTCTGGGAGAGAATGGCAGTATCTGGAGTGATTCCTGATTGCCAACTTGATAGCAAAAGGTGTCAAGACTCCATTTTCTACAGGAAATTGCCTCGCAGTGGGGGAAATGTTTCCTTTGTTGGCTTCATTTTGTCATCAATGCAGAGAAGGGTTAGGGGGCAACAACATGGCGGCTATAAATAGAGCACAGAGGAACATGTGAGAACATCTGGGGAGGGGGAGGGGGGAATGGAGCTACCATGGCAACAGACATCTCCCAGAGTGAGAAAGAGGGAGGGGTGTGGATGAAACAAACTAAACAAGAAAATGTCAGGAAAAACAAAGGTGAAAGTGCAATTGATGTCACAGAGTTCAGATATTCCTGTAAGGAGTAGCTAAGAAATTGTGGAATTTAAGTAAATTGCACCTGATAAGAAAATAATGAGGATTTTCAGTGTGGTGGCTATATATACAAATTTACCGAAGACATCCAGTCCTCTGTTTCAAGGGATGCCACAGAACAGTCATCTGACAGCATCTTCTACTTTCAGTTCATCAGGTCCCATTTGAGAGGAATGAATCAGGAAAAGCAGACAGAGGCCTAAAATTGCCCTTCCCCGCTGACTACCTGAATGGCAGGTAGAGAAGATTCACATATCACCTGGTCATTGTCTTCTAGACAATCACAAGAAGTATTGCTTTCCTACTTAAATGACAATTGTTTCCCACCCCCACCCCCTACATTGGTATTTCTACATATAAACTGGCATGCATACATTTTATGTAAATCTGTTCGTCATTTTTGCTGGGGGGGGGGTTCAGGAGAATATCTTATTAGGCCCATACATCTTTGCAGTCATGACAACCAAAAATCATGTGAAGGCCAAATTTCCTGAAGGCCAATTGACATAAACACTGCCTAAAGTTACTTTCTTGGACTACTATTTCTTGATTTCCCCAGATAGTATGGCCACTGTTCAAATGGTAGAATCTGTAGGTCAGGCTAGTTGTGGGACCATGAGATTGGTAGTTTACAAAAGTGGCTTTCGTTACCTGATAACAATGAAATTTCTTTGTGCTCCAATGGCATCTCTTAGTGCAGGGCTGTCCAACTTTGAACAGGCTGAGGTCTACTTTTTACGGCACAAAGTGCCCGAGGGCTACTACACTAAAACCTCTACTTATGAATTTTATCTATTCCTTCGAGCACATGATCATAAGTAAAGAAATTGTAAGTAGAGCAGCAGTTTCCCATAGGAATGCATTGAAAATCAATTAATCGGTTATGGAGGGAATTGTCCGGGGGAGAGAAGAAGGGAGATGTCACTACACAAAGGAGATGGGCACACCTGCAACCCCACCTCTCACCCCTCTCCTCCCCTCCCCTCCCCTCTCCTCCCTCCACTCCACACCAGGGACTCAGCTGGTCACAAGACATTGGCACACCGATCATCTGGCCGGTGGGGAGAACAGGGGACTGACCCAGAACTTTGCTAGGGCAGTGGTGGTCCTTGGGATGGGGGAGGGAGGGTGGAGAACTTATCCCCTTACTTTTTTTATTGATGGCCGGAGGGCTACTTTTGAACCCTTCGCAGGCTATCGGTAGCCCATGGTCTACCTGTTGGGCAGGCCTGTCTTAGTGCATACCTGCATGTCCAGCCTTGATTCTATAAAGGGTCCATCTGTTTAATATTGGACTTAGGAGGACTTTCTATCAGTGCAGTTCTAACCTGGATAATACATCCCATGTTACACTTTGTTTGGCAAAAACTAGGCAAAACACTGCCTGATAAAACACCACAATCAGCAGACACTTGCCAATTTTTGGAAACTAGAGTTTGGCTCATTACCTCCTAACTAGGGGCTAAATTCGACATGAGTTGTACATAGGCTGGATCCATTGAAATAAATGAGATGTTTTCGTTACAACTATGTCATTGATTTCATTGTGTCTCCTTTAGCTATGCCTAGAGATGTGAAGGCCCCAAAAAATTGAAAAAAAATTCTGGGGGGAAAATGGGAAAAAAACCACAGGGCTTTTTCCGAGCTTTAAAATTTCCGGAAATTTTACATCTCTAGATATACCTAATCGTGGATTTAACCCAACATCTGTTGCTGTCATGCTCAATTGGGTTTGGTACATGCTTCTATTAAACTAACAATTCAGCCAAAAATAGTCTTCATGTTGAGATCTGATTACAGTATGTTGCATACTGAGAACTGTAGAGTTAAACATTTTTTTTGCTTAAAATAGATAGTTTTTGCTATTCTTACCATTTACACATTTGGCTGATGGATAGAAATTAGAAGAGACTTTTAGGTGAAGACCATCTGCTCAAATAAACAGGAATCCTCTGATATTTGCATGCACGTATACTGTAATGTATAGTTGAATCACACACAACCACACATGAAAAAGAAACCCAAACAAAACACCCCAGCTCATGAAGAATGTGTAAAAATTAGAAACATGTAACAAGGAAGGTTTCTCACATTATCTTGATGACAAGAAGCCTGCAGCTTAAGTAAGCAAAACCAAATAAACTATTACCCACAATAGAGAAAGAGTCACAGCTCAGTTGCATGCTGTACTTACTGATTAGGATTCAGGAAACCTTGGTTCAAATAAATATACTACAAAAGAACCACAGACTTTAAAAAAGGTGAGGGCTTTGAGTTATCAAAGATCATCAATGGAATCCAGGGTCCAAATCATTTACATTGCGTAAAAGAAATACTAGGAAGGAAAAACTGAAGGAAAATTAACTCATTTGAATATGATACCACAGACAACCAGAAAGGCAGAAAAGTTTGTATTCAAACATGTCAAGCCTAAACTCCCACTAGAATCAACTGAGCCTATTCTACCATGCATTGCACACCTTAGAAGAATGCAAAACTGACTAGAAAAAGCAATATTGCTTGGGAAAGTGTCTGTATGTTGGAGGGGGAGGGAGGTAAGAAGAGAAAAAGACCTAGGGAGAGAGGTAAGAGGAGAAAAAGACCTGTCTCAGTAAAAGATGGTGTTTAATTTGCAAGACCCGAGCAGAAATTACTGGAAAAGACAATTTTGCTAGGAGCGGGGCAGAAGGAAGAGGTATCAGCTTAATATGAGGTGGGCACAGCGCTGGACCTGCTGCAGTTTTCCTATAGGCCAAACATTGTGGCAGATGACGTTGTCACCTGCCAACTGCATCGGGCACTGACTCACCTGGAAGTTGCTGGAACCACTGTGAGGGTCATGTATTTTTGACTTCTCCAGAGCATTTAACACAAACCAACTGGCTTTATTACAAAGGAAGCTGGAAGGAGCAGGAGTGGATGGACAACTTGCTGCATGGATAACAGACTTTCTTACCAACAGGCCCAAGTATGTGAGGCTTAGGAACTGCTTGTGTGAGGTGGTGGTCTGCAGCATGGTGGCCCCTCAGGCTCTGGTGCTTCCACCATTCCCTTTTACTCTTTACACCTCAGATTTCACTTACAATACTAGCAGTTGTCATCTCCAGAAATTCTCTGATGACTCAGACATTGTTGGACGTGTGTCAGAAGGGAAGGTGCTGGAGTATAGATCAACCATCATGGACTATATCAGCTGGTGTGAAAATAACCATTTGTGCTTAAACACCAGTAAGATGAAGGAGATGGTGAGTGACTTCCCGAGAAAGACACTGCCTTTTACACCATTGAACATCTGGGACTTAGACATTGAGATAGTGGACAGCATTAAGTACTTGGGTGTTCACCTAAATAATAAACTGGATTGGATTCATAATGCTGATGCCCTATACAAGAAGGGCCAAAGCTGCCTCCATCTCCTGAGGTGACCGAGGTTAGTTGTGCAGCCCTATGTTAAGGACTCTGTGGTAGCCTCAGCTCTCTACTGTGCTGTAGTCTGCTGGGGTTCAGGTAGTACTGAGTGGGGCAGGAACAGACTGAACAAGCTGGTCAGGAGGGCTAGCTCTGTCTTGGGCTGCCCTCTGGATTTTGTGGAGGAGATGGGTAAGAGGAGGACGTTGGCCAAGCTGACCTCCATTATGAACAATACCTTTCATCCCCTGCACCAGACACTGGAGGCTTTTCATAACTCCTTCAGTGGAACACTCAGACATTCCCTGTGTGGGAAGGAGCGCTACTGCAGGTCTTTTGTTCCCACTGCTGTTAGACTCTATAACTCTACAGTCTAACCTGCTATTCATATGGGGGTATATTGTAATTTCTTTCTTCTTTTTCACATTTAATTTTTTTATATCCAAATGTTATAGTGTATATTTGTATATTGGATTTTTAAAATTTTATCTAATCCCTATTATTTTTTTTCCTCACTTTATACTTAATTGTGCACCTAACCTTCTTGCTTGTTCTTTATATTGGGAGCTGTGTAACAAGTAAATTTCCCCCCTATAGGATTAATAAAGATTTATCTTATCTTATCTTATCTTATCTTATCTTATCTTATCTTATCTTATCTTATCTTATCTTATCTTATCAGTTTGGAGGATTTGAGCAGAGCTGTTAATAACAGGACATTTGGGGGGTCATTAACTCATACTATATATTCATCATACATCAGAAGTTCCTTGATGGCACAAGTATTTAGAGTTTTTTTTCTTCATCCAGTTACCAAATAATTAAATAGTGACAAGATAGGAAGAACAGTTGCAATTATGACAGAATATAGGCACCAAAGCTCTGCTAACTTTGAGTAGGACCATCGCCAGACACAAAGCAAAGAACGGTAATTTCAGAGTTTAAATAAGTGAAAGTTCTGGATATTTGTTCTTTATATCTAATAAAATATTTTTACAACCAAATACAAAATCTCTTTGGCAGCACAAATCCCTGTTTGGCTAGGAAATACTGTGGACCCTTGTATAACAAAGGGTTTGTACAACATAAAATTTGTACAACATAAAAATTTCAGAGATAGGGGAAATTTGCTTAACAGAATCACCTCTGGGGCAAATTTGTACAACATAAAAATGAGATTACTCCATTTTCAATGCATTCCTATGGGAAATTTGTATAAAGGAAAATTTGCTTAACATAATTTCATTTGCAACGGATTAATTCCTTTATACAAGGTACCACTTGTAGTTAAAATTCTACTGGGTCTATTTGACAGGTTGAAAAGTTTATATTGTACCAGATCTGGAGCTGTTTTCCCCTTTAAAAAGCATGCCAGAAGTCTAGTCTCAGAAGTCCTGAGAGCATGTCCACTGAAAGCACCCAGGGCTGGGGGGAAATGCAGTTACAGTACTCTGTGTTTTTGTAATGCAGAGATACTTTAAATAAGCATTACAAAACTATATAATAATTCCCAGCAGATACATGGCAAAATGTCCCCCTTTTGGGAGGACTATCTTTCATTACTTTCTTTAAAGTAAACCTTTTTTTTTTTTACTCTTCCAAGGAAACCTGGTCATTTGATTTTGTTTCTGTGACTTTTTATCAAAATACAGTGGTACCTGGTACAAAGGAATTTAATCATTCCAAATGAAATTCTGTTAAGCAAATTTTCCTTTGTACAAATTTCCTATGGGGATGCATTGAAAACAGATTAATCCCTAATCACAACCATTTTTCTGTTGTACGGATTCGTCCCATAGGTGGTTCTGTTAAGCGATTTCCCCCTATCTTCGGAATTTTTTTTTCCTTTAAGCAAGCCTCTTGTTAGACAAGGGTCCACTGTATCTCTATTCCTCACCTGTGAAGCTGCAATAATGTATGGTAGCTTCTTTGCAATGTTCTTGATGGTAAGAAAATTGTTCCATCCAGGCTTGGTGTAGTGCAACATCTCTTTCTTTTGAAAGGCCCCTTTTGGCCCATTACAGCCTGGATTATTTCAGTTTTTTAAAAAATAAAGCATGTAAGGCCAACTCTTCTCTTTCAAGATAAGCAAGGCTGTTCTTTTGAATTTATATGATCTGTTTTAAAATGTGGGACATTTAGGGCCAATGGACATGGGGTCACGAAGAGTCAGTCATGACTGAAATGACACAACACCACCACCACCACCAACAACAACAACAACAACAAAAGTTCTGAAGGAGAGTATTTTTTCTTTTTTCTTTTTTAAAATCATAACTCAGAAATCCTTTGCCCAAACTTCCCCATATTTGGCACAGAGAAAAGAGCAGACTGTGTGCTGCCACTCTAGCAAAGTTGGCATTCATCTGAATCTCTATTTAAAAGTTATGTGTTTTTTTAGACTGTCCTAATTTTTAGAATTGCCTTAATGTTGATTTACTGCATCATCACCAGATCATTGCTGCACTCTTGCACAGCAATAATTATGCCCTTGGTTTGTAGTAAAAATTATAGCACTTAAATGTAAGAGAACAGTGCCATGAACTTCACATGAATGAATAACAGACACCTTGTTTTGGAAGCTTTTTTTCTTGTTTTGAGTTTGAAGAGACCAAAGATCAATGCATATATTTTTAGAAGGAGGGGGCGGGGTAGGGGGGCAAGAATTTATTTATTTATTTATTTATTTATTTATTTATTTATTTATGTTTCTATGCTGCCCCTTTAGTTCAAACTGTTAATGTTTCACAAGGGGAAAGCTAATAGTATGTAACATTTGTATAGTGGTTTTATGTGTTTAGATGTTTATTCTGTTGAGCCCCTACCATAATTATTTACGGCTGGACATGAATACATTTTAGAAATTGCCCTTTAGTACATTAATATTTATGTGAAAAGATCATTTTAGATGAAATTCATTTGTTATTGAATTTTTTTTAAAATTGTTAAAATGCTTCTTGTAAAACAAAAGGAAAAGGAGAGATAACATGCAAATGATCAAGGAAGAGCATACAATGATAATGGAATAATAGATTACTTGTTACTGTCCAGTGGGGAAAAACATGTGAGGAAAATTTTGCACTTCAGCCTCTGGTGTGCTGATAACTGATGACCTGTATACGTTAGGTCCTACCTTTAGCCTCGCACTTGGCATCACATGCTTTTCTAAGGTAAGCATCTCTCAGCTCTTTCTTCTGCTTCATCAGCAGGTAAGTTGAATCTCAAGCTAAGGTTACCATCCGGCCAATTTAAAACAGGATTAAAAATAAACAAAACATCAGTGCCAACACACCCACACCCAGAGTGAGAAATCTTTTCTGGAAGCTGGAATCTGATTTCCCCTGTTAGGTGGCTACTTAAAATGCACCTGAGTGAGCGATGAGCAAGCTGAACCAATCACGATTTGTAAATATTTTGGGTTCCCAGATAATCCTTGGTTAATGCAGAAGCTGTAGAGTGCCTGGCATGGGGTTAAATAGATGTCAGTGAATGGTAGATGGGGAATGGGAAGGTTGTAGAAAAACTCCCCAAAACATACACAATAGTGAAACTGAAAATCTGAAAAACGTGTTGTGCCATGAAGGCATGCTACTGGGATGAGGAGACTTAATTGATAGTTCACGGGTCAGAAAACTAGGCTGGTCTTGAGACTGTCCTGACACAGTTTCCTTGTGCCATGAAAACATCTGCATGCGTTCGTTCTCTACTTCATCTCTTGATCCACGATGGAGATTTAATGGGACACATCTTCTATGATAAGCACGTTGCTTTGTTCTGATGCTTTGGTGCCAAGTCCTCCTAATTGCTTTCAGAGTATGGAATAAATGCAGTGTGAGCCAGCCAAGAAGCTGCCTTCCTCCAACCCCCATACAGCCTTCTCCTTACCCATTGTTCCAATATTTTCAGGCAGGTTTTATCCAAGCTGCCACCTGAGAAGCTTCCTGACACAATGGTTGCTTCCACAACATGATTTAAGGTTTAAGGCCGATCTGAGAAATACAGGACATCAAATCTGGACAGGGAAATGAAGCCGTTCTCTGTGTGAGAGGCACATATAATTAATAACTGGACACACAATCCAGTTTGCTCTAACTTATGGCGACCCTTCCCAGGGTTCTCGAGGTAGAGAGTCTTCAGAGGTGGTTTAGCATTACTGTATCTTCTGGGGGTGCCCTGAAACTATGAAGCTTGCCCAAGGCCTGACAGGCTGACTCTTTTCACAGAGCCACACTGGGGAATCAAACCCGCGACCTAACTCACTGAGGTATCCAGCCAGCCAAGGAGGATATAGTTGACAACCATTTCTTTGGAATAGCTCCTGTGCCTTTTAATGGCTGCAGAAGAAAGGGAGGGACATTTACTAAAGCAATGTCCAAGTTTACTGAAGGGAGTCTTTCCCAGCATACAGATATGTAAACTGGGACAAAAGCCATACAGGAAAGAAAGTAGGAAATTGTAACAGGGGCCAGGAGGAGATATGCATGTACCACTACTCAACAGGTTTACAAATGACAACAGATGATTCATATTTCTGGAAGATTTTTTGTGCGCATTAAGAACTTCAAAATTGTTTTTGTTAATAACATTTTTGAGAGCTGCTCTTGTGGAAATATAGGCTGTTATTACTCTCAGAGCCTGACACTGTACAGCCAGTGTGATGCAAACAGTAGTGTGATCTTTCTTGAGAATCATTTGGATGAAGAGGCCCTTCAGTTCCAGTAGAGGGCAACAGTGTACACAAGAAAACTGACAGCAATTCAGGCTCATTTGGGTAGCCCCGAAGGCTTATGAACATTTTTGAGTTAGATCTTTCCATATGAGTTTGGATCATTGCACCTAAATTCCTCATGTAAGCAAACTTATGATCTCAGCTGGGAAAAAAAAACAAATTTAAAAAAAATCAGTATACCTGTAGCTGCAATTGTTTATGAACAAACCAAAGTTGTCAGAAATAGCTATTAGCTGTAACAGTGCAAAAGTGAGTGCAATAGTTTGCCATTTTTAAACTCTGTAATGACTCTGAGATCTAGTCCACACAAACAGGGAGGAATGTTTTAAATGCAACTTAGAAAGGAAAAACAGTGCTTAAAATGTTATGAAAGATGTTATATTTTTGCGATCACAGCTCTTAACTGCATTCCTCTTGTTAGAGCTGATTGTCATTATGGCTGTAGAATAAGTCCACACTAGGATGCATTCGATCCAATTGAGTCTCACAGGTTTCTTTTTACCCAGTAAGTTCTCTTTCCTCCCTTCTTTTCTCCTCTGTTCCATTTTGAATGATCAGCTGAAAATGACCAATACTTTTCATTTATTCGTAGTACCATTCCAAGTACCAAACACCATGTCAAGTACCATGGTTAGTGGCTTTGAAGAGGGACTTTGAATGCTTCCAAAAAGAGCACCTTAAGATGGGTCCTTACTAGACATGGACACAAACCTATTTGGTTTGATGGTTTGTGCCAGTTTGCTTATCAGCCGAAAGCCAAATGCTGCCTCTGAGTGGGTGCTTGCTAGGGAAGGTGGGGCTGCAAAGTGCCAAACACTTGTTCAGCAACAAATGAATTGGTATGAACTGTTGAATTGGTGGTTCATGCCCATCTCTGGTCCTTATCCCCCCCCCCCCCCACAAAAAAGTCATAAAGGAGCTACCTCCACAATGTGTCCATTCTTTGTGGCATGCTCTTCTGTATGGACAAGATCTCCAAATGCATTGTTCCTCTAATCCTGATCATAGAGACCAACAGTGGACCAGTGACAGCCTATGATCACCTTTACGGTACATTACAGCAATACACTGACCAGAAACAGCTATACTGTATTGATAACATACAGCTGCTAGGCTACTACCCCGGAGTGGGAATTTGACTCCTATTTCAGGACTGGTAATGGCTTCTGGTCCATCAAGCAGCATGACTTAAAGCAGAGAGCAATCTTTCCCTGTATGACATACTTTCAACCCAGACAGAAGATTGTATACTCATTTTACAATCAAAAGGCAACCTCTAACAATCCCATTCACACTTCCACTTTGTAACAGATTCTTTCCTTAGCAGAAGAAACAATGGGAGAATAGGGGCAAGCTGGAAACTGGTGACCCAGTTACATGGCTACATCTTTAATACATCTTGTGTAATTAACAAGCTAACGTTTCACAGCTATCAGGCCTTTCTGGAACTTACAATATGTTTGGTTGTCTCAACCAATGGATAGAGTAGGACCTTATAGCAGTTTTCAGGATCATCTTGGATTGTGGTACCCCTACACTGAGTTTGAAGGGGACTCTATGGCTGAAATCCAGTAAGTTGCAATAAGAGCAGACCCATGGAATTAATGGGGATTTTGAGAGTCAGTTCCTCTATAGGTTCCACTTATTCAATAGACCTACCTTAGCTGCAACTTACTACAGGATTCAGACTGTGCCTTGGGGTGGGGTGGGGGTCCATTCCTAGTTAGATGGATGTCACAGAAGGAAAGTGCAAGAGCATATTGCTTTGCTCCATAGCAGTTATGCGATTGGGAAACCACTGGCATATTATCCTGCTTCTCATGTTGCTTAGGGCATATGTAAAGCTGCTGAATGAGGTTACTTAAGGATCTGGGGTGAGGTGCACAACATCAATATGCTGATGATGCCTAGGATCTACTTATTTTCATCCAACTTAGGTAAAACTGCAGATATGATGGAGCATTTCTAGGCTCACCAATGGGTTGAAAATAAGTCATAAAGTATGAACTTAAAAATATAGATAAGAGAGTTGTGCTCACCATTGTGTGGTTCACTTGGCTTGAGGAACTATGTTCAACCTGTTATAGATAATGTAAGACATAGTATGGTGCCTGAAGGATTGTTCTCTTTTTCATGAGTTGTTCTGAGTATTATTTTTTTCCTAGAAGACCCCCTGCATTTTTAGAGATAAAACAGGTAGTGTTTTATCAAACCTGGATTTTAGAAATCCCTGCCACTCATTATAAATGTGACAGGACCTGGTTTAGAGATGGGCACGAAATGGAAAAATAGTGTTTTGTTTCATTTTGTTACTCATTGTGATTCATTTGTTTCATTACTAAATGAAATTTTAATAGATTTTTCATATGAAATGAAATGAGAAACAAAACAATTCAGAAGCTTCTGCCATTTTGTAAACTTACGACATGACGAAACAGCATGTTTTTCATTTTGTGCCCATCTATAACCTGGTTCCTTTTCTGCTGCCACCTTTTCAGAGTAATTATGACTGATCTAATTAATAAGTACAGACTGACACTTGTAATGTTTCAAAATAACACTGTTGTTTATTTAAATTACAACATAAGGGATCATCAAAGCATACTCTGTCTGTACTTAAGGCTTTTTATTTCACAATACAGTTCTGTCAAGCTTTATTATTATGTTATTTCTTTAACTTTCATGTTACATTTCAGTTGAAACCCTAACCAATCCCTATCCAGACCCTATCCAGTTCCTATCTATAACCTATCCAGGCCCTATCTAACTTAAATTTCTATACATACTTGTTTATATGCTCCTTAGCCCCACCTATAGACTATTTGATTGGTACAACAGGTGTGTGTGTTGTGTCATTACAGTCGTGACCGACTCTTTGTGACCCCATGTCCATGGAGTACAGCACCTGGTATTCCCTGATGGTCACCCATCCAAGTACTAACCAGGGCCGACCCTGCTTAGCTTCCAAAATCAGGGAAGATCGGATGTGCTTAGGGCATCTAGGCAGCTGGTACAACAGATAGCACTACATAAATAGTCATAACTCAGCTTTATGTTCCATTACCAATAGGATCAAAGTAGATCATGCATTTAATGTGTTTTCAATGATATTTCCCCACCTACATTCAGTATGCTTTATTTTATGATTGATCACTGGAAGGTAAGCATGGACATATTAATTTGCAAATCTTATTTCTGAGCCATGGTGGGTTTTTTTGGGGGGGGGGAGTCTGGAAATCTTCTGAGAGGAAAATTCATTAATCTTTTTGAAGAAGTTTTTGCCTTAATATCTATTTTGAAACACAGCTGTTCTGAATACAATGGATTGTACTGATCACAAAGGAAGGCTACATCATGAACACTTGTGATGGACAGGATAAATATGATTGTTGCTCCGAGACATTGTTAACCTGTTTTTTCCCAGACAAAGCCCAGTATCTACAGAAGTGTCAAGAGAAGCAGTTATGCAACAGATGAAGATGCTTGAAGCATGGAGCTTAACCTGGCTTGGCATTCTCTTCCCACAATCTGGATATTCATGGCACATGAGTGACCACCTGGCTTTCTTATTTAGGTTCTGCTTCACTGTGGAAGCTGCTCAGTAAGGGCTTGGGCAATGTCATGTGTCTTGTACCTTTGTCACTATGGAATACAGACAGGGATAATTTCCCCAACACCCCAACAAGATCTGAATTCAGACAGCTTCAGCGTGAGGCTGTAATGCGGGAAAGAGTGCAAGGTGCCCCCTTACCTACTCCTTTACTCTGGAAGTATCTCAAGATGTCCTTTAAAAAGTGGATGCTGCCGCCAGAATATATGGGGCACTTTGTTATGGAGTAAGATGAGGATGTGAACAGACAATGAAATAGGAGGATGCCTTTCCTAGTGTGAGGTATTCTCCTGGATTTAAAGCAGGGAGCTCCAGAATGTAAATCATCCATGATACCACTGACCCTACTGGTCCTCAGACAGCCCTTGCGCTCCTGGAATCCAAGACTAGAGGGTGACTCCGGAGGAAAGCTAAACTTTCCATGGTGTGTTTGACATTTATAAGCTGTTTGTGCCAAGTGGTTATGAAGCAGTTATGTGGAGCTTACAAGACAGATGTGAGTTACAGGCACACTCTTTCACTTCTGGCATGGCTCTTACTTTTCCAAGTGTCTTTATCCCTCTCCTGCTTGGGTCACATGATATCCCTAAGAACATACAACAGTGATGCCACTTGGACTGAGGAGGTGGTACAGCCACTGTGTGAAGGAACAGTGGTTGTGTGTTTACACTGTTGCAGTAATTACAGGTGACATCAGCTTGTTTAATTCTACAATCTTTATCTAATTGCTTCTATATGCCGTATGTACAAAAATATGAAAACAAATCTTAAATGGTAGGCAAATGCTTTCATCAGAATTCAATCTAAAATAGAGGAGCATAAAAAGTACAGTAAGAGAATGCAAAAAAGAATATTACATTTATATTCTAAAAACAGGAATTTATAGCCTTAAAAAGGCAAATTGAAAAAACAAGAGACAGAGAATACATTTCTAAAACTTATCACTACAAAGTAAAATACTATAAATAAGTTTTACCCTTCAAGCATACTAAGAATGCACACATACAAAGTTGTCCACATTGCTCACCCAGCCAAAGTGGTTTCAATCTATCGTGGAAAATCCATGTTGATTATGTTGCTGGCTTGTGGAAATTAAGCCCATTGATGTGCTGCTACATGATTGTTGCTCTTTGATGTCCGTTGCCTAGAGTGACATGGAGTTGCCTTGTGATGATGAGGTGAATGTTGAATTTCTCTTTGCGTGTCTTATCTCCTTACATTTATATTTTTAAGTTGTTTACCATTTCCTTCAAACAGTTAACAATCATTTCTCCAGGGGCTTAGAGCATCAAGTAAAAATGTAATAGGGAATCCCATTGTTCCTGCAGTAATTGTAACTCCAAGGGTCTGTAACTTAGAATCTGGCAAGCTGCCACTATGAAGATAACGACATTGTTTTGATTAAAATTCTGCAAAGCTTGGAGGAATAAAGTTATGACACACCAAGATACTGTAAAATGAAAATGAGAGTGCAAGCGATAAGGCCTGCAAATGCCACCTCCATATTTACACATTGCAACATAAACACGTTCAGCTGTCAGGATTGTTATGCTACAGTGCTCTTGCACAGCTAGAGAGCTAACTTGTTTGGCAAGAAATTTGGCGAGGTTTTGCCCCAAGCTCTACGGCCTCCCCAAGATTCACAAAGAAGGAACACCTCTCAGACCCATAGTCAGCTCCATAGGCTCACCTCTACAAAACCTCGCCAAATTTCTTGCCAAACAACTCCAGCCCTATGCAGAATCCATCACTTCATACGTACAAAACTCGTTCCACTTCATAGAAATTATAAAGAAACAAGACCTACAACCCAATGACCTACTCGTGAGCTTCGATGTTGTTTCGCTCTTCACACAAGTGCCCATTCAAGAAGCCTTGACAGCTATCCACAACAAATACAACCCCCCAAGCACATCCTAGATCTGACCAACCACTGCCTAACCAACACATACTTCATCCACAATGGACAAAGATACAAACAGATAGAAGGAGCACCCATGGGATCACCCCTCTCACCGGTCATCGCAAACCTATATATGGAACACTTTGAAACCAACGCGTTACAGAAGTCCGAACATAAGCCCAAACTCTGGCTCAGATATGTTGACGACACCTTTGTTATTTGGCCACACGGGAAAGA
>JAHTLZ010000129.1:52819665-52862535 GCA_023846285.1 Phrynocephalus versicolor
GAAGAACTGAATTTGCATGAGGTCCAGAATAGCCAGAATCAGACCACATCTAAAAGCTCCTAGCTTGTTCACTCATTATGATTGCTTTTATGGTGTGAGCCATTCGAGCAAATGGAGGGGAATGAGTAGCATTTTCTTCCCAGTTGTGTCTGTAGCATGGTTTCATTGCCAGGCAACCTATAGTGAGTGCCTGACCTGGTCTAGCTATAAATGTTTCTGGGTCAGGCCTGAGTCTTTTGTTAGATACTGGATTGGTCCATTAGGCTGTGGGTAACTTCTGGAGAGTCTCTCCCTCTCTCCCTCCTCTCTCTCTCCCTCCTCTGCTAGTTAGGCCGATTGCCTATCCTGTGAAATCTGAATCTACATTTGAGTGTGCCATGGCACACTGCTGGATCCCCTTCTGCTCACTTGGCTTGTGAATTCCAGCAAGTTTCTCTAGCACCAGCACCAAGCCAATCCACCCTAACTGGGTGGCTGGGGACTGTGGTCAAAGTTTCCCACAGAACCTCCAGAGTGATGCTGTGTTGGGCAATGGCCTGAGATGGCACCAAAACTGTACGCGAGGCACTAAGCCAACAATGTTCTCAAAGGGGACCCCAGGATAAGAGTCAGTGTTGAGCTCTGCCAGCAGGCTAATGCCTTGGCAAGATGCCAGATGCCAACACTGGCCATGATCATTGGGTTTCCTCCTTTCCTTGCTCCACTGCGAATCTGGAGCTCCCCTGTATTCCTGCCCTGATCCTGATCTGTATCTGTGCTCACGTTTGCCTTTGGCCTGAACTTCCTCTGCTTCATTTCTTTGGCTGGAGGTTCTGTTCCTATGAGAGCTGTTGCATGTGTGGGTCCTGGTTTGAGGAGGGAAATGCAAGCCAGCAGACGTCTCCTATTTAGGGTGGAAGGCTCTGCCAAGCTTACCTATAATATGAATGTGCAGCAGCCATGCTCCATCAAGTCACCCTTTAAGTTTTCCCAATTCTAGACCAATTGTTCCCAACCTTGGGTTATCCAAGTGTTCTTGGACTGCAACTCCCAGAAGTCCCAGCCAGCACAGCTGGTGGCAAAGGCTTCTGGGATTTGCAGTCTAAGAACACCTGGGTTACCCAAGGCTGGGAACCACTGCCCTAAAGTAAGGACAGCTCATAGTCTTTAATGTGACACTTGTTCACCTAAGATTGATAGATAAGGTTGCCAGTACTCGTGATATCTCAGGCAATTGCTGTACATTTCTTGCTCTCCACACAAAATGAGAAATGGCAGACAGAACTGGAAGAGATTGCTTTGGAGCCTAGGCACTGACTTCTATTTATACCCAACTGACCTGGCCTGGTAATTTTTTAAAAGGAATATTGAATCAATAGATATATGAAACAAGAGCTTGAAAGACTTATACCAAAAAAAAAAAAAAACTTTTCATAAACACAGGTGATAGAAAACTGTACTTTTAAATGAAATGATTGCTCTGCTTCAAAATGTAAATATGTTATTATACCATTGGAGTACTATATCAGTTTTTTTATTTTTAAAAACATTGAATCAACAGCTATATGCCAAGGAGGCAAGAAATACATGAAAAACAAAACCAGGATGATAGTACTGAAAGAAGAGAATGATGGGTGAGTTTGAGGTGGGGGAAGGGGGAGATGATAAAAGTTGCTTTTTTAAAAAGACATGTGAATCATACCATGTGCTCTGCAATAATGCAATACAGAGAATGTGCATCAATGCTCAATAGTCACCCTTTCTATTTGTGCCCTTAATTTCTGAAATTTCACAAAAGAACTGGAAAGAGTAGGAAATCACTAAAGTTGTGCCTAAATACATGTTGGGATTCCTTCCTGGGATATCCGTAGATATGACTAATCTCCCAGACCAGCTAAGAGATTAATAGTGAAGGAATGTAGAGAGTACTCGAACACACAGGGATCTTTGGTGCCTTGCATCAGATGAGAACAGGCAAAATAAAGCACATATATTTTAGAGTATCCATTTCTGAGTTATGATGCTGCAGGCAATCCAGACACTGGATTCTTCCAGGTGGAGAGCGCTACTGATCAAAAGACAAAGTTGTGGTCATTCCATCTTTTCCTTTTCAAAGGAAAAAAGAAGAGGCAAGAAGCTGTGGGATGATATATGTCAGGTTTGCACATAGATGGCAACAAGATGTAGAGCTACATAATATTGAAAGTCTGATGCCTGTGCTTTTATCCCACTATTTTGTTCCTTAGCCATTGAATTTTATGGGAACTTCAGATGCTAAGGAAATATTCTCCACTTGTAGCCTTCCCTTGTTCTTCCCCTGCTTCATTTGGCTTTTTTCTTACTGTGGGAAATATGTCAAGGGGAAAAAAGCAGCTACGTCATCAGCAGTTTTAAGTTGCTGGAACGTTGAACCCCCCCCCCCTAATCTGGAAATGCCAGTTGTCATCTTGATTCTTCCTAAAATTTAGTGAAAAAGGCACTGCAGTCTCACAATAAGGGCCTAAACGGTGCACACATTTCAGGGGTGCCTTAGATCAGGAAATAATATCAATATTCTTCAGGATCGGCTGAATCTTAGATTTTTACAGGGCACAAACAATGCATTGAAGTCAAAGCTGCATAAAGACATTTAAAAAGCAAAGCAAAGTGTTCTGCTTATATACCGGCCCATACAACTTCAAGTAGTCTCTGGGCAGTTTACAATTTAATTATGTGGACTACACATTGCTCCCCCCCCAGCAGACTGAATACTCATTTTACCGACCTCGGGGGGATAGAAGGCTGAGTCAACCATAAGCCAGCTACCTGGGATGGAACCCCAGGTTGTGAGCACAGTTTTAGCTGCAGTGCAGGCATTTAACCTCTGCGCCATGAAGCTTTTAAATTAGAACCCCAGTAAGCGGTCATGATGAATAGTAGATTCTGTGAGTTGCAGGCTGAAAAAGTAATTTTTGGATAGGCCAAATTATTCTGTCATGCTGCTTATTTTATTAGCCATTTAAAAATCAGGAAAGATATTTCACATTTTCTAGCATTCAGCCAATGGCATCTAAGTATAGTTCCTTTATGTTATGTAAAATGTTATGTTGTTCTGAACATTTCTTATGGGACACTCATCAAAGATAAAAATTAAAAGTGGAAAATAAATCTTTTCGCTTGCAAGATGGTGAGATCTTTTTTATTTTTGGGTCATTCTCAGCTAGAGTTTCACATTGGTGAAAATGGGAATGATATGTGCACAAATAATGCAAACTGGGTAAAACCATGTTGGCAGCTGCCTTGTTTTATTTATTTATTTATTTATTTATTAGATTTATACCCGCTTATCTTCTTCCCGAACTCTAAGCGGCTTACAAAGGCTTAAATAGCAACACAGAATTACAATAAATACACAAAATACAGACAACCCAGCAATAAAATCCAATCAAATGGCACCTCTAAAACTATCAGTTAAAAATGTGCAAGCATAATGCGTGGTGATGGCGGATTGAAGAGAAAAAAAAAACTGAGTTAAGAATCACCAAAGGCCTCCCGGAAAAGGTGGGTCTTTAGAGCCTTCCGGAAGGCCAGCAGGGACTCTGCAGAGCGCACTTCAGTGGGGATGGAATTCCAAAGGCTAGGGGCCGCCACTGAGGGTGGGCTTTTATGGTAGAGGAATTGAATGGTTCTCCCCCCCAATCTTTTTGACCAATCAGCTGGTCCTTCTAATGCTTGTCATGTCTGGAGAGGTTTTGATTCGCAAAAGAAAAAAGCACAAGTTTGTGGAGAGACATTCGGCACACATTTCAAAAAACATGAGGGGGCAAGTTCTCAGGCTGGGATCCAAAAATTTCACGTGATCTGAAGATTCCTTGTTAAGGCGTCTCTTCCTGTCAAGATATCAATGGGATAGGCTGAGAAATACAGTACATATTCTCCATACCCTTAAGTTTTCTCACATTTTTTCATGAGTCTCATTTTACTTCTCAACCTTTGTTAAATGTCTTAGCTCTCATGGTTCAGTAATTTTTCTGCCAGCTGATAGTTCTTCTCCCCACCCCCACCCCCTGGTTAAAGACCAGGGAAGGCTATGGCAAAGTAAAATTAGTTATTTGGCCTTTTCGACACTAGGGAGGCTGCAATGTAATAAATAAATGCATAACACAAATACAGAGTGACACACGCAAGCATCTTGGAGCTCCATTCAAATAATACATTTTCTCCACCACTTTTTATGATGGCTGCTTTCTTATTCCTCTTGTACATATGGGCTGAAAACCAGAGGCAAGTCACAACTAGAGTGGGGCCATTAGAACAATGGAATATACATAGATGTTGATTTATCAAATCCCACCGGTACCATGCTCCACCTTTGCAGCTTACAACTGGATTTCACCCAGTATGCATGAAAGCATGGTGCAATGAGGAGGTTACAAAATGGCTGCCAGGCTGTAGTGGCAGTCCCAAACTGAAAACTCTTAGGAATGAAGAAAGAATGAAGAAATGTTTTCAGTACAAAACTGAAAACTCTGAGGAATGAAGAATGAAGAAATGTTATTGCTACTCCTAATATTTTTTGAGTATTTTTTTTTAAATGGTGAGTGCTGGATTAGAAATTGATGGAGGGTTTCTCCTTCCCCATAGAATCTCAAAGAAATTCCATTGGGTAGACCCTTAGTCTTCTGCCCTAAAGTCTGGTCCTGATGACATCCCTGGTGCCTTTCTTTGTAAGTGGGGAGAGAGAAATTGTAAAAACAAGCCTGAAGTGTGCTCGTTGGCATGAGCCTCATTTATAAGAATGTACATTGAGGGCTGAACTTGGGGTGAACTTATCTCTGGATAACTCTGTGTGATGGTTCAAGCTTTAGCTTCTGTTGGCATAAGATAGAGGGAGAGGCACATCTGTTTGGCAACCATGGGGCCAATTCATTACACCCTACCTTAAAGTGACCTTTATTTAAACATCTGCATTATATTGACAGCTAAAAACACGGATGCTGTGCACGTAGATTTTGCAGAATTTCTTGGCTTAGCATCTACTCTTAAAACAGCCAGTTTTGCTGCCAAAGCAGGAGTGCTGGGATGAACATGCTCTAGTGTTAGGGATAAACAGGCACATACAGGACCAGCTGATGATTTCTAGTTGTACGGTGTCTAGAATGCATAAAATCTTTGTATTTCTGCTCATCATTTCCAAGAGAAGATGTCTTCACATCTTCAGCTACAAAGCAATGAAAAGCAAATTATCTAGTCATCCAGAACTCAAAATGCATGTGTGTGAATCAGCAATACTCTATGAACTAGTAGCCCCCCCCACACACACACAAAGCAGAAGACATATATTGATTAATCAGCTTGTGTTAAAAAAAACACTCTGGGAAGTCCATTCTTTGTTTCCATGTCTTTAGGCTCTGTCCCCTTTAAGTCAGCTTCTTCTATCTGCAGGTAAGGGACACCAGGGCACAGAAAGCTTGTTATGTATTCGCTGCATGCTTAACTGCAGAACCAATTGTAAGCTGCTGTTCAAACCCAATCCTCCCCCCCCCACCCGTTAAATAGGGGTTTGCCACAGACTGAAAATGGATGCTCCGTATTTCGATTGAAAGGGGTAAATCAAACACGGCCTTTTGTCAATGCATGCACCTATGCCTTCAGAAATTATGCTAAACATCCAGTAGTGTGTGGAATGCATCTTGCTTGCCCTAAAATGGATTTCATCCTGGCTCACCCCTCCCTTGCATGCATTCACCTGATGTAATTTACCCCCAGCAAGGATTTCAATAAATTTTTATTAGCCAGATCTATTTGCATGAGATTTAAAAATAACATTTTTCCTTCTTTCATGCCCTGCAAAAGCAAGGGTGCATGAAACATTGATCTATAGCAATCAGACTGGGGGTGGGGGGAAGAGGAGGTATCTGGTAGACGTTAAGCACCAATGACATTTATTGTGTGATCCACATTTCCATAATCATTAAGATGTTGGAATCTATGTCACCACCAAAATAAATATTAATGTGCCGAAAAATTCCCTCCTCCCCTCCTTTGGCTGATGATTCATCTTGATTTTCTGTAATATCAGATGGGGGGAATATATCTATCTGCCTTGCTAAAAATCAGGATTGGGTTTGTTTTGTTCCATTTTTGTGCACATAAGGTTGATTGTAAACTGCACTTCTTATGTTGCATTCTGAAATATTGCCTTAAAAACCCTCAGTTCCCAAGGGGGGGAGGAGGGATGGATTCTCTTAGCAATTCAGAGGAGGAGGGAGAAGGGAAGGAGGTGGTGGTGGTGAATAATGGAGCATATGATAATCTTGTATGATTTTGCTTTGGGAAGCCAAGGGTTAAGTATAGCAGTTGAAGGCTGCAAGCTTTGTCAGGATTGTACTATTTTTCTAAAGCCCAAGGAGAAGGGAGGCAAGAAGTCAGGAAAGAGAGGGGGAAAGCCAGTAAAAACAGCACCTGGAGCAAAGCCTGGAGGGATGGTGCTGATGCGGGGCTTCAAGAAGGATACCAGGTCAGGTGCATGCAAAAAATCTCTGTCTTAGGGACCGAGCATAAAAGATGGCATTTCCTTCCCCTCCCCTCCCACAGTGCTTCAATCCTGACTGTGAGTGGGGAAGGCAGGCAGCTCTCTGCTGCTGAGGATAAGATGCCAGGGAGTCTCTCTTGGGGAGGAAGGAAAGAACCCTTTGGTTGGGCTTAGCAACAACCAGAAGAGGAAAGCAGTCATCCTGGAGGAGAACGCTCCATTGTCTCCCGTGGCTTTCAGAATGAGCTGAGCGTCCACTCGGACCAAGCCAGAGGCTGGACAGCTGAGCAATGCAGCATTGTCCTCCTAAGGACCTGAACATCTCAGGGGAGATGGCCGGCTGAGCCTTGGCGCTCCCGGACACATGGGGGACTCCTCAGGGGCTTAGGGACCGAGACCCCTTTTTCGTGGTTATGTTCTGCATGCCGAAGGACGTGCGGGGCTTCTTTGACGTGGACCTGGCCGCAGCTGGCTGAGCTGTGTGCGGCAGAAAGAGAGAGAGAGCAGGATGTGTGGTTGTTTTTGCTGAGAAGAAAAGACCAGGAGAGAGAAGGCACACTGCAGAGGACCTTGCAGCAGCCAGGCTGCGTGAACGACACAAATGGCGAACGGTGTGTAGGTTACCACTTCTCTACCTTTGGCAATATATAGCTCTCTCTCTCTCTCTCTCTCTCTCTGTGTGTGTGTGTGTGTGTGTGTGTTTATGTGTATGTGAGAGATATTCTGTTTTTCATGCTGTCACAACCGCTCTCTCATGTCAACCTGGATAGCTAGAGCTTGCAAGACATTACAGTGAGGGAAGGGCTGCATTTGAAAACGGGGACTTTGAAGATGCTGTCTTAAAGCCCTTCTAGTACTGTTTTACTGCCTGGTTTTCCAGGCAGCATCATATATCTCGAGGACACTGGGGACATCAGGTTTTTGCTGAGAGTGGCATCTTCTTACTATCATACACAAGGTCTGCAATTCAGACAGGCGGCCCCTGAAGAAGAAGGAGCTGTCCAGAATTCTCCTTCCTTCCTTCCTTCCTTCCTTCTTTCTTTCTTTCTTTCTTTCTTTCTTTCTTTCTTTCTTTCTTTCTTTCTTTCTTTCTTTCTTTCTTTCTTTCTTTCTTTCTTTCTTTCTTTCTTTCTTTCTTTCTACTCCCCACGTTGTGCAAGCAACTTATGGGAACCTTGGAGATCTGTCTCTCTTTTCCTCTCCAAGGGGAGATAATTGGGGCCGGAGACTATTGTGCTCTGTCAGGTAATGTGAGTTGTTTTTCACTTGCGGTTATTCCTTAGGCAATTACAGGAGAGAGAACTTCAGCACATAAATGCAGCAAGAGAAAGACAGCAATGTTAACACTTGCGGACTAAAAACAGAGCAGAGAAGGAATGGGCAAGAAGGCAGCAGTGGGTGGGAGGCTCAGCGGGAGAAGAGGCAACCTGGGCAGCACAACTCAAAAATTGAAAAAACAAGAACAAAACTAGAAGCAGCACATGGTGTGTGCACTACAATGTTCAGTGCAACACAGTGTGTTTGATGTTTAACCACCACCTATCTCAGGGTATTCCTAGAGGTAAATGCTGAAGTCTCAGGTGCCACATAGGTAGGTCTTAAGGATTTAGTGCAGGAAGAAAGTTGGAATAGTCTGTGAAGTTCCTGTGAAAAGACTTTTGTTATCTCTTATTGGATATTTGATATTCTTTGGATGGTGGGGAATATCAAGGCCATACTAAGGCCTTTTGGGGGGCCACACTAAGGATGAAATTGAAGCCAGTGAATGTAACATGTGGGGACTTATTTTTAAGCATGTGGGCGAAACTATTTATTATTATTATTATTATTATTATTATTATTATTATTATTATTATTATTATTATTATTATTATTATTATTATTATTATTATTTCTCTTTCAGCAGGACAGCCTTTTTAAAATTCCCTCTCCATGTTTTCATGAGCCTCTTCCAAGCTCATGGGCACTCCCTTCCAGTGGACAGCAGATTCCGTGTGAACCTCACGCCACCACCAGACATCCAGGAGAAGTTTAGATTAAAGGTCTAACTATGACCGTTGCTACTGGAGACCCCACAGATGAAGCAGCAGCTTTGCCTGGTCACCCTCAGGACACCTATAACCCAGAAACTGACCATGAATGTTGTGAGAGGGTGGTCATTAACATCTCAGGACTGCGGTTTGAAACACAGCTTAAGACACTTGCTCAGTTTCCAGAGACCTTGTTAGGAGACCCTAAAAAGAGAATGAGATATTTTGATCCTCTCCGGAATGAGTATTTCTTTGACCGAAACAGACCCAGTTTTGATGCTATTTTGTATTATTACCAATCTGGTGGTCGGTTAAGGCGGCCTGTCAATGTGCCCTTGGACATTTTCTCAGAAGAGATAAGGTTCTATGAACTTGGAGAAGAAGCTATGGAGATGTTTCGGGAGGATGAGGGTTACATCAAGGAAGAGGAGCGGCCTTTGCCAGAGAATGAGTTTCAGAGACAAGTGTGGCTGCTCTTTGAATATCCGGAAAGCTCGGGACCTGCCAGGATTATAGCAATTGTCTCTGTCATGGTAATTTTGATCTCCATTGTAAGCTTCTGCCTGGAAACTTTGCCTGTGTTCCGGGACGAGAATGAAGACATGCATGGGAGCAGTAGTAACCCAAGCTCTTATTCTAATAACACACTGGGATCTCACCAACAAACATCTTTCACAGACCCCTTCTTTATAGTTGAGACGCTCTGCATCATTTGGTTCTCCTTTGAATTCTTGGTGAGATTCTTTGCCTGCCCCAGCAAAGCTGGTTTTTTTACCAACATCATGAATATCATTGACATTGTAGCCATCATTCCTTACTTCATCACGCTTGGGACAGAACTGGCGGAGAAGCCCGAAGATGGTCAGCAAGGCCAACAGGCCATGTCTCTTGCCATCCTTCGAGTCATCCGTCTGGTGAGGGTCTTCAGGATCTTCAAGCTCTCCAGACACTCCAAGGGGTTGCAAATCTTGGGACAAACCCTTAAGGCCAGCATGAGGGAGCTAGGCCTCTTAATATTCTTCCTTTTCATTGGCGTCATCCTGTTCTCCAGCGCTGTCTACTTTGCCGAGGCCGACGAGAGCGAGTCTCAGTTCCCGAGCATCCCTGATGCTTTTTGGTGGGCCGTGGTTTCCATGACGACAGTGGGCTACGGAGACATGGTCCCCACGACAATCGGTGGGAAAATAGTTGGTTCCTTGTGTGCCATTGCAGGTGTATTAACAATTGCCTTACCCGTGCCGGTTATAGTGTCCAATTTCAACTACTTCTATCACCGTGAGACAGAGGGAGAAGAGCAAGCTCAATACTTGCAAGTCACCAGCTGCCCAAAGATCCCTTCTTCCCCTGACCTAAAGAAAAGCAGAAGTGCCTCCACTATTAGTAAGTCTGATTATATGGAGATACAAGAAGGCGTGAATAATAGCAATGAGGACTTTAGAGAAGAGAACTTGAAAACAGCCAATTGCACCCTAGCTAACACAAACTATGTTAATATAACCAAAATGCTAACTGACGTGTAGCTAACCGGGCAGGGGGAGGGGAGAGAACCCTAATAACATATCTAAAACCAGTGGAACAATTGCAGATGTTGCATAATACCTTGCATTGTAGTTAATACAATATGTTCTACAATATGTCTTGGTTCTGCATGGGAGGCAATCGTTGTGTAAGTGGCTCTTTTTCACCTTTGATGCTCAAAAGCTTTCATACAATCTCTTTTTCCATCACGGATTTCTGAGTATATGGCGCATTAGAGGCAAAACTATGTCACAATATCAAACGAAAGGCAACGGAGAAAAGCAAAATGTAAGCCACAGTAGTAGTAACTAACAAACACGATAAAAAAAGATATGTGTCATTTTAATATAGAACTCAACCCATGCAAAAATATATCCCAAGGAAATAGTATGCAGCTATACATCTAGCGTTCAAGCTCTTGGAATTATACGAAAGGTCATGCATAGTTTAATTAGTGGAACATCCGTCCAAATTACTTTAAGGTTCAGATTTCCAGATCAGGAATGCCAAAGGGAGAATATACCATGCACGGTCATACTTCTGAACCAAAAATGCTGCATTGGATTCATCCACTGCAGCATGTCAGTGTAAGGCTTGCGGTAGGCAGCACTGTTTAGTAGGACATTTTCTGTTGCTTTGGTAGAGATACATCAAGAGCCTGGAGACATTTTTAAAAATAATAATAATAATAATAACACATGCATTTTTGCTGGTTTGGGGGGTCACCAACATATACAGAACTGAAAAGCATTTTGTTTCAAATGCTGGAGCAAATAAGCTGTGGCCTAGAATATACTTACACTGCAGTGCAATTTAACCAGTATTACAGTACTGCTGCATGGATATTTGTTGCATGGATCTTAATATTTAATACAAAAATATATCTATTTTCTTAAGTAGACTATAGAGTGTACTTGTCTATAATGTTCCTAGATTCTCCACTGGCTTGAAGGAGATTCATAGACCTATAAGAGGGATAAAAGGCAATGGGCTGAGGAGAGAGATATGCTGACCACAAATTTGATAAGCCAGACAAAATGTCCCAAGTTTTTGCTTGCTTGAATGTACAAGCCAACTAAGGTAATATGAAAAGTACACACCTGTCTTCTGAATGTAGGGAGCAAGTGGTGATTAATTCAGTATCAGATGCAGAGATTTGCAGCTGACCAGAGACAGAGAACTGTTCAGTCACATTTGTAGTTAAAGGTCCTCTGGATGACAGTGTCGTGAAAATATTAAGCAAACATTTGATATATGCAGACCCCACAGAGTTTATTCGCTCTGCTTAGAAGTGTAGACTGTTTTAGACATGCAAAGGTATCGATTGCCAATGACTTCATCTGAAGTACATTGTTCTGCAACAGATCTGGCTTTAAGTCTTCATTGCATCTTCCAGATGTACATGGATTTATGCAATAATGCTGGCCCAAGGCCGTTTATTCAAATATGGGTTGGGTACATTTATCCTTTGAAAATGGGTCTCTGGCTGTACTGGCTGAGTGGCTATGGGAAGAGGTGTAAAGCACAGCTCAGTTAAGTGTTCCTTTGGGATGTTGTCATGTTGTAGTCTCAGTGTTCTCTTGAGCTCAGAGTGAAAAAGAATTGACATCTCCTTTTAGATCAGATGTGGACAATATGTACCTCTCTGGATACTATGGGGCTGGAACTCCCATTGTCTCTCACTACCAGTGGTGCTGGCTACTAGGGATTATACAGTAAATGCTGCAGTCTGACAACATCTGAAGGCTCACCTATCAACACTTCAGCCCTCCAGATGTTTTGGACCACAACTCCCACAGTCCTTTGCCATTGGAAATACAGGCTTGGAATTCTGGGAGTTGTGGTCCAAAACATCAGGAGGGCCAAAGTTTGGACTTGCCTGCCTTAGACTATAAGTCTCTTGGAAGCAGTGCCAAATTATTATATGATCGCAGAGAGTGCTTTCTTCATAAATTGGTATCTTGGACCTATGCTCTGTTGCTTTTGCCCCTTCAGCTCTCACAGGGTAGATCAGCAGTATTTTGTTCAAGGCTCATTCTGGTACTGGCATCCTGGGAAATTTGCATTTGGAACCAACAGGGCTGTTCAGAGAAGGAAGTCCGTAAGGGAAACCATTTCTTCTCAACAGTTTGACATTCTGCAGTAGCCCAGTCATTCTATAAGCATGTGTTATCTACACATGATGAAGGGACTGTCCTAGCCCTGTTCCAAAGTATTGTTACTTTCAGCCCAAGACAGGGACTGTCTGAGCAGGGGAAGGCTTCTGAATCCATGTGACCCAGCATCCTGATTTGTTATTATTATTGTTGTTGTGGTGGTGGTGGTGGTTCATATTGGGATCCTGAATGGTTAGTGTGCCCTCCTCCTCTTCAGACTGTTGTTTTTACAAATTGAAAGTGGTGGTGGAATGTGCTTGATGCACATACCCCCTCATTGTGTGGGGAGAGCATTGCTTAAGAACAACCAGATCAGGCTTGTATGGAACAATAGATTTGGTTCAGTCACATTTCCTCACTGTTCCAAATCCTGAGATGCCAAATATTACTCAGACAGTTTGGTGGGGTCCAGGGCTTGCCTTCTGTGACCAGGATGTCTCAGTTCATGAAGGAATACCCATTTTGGAGTGGGGTCCTCTTTTTTCCTCTGAACCCCAGGTCATCCCATTAAAGATGGTCCCTCAAACCTCATGTGACATTTTCAGATGGTTGGAGGGCCTACCATAGGGAGGAAGAGGCAAGCCCACTGAGTATTAATGTTTTAAATCACATATACAATATGAGAGAGTATAGAAAAATAAGCAGTCCTTGATAGAGATGGGCACGAAATGAAAATGTAGTGTTTTGTTTTGTTTCTGTAGTAGTTTCATTTTGTTTTGTTAGTAATAATTTTTTTTTGGAAATGAAATGAAACGAAATGATTCGGAACTTCCTTGGACTCTTCCCTGGAAGCTTGCCAAATCTGGAGCGGTTTGGGGTTCAGGGGGTTGAGTTATTAAGCTCCAAAGTGAGTCCCCCCTAGGCAATTTTAAAAGTATTTTTTTCCCTTTAAAAGAGAGGTTTTGGTCGGATAGTAAGGGGAAAGGTGGCGGTCAGAGGAAGCAATTACTCACCCATCCTGCTTGAACCAGAGAATTAATTGCTTCCTCCTGTGTAGTGGTAACTTAGTGCTCTTGCTACCATGTAATATACTGTCCGGGTTGAAGTTCATCCCAGAAAGCATGACACGGTGGAAGCAGCAGCACAGGAAGCTATTAATTCTCCAATCTGATAAGCATAACAAAACATTATGTACTCAAAAATAGGGATCTCAGCTGTGTATCAGCATGGAAATCACAGGGTAGCTTCTTTGGACTCATCTCTGTAAGCCCCACAAATTTGGAGTGGTTTGAGGTTCAGGGGACAGAGTTATTAAATTCCAAAGGGGCCCCTCCAGCTAATTGCAAATCTGCTGTATGGCACACACTGGCAATATAGGGGCTAAGCAAGGGGAAGTAACTTCAATTACTGCTGGGGAGACCCCCCTTGCAGTTGAATAACTGGGCTTACAGGGAAGACCTTGAGGAAGCTCCCCCGTTTCATTTCCCATACCAAAAAAGGCGGTTCAGTTCATTTAATCACAAAATGGTTTCTATTGTTTCGTTTTGTCACGAAATGACAAAATAGTGTTTCATTTTTTGTTTGGTGCCCACCTCTAGTCCTTGAAGCTGACTGTACTGAAAACATTGCAAAGGAAACACAACTCACATCCCCAATAAAATATTCCAACTGAATCCTGCAATTGGTATCCTTCTATTGATTTTGGATAAACAGGTATGAGTGCAGTTTGAAGCCCAATTCACAGGCCAAAATCCATGCTCTGAGAATGGGAGCCAAGTGGATGTGTGCAAAGTAGCTTCACAATGAAGCTAACATGCACTATAAAGTCCACTGCTAATTACTGCACCACAATCAATCCACTTCCAACAATTGTGCACCGAGAAATACAGATTGAAGTGCCAGCTGGATGTAAACTGAAATAAGCACTAAACTTATTTAGTGCTTACTTACCATGTGCTAAACTCATCAGAAATCCACTCAAAGTTGCATTTTTAGCAAGCTGTTCCACTTGGTGGCCCTGAGTGGAAACTGTGTTGGCGCCAGAGGGTTAGATATATCACAACAATCTCAGTCTAAATAGAATCTGTGAGATAACCAAAACTAGTTCTAGCCATGGTTTGTTTCCATTCCTTGTGCTTTGCAAGGAGACTGAGTCATCAGTTGGAATATGAAAGTTAGAAAGTTAAAAATTCCTCTAAAAGCCTGATAATAGATTTATCATGATAAAATTTGGGTCAGTTGCAGATTTCTTGATCAGTGACCACCCACACCAAAGAAAGATCCCATCTAAGGCCAGATGAAGGACATTCTTAATGAATGAAAGTGAATGTCTCAGCAGAAACGTGTCTCATTTTGGAGATGATAGAAATTACCTTGCTTTGTTTGGTGATTAGTTTTGGGGCATCTAAGCATGTGATAAGCAATGTGAATTCACAAACACAGAGAGGCTGCCTTGTTAACATGCTAATTTCTCTCATGTTTCTTTCTGGCCTAACTCTTCTGATAGATGCTGCAATGTGTTCTATAGATATACAGAAAAAATAAAGTATTGAAAGATGAATGTTTAAAAAGAAAGAAAACTAGAATAGTCTTTTTCTAACAGTAAATTATCTGAGGGGCTTTTTTAGCTGGATAACCCTATTGCCAGGACTGATGCTTGCATTGCAGGTTTAAATCCACCAATATAATAGTGCCTTGGACCATTATTGTAGAATGCTGATAAAGGAATAGCTTGGTGTTACATCGCTAATTACTTGCTCTCCAAGTATGCGATGAATTTTGATGGCTAATTTTGGAATATCTTTGGTTGCAGTGAGCACGGATAGTATAATCCTTCCTATTGCCTTAAGCCAGTGCTAAAAATATTCTGTCCTCTCCACCCCCTTCATCTATGTAAAGGAAGAAAATATACTTGGTTAAACATCTCGGCAGAACAGATTGCCTGCCCTATGTATTAGGGCAAATCAGTCTATGCAAAAATGCGGGGGGAGGAAGCTACTTCAGTGACTTTCCTGGGGTTCATTCCTCATGTAATTCTGGGGTAGACTCTCTGGGGCTTAGAGAGCAAGGAAACCAGAATTAAGCTCATTGGTTTCAACTGTAGTTGAAGTCCCTTATGCCAGGCCTATTCTGGAACGGCAAGAATGAATGAATCCTTCTCCCCCTTTTAGTACACATTACTCCTGCTGCCTCCCAGAGTTTTATTGTATCCCACCATCACCATTTTATTTATTTATTTATCAATTTCATTCCCTTTTTTGCACCTGCAGTTCTTGCTTTTAGCCGATTATCCACATTTACCTTAACTTTCAAACATTTCCCCTTCTTCCCTACAGAATTCTAAATTCAGGTTTTTAAATCTTACCTCTTAGATGGGATTTCTGTGCTTATTGACAGTAGTGGAAAGCAACTAGGGACCTCTCCTCTCTAAAGGTGCGGCATATAAAAGAGGGTCCCTACCAGTGAGGGCATCTTGAATAGCCACCAGAAACAGCTGCACTCAACTGCTGCATGAAAAGAAAACAGAAGTCAATGAAAAGGTGCCTAAGTATTATAGTGCAAATACAATGTCAGTTTTCTTTTTCTTTTTTACTCTCAAAGAGGAGCAATATTTGTGAAAAGGGACAATCCAAGGACAGGGGGACAGAAGAACTGGGCAAGTAGAGAGGAACAAGAATGTTATTTACGGATCATGGATCAAGGTAACTTGTACTTTGATTTTTGTGCAGAATGCCATAGCTATTTATGCCAGTTTGGATCAGAGCACAGGAAACCTCCCCCCACCAGCTACAACTCTCAGAATTTCCCCACTTGAATGGGCATGGGGAATCATGTGAGTTGTAGTATGAAAAGCCTAACTTTTCTAAACCCTGGTGTTATCCTACAACCATCAATAGTGGCTTGTAAAGGGGTCCTCAGTTGGTTAGCAATAGATGTTTTCTGTTCTATTCTTAAATGACTTAGTTTAAGAGACTTGGTTTAAGTTGCCAATGTAGCAACTTAAGAAGACCATAGTTAGTTAGTTATCTTTATTTCCGGTCAAAGACAAACTTAAGAAGACATCGTGGTTGGTCCAGCTTCTAGCAGGAATGTCTGTGCACTTTGAAGGGTTTGAAAAAGTGAGTGTCCTGAGTCGCATAGATTGCCAGGCTTGGCCACAGGTTTTGGAATCTAACTTTATTTTTATTTTTATTTTTTACTTCTACTGTAGTAATTTCCAGAACGGCATCTGTGCTAGATGTACTCTGTTACAGCCAAACCTGCAAAGCATGGTTATCTTAACCACTAACAAGTCTTCTTTGATGCCAGTTTTTGTGAATCGCGTCCAAAAAGCAGGATGCATAGGATCCATAGAAGGCGATGCAAAATTAAACGTGTTTGACCTGAAGGCATTACAAACCTCTCTGTTTTTGCTCTACTAGTTTTTCATACCCACCATCAGGAGAGTCCAGGAGCAGATGAAAACAATCTACCCAACCTTAACTGTGATGATTAACTCCTGCATGTTGTGAAGCAAAGCAAAATATGGAACACCCAAAATTAAAAAAACAAACGAACCTACACACAGTATAATTTTAGGTTTTAAATATAGATTATTGATGAATAGTGAGATGCTGAAAGAGTGACTGAGCATACTGAGGGAGGGTCTGTGTCATAAAAACAACAACGTAGGAGTGTTTATTCAGATGTACATTTTGTTGAACTTGCTCAGTTGTAAGTGAATTTAGATTGCAGCAGTCTTAGATCTGTTTGAGAAAGAGAGAAAGCCAAGAATAGAAGTGTTCTATTGTGCCCAAGGTCAAACGGGCACACTGTATTTAATGTACATTAAATTTAATGTACAATCGGTTTGACGATCATATTGCAGTCCAGATGCTATGTCAGTAACTTGAACCATTATCCCAGCAGCAGGAAACCAATACCCGGTCCCGCAATCCTGGCTTCATCCAGACACAGTGCTAGAGCTGTCTAACTACCTGTACCTTTGCAGAGTGTTGTGGTGCAGAGCTGTAGCTGCATATCACAGCAGGTGGAAAAGAGCAGATGGTAAGATAGGAGTGTTATGATGAATGCTGAAATAAGGATGGCAGGACCTCTAGGTCTGAGGCAGGGCTGCCTCTTATCTTTATCATGTGAGGTTTGCAGGTTCCATGTTGAGAAAGCAGCCCACTAACCTGCTACCAGGTACTGTACTAGTTAAGGTGATGATGGGGAAGACTATTCAGGATCAAGGGTGCCTTTGTATCCATAAGGTTGGTAGCTTAGCATTCAATGCACAATGGACTCAAAATAAGTTGGAAGTCTCTAACCTTACCCTGCCATGATCTGCTTCGGAAACATGGACATTCGTCTTTTGCTACTGAGGTGGCTCCTGAGCTGCTCCTGTAGTGTAATAAAATAATGCTACATAAGACAATGAACAGTACCATCCCAGAATATCTTCTTGGGTAGGTGGTGTAAACCTTGTGAATGTACACTCTGGATAAGTTTCATTAGCATTTCTGGTTTTTTTTCTCAGACACAATAGGTAATTGCACTGATTTGGATGATACAATCATATGTATATTATTCAGAGTTCTAAAATGACAACCTAGACAGGAATAAATAGATGGTTGAGAGTAGGCTTTGATGCAAGGGGGGGGAAAAAGAGGAGGAAAATAACAAATTAGTTTTTTAATGGAACAGCTGCAAGTGGCTTTGTTCAGCCTTACAGTGTCTGATTCCTTTGTGCCTGTTAAGCACCTTTTGTGTCTCTATCTTAAACATTTTGTGAAAGTTACTCAGGGTTCTCTACCTGTGCTCTCCTTTAAATTTCATTTTAGACTCCAAGCTCCATAGCTGAATTTTTAACATCCCATTTTATGTCCCTTATGAGATGCATTTCAAAAAAAATTAATCTGTTACACTTAGACTTGTATCTTCATTATCTTTTTTTAAAAAAAAATCAGTCAGTGCACAGGTTGATACCATCCATTATTCTGCTATTTCCTTTAGGTCAGGGTAATGCCTGCAGCATAAGGGGAGGGGGAACTAGCCCATACATTGTTCTAGTCACTCAACTATGCCTAGATCCATGATATGCTCTTTCACACAGCCTAAGAGTTACTTCGCCTCCTGTGGCTACTGAGCCTGTTCAGTCCACATGGGGTGGGGGTGGGGGACTGGAATAAAGGGATGTTCCTCCCCTCAGAGTTTTTCTCCTAAAGATTTTTTTTAATTTCTATAAACCTTGAGGCTCTCCTGAGTGTCCTTATGCCTCCATCTATGCATAGGTGGTGCCATTTTGTTCACCTGTGCAATGTTATTCACATCTAACTACTGGGAACAGAGTGAATGGTGGAGCAGTGGGATTTGGAGGTGATGCCATTTCAGACTCTGGGTAGAAGACTCTGTTGGGATGACTGATGTGACAAACACTCTGGAAAAAGAAAGGTAGAACAGAAACCCTTGTAATAATGGGCTAGAGATCCCTATATAATCATTTTGGAAATTTTTGATTGTAGGACATTGTGTTGTCCCCCACCTCCAAAGCTGGAGTGAGCATCTGATCGGGTAGTGTCCATACTTCAGTATCATTATGATCTATAAGTTGATGGGCCTAAGGCAGTGGTTCCCAACCTGGGGGTCAGGACTCCTTTTGGGGGGGGGGGTCAAATGATTATTTCACAGGGGTTGGCATGACCCAGTGAAGAAAAAGGCACAAACAGCTTGGGTCTGGAGGAGGAAGTGGGGGGAAGAGTGAGATACATCTTGATAGGTTGGAGGGGATGTCAGTCAATGGCACCAGAGGCTGTGACTGGCTGAGGGTGCCTGTAGAGGGAAGTTCTCTATGGCACCTGTGGCAGTGGCCTGCCAAAGGGGGCTTGTGGCCTCTTCCAAGCAGGGCATGGGGTCACCACAGCATGAGGAACTGTATTAAAGAGTTGTGGCATTAGGAAGGCTGAGAACCACTGGTCTAAGGTTCTAGACCAGTGTTGGTGAATCTATGGCATGGCTCCCAAAGGTGGCACATGGAACCTTTTCTGTGGGCACATGACATTGCCCCCTCACAGCTACGGCACTTCCCTCTCCGCTAGGAGCATGCCACTGTGCTCCATGCAGAGAACCAGGCGAAGGGGAGGCAGCAGTTTGTGGGCTCTCCAGCCACACCACTTTTGGGAAGTCCAGAGTGGTGTGGCTGGAGAGTAAACTGAGGCTATGAACAAGCCCACCAGCTGCCGCCACTCCCCCTTGGCTTTCCCAATAGTGTAGCACCCCATCGAAGGCCTCAGCAAGGACGCTGTGGCCACAGGAAATTTAACAGACTCTTCTTCAATTCTCGCTTTCCCAAAAGATAGCACCCAAAACATTTTTAACTTGGGGTACCACTGTATTCAGGTTAAATTGTCATATTGGCACTTTGTGAAAAATACATGGGTTTTGAATCGCAGTTTGGGAACTTGGTCTCTAAAAGGTTCGCCATCACTGGTCTAGATGGTGAGGCTGGAAGCATTACCACATTACAAAAGGAAGCAAAACTCCTATCCTCTTTCCTTTGTACATGACTAAATTAGAAAAGGTCTTCGGGGTGCCCTTTGCTTGCCAAATAGCCCACAGGGTTTGCTGAAATAGGTAAGACTGGTAAGGATAAGATTCAATAGGGTCATACTTGAATGGTAGGAAGCCTTCACACCATCTGCTCTGCTACTGTGTGGGTAAATTTACAAGTGGAAACTTAGAAAAGACCAGAACCATTTGGGTTTATATTTGGTTTGATAGGGATAGCCTTGTCTTAATTTTTGGATCTGGTTATGAAGAGGAAAGCATATATAGTGGTGCCTCTACTTACGAGCAGCTCGCTTAAGATGAATTCAACTTAAGAGCAAAAAAACCTTTGGTGTTTTAAGTGCTGCCTTACACATTTTAGATGTGGGCTGCTTTACTTACATTTTTTTAAAAAAAATGATTGATTGATTGATTGATTGATTGATTAGATAGGGCTCCTCTACTTAAGAATTGTTCAACCTAAGAGCTTGCCTTCGGAATGGATTGAACTCCTAAGTAGAGGTACCACTGTAAATGAAGTAATTTTTGCTTCCCCCACCAAAATTAACACAAAGAGATCCTATGGACAGAAACCTCATTTATATTAATTGACAAAAGATATAGCTATATACTGTACATTTGGATGGATGGCCAATAATTAGTCTCCTTCTCAAGTATTTCACAGTGCTTGTCTCAGGGTGGAAAAGGCAAATTCTTAGATCTGCAATGTTCATTTTAAATGATTTTGATTATAAAGTAGAAAGGCTTGGTCAGGGTACATTAAAAATATCCTTGTGCCTGTTTCTTGTTATGAATTGAGGTAATAGGTACTTATGAGGTATATGTATTACTGTTAATAGTAATATTACTCTTCTGGGGTAATAGAAAACTACAAAGCATTGACATTTGATATAGTTTTTGTACTTTAAAGAACTAGAAATGGATGCAAAGATGTTTTGATGTACTCTGAGGTATTTTCCAGGTGGGGTAGAAAATTAGAGATTGCCTAGGGTTTCTCTAAAACTGTACCATATATATATTTCTACCCAATCCATTTCAAGATTATTTCCTTCTAGTGCAATAAATGTGTCATTATACAGACTGTGGTGAGCACTGACAGCCTACTTTGTCCCCCAGGCTGATTCTCAGGCAGACAATGCATCAGCTACTGTTTTGTGACTGAATACAGGTGTAGAAATATCATGGAAATTGTTTGTAAAGTGAGTGGCAATGAATGGTGCAATATGGCCACAGTAGTACTCAAAAGAGAGGAAAGAGAGAGTGAAAGAATTTCTTCTTGAGCAGAAGGAGGATAAGTTCATCAACTTCCATAATATCATATCAGCTGTTAGAAAAAATGTATATACTGTAGGTGTACATAACTCTGCCGCTATCTTATGCATTGTTTTCTATAGCCTTCATAACACTGTGCTATACCTAGAATGGTGTCAAAAGCATGCAGCATGAGGGTGTATAAATATGGGCATTTTTGTGCATCAATCCACAGATGACATGTGAAAGAACAGTAGCTGTTTCAAGGAAGGCCATGCTTTTTAATCAAATCATTCGTGGGTCAGCTACTGAATGTACTGCTGAAATCTCCTAGTCCTTCTGGAGTGTGCAATACACTAGAGAAGGGTCCAAATCTCAGGACAGATCCAGCTGGTTTTGCAAGGTTAAACTGACGGGAGAATGACCCTCCCTGACCTGTTCTTCAACAAAGAAGAAACGTAATCATTGACCTTCTCTCTTTTCTCAGATAAGTGAAACAAAACCTCCCTCAGGGCTTGAGTGAATTCTGAGCTGGATCTGGAGTCTGCAGTTTTGAGGTCCCCTCACTAGTACTTATGTTACTATGCAGGTGAAGCCAAAATATGAGCTAAGGCATCTGTTTGTTTGCAGTGCACCCTTCAAATTTAAAAAAAAAAAACTCTTGTCTTGTTCATACCTCTCATACCAAAGGAAGCATCCTGGGTTCTCTTCCATGCCACTTGGGAAGCCGGTGGAGAAAATGGCCTCTCAGGAAAGGGCAGCATTTCAGAAAGGCAGCCGCTGAGACACAACAGTGTGTAGTACCACAGCACACATTCCCCCGCCTTACAGTCACATTTCCTGAAGCTTTTGGGGTAGATGGCCTGTATGAAGAGACAAAAAGGCCAAAAGAGGGAAACAGGGAGGGAAGGCATGCATGTAATAGAGAGACACGGGGATTTCTCAGAAGACAGCCACACCATTATTCTTTCTGAGCACTATGTCAGCAGCATTGTTGATCCCAATTCCAGCCAAGTTGGAGCGGGAAAGGGAAATTCCAGCACTGCAGAAAGATGGTCCATCTAGACTTCTGTCCTGCAGGCCTGGTGTCCCCCCAAGAGACAAATCCACTTTCATGGCATGCAGACTTCCTGCTGATTTCCACTCCAACTTTTAGAGCCCTCGGCTGACCTTTCTGTGGACCAACGTGTATCAGATACATCACGGCCAAAGTGTTCTTGGGCTAGAGACTACTCAACCCCATGTGGACAGCAGCCCCAAGAAAGCATGCACCACAAAGCATCTGTTAGTCTTGAAGGCTACATAAGGCTCTTTTCCCAATCCCAGCACAGATTCCCATGTTCAGTTTTGTAAACAGTTCCACATGACTTGCTTCTTAGGGCCATCGGATGAGGACCTTTTCCAAGCACAAACCTTTGAATAGCCTTTCAAGGCTAACCCTGACCCAGCAATTCATGGCCATGTATAGCACAGTCCTCAAACCTTTTCCCTCTTATTTCTTTTTGGCAAAGCACATGTCCTGGTGGCCCTTAGGACTCCCCTCCCCCTCCCCCATCATACAGGGCTCCAGCATCAGTCTGTCCTGTTTTCTTAGCTCTGCTTAACTTTTTATCTCATTGGGTTTTCAGCTCCTACTTTCCTTATCCCATCAAAAATGTCTGTGATATAGGCAGCCATGTTACCTGTTCCTGCACAGTGTGCCTGCCACTGGCTTTCTATGCCTTTGCCAGGAAGGCCATCTCAAGTCTCTCAGAACACCATAATTGTGGCAAGTTTAGGCTTGAAAAGATTAAAAGGGTAGATCCTTCTCTTATCATACACCTCCAGAATTGCTGCTTATTTTATTTTATTTTCTGATTCCCATGGCCAAATAAAACTTCAAAGAGTGGACACTTTAAAAGTGCCAGACCCTTCTTCTGTCCTTTCTTCTGAAGAGGGTCCTGCACATCAGCTTTAGGAAGGTGGATCTTGGCTCCATTTCAGATAAAATATGGTAATGTACATTAGCCCCTTAATCTGGCCAATAGAAGATTTTAAGGTGATAGCAGGCAAATGAATCCCTTAGTTCCCACTGATCTTCTCGGGTACATTTTGGCTTCTATACGAGATGTCTAATGTTGTGCTATTAAGAATTTAATTCCAAAATCTATGTGTATGTGTAAATATGTAATGAAATTGTGCATATTATTTCAAAATTTGTAAGGCTGTTTTCTACTGAGTGCAAGGAATGTAATTAGTCAACTGCACCTGCTTCCCTGTTACCTGAGACACTGCAGATGCCCTACAAAGTCATATTACTAATTATTGCTTGAAATGTGAACGAAAAAGAATCCGGGATCAAATAAGGGTGTGTTTGTCTAATTTGAGAGAATCAATAAGAAAGGGAAATCCAAGAGAGACTCATAATGAAGATGCCATGGAATGGAATCTTTTGTTTCCATGGTTACTGGAAGAATGGGACCAATAACGCCGAGAGGACGCTAAAGGAAAAGGAACTCATGGGAATGGCGTATCATTTAACCATGTATTTGTTTGATGAAATTTAGACACCAGCTGTATCTAAATTGCACAATGTGTATAGAACTTATTATTAATGATGACTTACAGGAGTACTCAGCGCTTACTGGACATTAACAACTGAGATATTCCCTGTCAGTAAGATGAATTACTTGTACATAGGGATAGTTATTTATGTATACGTGTATATACAAATATGCCTTGTCCATTCCCAAATGGGCATTTGCTGTCTGGTTGATCATGTGAATACATAATAAATTCTTCATAGATTACCACTGATTTTGTACATATCAGCACCTGTTAAAAATAAATAGGTATATTACTGAGAGTTCATTTTGACATACGTTGTATGTAACAACAAAAAAGAAATAAACTTTTGACAGGCGGATGGAAGTTGGATTCTTTTCTATGCTAAAAAACACATCTGAATCCCCCACCCCTGAAGTCTTCTCTGTACTCTCCATGGTGTGCTCTCTGTACTGAAATACTTCTGTTACGAGTTTGTCACCAATTGCTGAAGGCAGTTGAATCGATTGTGACATTCTTGGTCATTTTGTAATATGGAACAGAAGTGTTCTGTGTTTGTCGCATATTATTTGTTTGTTTAAATATTTTTATTCCACCTTTGTCCTTGAAAAGGACCCAAGGCTTACATAATTAAAAGACAATATTTAAAACCAAAAACACCATGTATACAAGTACAAAACAAGGTTAGCTGAGGTTGTGTAATGATGCTGACACCTCATGTAGAGAATCTGAACAATGCTTTCAATGTTGGCCCTCCTGCTATTATGGCCATCAGGGAAATATTAAATTAAATGGCAGATAATGACTGCAGAAATACTTTGCACTGGACATTTGTTGTAGTCTGTCTCTCACCCATCTCATGCTAAATATCCAAGTGCTTTTAAAATGCAGCCTAATCTTAAAGTACAGATGACCTATCTCTATAGAACCTCCAGATGTAGATACACTTAGAATTCCCATCATCCCTCACTGTTGGCTATGCTGGCTAGGGTTCATGGGATTGCTGGCTAGGGTTTCTGGGATGACAGCCCAACATCTGGAAGGTTAGGGTTAGGGTTAGGGTTAGGGTTTGCCTTGCCTAATGCACTGTACTAGAGAGGGGCACAAATGCTGGTTTGGCAGTTTGTGCCAGTTTATCGTCTGAATATCGTTTGGCGCTTCAAAGCCCCATGGGCAGGAACTCAGTTGGAGGCAGCAGCCCGGTTCCCCTACCTCTGAGTGGGCACTGAACAGCCATTTAGACACAAGATGAATTGGCACAAGACATCGCTATGCTGTGATAATTTAGGGTGCGACCAGACAGATGGAAAGAGACACACCTGCTCTTACCAGGAAGGGTCACTTTAACAGGAGGAATCACCCTTAAAGTGACTCTTCCATCTACTGGGGAATCACTCCAACTTAGCCCCCAAAAGTAGAAGCCACTTAATTGGACTAAAAAAGACCCATCTTGGCTGCAGATCAGGGTCAGCGGAAGTGCATTTCCCTAGGTGCTGGGTGATTACCAGATCACACAAGCGATGCAAATTATTCCACAAGCAACGCAAATGATGATCAACTTTCCCATGTGAACACACCCTTACTTATTTCAAGGAATTGATATGCCAGTTCTCTTATAGTAGCACTATAGTATATAATCCTGCCCTATAACATCACCATAACCTGCAAGCGTGGAGAGGAGAGATTGTTGTGTTCCGGAGCTCTTTCAGTTGTGGTTGTGAAAGGTCTGAAGTTGCCCCTCACATGATCTGTTTCCCCAAACAGTTGATGTTGATGGGTGAGGGAAGTGCTTATGATATGCTAAAACAAACTGGCACATTTTGGAAAAGGAGGGGAGTCAGAACAGTGGCCAGACAAGGAGCCTGGGGTCCTTTGGGGGAGAAAGGCAGGGCAGAAATATCTTAAATAAATAAAATAAATAATCATCGTGAAATAAATGCTCGGATTATTACTGCCTTTTGAATTAGCAGGTCTGTGAAACTAAATCAGATGCTGCTTTCAGTCAAGGTCTTCACTGCTAGCACTCTAGGCACAGGAAACAGAGTGCTAGTCAAGAAGAAACAAGACCTGACATGGGTTAGAAATAGAGCTTGGAAAAGTTATTTTTTGTATACATTTTCCCTGCTGAGTAAGGTAATGTTGCTGTGGGTACTTCAATATGCCATGGATATCACTTCTGTGATGCACTCACTGTTTTGCTCCATCTTCTTATCTTTTGATATCTGGTCTTCAGGGAAGATGTAAAACCATATTTCCCCAATGCCAACTCCTCGAGATATGTTTGGTTAAATTTCTGTTACTTCAAACCAACATAGCCATTGTGTGAGCTTCCAGGGTTTTATGACCACGATAGTAGTCGAACATATCTAGGGTGCTGTGGAGTCAGGATGGCTGGTCTACAATGATTACAAAATATATTTTTCACCCAGCACATTGTTAGTCTGTGGAACTCCCTGCCACAGGATGTGGTGATGGCATCTGGTCTGGATGCCTTCAAAAGGGGATTGGACAGATTCCTGGAGGAAAAGTCGATCACAGGTTACAAACCATGATGGCGATGTGTCATCTCCAGGCTTAAAACCGGGGTACTTCAAGGGCCAGATGCAGGGGAGTGCTATCAGGAGACAGATATCTAGTCTCATGCGCTCCCAAACACATCTGATGGGGCCACTGTGAGATACAGGAAGCGGGACTAGTTGACCTGTTGGCCTGATTCAGCATGGCTCTTCTTATATTGTTATGTTGTTATGTACTTTCCCATTCCACTTCTTGTTATTTTTCTTCTCAAATTTGACATGGCTACAGTCACCCCCATGTCCCAAGAAGTAGAAAGTTACAGGGGTATGTAGTGTTTACTTAGGTTTGGTTTTCTTGGAAGGAGGCCACTTAGTATTGTGGTGCTTTGTTTGACTTAGTCTCTAGTTACAGGCACACACAAGCCAATCATACATGACCTCCATTAAGATATCATGATATCACCAGTCCTTTCACTTTGGAGTAGCATTCCTTTTGTGGATCAAAACAGAGGTGATAAGGGGGAAATCTTTCAGGCTTAGTCTGCGCAAGTGTCAGAGGAGGAATTCCTTCAGGATCACAGAGTTCACAGATTAGCCTGCTTTGTTTGGGGACTGGCCTTCAGCAATACTACAGTACTTTTGGCTCCAAAGCCCTATATATTTCCAACTCTGTCCCTTCTCCCTAGCGCTTCTGTTATTTCGCACACACAGCTAATTTGTCCCCATCTTCTCACTAGGCAATAGGAGCAAAATGTGTGGGATGTGTTGTCTTCTCCTATCCCTCTGGGGCCACTGCTTCATAATTTTAATTATGCCAGGCAGTTCGGGTCCTGAGTTTAGTATAGTTATATATTTGGATAACAACTCCTAGAATCTCTTAGCTGGGGGGAATTTGGGGAGTTATATTCAAGAAATAAATGCTTCCAACCTCCCGAGGTTCCCAGCAGTAATTCTAGTGTCACCCACCGTCTCAGAGCCAAACCCACAATCTTAACAACAATATTTCTATTGCTTCTCTTTCCAAATCAAGCTACTTTGTTGTTGTTAAGTGTTGTCAAGTCACAGTGACCTGGATTTTCAAGGCATGTGAAGGAAAATCCTCCCCCCCCACACTACGTTTTCATAGCTACAGAGATATTTAAATGCAGATCTATTGAGTCCTTATCTGTCATTCTATTCACTACACCACACTAGCACAATACTGTACGATCTTCCAGTGCCTGTTTAGCTCTCCTTCCAAACCAAGCTAGACACATCTATAGCAGTAAACATCCTGGATGTTTCAGCCAAGCCTCCTCCTTTTATTTTTTTTTTCTCCTACTGATTCCCCCTTGTTTGCTGCATTTCAATGTCTGACCAATATATCTGAATCTCTCTGGATTGTGGTTCTCAAAATCAAGATTAATGTGGCGTCACCTTGAAGATGAACAAGTTTTATTTGGCATCAGCTTTCAGGAGCTGCAACCCAGATGCAGCCTGCAGTCCTCAAAATGTTATGCCCGACAAAAGCTACTATGTCTTTATGCTGCCACAAGACTGTTGTTAATTTTGCTACAATAGGAAAATGCAGTTACATTGCCCTGAAAAAAAATTAAGTGCATAAGCATTTAAAAATCAAAATATAATGGCTATAATGTGGAATCTAAAATTAATTAAAAGAGTCATGGGGGGCGGGACCCAACCCTAAAAGATAACTGGCAGCCAGAAGCAAAAATAAAGCAAAGATTAAACAAAACAAAACAGAAATATTTTTTCTGAAATTCTTGAAAAGTCTAACACGGCTGCCCTCTCTGGAGCTCCTTAAAACTGAAGGTTCTGGGAGTGTTCTTCTGCCATTGGAAAGACCATAATTGTTGTTGCTGGTGGTTGAAAGGACAATGATGCACCAAGTGAGCCTTTTCCCATCCCTGAAAAGGGAAGGCTCGTCTTAGATCTAACGTTGTCACCCAAGGTCCAACTGGTGAATGCACAGTTAGGATCCTTCCTCTAGTTTGGAATGGTGGGGAAAAGCCTTCCCCACAAGATTCACAACAGGTGAGAATGCATATCACACCATTTTTGATAACACAGAGATTACCCCAGGCTAAAATCCGTTCTCCCTTGGCTTCATAAGGAAAAAGCAAAGTATTCTGCTTATATACTGCCCCATAGCACTTCAAGTAGTCTCTGGGCAGTTTACAGTTTTAATTACAGTATGCAGGCTACACATTGCCCACACCCCAGCAAGCCGGGTACTCATTTTACTGACCTCAGAAGGATGGAAGGCTGAGTCAACCATGAACCAGTTACTGGGGATTGAACCCCAGGTGGTGAGCACAGTTTTACCTGCAGTACAGGCATTTAACCACTGCGCCATGGGGCTCCTATCTCACCATAAGGAAGGCTTATCTCATCAATCTCCACATGCCAATGTCCTGATAGCATGCTGAGACTGATGAGGTAAGACTCTCTAATCTGGCTGCCTTTCCATTCTGAGACTTTGGAACACCTACGTTGGCTTCTAAGCTCCTCCTTGCAAGTATGGCTGTTGGCTGTGCTGGCTGGTGGATTTTGGGAATTTTAGCCCCCAAAATAATTCTTCTAAGGTCTATGTTAGCTAAGGAACAACTGGAAAGAGGACCTTCTTAGTTTTGGCACCTAGGAATGGAGCTCTCTCCCTGCGGAAGCTTGCCTGGTGCTTGTTATGACATCAGCCAAAAACAATTTTTTAAAAAAAATATATATTCACATTGTCATGTTTAGACCCTTATTTTCACACTTAATGTTGAAGTTATGGTTTTCAAAGTATGATCATTTTTATTGCGCATGGTTTGAGTTGTCGTTTTCACACATTGGCCTGACATATTTCCTTTCCAGCTACAAATGTACTTCATGTACCCATTAAACTCAGCGAGGCTTTCTTCTGAGAAGACATTATAGTATGCCGTGCAAATGCTTTGTATTGTTCATCGGTAATTGCACTGTTGCATTTCTCTTCAGGAAGAAAAAAAAAGGAATGCAACAGGGGAACCCTTTTCAGAGGAACCTTCCTGAAAGACTGATAACCGGCTATTGAATAAATGATGCATTTCTCTTCTTGCTGTACAAACAAATCAATATCGGTGCTATGATGGACTACTGTATAATATATTTCTGAACAAAAGTGCCTCCTGTGGTTCTCAGTCTGTTGTAAACCTATGATGACCTGCTTCTGCTTCCTTCAGAATGGACCTTCTTCTTGTGCTAGAATAAAACACCTTATGGCAGGGGTGTCCAAACTTTTTGCAAGGAGGTCCAGATTTGGTGAGGTGAAAATGTGTGGGGGCAGACTATTCAATCTGAAGGGGGGGGAGAGAAAGGGTGTGGCCCATGTGCATCTGCAACAGCCACAAATGCTCCGGTTTCAAGACGCCCAAGGGTCCGGTGGCTGTTGCACGGCCAGGGAATTGGCCCACACGCACCCAAGTTGCACCGCTGCTTGCATAAGCTGCCCTCCCTCACAAGGAGGTGAGGAGGACACTGCAGCAACGGAGCCAGGGGTGGGTAGGCAGGGATGGTGGTTGAGGGGATGGCCAGAGGCAGGGGGGCAGGCAAACCATAAAACTGCAAGCTGACATATCCATCCCACACAGGGAGAGGCCAGCTGGCGGGAATGAGTGACAGGCTGAGCTGGCAGGGAGAAGAGGCTGAGGGCTGCTTGAAATTTTAAAACGGGGCGCATTTGGCCCCCGGGCCGTACTTTGGACATACCTGCCTTATGGGGTTCTTGGTGACATAGACATGTGCTCTGGGCTACATGCACAACAGGAGGGCCACAGCTTAGAAACCTCACTTTTGAGGACAACAACTCCTGAAATTCAGAACATGGGGGTTGGGGAGGTGATTCAGGGAGCTGGAGTCACATCTCCTCGCTCTTGGCAGGACAAGCATTCAATAATATTACTTTTCCTTCTTACATTTTCCTTTCTTCCTTCCAATATGCCCCCATCATTTTCCAGAAGAGCGACTGAATGGATTCAGCTGGAAAAAGTACCTAGTAATGGCAATGCTCTTACAGGCTAGTGTGAGAAGAACACTAATAACAAGGCTTTTCTCTTTATTGGAGCTGAATCTGATCATCTGAAGTGGTTCCTTAAAATTGTTTTTCTAACTGTGTTGTTGTTGTTTTTTAAACAGGTTTCCCCTTAAGCACGGAATAGCAAATCGATGGGGGAAGGTGTGTGTCAGGATGAACACAACAGAATGCAGCGGGGAGGGGGGGAGAGCGAATGGTGTTCACAGTGATTCACTTTCACATTAGATCAGACAGAAACAAAAAGGACACAGCTGAGCAATGACTGAGCCACAAAGCAGCCCCCGTATCTTTGCCGTTGCCTTTTCAGTATGGACTGAAAGCTGTTCCGCAGTTTCAGAGCAGGAGAATTTCTGCTGTCCACCATTGAGCTCAGCCTTCCTCAGCCTGACACCTTCCCGACGTTTTGGCCTCCAGGTCTCATAATCCCACAGCAAGAGGTATGCCAGACTCCCACACCCATAATCCCACAGCCAATCTGGTAGGCTGTGGGATTGGAAGAGATTTAGTCCAAATCATCTAGAGCAGGGGTGTCCAAACCTTTTGCAAGGATTTGGTGAGGTGAAAATGTGTGTGGGCCGACCATTCAGCCGCATTTGGCCACCAGGGCGGACTTTGAACAAGTCTCTATAACATGCAAGGAGGAAATGAGGATGCTGCAGCAATGGAGCCGGCGGGTGGGTAGGCTGGGAAGGTGGCTGGATGGTGGTGGACGGAGGCAGGGAGGGCAGGCAAAACATAAAACTGCAAGCTGATGCCTCCATCCGGTATGGGGAAGGGCCAGATGGTGGGGATGCATGACAGGCTGAGCAGTGGGGAGAAGAGGCCGCGGGCCACTCAAAATGTGTAAACAGGCTGCATTTGGCTCCCAGGCCTGGCTTTGGACATGCATGATCTAGAAGATACCAAGTTGGGTAGAGTTGGGTTAGCCAAACATTTTCAAAGTTCTATTATTACTTTTCTTGAAACTCTGCAGGTGCAGAAGGCAATTTCCTACCCGGCAAGAGATCACCATGTGGTAAACCCACTGTTTAGTGTAAATCTGGCAAATGCGAGTCATCTTGTTTGCAACAAAGAGGCCTGTTTAGGATAAGCAGCCCACTTTTAACTTTCAGGTTGCTGTCCTAAGTAGAATTGCCCATGAAAAAAGTCCCACTTAACTCTGTGGGAATCTGCTTCTAAGTAAGCCCAGCTGGAATGGCTCTGAAGGTGTAGTGATGATTACTAACAACTGACTCAAGTGAAGAAACATTTTAAAAATATATCTGTTTTGATGGTGCCATTCCATATGAAAATACAGCAAAGCATTCCACACAAGGGACTGAATTATTGCTGCTTTTAAGTTCTAAAATTCTAATATTTACCCCTGTTTTCACCAGCCACTCTTCTTGGATCATGTCATTTCCCTCTCTCCCCATCTGAGATATGTCACATTGCATGTAGGATATTGGAGGAACTGGGAAACACACCACAGCTATATTGCCTCCTTGATGTATCACAAATAGAAGAAAGATGGCCTGGTGGTAGCTTCTCCATCCCAATAACCATGTTTTTGCTCTTTGCATATTTTCTTTATGTGTGCCATAAGTACAGAAAACAACACAAATGAAAGGGGTCGATGTAGTAATCCAAGACAAACTTCAATAATAAGATATGTCTGTGAAGATTCTGAGTCATCCAGGTGAGTTTATCTGGAGGTTGAGTTATGGCAACTGGACTTCTTTTCTTGAGAAACTGAAACGTTTCGCTGCTCCTCCAAACAGCTTCATCAGTACGTTTGGCTGCTTGGTTTTTTTGTGTCCTGGGACTATAAGATGATTATCACCTTGCCGGTTCTCATTAAATTTTAGTTGTGTTTTTTAATCTGATTACTTTATATTCATTATACTGTTATATATTTCTCATTCTGTAATGTAAATCACCCAGAGTTCCTTCTGGAAGACAGGTGGTATATAAATGTATAAACATATGAATAAAATAAAATAAAATAAAATAAAAACAAACAGGGTCAAACGTCTAGTTCTTGATCTACAATGTTATTAGACTGAGATTATTTCATCTGAACTGGGACATTCTGCCCCTATTACATAAGATTTTATAAAAATGGGGCTGGGCCAATAGATGCATGGTAACATAGGAGAAGCATGGCAAAACCATGACCTTACAAGTCTATAAACCACACAGGATTTATTTCAGTTCATGAAACAGAGTAGGGGGTAACAGAGGCTTGAGAAGTCTTTTTTGATCTTTATACATTTTGTAATACTCCCTCCCCCATTTGACTCCTAAAAGATTAGGTGAGTTAGCAAACATATTTGCATTTCCTTAATTTTTGTAACTCAGTCAAAATGAGAGAAGAACAGGAGTTGTACAAAGCCTTGAAGCGGAACCCTCTGAAAATCTTCATGTTTTGATAAGTTTATCTATATATCCATAATATTTAGAAACACTTTTGGGATGTCCAGTTGTTTTCTAGATTCCAAATAATGTCCCTCAGTTGTAAAACTTTTGCAGTCATAGTAAATATTAACAGTTCTAGCCAAATGCGACCTCACCATGACATGAACATTTATTTATTTATTTAGATTTTTTTTTTTTTGGCAATGAAAACAGTGTTCAGCCAATAGTTTGTGCTTTATTTCTGGGCCCATAGGCAGGGAGATAAATGAAAAAATTTAAAAGTTAAAACTATATGTACTCAAGACATCATTTCAAGATCTCAAAGGCAACACAAAAAAGTATATAAAGGTATCTTATGTCTCCTTAGCACCATAAACTATAAACCAACAAGAAACCCTACAGACAATGCTGTCCACCTTCTACTTAGCCAAGACAGGCAGAAGACTAATTCTGTGATTGCATGGGGGAGTTCACACATTGTCTAGCAAGTTCACATATTTTCACAGTAGACGTAGACAATCAGCATGCTGGAGGAAGAAGACACCAAACGTCTAGCTAGTTCTGGCAAACAAGGAAAAATTCTGTCTTTTCTGATCCAGGAAAACGGTGGTTGACACCAACGTCCAGAAATCACGTAAGAATGGGAAATGTTCAATCCCATAGAGTTCAGTGCTCTGAAATGGAGAGTGCCAGATAGTATTTTTTTCTTTGTGGTCTTTATTGATCTTTTTCTATCCCTCTTTTTAGAACCAGAGGATATCACTGGAAGGGAGGCCTTTCCAATATTGCTGCCATCACACCTTCTTGCTACACTTCTTTGCTTTCAGTATCCAACCAAAAGCAAGCTGAGAGAACCCAAATAATATGAATGGTCACCAGTGAATGTATTTCTGATGACTTATTAGACCATGCATGGTGGGGAATTCATGTCAGGCTAACTGGAATCATCACTTAAGTATTACTAAGTAGCCGATAGTTTATCAACAGGATGACCTGGACCCATTTTTCCTGTTTGTAAATCAGAGGAAGCCACTGACGTGGATGGAACAAAGCAAAACAGCTGTAAACAAATCAGACACATTTAATCTGTGAAACAGAAAATTTCATTTATCTTAAACAGTGTGACTGTGGTGCCAGGGAGAAAAGGCATATTCTGCACTCATCTTTCTAGCTGAAATCAGCCCGGAGTTTGGAAAAGTACTGTTAAAAAGAAAGAAAATAAATGTTGGCCATCTGAAGCCACCCATGAAGGAGCATTGGTAGGGTGTTATTCTAAAACCAACAGCATCATCCATCATTTTGCCACTGTTCATTTTATGGATGGCTTTAAAATGTTGCTACGTCTGCCCTTCTTCAAATTAACTTTCCAAGCCCTACTTTCTATCTCTTGAAAGTCAGCGGGACCTACAAAACTTTGCCTCTTGGATTCTTTGTGTCTGCCATGGTGCCATGTGCTTGTGTGTCCTGTGGAGTCAGAGGGTGACTTTCTGCCTAACTATGGGTAAGTACTGAACAAATTTCAGCTATGTTACCAAAGGAAATGTGCATTTAGTCTGCTCGGCAGTTTTGGAGTGAATGGGCAAAAGGTTAGATCTGGAAAAAAATTAGGTCTTTACATTCCAAAAAGCCTGTGCATTTACCAAACATTTTTATACCAGCTTCTAATGTTGCCAGTTGGGCACCAATAGTGCTATATAACCATGCTCTATTGTATTGCTCCTGGAAACGTAATATGATTTCTCTTGCGTTATGTACACCTCAGTGCACCAGGCATGGTGCTTAGAAATTCAATCTACTCTCTGTCCCCACCCTAAGTAAACACACCAGAGAAGAAAGGAGTATATTATTTCTGGGTAGATGTCAAAAGGGGCTTTAAATATTTACAATGATACTTGGCAAACAGGGGCCTTCTTGGCCAGGAGCAGAGCTTGGAGATGTTACTTTTTAAATTTTTGAATTATGGTTTCTTAAAGCCCTTATCAGGATAGCCTTTGGCCATGCTGGTTGGCCAAACTTCTGGGTTACAGTCTTCAGGAATATGCTTCCCAAGCTTTGATGGCCTGGACATGGTCCAAGGAATCAGCTGAAACTTTATTAAGAGGATGATGTTGTCATTCAAGAGCTTTTGTGACAGTGCTTGCAAAGCAGCTGATTTTGGGCACCTGGACTACTAATACCATGTGTATATATGCAGAATCCCATCTACCATTTCAAGCCAAAGAAGACTGTTTAATGGAAATGGTATTCAGTTTTCAATGTTACTGAATAATTTCAGTTGGACAGATTTGTATCATGAAACAGTAGCACACAATTTATGAAAGTTTGTACTGTCACTGCTGTTAATCTGTTGGACAACAGCAATTTATCCCAGTTTCTAAAGAGATGTTTTGTCTTTCAGATCCCTCTTAGAATCAGAATTTCTTAGATGCATCATATTTCACTTCTGTGGTATTGCATGCAGCAGATTTCTCTTCTGTGGTAGTATGGGAGCATCTTAACCCTTTGGGGTATCCTTTCTAACTTTGAAGAAAAGGTACACAAATACTGTACCTTTTTTTTTTTACAATTTTTTGGTATTATAATATCTTTCAATCAGAAATGTGGCAAATTTTGGAAGTGTAGCTTATTAGCGTCATCCTAAGTGCTGATACCATATGTTAGAGAACATGATCTATATGTACTGATCTTTCATTATCTCTACTGTACTTTTAGACTCTGCCCCTGCTCATGCGTACATACATGGCAGCAAGTCATTTGAAATCATCTGAACATACTTCATTGTAAATAATTAAAACAAGAGGATTGGTGGCCAGAGTCTTTTGCACTTCTTATCCTTTTACAACACTCACAGGATGGAGGCCACCAACAGTACAGCCCTACTTGTCTGTTCAGGAATATTTCTACTGTGCTTGGTGGGAGATTTCACATTTAGTTGGTGTTTTTAGCCTAATATTGTGATATAAGAGTGCAGAGAGTGAAGCTAACAATGACCACTAATAATGAGTCTGTATCTGAATTAGGCTTTGAAAATAGGCCAGTTCTGCTGTATTCTATAGTTCGCCCTGTCCTTCATAAGAAATGTATTGTGTGCATCCAAGAGTGATCTTTGTTCCTGCTCTTATTATATCCCCACATATGAATGCATACACATTTTGTCTTTCACACACACTTGTTTCATTCACCAAAGCCAGGATAAAAGATTCCATACAAACTGGAAGCTTAATGGCTCACATGTATCATTTGCTCCAGGCTACGGAAACATTATTTCACTCCTAGTACATCACAAACCAGATTTTGCAATGGGGGAACAGGGTGCAATGAACACACACAAGCGCTATAGAAAGAATGTAAAATGCTGTGAAACAGCAACAACTGTTACGGCTGCCATATTTGAGGTATTAAGTTCATTCCTATGAGTGTCACAGCCTCAGATGGTAAAGTAGTTGCTTTCAACATGGCCAGCTAAAACCAAAGATCACTAGAGAAGATGGTGTATTGAGGTTACTATAAACTAATGTCAAACAATCATGTCTGAAATACCAGAAAAAGCTGCCTTAGGTCCAAAAGTGAAGCTTCAGCTTGCTTCCAAGAGGAAGACCTCCAACTCAGTGGCTCTCACCCAGATCCCACATTTGATCATAGTAGCACCTGTGAGACTCTGATGGGCTGCCAGTTTGGGTACAACCCAATCTATGCTCTTAGCTGGGGTCTACATCCTGTGAAACTCAAAGGACCTGCTCTCTAATTAGTCACACACTGGATGAGGCCACCTGAGTGAAGTGGGAGCACTGCTGACAAAGGATGATGGCTAAGGCCAACTCAGCTCTTGCAATCTGTTTGGCATAAGTGCAGAAAAGCCAAAGGAGAGAAGACACTGTAGCATGTTCATATGTGTTGTGGTGGTCTCCCTCTTTTTCATAACTAACTAACTAATTACCAAGACAGGCCAAGCTGCTTCCTCTCCCCTTTTTTCGCAAAGGTGTGTGTACCTTTCAATAGCAATACTTCAGTGTCCCCTTTCCAGATTCATATTTCCAAGGCAAGACAAGGACTGCTCAACAGGAGCTCTGTGAGAATGCCTGCCAAGGAAACATAGGCGGTTTGATGGGTTAGGGATGCCCTCTCTTCATCTGCCCATTCTATAAACGTTGCATGCTATTCTTGCTGAAGGCATAGAAAGAATCTGGATTAACATTTGCCAGCAGGGTAACACATGGTCACTAGTTCTGCTTTTACTTGTAGATGGCTTCTGTCAGAAACACCCTGCTGAAGATGGAGAAACCTTCGGGCAGTGCCACAGCCAAGTGATTATAAAGTCTAAGGAAGAGTCACGCTTCCAGCAATTGTCAGGACCAGTTAGTTTAATAGGATGGAACCTGGTCACTACTCAATACATCCATTAGATAATGGATTTAGATGACAGTTCATGGCAAAAACTCAGATATATTAATGGGCTCCCTGGTGGCATTTTTTTCCCAAGAGTTGGTTGTCTTACTGGACTAGTTCCTGCAGAAGCCATGCTGACCTCTTTTTCCTCTTGAAAAGAGGAAATCACAAGTATGCTCAACTCCAGTGAGGGGGAAATCACCAGGTTCACCTATGGCTACGGACAGGTCTGGGATACTGTATTTTCTCTTTTCCTGTTAATGAACCATTTGGACATGAATAATACATTTTTGTCAGTGTCACAAGCACTAACCTGGGTTTTACATTTTTAGAGCTTGGACATTGACTACAATTCTCTGAATTCCCCAGACAGCAAGGCCACCTATTTGTTACGTATCGACAGATCCTGTGAAGGCACATGCAGGGGACATGGTGTGGAAGGTACATTAAATGTTAAAATGAACCTTGCAGGGTTAATAATGGCCTAAAATATCACATCCTTGTCAATGTCAAGAATTGGCTTTGTGACCTTGAAGAAATCCTTTGTTCCGTGGATGATCACCTCTCTAACAATCTGGCAGCAGAATCATTGCTGAGAGAGATAGCAGTGTATTGCTACATAAGGTGAAACAAGATGCCTTAATACTAAATGCTTTTCCCATAACACTTATCCAAAAGTGATAACCAGTTGTAAGGTGATTTGAAAGAAACAGAGAGATTGAAGGAGGGGAGGATCCAAGAGATCAAGAGCGAGAGAGGGTGATTCAGGGAATGATGCATTTATAACTAATCCAACTTGTGAATCAGAAGCAATCTTTGGTTGAAAATGATATCTAAAAATCATTTTGATGGTTGACTATCTATTAAGTTCATCTGGTTGTTTGCAAAGATGCCTCCCCTATCCCCTTGATTTTAGTTCCTGTTTGGATTATGGGATCTCAGAATTACCCATTTTTGCAAGGACGCCATAAAGCTACTGAACGGAAATCTCAGAGAAACATTAAAAATAATTCGAGAAGTGTCGGAATTGTTGAAGCAGACAAGCTATTAACAAGAGCATATGAGCAGGCTTCAAATGCATGGAATGCAGTCAGTAATCCATGTCTTACTGTTAATATGGCAGTTTTGGCACATTTACATAATTTAAAGCAGGCAGCAATATTTGCAGGCTAATTATTCTGGCAGGCGTGCACACAAAGGGCTCCCTTTGCTTACTCAAAAGGGCCTTTCAGCCTGAAGATGCACAGTGGTTGCTCATGGCCAATGGGCTTGATTGCGGAGAACAGCTGATCCCCTACAGAGCACAGGCTGGCTGGTTACGCTTGTGGTAGGTGACCTACTTTCTGGCCATTTCCTTCCCTGAGCTCTTCCTTCCTTACTGTCAACCCAACACCCAGGAGACAGCCATCCCCATTCCAATCAACACACAGCAACTCAGATCGGTGGGTTGGGGTTGTTTCGTTTTTTTAAAAGCCCACCCTTCTCCGACAACCAACAAAGCTATATCCTGTTTTGTGCCAACAGTCTATTCGTATTAACAACGTGGGTGGACTTTCACTGACCGAGGTGTCCCTTTCTTTTAGATTCAGAAAAATGACAGTGTCCAAGGAGCCACCGAGAGGCCCTTCAGCAGTGTTGGTGAACCTATGGCACAGGTGCCAATGGTGGCACTCGGAGCCCTTTCTGTGGGCACCCGACATCTCCCCTTCGCAGCCACCTGTATCCAGGTTCGATTGCTGTCTTGGCACTTTGTGAAAAATGAATGGGTTCTGAATCGCAGTTTGGGCACTTGGTCTCTAAAAGGTTTGCCATCACTGCCCTACAGCAAGTTACAGCAGAAGCCCTCTGCTTCTGATGAACAGTTATGACGTGCTTACACCAGGCATGTCCAAACTTTGGCCCTCCAGATGTTTTGGACCACAACTCCCACAGTACTTTGTCATTGGGAATCTAAGTTTAGAATTCTGGGAGTTGTGGTCCAAAACATCAGGAAGGCTGAAGTTTGGACATGCCTGGCTTACACCCTTACATGCTTTTTAGCCATTGCCCTCTTCATGTAGTTGTGAGCTATGGCCTTCTACTATGAAAAGGCTTCCTTTATCGCCTTGCCTGATCATTTTGGAAGCAGTAGAGGGCAACTGGCTGACCCCTGTGGTGGTGGTGGTGCTGAACAGAAAAACCGCTTTTACTCTTCCCAGAATCCCCCAACCACTAATGGGTACTGCCAATACTTGCTGGAGGATTTGTGGAGTTTTAGTCCAGAAAAGTTCCTTTCTCACCCTCAGGATTCCATAGAACATTGGTGGTCTCATCCAAAGGATCTTCCTCATGTCCTTACCTTAAAAACAATGGTTTAACCTGCTTAAGGCTGTACTATATGTGTGTGAGGAGATCCTCAAGAGCTTGGAGCTGTTTTGCAGACTAGCCCAGCCTTTTCTGAAATTCAAGATAATCGATAGCTTGAAGGGAACTGACTGATACAACAATGGACTGAGTAGGACTGTTGTCCTCTTCAGGTGTCATTGCCTCTGGATTTGTGTAGCTATTTAGAGCGTAGCACCCACCTCTGCCCACCATAATCCTTCTCATGCAGGCAGCAACAGGTCTAAGAAGGAGAAGAAGCTTGCTTGCAACTCAGGTCTACCTACATGTCAGATCCCAGATTTTCCAGATAGTCCCCTCTTTCTGCAAAGAGGGATTGTGTGTGTGTGTGTGTGTGTGTGTGTGTGTGTGTGTGTTTTGTGTTGTTATAGTCGTGACTGACTCTTCATGACTCCATGTCCTTGGAGTTTTCTTGGCAGAAATACAGGAGTGCTTTACCAGTTCCTACTCCAGGCGCCTACAGCACCTGGTATTTCCTGGTGGTCGCCCATCCAAGTACTAACCAGGGCCAGCCCTGCTTAGCTTCAGAAATCAGGCGAGATCAGATGTGCTTAGGGCATCTAGGCAGCAAAGAGGGATTAGAAGTTCTGGGAAAAAAATGCTGTCGGTAGACTCTTCCCTTGTTTATGGCTGACTATTGTAGTGTCTGATCTTGCAGTTCATTTGGAGGGGGAAGGAGAATGCTCACGCCTGAGGCTTATTGAGGTAATGAAAAGCAGCAGATGGCTGGAACTCCCTCCTGGAAAAGCCTCAGCTGCCCTTCCTAGCACCCCTTGACATTCTCTCTTTGAGTTTCAGGAGAGCAGCATAGACTCTGCTTCTATCCTACTTCTGGTTTGTTTGTTTTTGTTTTTGTTTTTGTTTTTTTTGTTTTTGTTTTTGTTTTTGTTTTAGGCTGTGCTTGCCAAGGAGTTCTGGATGGTAGAGTTCAAAAACTGACTTTAAATATACAAAGTGACCCAATTCTTGTATGTATTTCCATGGTGCAACTTTAATCAATGGGACAAAGAAAGAGCAGAGTGGTATCAGGTCCACATCTGTACTCCGGACTCCTTTGAACAGGGCAGATGTGTTTTCATGTGTCTTATCTGTGTTTAATATTTTAAATCAGTTCCATTGTTGCTGTTTTTTGTTTGTCTGTTTTTTAAAATCTGCTAACAATCACCTTGGGTACCATTTGAAGGGTCGAAATGCAAAACAGACATTTTCCGAAGTAAAATTAATGCCACCAGAAAATACATGAATAGATGGTTACACATATTCTGCCTCGGAGACTTCCATTTTAAGCTAAAATATGGTATACAGATGCTTAATAAATGAACAGCGTACGTCTGTAGTCCTCTGAAATGGCTTGAATGACCCTTTCATTTGAAAGGGGGAAACACTAAGTAGAAAATCTAACCATTCATTATTATTTTTTAAAAAACACAAGTAATTCCAATCCATAATCTGATTCGTATATGATACTGCAGGTATTTTGTGTCATTAAAAATGTTATAAGATTTCAGAAGCTTTCTCACCACAAAGTTATGGATAAGAAAGCAGTATTTGTTGAACTTCCATCTCCTATGGGCCAGTATAAGGATTAAGATGGCCATCAAATGACAAAACAGTCTGGTCTTAACGTGAGTCTTACGCTATGTTGCAGCTCAGTATGAGACTGTTACAAGCTATTCAGTGACTAACCATGAATAAGGTATGAGGTTTTACCATCTGCAGCATATTTGCCCTTAGCCACCTTGGGTTTCCTGTTTGATTCTGCTGCACCTGCAGTTGTTGTATCACAGCTAGATTCCTAAGGACATGCTTTGTACAGGAACATAGAACATGCTTAGTTCACAAAGTATCTGCTCTTTTCCTTGCATAAGTGTAAACCGCAGAGGAACTGAAGTGAATCTTCCTTTTTTTATGCTTCAGTTTTGACTTTTGTGGCTTCACATGTTGTGGTGATTCCATTCCCCCATATCTTTGAACCCCAAAGTGGCACATGCACAAGGAAGCTGAGATACCTGGATTCCCAGAAGTCCTAGGGCCAGTAGGAACCGATGTGCTGAGCTAAGCTCAAGGAGGCAGTAAACAGGATGGCAAGGCCAGAGGAAAACAGGATATCAGGACATCAGGACACATCTGCTCTGTAAACCCAAGGCCCACAGCTTCCTTCCCTTGGTCCTCATCAATAACAAGCAATATGGTCCTCCAGATAGGCGTGCATTTCCCTCCCACTGATGGAATGTCTTTCCTCTGTCTATTGTTCTGCTCTTATCAGTAAAGACTGGTCTCTCAGGCAGCATTATCAGCACACATGCACACAGCCATGCATGCAGCCGATGCAGACACAGAGAGACACGCAGACCCTCCAGCCGGAAACGCTGCCTGAGGACCAGAGATGATTGCACCCCAAAACTCTGTGTGTGCTTAATCCATAACGCTACAACATGTGTCCTTTTCTCCTTGGAGGTTGCAGTCCAATGCATGAGAACACAGACTAACTAACTCCTAGATAAACACACGGAGAACTGTGTTGCACACAGAATAGCAAGACCTGCAAAACAGGAAATGAGACATGAACTTTTAGAATGGTAATAGTGCCAAGTGAAAAGTCATGTATTTCAGAGCCAAAATACTATGCTATCCCAAACAGATTAGCCAATCTGGGGCCAACCTGGAAGTAACTGGATATACAGGATAGTTGCAAAATGTCCCCCGGTCTTTGGTAGGCTGCTGAATCCACCTTCACCATTTGGGAGCATCTCTTTACCTTTCAGACCTGTGAGCCATGCAGCAGTTCAAATTTGCAGCTTTCCAGGATTCTGTCTATTTCCATGCTTGGAAAAGCAGTGCATATTTATGCAAGTCATGCACATGCAGCTAGCAATTCAAAGCACCGTGCCAATAAGGAGGTGGCAGAACATAACAGGAATAACAGCTCTCAAAACACAGACTTGCTGTGCTCAAGATTCTTGAAACTGGGCAAGATCTAACCTAGAGAACATTGGTAACTGAGCAGGATAATATGCAACATGTTCACAAATAATTACAGTATCTATCTGATTTCCTTGCACCTTTCAGTGTATGGGCACACTTTTCTGTTCCATTTAATATGGGTACTATCACCTTCCTCAATTACTTTTACCATTGGCAAATGGTTTTTACAGCTTCCGGAAATATCTGGTACACTCTGAAATGCCATTCTCTCCCACCAAGGATGCCAGTGCATTAGCATGCAGCTGGTACCTATTGTACAGTACCCATGTCCTTGCTAATAGCTGGTACAATCTTCCTTCTGCCTTCTCTCTTCCAGGCACCATGTACTCATGTAGTTTTGATACCTGAAAGTGTTTTTAACCTTAAAATAAGCTCAGTAAAGGGTAAGTGCACATTTGGATTCCCCACCCCCCACCCCAATGCAGACTCATGTAGCTCTTTGGTGCAATACTGTCCACATGAAATGATGTCTTGTTTGAAGAACCAGCATCTATGTTTCTTGTTGAAATGAAAAATTAAGCTTCTCAATTGGTGTAATTATCTCCTTTGCAGAAAAAGATGGAAAGACAGATTTTGTTATAATAATAATAATAATAATAATAATAATAATAATAATAATAATAATAATAATAATAATAATAATAATAATAATAATAATAATAATAATAATAAT
>JAHTLZ010000129.1:52862545-52873691 GCA_023846285.1 Phrynocephalus versicolor
ATAATAATAATAATAATAATAATAATAATAATAATAATAATAATAATGTGTTCCTAAGTCACTTCTGACATATTGTGTCCCTTTTCAGGATTTTCTAGGCAGAAAGCAATCAGAAATGATTTTCCATTCCCTTCCTGTAGGGGTACCCTAAGATTGCGCAGCTTGCTCAAGGCCATACAGGTTGGCTCTGCTCCCAGGAAGCACAGGGGAGGATCAAACTCCCAACCTCTGAGTCCACAGCCAGAGAGCTAAACCACTGTCCCATCCAGAGAGCATGAGTAGAACATGTCATAAGGGACTACGTTTGACAGATGATGCTTTTTGCCGTTCAAGGCCAGTTAGCTCCAAGACTGGTTTAAAAAGTGCTAACCATGGTGCTGAAATCTGACATCCTTGATTGATGAATGATGATGACCATTTGAAATGCAGTGGGGGTAATTCATTCACAGCTTCTACCTTTGTTCATCTGCTGATCAAGAGAGTCTTGTGGCACTTTGAAGGCTGCACGTTGTGGCATAAGCTTTGGAAGTATATGCCACAATAAATCTGTATCTTCCTAAGGTGTCACCAAGCTCTTTGTTCATACAGCTTGGAGCAGGAAAACATGTCCGGTTGTGCTTCCCTAAAAGGTTTTTAGAAAGCAGGATAGTGCTTTAATTGTGCTTTTATATTGTTATTTTTTTTACTTTATGTTCTTACAAATAAACAGTTTAAGGCTTCTAAAGAGTTCTGCTTTGGTTTCGTTCTGCCAGCATTTAATTCACCTTGCAAAAAAGGCTGTGGTCTTACTATAAATAAATGCTATATTTATTTTGCTAAAAGGGTTCCACATTGCTTTTCATTGTAGTTTTGCAACTCACACACACATACACAAACACACACACACACATATACACATTGTGAAGATACATATCACGCACCAGAACCTCCTTAGCTCACGTGGTAGAGCTGTGCAGCTTCAAAGCAGTTGCTGCCTCAGTGCCTTCAGTTTGTGTGTCTCTTCAGTTGTTTTCCAAAGGAGTTAAATCTGTTGCTCTGCACTGCAGCTGCCACTGCAGTCAGTGATGTTGAGGAATCCTCCTCCCTTTACTCTCATCAATACCAATCCTGCCACCTGCTCAGCATAAAATGCAAAGTCACAGCCTGAAAGCAAAGCAAAGCAAAGCAAAGTGTTCTGCTTATATACCACCCCATAGCACTTCAAGCACTCTCCAGGTGGTTTACAATTTAATTATGCAGGCTACACATTGCCCCCTTAGCAAGCTGGTTACTCATTTTACCAACCTCAGAAGGATGGGAGACTGAGTCAACCATGAGCTGGCTACCTGGGATTGAACCCCAGGTCGTGAGCAGAGTTTTAGCTGCAGTGTGTGCGTGTGCATGTACATTGTGTTGTTATAGTTGTGACTGACGCTTCATGACTTCCTTTTCCATGGAGTTTTCTTGGCAGGAATACTGGAGTGGCTTGCCAGTTCCTACTCCAGGCTGTAGAGATATCATTGCCCATATTTCTGAGCCCCAAGATTGGTCAAGCACAAAGGAAACTGAAGGCCTAGGAGGGCTGCTTGACATATATTTCCCGGCAGCCCCAGGACCGAAGCAGATACCAGAATGTGCTGAAGAAGGCCAGAGCAAACAGGACGGCAGATACCAGAATATCAGAATACATCTGCTCAGGCCCAAGGAAGCCTCTTATCAGTAATGTCTCACTAGCTAGGGAGCATTCTTCCCCCAACTATGGATTCCATTTCCCCTGCTTTGTGTACCTGTTTACTGAACAGATAAGGCTTGCATTCTTTCCCCCCACCGAGGAATGTTTCCCTGTATCTATTGTGCTTACTCTCTAATAAAACACTGGGGCTCAGGCAGCAGCAGGAGAAGGCTCAGGGAGGAGAAGGCTCAGGGAGCAGAAGACTCAGGGAGCAGAAGGCTCCGAGGGAGAATCATCACCAGACAGAAAGGGAGAATCATCATCAATCTCACATGCACGCAGCCAATGCAGACACAGAGAGACACTCAGACATCCATGGAACCCTGACAGACAGACGAACAGGAATGCTGCCCTGAGCGCCAGATGATTTCACCCCGAAACTCTGTGTCCTGTGTGATTCGTAACGCAACACCAGGCGCCTACAGCACCTGGTATTCCCTGGTGGTCACCCATCCAAGTACTAACCAGGGCCAACCCTGCTTAGCTTCCGAAATCAGGAACGATCGGATGTGCTTAGGGGATCTAAGCAGCAGTACAGGCATCTAAAACCGTGCTCATGACATGGGGTTCAAGATGCTCCCTTCCTATAAAAAGAGGAGGGCAATAACTAAGACCACACAAGGCCACTGGAGTGCATTAATATCTGCAAGGTGAGTCACACTGGTTCACACTGGATCCCATCATCAGTGTTTTCCTTTTTGGATAATACAGGTCCTTATTTTTAGGACACAGGAAAAGGGATAACAAAGGAGAGAAAGTTATGGTTACAGTTCATAAGACGGGGTCCCTCTTCATGTTGGGAACTCATTGAAATGAATTGACACAGCCTGTACTTTTTCCATGTTTTTATCCTTCTAATCCTATTTGGATTGTTCCCTCCTCCCCAACCCCATCTACATACCACTTACAAACCAGTATTTGATGCCTCTGGTGAAGTCCATGCTCATCCACAAGAATATATCTCATTAGAAACAGCATAGTAATGGGTGGACAAATGCCCTTGTTGCATACGACATGGATATAAAGAAAATCTGCTCAACACGTAATGCAGTGACCATGGGAATGCTTGCACAAATGACATGACCCTGTGATTCTACACTGGCAGGACTTTCCACTATGTAGAAGTTCAGTAGGATGCAGGCCTTAGTCTTGAAGATGCTTCCATACTCTTCATGGTTTGTGCTGCAGCAGGCTAACAGAAGGGTAGATACATTCTCTGACTATGGCATGCTACAATATCCACACTAGAATAGAATATAATAGAGTTTTATTGTCATTCTGCATATGCAAGATATGCACAATGAAATTAAAGTGCTGTTCCACTACACACTCAAAACAAGGAACCATACAAAACACATAAAACACCATGCAAGATATTAAAAACTCTTAAAACCGCTTACAAAATTTAAAACACTACATAAAAACTGCTTATGATGATGCTAAAACTATTGCATTTAACTTAGGGCATTTATACACGACCCCTAAACTCCGGGGCAAATGGTTCCCAGCTCCGGAGCTTAAAAATGTTTCCCCACCAGCTCCGGACTTTACAGGAAATTAAGTGCGACCCTGCCCACCTAAGCGCGACCCAGCGCACTTTTCTTGTACCTGCTCTTGGGAGGTGAAAATTCCTTGATGCGGATGTGCCGGGCTCTCCTCGCTTCTTTTTGTTTTTGTTTTTTTTTGCCTCCCGCCCCTTTAAGAGAAGGAATCAGGAAGTGACGGGGCTCGGAGCAGCTTCCACCGGCACCGGGAGGTAAGCCTTTATTCTTTTGTCCCTTTTTTTCCTCCCTCCCCTCACACAGACAGGAGCAAGGAAGTGCGGAGGGGTGGGGACGGAGGAACAGCAACGAACCCCTAAGATCTCTGGTCCGAATTTAAGGGGCCAGCAGATCTTAGGGGTCGTGTGAAAAGGCTCTTAGATACCACTCTAGGATAAAAGCTGTTCTTTAGTGTATTTGTCCTTGACCTGACTAGCCATGCTGACCAGAGCATTCTAGGAATTGTCAGCAAAGAAGTAACTTTTCCAGCTCCTCTGGAAACCGCATTTGTAAGAGTTGCACAGAAAGGTATTTCCACTGCTTGTGGCTTTTAAATTTATATTCTTCTGCTTCATGTTCTATTATATTGTAGTGCTGGAGAAATACATACAAGGGGGTGGGCTTTTTGCTCATGCATTTTCAAAAACATCCAGGGAACTGGCATCTTCAAAGGCCCATGTAGTTCTCAGTCTGAAGTGTAGTCCAGGTTTAAGCACCCTGATACCTCTCTCATTAAAAAGGGATCATTTGTCCTTTCTTTATTTGCTCAAGATTATCTAAGTAGGACTTGCATAGTCCAAGCAGGATTTAGGAATGCAATCTCCTTTATGCCAAGGGGGAGGCTTGTGCAACTGCAGAGAATTTGCATCTGCAGAATTCAACAGCTGGGTGCCCCTTGCAACTAGCTTGTGCAGGAGTTGAGTGCCAGCAGTCCACGGATGCCATCTCTCTGGGAGGCATGGCATATCTCTGATTATAAACCTACAGATGTGTGTGGGTGCTTTCCCTGAGGATGCATGCCCTCAGTGGAGACACTGAATGCTGGCATGCTGGTTTTATCTTTTATCTTCTTTTCTTCTTTTCTTCTTCTTTTTTCTTTTCTTCTCTCTTTTTTTGGCTTTCTGCATTTCAAGTCATCTATTGGAATGGCATTATGCCCAGTTGCACTTTTGAAAGTCGCAGTGGAAACTTGCTAAATAGACAGTCATTCAAACAGGCGAAGCAACCAGGAAAGTACAGAAGATGGCATGTCTTGATGGATTTGGGAGCCTAAGATATAGAGGATGGAAGAAGTTTTGTAACTGAGGTCAGCTTGGGGTCAGAGATACTGTACAGCAGAGTGTACAAAGTAACACAATTGACTTGCAGAATTTCTAAAACTGCCTCCCTGACCCGTGAACCCAAGATTGAGACCTGATATACGATATGCATTAAATCATCTTGAGCTTTACTTGTAGTCTCTTTTTAATAACCTACAATATTCTATTTGCCTTTTTATTTCTCATAGCTTCCTGTATCAATGTTTTCCAGAAAATTATCAGCCATGGCTTCCAAGATCTGCCACACAAATCACAGCAGCCAGTTCATACATTCTGTAGCAAAGAGGATAAATGTCTTTCAAGTACATGTACCATCTTGATTGGTATAGGAGGTATTGCCTGTTTGAAAAAGGTTTGCTATTAGCAATCACACCTCATATTGGAACTTGACTGCTTTGGGAGAAAGCTTGCAAGCTAGCTTGAATACCCAGTGCCAAATCAATTAATTAATCTCTATTTATGACAAATCATGCACAACTCTTTCCAGACTTCCATTGTGACAGAATCTATCTGCAGGATTTCACAAGACTCATTAAGCATCCGTGCCTTGCCATGCCAACGTACTTGAAGAATTTGATCTTGGAGTTCGATTGTGAAATGACATACAAAAAGTGGTCTTTCATGGAAGCCTAGTTCTGGGTGAGAAAGTACCTTTTCCAAACAACTAAAAACTCAACAGGCAGGTAGATTTTTTAAATCTTTTGAGAACTCTTCATTAGAGATGGGCACAAATCGAAAAAATGACGTTTTGTTTTTTTGTTTTTTGTTGTGGGTCCCATTTCGGTTCGTTTTTATTTTTTGTTAATTTTTTCAAAAAAAAATGTTTCTTTTTTGTTTTTTGTTTTTCGTTTTTACCTGCTTTTTGAGCGATTTAAAGCATTTCCGCATGCGGGTGTCCCCCAATGCCCCAGAAAACATTTAAAAAATGGTGCTGGCAGAGACACAGTATAGGCTAGGTACGCAACGAGGCTGCAAAGGCAGCAGCGGGTGTTGCCCAGGACGTAAGGCAGCCACTGAGTGACTGCACTGAGGGGCAGGGGAGGGTACTCACCGAGAGGTACGCGCACACACCGGGAGGCTGCAAGAGGAATCTCTTCTTTCTCTCCCCTAAGAGCCAGGCTGCAGCCAGCGGGAACACAGAGACACACACCTGCCTGGCTGGCCTAAAGTAACGAGTCGCAGAGACAGCAATCCCACCCTGACTCCCACCACAGACTGCAAGGAGGACGGGGGCTGCCAGAGCTTTTTATGCCCTCTGTGGCTGCCACATCTACCCAGTCTGCAAACTGGGCATGCTATTGGTTGAAACTGTCCAAGAATTTACATGATCCCATCACATGGCTTGCATCCATCTTGTGGCTGGGATGTATTTTGGGTCATCCTTAAAGGGAAAAGAAAAAATACAATGCGATGGGAGAAATACAAAAACAAAAGTTTTAAGGACCCCAACCCCCTCGTAGGTAATAATTTCAAATAATTATTGCTGCATTTCTACGGATGTCCAGGGCATTTTAATATGCAAGAAATCAATATTAGGTATCTGGGAGCCATTTTGGGTCGATGTCCCCTAACTCCCCTTAAAGGAAAAAAATAAGCGATCTGAGAAAAGACATAATTGCACGTTTTAAGGACCCCAACCCCCCTGGTAGGTATTATCAGGATAAATAACATTTAAAAACAGCTCATTTCACTGTGTGTCGCCATTAACGAAAACGAAACGTAACGAGCCTAATTTTCGTGGTTCTGTTCAGTTCGTTCCAATTTCCTCACAATTTTTGTTATTCATTTTGTTACATAACAAAATGAATAATGAATAATGGAACAATTCCCCCCCCCCCCATTTCGTGCCCATCTCTACTCTTCATCAAGCAAAGGTGGTTTAAAATATAGGGGAATCTATCACCTGAGCTTCTTGGATGAGTGTGTGGATTCAAAGTGAGGTTACTCATCTGATTTCATACTTTTCTTAATGTGGTGATACAGTTGCTGGTACAACTCACTATAAATAAAGGCAAAAGAGCCAACCATCCCTTGTAGCATGTTTAAAAGAAAACAAAGCCTGCTGCCTACAGTATATACCACCCCCGTAATCCTTAAAGCAGTATTTGGGAGGTTTACAATTTAATTATACATAACCTTGTGAGCTTTCTATTCAGTTTAGCAACCTTAGAAGGTTGGGAGGTTGAGTGAATCTAACATGAGCCATCCATTGAATGCAGGGTCATAAGAAGAGTCTTCACTGCAGTACTGCAGTTTAACCATGGTGCCATGGGGCTCTTATGTTTACTGCCTTTGTTGTTTAATTTCTTTTCTTAGCCACAAATAAATAGGTAAGATCTTTAGCTGATGGATCTGATATTAAGATTCATTCCTTTAATATGTGTAAACTGCAAAGAAAATGTCATAGATGATAGTCAGGTTTTCAGTAAAAGCAGTACTAGATAAATAAATAAATAAATTGTCATCAAAATTTAATATTTAATTAAATTCAATCATTGGGGAGCTTCTCTGATGAAGCTGATATAATACATCCAGTATTTTACAATAGAAGGTATATGAGAGGCTACCTCTGAAAACATGGAGAAATGTGCAAGGAAATGGCACATTCAGAGTGGCTCCTGTCACAGAATACTGCCCATTGTACCCAATCGTCTCAGGCAGGACACTTGAGGGTGCCATCACTGAAGGAGGCTCACAAATCATTGACAAGGAATTGGGCTTTCTCAGTCCCCCCCCCCCAACTTTGGAATCAACTTCCTCCTGAGATTTGTTTGGTCCCCTTGCTGTCTGTTTTTAAGAAACATCTTAAATAGACGTGGCTATTTAGGGAGGCTTTCCCTGGTTATTAGTTTCTCCCATTATGTCTCGCTGCTCATTTCTTTCTTGTCTACTCTGGTCTCTCTCTGATCTTACCGATTTGACTGACTTAGTATTGTTATTTTGTTTTATATTACATTTTTAATATAGTGTCATGTTTAAGGGTTGTACCTTTTTAAACCCTGTAAACCGCCCAGAGTGGCCTTTGCTGCCAGATGGTGAGGCATATAAATCTAATAAATAAATAAATAAATAAAATATATGTGATTCCCTGATCTATACCCCCCCATCCTATGCAGGCATCTCCCCTTCTTGTGTGGTGTTCACCCTCACAAACGCTGGCACACGAGATATTTGTCACATAAAGCATAAACGCGACACACGAGATATTTGTCACATAAAGCAGAAAAATGCTGTTTACTCTCTTCATTGAGCAAGTTTGGTGCACATGGTTGTTTTCCAAACAGTTGCTAAGCCAGGAAGGCTTTTTTTTTAATGTATGATTAGAATATTACTTTCAAATCATTGTGGATGGAGGCCCTTTATCTGAACAGCAATTTTCTATCTGTTGTGTGGACACTGCAGCAAGGATGACATGAGGCTGTGTCATTTAAGTGAAGGGGTGAAAATGTCTAGCCTTAGGTCAGGAAGAACCTACTGTGGTGAAATAATTAAGCCCGAAGGGAATCCAGGCTGCAACAACCATCTATCAGGTTCATCCAAGCAATATGTGTGGCTGGCTGCCGTTCTGCGCTGAATACCTGCTGAAACAGGCAAGGCAGATCCGAGTGTCTGCAATGCAGCTTTCAGGCTCTGCTGTGGAGGATCAAATCAAGGAATAAAAAGAGGTTCAGAAGCAGGGAGGGGGAAGAGGGCAAGGGATGCTTTGAGCTGACAACTCACTTGCTCTCCACAGGCACAGTGGCAGAGGCATCCTTTCTAGAATGTCAGCCACAAGAAACTATTATGCCCTACAGCTTTTGATAGTGATAATAAGACGCAGCTCATGCGTGGCCTCTGAATGTTTAAGGAGTGGTTTCTGAGTTGGTAGAGGGAGGGGAGAGAGATAAGAAATGACATTGGTTGGTATTCACAAATTAAATAGTCTGACTAGTCACCCCTCTTAGGAGCTTGGATGAGGCGGTTTCATATGAGTTGTTTTTAACCACTCTGTTTCGGAGACAGAGGGGGGGAAACCCCTAGCTGTTTTCCTTAAACCGGGCCATTTCACTGGAATCATTTTTAATGACTCTTGTTGAAGACAGATATAAAAGAGGACTCTGAGCAAATCCATCAGCTGTGGTGAAACCCTATCTTTGCAACTGAACTGACAAACGTTTGTACCAGAAAAATCAAACCCTGCCATGGCCGTTAGTCTTGCCCTTCCTTTATGCTCCAGGAAGGTGACCGCCTTTGTTTCCTTCACTGTCCTTGTTCACAGATCAATTGTGGGGTTTTTTTAAAAAAAATTATATAAGAAGCAATTGTGCATTCTGAATTTTTACAAAGAAGATCTCCCCCCTCCCCCATCCCCTGCAATGCAAATGGAAGACATGCTGAAATTATTCTCCTCAGGAACACAGTCAAGGAGGAAGGGTCCTTTTGTCATCCATTCCCCGTCACCTGACATGATTCCCAGTAATTTTTTTTTGTGCATTTTTTTTCAAGTGCACATTAAATGCAAAGACATACATGCAGTTTTATGCATGTTTAGTTGGAAATGTGTCCTATTGATGTTTAGTGGCAGTCTCTCTCTCTCTCTCTCTCTCTCTCTCTCTCTCTCTCTCTCTCTCTCTCAGCTCTAGATAGGACTGTGGCCTTAGTATGAAGTCTAGTTCAGGCCTTGAGCAAGCCCCTACTCCCCTCAGCCCAAAGACCCAAATTACTGGCCAACACAGGTTCGCAAATTAGATTACATAGATTTCTCTCCTGCATCAAAAGAAGGTTATATTTCTTTGTTATTTCTGTTTTGTGAGAAAACAATGGCTCATCTAATGGACCATTTATTTATTTATTTATACATTTATATACCACCCATCTTCTCAAAGGAACTCTGGGCAGTTACTGATGTCCAAACAACACCAGTGGGCTCAAGACATCTTCAGGTGACAATTTCCTTGTTATATTTTCCCAGGAATATGTGGACTTAGCACGCCCACATAGGTTTGGTTTTTGATTCCCACTCCCAAACAGATTCTTGTTACTCCCTCCAAAGTATGTGGAACCAATGCGTGCAGAACACATTTAGGCCTCTGAAAAACACACTGTAAATGCACTAAGACATTATTGAACCCATTTTGTTGTTTTTAAGTGATATGTTCTCGGGAGTGGCAGTCATTCTGTCATCCCACCGCAGTCCAAATCAGGGACGATTCTGAATGAAACCATTCAGTTTAGGCCAAACGTATCCTTCATAAACATTCTCCTTTTATGCACTGAAAAAAGAAAGAGTTCTGAGACACCACATGAGAGGTTACAGCCCTCTAGAGTCCTTCTCTCATTGATCTGAAGAAGAACAAATAATTTGTGAAGGGCCTCCTCGTCCAAAAGCTATCGCTGTCTTTCTCCCTTCCTAGCCCCTCCCCATTTGTCCAGTGTAGAGCCAAAATACAGTAGATGTTATGCAAACAGAACAAAAACACAAGTGCAATAAATACATGCTTCAGCAAGAAATCACTCTTTATATATCAGTGCACTGCTCTGAACAATAAAGCAAGCAACCAAGTAAAAAGGCCATTGATTGGAATGGAAGGAAGACATTGCCTGTAATCCATTCAGATATAAATGATAAGAGCAGGAGTTGATATATGGACTCTGGTGCCTCTAATGGCAACTTGCAATGCACATTGTATAGGAACTTAAGGGACAAACTGAACGTTGCATGGTTGTCCATCGGACAATTTGGTTTTTCTTGTTTGTCCCCTTTCTGCCCCTTTCTCCATTTCCCCCACTCTCGTTTGGGTCATGTCTTTTTAAGATGATGACTTTGTGGGCTACGACAACCTTCAAATGATTGTACAAAAACTCCCAGGACTCTTCTTTTTGGGCTGTGTGTCTGTGTTCAAGATCACGGTGGTAATTTAAATAAAAAGCTGATAGGTAAACGAGCAAGCATCACTCCCAAGAGGCTGCCAACGTGATGTGGGGTGAGGTGAGGTAGGGAGTATCATTGCAGCCCTTTTCCAATGGATGCTTCTTTGAAATAATCCCCATCCTTCCCTCTCCAGTGTTGGCTGTGGGTGACAAAAGGGAAGAAAATGGAAAATGCACTGTGATGTGGAGGCTAGCGTGTTGTATATACTCTTGGGAGAAGTAGAGTCAAGTCCCCATTGAGTCATGAAACTCACCAAGTGACATGGCAGCAATTACTGGATGTTATCCTGTTGCTCAGTATTGTAAGTTACACTAAGCAATCCACTGAATCAATAGTGATCTGGTGAGTCAGCTCCTTTGTAAGTCCCATTGATTCAAGGGGCCTACTCTAGATGCAAATTAATTTAAAATAATGAAGTAGGTCTGTTTGAGTCAATGACCAAGGAAGAGTTGGCTCACTCAATCTGCATTGATTTGGCGGACCTACTTTAGTGCAACTTACTAGGCTAAGCAACAGGATTTTAGCCATTGATCCCCATCTGACCTACCTTTGCAGAGCTGTTAGGAATCTCAAGTAGGGAATAGGAGCACCTTATCCTTTTAGGGAGGAAAATTAGAGAATGAATGAATGAATGAATGAATGAATGAATGAATGAATGAATGAA
>JAHTLZ010000129.1:52873701-52956201 GCA_023846285.1 Phrynocephalus versicolor
GAATGAATGAATGAATGAATGAATGAATGAATGAATGAATGAATGAATGAATGAATGGTGGCTTTGTCACTTTTCTTGTCTTCAGCTGTTCATCCATCCTCATTGTCTCTTTACAGATACCTCTATCCAGGAAGTTCTTTGTGTACCTTCCCTGCTGAATTCCACAAAGACGTGACCAAGGAATTGACAAAAGAAGCCACTCATAGCTAGTAGACTTGTTAAAAAATAGAGGCAATCCTGTGTGGTATAGCCTGGGGGGTAGCAAGAGTTTGGAGTGTCTCATTTACCCTCATGGACCAGCCATCAGTGTCCCAAACTGTTATATGTCGATGGGTATAATCTGTATCCCAGCTGGAAAATCAGCTCAGGGGACAAAACAACAAACAAACAAACAGCCTGAAGCCTTCTGCTATTCTTTGAACAAAGCCTTCAATATTCTTTCCTTTCAAAACAAACCAAGTTTCTAACTGTTAGTTAGACAATTTTACTTTCTTCTGTGGTCCATACTTTCTTGCAAGGACCAAAGTAATGAACACTGATCATTTGCTATTAGCAATTTGAATCAGTTTTGACCATTGTTCCTAGAGAAAAAGATGGAGTCATACCCTTCTTCTTCCTTTCATTCCACTCTAAGAGATCTTGCTTGGCTGCCCTTTCACTCTTGCTACTGAACAGGAACACACTGAGAGGTTCTTTTCCCTTGTGTTGATGTTTATTTTAAGTATTTCTGAACTTATGCTTCTGGAAAGCCAAACAGGGGCTACATTGGCAGAACCAGGAGGCAAGATCCGTCCCCCTTAGACCTACTTCAAGCCTCAGTGTGTTTGTCTTCTACTGGGAATGAAGAGCCTCTAATCTGAAGGGATCACAACTAGCATCTGTGAAACAAGCAGCAGCAGCAGCAGCAGCTACCAGACATGGCCTATTGTCTGTGCAGACCCCTGAAGATTGGAGCCCTTTAATTTCACTCTGGCAACAGCTAAGAAAGAGGTAAAAATATGCTAGAGAGGAACACATGGAGAATGATTCAAATCCACACCAAAATTTGGTACAAAACAGTCCCTGCTGTACTTTCAAACCCACATGAACCAAGATGTGCATGTTGGTGGCCACAGCAGTGCTTCTCATTTGCCCAAGACTTAAGCATGTGTGTGTGTGTGTGTGTGTGTGTGTGTGTGCGTGCGTGCGTGCGTGCGTGCGTGCGTGCACACACATGTGTGTGTGCATGGATACCCTGCAAGTATTGGGGTTAGAGATTCTCTGGAAGCCTACTTAAATAAGAGCTGTCCTATTTCCAGACGCCTAGCAGCCTGCAGATTCACTCAGCACCAACCCCATCCCATGTGAAGATGAAAGGCCTTTGTTGAGGGCATGCTGTACATAGAGCAAATAGCAGCTGAAAGCTTCCTATCACATGCGGGCAAGGAAGACAAAGGCTGCCTGCCTTCCTTCGGCTGTGAGTAGGTCACGACTCACTATGTGAGCCTTTGGGGGAAAAACATGGAAATGGAAGGCAGTGGTGGAGGGATGAAGGCAGTGGTGGTGGCAGCACAGGTGATAGTTAGGCTTCAAACCTGACCACAGAGGCTGTTATTTGAGAGGCAGGAGAATTGCCATGTAAACCTTGCCTGCTTTAGATACCCAGAAGGGTTCCTCATCAAGATTTCAAGAGAGCAGACATTCCCTTTCCCATGCAGAACATGTTTTGAGTGGGGTGTAGATGCCTGCAGGAAACATCCTAGTGCATATTGCCCCACCAATAAGTCTGGTCCATTGCTGAAGTAGAAATGCAGAAGACAGCACAGCTGTATAAGATGTACGTATGGTGACTGGCATGTCTTCTCACAAGGAAAGCTCATATTTAGCTCTCTGACCAGAAATGCATCACCACAATGAAGATGGTCATGATCAGGTCACATCGTGTATCAACTCAGCTGGCACTGGCCAGCAATAAAACCTGCACCTCTTTTCTCTTCTGATGGTTCTTTATATTTCAACCAGTCACAGATAGGAAAGTCCTTCCCAGAGAGAAATAACTTGAGGCAAGGGAGCTGTTCTCTGCAGAGGAGAAAACATAGGGCTGGGTTACGAAGACAAAAAAAGTGAGGGAAGATCAAAGCAAAGCTACCATGGGAAGAATATGGGTGAATTCACTCTGTACTGAACATTTGGAATCAATATCATTTCAGCTGGGCATAGGGATTCTATTTATTTATTTATTTACTGGATTTGCATAGCACGCCATCTAGCCTGAAGGTATGGGTAGAATTCTGTACCTCCCTATTTATTGTACCACCAGTGGCAATGCACAACAAGCCATTAAGGCAAAGTAAATTATGTGGTTTGTTGTGCTTTTCAACAGATTTTGATTCTGTGGTGTTTTTTGGTGAGGCTTGGAGCGGGGGGCACATAAATGGATTGAGACACTACATACAGTCCATTGGCCATATTTTCTCCTTCCCTAAATGAATCAAACTGGATGCTGAAGGTCTTGGTGGGAAGACGTTTGCCTGTCATTGTCACATCCATATTAGAGCTAAAACAACAACAAAACCAAAGGCAGTAGCAACCCTAACTCACCTTTTCAGTGAATATTGTAAATTGGTTGAGACTCAAGAGAATAGAGTTTGGAGTATTATTTATTGGGTTATGTCTTTGACATATTTCTAGATACTGTGAATGTCAAGTTGACTAGTTTATTTGGGACGTGATCCACTTGACTCACAGATCTGGGCTCACTGAGCAACAGCAAAATGGCTCAGTGTGTTGTGAACAGAATTTAGGCAGCCAAGCTGATGTATGGTGAGGTTGAGAACCAATCGTTTTACCTGATGTCCTCCTCTCCTGCAGCTTTAAAGCAGTGAGTTTTATTCCCCTTGCTCAGGTATCTCACATTAGTAGTATAGTTATCCATTTGTAATAGATATCTATAAAGCCCATGGAGTCGTGATTAGAATGAGCCTTTAGTGAAGCTATATGCAGAAATCCAGTAACATATTTGCTCTTTCTCTCTATTTCCTCTTTTTGAGATCTTCATTATGGTCTAATTAGAGGCCACTTCTAATCTAGACGGAGAGCAGCTAATGTAACAATAAAATGAAACAGAATTCCAGAATAGCTTTAAGTGCTTGGAGGAGCTGGACAAGGTAATGGGCCTAATTTTCATTCTTCTTCTCTCTTTTTTTTAAAGATTAGTGGGATCATTTTATGGCACTTTCCGGTTATAACATTTCATTATTATAGTCCGTGAAGGGTTCAAAAGTAGCCCACTGGCCCTCAATAAAAAAAAGTGAGGGGATAAGTTCTCCACCCCTCCCTCCCCCATTCCAAGGACCACCACTGCCGCAGCAAAGTTCTGGGTCTGCCAGCCCACTGTCTCAGCTGAGTGGGGCAGTTCAAGGGCCATGGTGCGTTGATATCTGTTCCCTCCAGAACAGATTAATTGGTTTTCAATGCGTTCCTATGGGAAACCGCTGCTCTACTTACAAAAGTTTTTACTTATGAGCATGTGCTTGAAACGGATAAAATTTGTAAGTAGAGGTTTTAGTGTAGTAGCTCTCAGGAACTTTGGGCTGGAAAAAGTAGACCTTGGCCTGTTTAAAGTTGAACAGCCCTGCTATAGTATGTTTGTAGTTCTAGAATCTGGTGAATGCAAACGTGTATTTTACATTTGGTGAATGCAAACATGTACAGTATTATGCCAGCAAAGGACTGCATTACCTTTGTGGCTGCATTTTATAAGAAAATTGCTGAAATCCCTTGAAACACTTGAAATTATTTGAGACATTCAACGGTTTCTGACAGCTGAATAAATCAAATGAGAATGGCAGGGGCCAAAAAGATCACAAAACTTTCTAAGTTTTATGATCAAAGCAAGAATTTTATCATTAATTTCTGGCTACAATTCCCACAACTTCTGCTTTTTGGCAAATTCTGGCATTTGTAGTGCAAAACTGTAACTTTTATACAGACAGAGAGATGGAAAGCAGGTGAGGCATAGAAAGAGAGACAGAGAGATCAAGTATATTTACCCTAAGTGGGATTCTGGATTCCTTACTTTTAGAGACAGGCATGAACTGGAAAACCAATGGTTTGTGGTTCTTGGCTAACCATGAACCATAAATCATGATCCACAATGAACCCCTGGAAAACGAACTGGTTTGCACTTGGTTTTTCCTGCCTGGGAGGGATCTACCTGCTCCATCATGGCTGGGAGGTACCTCCTCAGAAGCAGCAACACCGCTTCCCAGAGCTGGCCACTGCCTCTGAGCATGCAAGGGGTGGTGGCAGCAGGCAGGCAGGTAGAAGTAGTGGGGTCTATGAGAAGGGGAAATGCCAAAAGGAAAACAAAACGTTTGTTTTTTGTTTTGCTTTGTCGAAACACAATCTCTGAACTGGATCTTGAAACAAACCACCAATGGGCTCAGTTTGTCCAGTTTTTGTTTTGTTTTTGTTTTTGTTTTGGTTCATGGTTTGTGTTGCGCCCAACTCTACTTAATTTCCTTCACTGCCTGCCAAACAATCAGTGAGCCAGAGCACAGGTTAACACAAATGCTTTCTACTTTTATATTTTCAACCCTCAAGGGGTGACAACAACATATTTTCAGACCTCGGACATTCAAACGAAGCCATGCTCTCTTCCAAGCTACAATTTCAAAAGAAAGAAGTAGGGTAGTGGGTTAAATGTGAATCTTCAAATGTGAGTTTATGTTAAAATAAACAGTGTTTTCCCTTAAAGGTGCACTGCCTATAGATATGGGATCCTTATCTTGCATACTGAGCCTTTGTGTGGTTACCCAGGACTGGATGGAGGGGCATTTGGATTTTATATTTGCAAAGGTATTATGCATTTGCTAATCTCAGCCTCAAAACCTTCCAGTTGAGGCCTTTATCTTGAGTGTACTGCGTTCCCATATTTGTAAGATGTCTGCAAGGTAGGTAGATCTCACAGAATGGAGAATTATCTAATCTAGAAAATCCCATTCCTATTGCCCACATTCCCTCTCTTTTCCAAGTAAATATTAAGGCTTCTTTTGTCCCTGCTTTTCTAGAATAGTTTAAGAAGAAGAGTTCACTTTAGGGCCTTGAGTTGAGTCCCAGTCTGAACTAAAATGGGAAAGTGAAAATGAAAGACCCTAAAAGACCCTGTCGGTTTTGTATGCAACAAACAAATGAGACACACCCCAAAAGAACAAAATATGAATGAAATATGAAAGTGTGCATTTCTAAAAATCATTTATTGGGCCAAAACATCCAAAATCTCCTAGCCAGCATGGCCAGTGGCATGGACAACTCTGGAAAGGGCAAAATAGTTCCAAAGACTCTGCCCATGAGTTTAGTCCAATTTATCACCTTCCTCTGGCATTTAGAAACAGCACCCTGTTGCTTATCATGACATTGACAACTGCACCCTCCTGGACAGTCCACAAATGATACTTGTCATTTTTCATGAAATGTGATTTGCCAAGGTGTCTGGTGTAATTTGGCATGGATTTTTGTGTCTGCACTTGATGCTAGCATCATTTATAAATCAGTGAATGTTTTGAGAACATAAACACCTGAATTTTCAGCCAGCTTTATCAATCTTTCATTGATTCCCAGACGTCTGTCTGAGACATTTCCTCCTCATCTTTGGTGAAGTCCGAAAGCCAACTTTACGTTGATGTCCCCCAACTAGAATCCTCTTCTTGCCAAGGGTGAAGCAACTTCCTTAAAATCAATCTAGCTTTCTCAGCGTTATATACCTAACCCCTAAACTTCAATGCTTTCTTTGCTTTTGAACCCACTTTGTTTTGCTTGGTGACTCTTATGTATCCCATGTCTCAAACATTTACAGCCCTTTGCCCTTCCTTGCAACACTGAATCAGGAGAGCTTCTGACACTTTGATCCACAGTAAGTAAAGAATGTGTGTGCACTTGTTCTTGTTGCTGCAGCTGTTGTTGTTGCTGTTCTTGCTATGTGCCATCCAGTTGCTTCTGACTGGCAGTGACCCTATCAGAGTTTTCCAAGAATGTGAGATATCTAAAGAGCAGCTTACTATTGTTCAAGGTCACCCACCATTGGCCTGAGGTCAACCAGTACATTTTATGCCTGAGTAGGGATTTGAACCCAAGATCTAGACAAGTACTTTGAGTACTGCACCATAGCGCTTCATCTCTGACACTTTTTAATGCACTGTCTCTCTAGAGTGGAACCTTAAGGCTTAGGTGGAGGCTATCATTTGGGGGCATATAGGGACAAAGCTGGGAAGACTCTGCTGAAAGCCTAGACACCTTGTGCAGAAGAAAATTGACCCAGAGGTTCCCATTAATGAAAAGGATAATGATCTGATTGATGATCAGACACTAAAAAGATAACAGCACTGTTTAATCTAGGCAATCAAAAGCCCTGTCTGTAAATAGTGGCAACATAAAGCAAATGAAGCAGAGCAATCACACCTGGTATTGTATGGATGGTGCCTCTAACAACGTCTGTTCATACAGATTGTTTTCCTCTTCCTACTTCCCTGAGCAATGAAGACGGTTCCAGCTCTCATGGAATTAGCCCACACACTTGCCTGAAGGAAACCACATCAAGGAGAACTTAATTTCTGGTTTAAAAAAAAAAACCCATTGCACTCGACTTTGATATCTAAGACCCACCAGCTGAGGATTTACAGGATTAGCGGGATGCCCTGCTAGGGATATGGTGGTCCCATACACAGTCAGGCTGAAGCTACCACCACCACCCAGCATCTGCTTTGTCACCTGAATGGTTCTATTAGTGGCGTAAGTGGGTTGCATAAGGTCCCAACTTGACAGCTCAACTCTATGCCAAGCCCATGAAGCAAAGAATTCCTTTCCATGGACTTCAGCGGAGGAAGAAATAGTCGCTCCATAGATCAACCAACACTCAGCCCATAGTGTAGCCCCACTGCCCCCATATGACTATGGCTAAGCATCGGCTATGATACAACTCAGCACTCAGGCACTTTGCCCAGAACGGAAGCCCTCTGCATAAATCAGCCTTTCTCTGGATCACATATGAGAACTTGGGCACATTGCTAACCCTAGTTTCTTAGCAGCTGCCTTTTGCCCTTCCTGCAGTTTCCTGGACAACTCTAAGGGCATCCCTATATACCGCAGACTGTCCAGTCCAGAAATTATTATTTATTAATGTGTGCAATACTGCAGCCAAGCAATCTCCATCCAAAAAAGGGAATAGCTGGTATATACCAGCCAAGGTAGACTACTGAGCTCCCAGACCCATGCACTGCGCCTTTACTGGTCTTCTGTGTTAGCAGGATTCCATGACCAAAGCCCAGGAGCAAGGTACCTAAAACAAATCCCCTTAGAAACCAAGTCTGATGCCAGGTATCTGGTCCAGATGCCAAGCATCTGATCCTGAGAAAAAAGACTAAGGTGCTCTCTGTCCATTCATCCACCTAATTCTCTACATCAAATGGAGCTTAATATGTTGTCCCAATATTCTTTTTTCCCCGCTGCATGTATCATCTGACAAACCACAGTATCCTTTCCCACCCTGTATCCAGTGGGAAAGGTACAATCTGATTGTTGGTGTCTCCCCCATTCCCCCAGGTTCTTCCAATGGTTATGTCGAGCCAGATCCTCCAGCCATTCTAGGTTAGGAATCCTCCATGCTAAATAAAGTCGCCATTGCCAAGATAAAAGGAAAGGCATGAATAATGCAAGCTGCAGTCTTTTTTATCCAGCCCTGCTGTAAATATTTTAATAGTTCTGTGCTAAGGAATGATTACTACTGTGCTAAGGCCTAGATACACAAACTGGAAGTGAACAATAAGGAAACCACAGTACAGGGGGAAGCAGATTGCTTTTTTATTAGCATCTTCGATAACAATGTATTTTGAGGATTCTGAAAACAGTATCTTCCAGATAAATTGTATCAGTCCCTTGCATTGTTTCATTTGGTGATTCAGTTATCCTTAGATTCTTCTTCCTACCATCACCCACCACCAATACTTCCTAGTCTGGTAAAAGGGAAGAAATACATTGGAAGACACTATAGTGCAGATGGAAGTCTAGGACTTGGGCTTATGTTCACCTCTTTTCTTTATCTTTACTATTCAAATTCAGGAAGGCCACTTCATTGTAAGAACATTGACAGTCCCTGAAACCTGTCACTGCTGATTGTCCATCTCAAACTCCTGCACAGCCATAGGAAGCACCCATTCAACACAACGGCATAATATTGTATTGTGCCTACCTTGAATGTTGATAGCACCAACAGGAAGAGATGCAATGGACAGCCCAGAAAACATAATTTTAAAAACAAAGTGAATACATTATGATATTAAAATACAATTGAGTGGCTGAAATCCTACTGCTAAGCATAGGATGTTACAACTAGAGTAGGCTCATTGAATCAGTGGGGATTGGGTGCGTTAATTCCTCGAAGAGTTCCATGGATTTAACAGGACTATTCTAATTGTGAATTATACACTAACCAACAGAATTTCAACCACTGAGGAAATATTAAAAATCACATCAATGTCCAAAACCAAGTTACTGAAGTTTGCTAACTCCAGGGGTGAATGGCTACAAGAACTCAGTGGAAACACTTGCCATTGCACACCAAGACTTGGTGCTCAATGGCAAACACCTGCACTGATTTCTTAACTTGAAGTAATTCACCACCATGATAAAGATATAGGCCAATGGCTTTATGTCGACGTAAATTCACAATAGGCTTTAGGCCAATACAATGTACTACACCACCACTGAAAGCTCTTTCCTCATTAGCCAGTCAATTTTCATAACCCTGCCTGAATAAGAAGGCCTTTCTAATCTGGAGGAAGGACAACAGAGAAGGAACCAGACTAGACGTTCTCTTGAGATGGAGTCCCACAGGGTTTGCAGTGGCAGAGAAGGCCCGCCTTTTAGTGTCCTCAGCAAATGTAACTAAAAAGTGATGGAGTCAAGAGTAGGACCTTTCCTTTTGGTCTTATAGCCCAGACCTATTCCAGTGGGAGAGTATGGTGGTTCAGATACTTGATAGCATAAGAGCACAAAAGTAATGAAAGCAGACGGAGAACAAAAATGAGTCTGATTTACCTTAAGTAATGCCCAGTATAGAGTATGAGAAAGCAAAGTATGCTGCTTATGCATCACCACACAGGGCTTAAAGCACTCTCGGGGCAGTTTACGATTTATTTATGCAGGGTACACATTGCCCTCTCCTCCCCGCTGCAAGCTGGGTACTGATTTTACCAACCTTGGGAGGATAGGAGGCTGAGTCCACCATGAGCCGGCTACCTGGGACTGAGCATATTTTCGGCTGCAGTACAGGCAGATGAACCACTGCACTCCAAGGTTGTGAGCGGAGAAGTAGCACATGATTGAGCCACACAGAACTGGAGACTGTTCTATCAGAACTCTATTTAGTGTTCAGAAGGCTAGAATTTTTCAAACACTGAACGGTTGTTACTACAAATAGTAATACTGGATGACCATGAGGTACCAACATTGTCCATTTTTTCAGCACCAATAAGATGGCTGGATGCAAAAACTGTATATTTGGGATCTGTGCCCCTTAAGTGGGCAAGGCAGTACATTAAACAGTACCCAGGATCTAGATAGCACCCAGTGGGAACTTCTCTTCTCCCCCCCCCCAAAAAGAAATATCCACACTAGAGCTGGAGAGCAGTAACATTTAACCACCCATTGAATGAAGCGTGAGATTTTGGTATTGTCTCATTATTTCCCCTCCTTCCCCAAATTGCTGAATTATTATTAAGTAAATGTACAATCTGTAGCTAAGATGGAAAGCCTTTGTCTTGAATGCAGGTGTTTGCTGTTCCACGGTAATACCTGCCTCCTGCTAGCCCCATCCCCAAATGACTCCCAATGATGCCAACTCATTATTGTTTCTGTGCTGACAGAGGCCGTAGGTCAACTGTGACATTTCTGCCTTGTCCAGACACCAGTATCATTTTAGTGTTTTGTTTCTTGTTTGTCTATTTATATTTGTATGTTTTATCTGTTTATTGTAGTTGTTTGCAAATCGTCGTGAGTTGCTGTACAGAAGCTGGTAGTATATAAGTTTCAAATAATGGAAAGTATGATGGAATTCTTGGGGGCAGTGGCAGGGTGTGTCCTGGTCACGTGGAGCGTGTTAGCTTAAGTGAAGGGAAATGTTCCCTTATTAATAATTAATCACAGTTAATAATTCAAGCTTACTGAGAATGGCCACTTCTTATCAATTCAGTGCTATATCACTTCACAAGTGGGGGTGCTGGTTAGGAATTGGACAAGAAGAATTAGAGAGTAGGATGTGACTTACTGTGGGAGAAATGTACCTAATACTCTATACAACCTGCCTTCTACTAGTCATTTTAATGATCCATATTAGAGATGGGCACGACTTAGCGGTATTTCTGTTTCCGTTTCCGTTACTCGGTTCCGTTACTCTATGGAAACGGTAACGGGAATTACTCCGCCAGACTTCGAGCTCGAACCGACGAACGAACAATTTGGTCTGATTTTTCGTGCTCGTTACTTGCATCGCGCGATCGCGCGCGATGCCAAGCGGCACAGAAAAAAAGTTTTTAAAAGTTAAAAAACCCGGTTCCCGGCCAAAAAGCAGGCGGAAATATGCCTGCCGTGCCTCAGGGCACCTACCGGAGGGGTGGTTTCTGGAGGTCCCCGCCCGGCCTCCCCCCCCTCCGTCCTGGGATGCTCTGGTGGTGGGACTCGCCCGCCGCAAAAAGCCCAGTCTCACCGCCGGCCGCCAAAGCGCAAGCAAGCGGCACGGGCGACACAGGAAAAAACTTTTTTAAACTCTCCCGGGTCTCCCCCCCACCCATTCCCGGGCCAAAAAGCAGGCAGAAAAATGCCTGCTTGACTAAGGGCGCAGGGCACCTACCAGAGGGATTGTTTCTGGAGGGGTGGTCCCGCCGCCCCCCCATCCTGGGCAGCTGGACTCGAGTTGCCATGCCATGCGGTGCGGGCGGGGGATCCAAAATGGGGCGGCGAACGCAATATTGTTTTTGAAATCGTGGTCCAAAAACACACAAGCACAACAGAAACACGCGGAAATTTATAAACTGCCAGATTTTTCACAGTAGCAGTGGGTTTTTTCTTGCAACAAAATGTCTATCCTCTCCTCCTCTGTCCTCCATTGATTTTATTTTATTTTATTTTATTTACACCTGCGCAGTGCGCAATGATGGGCTGGCCCAGTGGCCTGGCCAGCCATGTGGGAGGGGACGACCATGCAAATTTTTGGAGCCATCCCACCAATCGCATGGCCACTTGGCCACTGAGACTTCTGGGATGTGCCAAAAAGCCCCCTAAAACCTGCCCTAGCCCCCTAACCCCCTAACCCTAATCCTTGACTCCTTACCCATACGTCACAGACTGTCTTCTTAGTGGGTCAGAGAGGCACCCAGAGGTGCAACCCAATAGCCCACCGTAACCTTACCCGTCATTAGCCTAACCCTAGCCCTTGCACTAAACCCACCTTAGCCCATAGCCAGATCTACTTGCATTGCACTACACATGCAAGTACGATTCCCTTCTTTGTGGGACATGGCAGGTGCGACACACTGATGGTTCGTACCAGGGGACCAGGTGCTTGTCTCACTGCCTGCAAATGGTATGCATATCCATATGGTTATGCATGCCATTTTGCAGCAACAGCAGGTGAGGAGGGGAGACCCCCATGTTGAGGGGTCTCTTGGAGCCTGCTGCTGCTGTCCCTTCCTAGTGGGTGAGGATAGGAGGCACCCACGGGTGCCTCCAGGAGCCCAGTTTCCCTTTATGGCGGGCCAGAGGAGGCACCCACCCCACAGAGGTGCCTCCAGGAGCCCGCTACCCCCCCAAAACCAGTATAACGATAACGAAAAAACGAAAAAACGAACCGACTAATTTTTGCGAATTTTCGCGAAAAATGGAAACGAGCCAACACGGGCTGCCTCCGACACACGACAACTCGAAAACGTCATTTTCCCGAGTCGTGCCCATCTCTAATCCATATAGTTCCAAAATATTTTCCAATCCACATTTCTCTTCGTGGCCACGAGAGGTCGCCACACACCCATCTGACTGAGAAATCCTAAATCGTGTTCTAAAAGTCTAACAATCCAGCATGCATCAGAAACAGAATTCTTTAATCCCACCAAGTCTGGCAATCAGTCTTCAAACAAACAGCTTGATTATATATCTATTTTTAAAAGGGCGTAAAAATTTCAGGTTTTAATTCTCATTGATTCTCATCTCTTCTGCTGGTACAATTGACACAGCATGTTCCATGGCAGCACACTTTTGATTTTAAGACCCTGTCTGGAATGAGGCCACTGGTGAACCCAGTGGGACCTGTATGTTTCCTTCCAAAATGTGTTGGGCTGCCTTCCTACCCTGCACCCTGAATCCTTAGAATGGGAACCTACTAGATTGCACTCAGGTGCAGTACCCCTTTTGCAAGCCCCTGCCTTGACTTCTCTCTCTGTCAGTTGTGCTCAGTACCCACATACACTGGTGCTCTCTGCAAGTTCCTTGGACATGTTGTGGCATTTAACATACATGGCCAAAAAAAAGAAGAGAGGAAACACTTTTTAATAAAAATAAGAAAATAGAGGGAGGGGCAGGTTTGTGTGTAATCCTGGCCCCTGAGCAAGGTGTCTAGGGCTTTAGACCTGCTGAGGCCTTGCAGAGGAGAAGGAGCCAGAAAATGACCACCTGTTTAAAAATATTATGCCCCACTAGTCTGGTGTTCGAGGGAAGATTGAGTAATGAGACTTGAGTACAGATGGTGCAAGGTCCACTCTGAAGTTAAAGAAACACATAACAGAGCATATTGGGACAAACACTAAGAAAAAGCAGCAGCAGCAGAAAAGAAAAATCATAAAGTTATTATTTTGACCTACAATTCTCAGAATCCCAGAGTAGCCACACTGGCAGGAGGACTCTGGGTATTGTAGTCCAAATGTTCAATGAGTCCCTCAATAGCCTTCAGGCAATGACTGTGCAGAAATAATTGCACGGAAGATCACCTGTAGGGTGGAATGACAAGAACTGGAAAGCGGGGCTGTGTTTGAAGACCAGATTTTGCTCAGCTCACTGTAAAGTATATCCTTTACCAGATAGCAGAGCTGGACTCTCTCACACAGATACGTTCCTAATGAGGTAACTGACACCAGTTTTTAGAAGACGTGTTATTTGGCACGACAACCATTTCAAAGTACAAATGTGCAAAAAAGAAGAGTGAGTATTAGTTGTGGCAATTAATATCCTCGTACAGGAGCAATACATTATATAATTCCTTAATGCATTCTAAGAACAGGAACATGAGAGCAGGCTGCGTTAAATGCATTGCTTCAATTGAAATTCTCAGATAACAGTGAGACAGGTATCACCACTGCAGTCAGTCAAATCTGGCGTAAATATAGCCAGCCTTCTGATTTTCAACGCTAGACATTAAATGAAATTGGATCTGTTGACAAGTACGTATATAGTTTGGGGGCCCTGAAGAAATAAGGAACCTGGTAAATGTGTTTCAGGTTCCAGACATACTGTCAGTTACTAGGACACTGGTGGTGGTCTTCGGCACTCCAGATGTTTTGGACCACACCTCCCAAAATTCCAAGCCTGTATTTGCCAGTGACAAAGCACTGTGGGAGTTGTGGTCCAAAACAACTGGAGTGCCAAAGGTTCGCCACCACTGTACTAGGACATGTGAAAGCTCCTCCTTTGGTGCACAAACATAAATCTGGAGGCATGCAATTGTCTTTAAAACACAAGCAGGCATTTGTCACGATGAATGCCCCTTGATCCAGATGTCTCTCTGGAGTAACAATGCTGCTTGCTACATCTTTTGATTTTCTGATTCAGCCATTGGCCTCTTGCTACTTTCATTCCTACCTTGGAGTTCCTACAAACATGGATTGTTTGGGGCTGCCCTTGGAGTCAGTTCTGAAAAGTTTAACTGCTTCAGAATGTCACTGCCTGAATGCTAAAAGTCAATATAACCAATAGCACCATATAGTGTATATAGGTATATTACAGAAGTGAGTACACCCTCTCACATTTCATAAATAGTTTAGTATATCTTTTCATGTGACAAAACCGAAGAAATGAAGCTTGGCTACAATGTCAAGCAGTGAGTATACAGCTTATATAACAGTGTAAATGTGCTGTCTCATCAAAAGAATGCAACACACAGCCATTAATGTCTAAACAGTTGGCAACAAAAGTGAGTACACCCCGAAGTAACGTCCAAACTGGGCACAAAGTGTCAATATTTTGTGTGGCCACCATTATTTTCCAGCACTGACTTAGCCCTTTTGGGCATAGAGTTCACCAGAGCTTCATGGGTTGCCACTGGAGTCCTCTTCCATTCCTCCATGATATCGCAGAGCTGGATGTTGGAGACCTTGTGCACCTTCACCTTCTATTTCAGGATGTCCCACAAATGCTCACTAGGGTTTAGGTCTGGAGACATGCTTGGCCAGTCCATCACATTTTCCTTCAGCTTCTTTAGCAAGGCAGTAATAATTTTGGAGGTGTGTTTGGGGTTGTTATCATGTTGGAATACTGCCCTGCAGCCCAGTCTCTGAAGGGAGTAGATCACGCTCTGCTTCAGTATGTCACAGTACATGTTGGCATTCATGGTTCCCTCAATGAACTGTAGCTCCCCAGTGCTGGCAGCACTCATGCAGCCCCAGACCATAACACTCCCACCACCATGCTTGACAGTAGGAATGACACAGTTGTCTTTGTACTCCTCACCTGGTTGCCCCCCCCCCAACAGGCTTGACACCACCTGAACCAAGTAATTTTATCTTGGTCTGGCTGGACCACAGGATACGGTTCCAGAAATCCATGTCCTTAGTTTGCCTCTCTGCAGCAAACCGTATGTGGGCTTTCTTGAGCATCATCTTTAGAAGAGGCTTCCTTCTGGGATGACAGCCCTGCAGACCAATTTGATGCAGTGTGCGGCGTATGGTCTGAGCACTGACAGGCTGACCCCCACCCCACCCCTTCAAGCTCTGCAGCAGTGCTGGTAGCACTCATATGTCTATTTCCCCAAAGCCAACCTCTGGATATGACACTGAGCACAGGCACTCAACTTCTTTGGTTGAACATGGCAAGGCCTGTTCTGAGTGGAACCTGTCATGTTAAAGTGCTGTATGGTCTTGGCCACCATGCTGCAGCTCAGTTTCAGCGTCTTGGCCATCTGTTTATAGTGTAGGCCATCTTTATGCAGAGCAACAATTCATTTTTTTCAGATTCTCAGATAGTTCTCTACAATGAGGTGCCGTGTGGAACTTCCAGTGACCAGTATGAGAGAGTGAAAGAGATAACACTAAACGTGAGAATGAGAGCAATAACACCTGCCCACCCTTCACACCTGAGACCTTGTGACACTAACGGGTCTCATGACACCAGGGACAGAAAATGGCTACTTGAGCCCAATTTGGACATTGTCACTTAGGGTTGTATTTTGTTGCCAGCAGTTTAGACATTAATGGCTGTGTGTTGCATTATTTTGAAGGGACAGCACACTTACACTGTTATACAACCTACAGTATATACTCATTCCTTTACATTGTAGCCAAGTGTCATTTCATTTCTTCAGTGATATACTTCTGTGATATATGGTATGTCATTCAGTTGCACATCCCACTTTGCTTTCTCGCATCATTCTATTAAAAAAGAGTCAAAACACGGTCCTCTATTTTCCATCTGCAGGAACTTCTCATGAGGTTGAAAAGTCACTGAGACATAAAGAGTTTTCAATATTGGTACTGATTTATATAAACACATATAAATATCAGTATATAAATCAATTTCCCAGAGCTTAGAAACATGACCTGTTTGGTTAGAAGCTTATCAGAATCTATCATGTCATATGTTCTTTTGCCTCCTAGATTCTACTCTGACATCTTGTTGGTAGAAGCTACAAGAAACTATGCTTAGGTCTGATTTTGCACACTGAACTGAATGGGAATGAGAATGGATTGCTTTAGTTATTTGGGAGTTGAGCCATGGCAATTGGGCTTATTTTCTTGTGGGGTCAAAATGTTGTGGGATCAGACTGGCAAAGCTACTTGTATGAGCAGTGAAATGTCTATATCCCATAAGAAAACAAGCCCGGTTGCCACAACTCAACTCCCAGATAACCTCTCCTGCATGACTTAGAACAGGCATGTCCAAAGTCAGGCCCAGAGCCCAAATGTGGCCCGTTTACAAATTTCGAGTGGCCCGTGGCCACTTCTCCCCACCGACTCAGCCTGTCATGCATCCCTGCCGCTGGCCCTTCCCCATACTGGATGGAGGCATCAGTTTGCAGTTTTATGTATTGCCTGCCCTCCCTGCCTCTGTCCACCCAACCAGCCACCTTCCCAGCCTACCCACTCCCAGTTCCATTGCTGCAGCATTCTCCCTTCCTCCTTGCATGTTATAGAGACTTGTCCAAAGTCCGGCCCGGGGGCCAAATGCGGCTGAATGGTCGGCCCCTGCCAAATCTGGCCCTCCTTGCAAAAAGTTTGGACACCCCTTACTTAGAATATCGACAAACATCATGCTTTAGTTAAGTAATTGACTTGTATGGCATGCAATAGCTCTGAAGAACAGCTTGTAATGTGCTATATTTGGACAGACTCCTAGAGATGCCCCCTAGTATGGCCCACTGACCCGGTGACTGGGGATACTGGAAGCTGGTGTCAAAAAGAATAGCTTTCCCATCTCTGTTCTGAAAGAACAGCCTACTGGGCTGAGATGCAGTGGTGAGCCATCTAAAAGTGCTTCTCCCTCACTTCCCTTGTGTGAGACCTCCCAGTGTCATCTTATCAGTCCTAGAAACTGCATGCTGTTATTTGACCACAGATTGGGGTCACCAATGCAAACCGATGGTGAAGAAATGCTGGGCAGGGAAGTTCAGCCCATGGGGGTGATGGGAGGATAGATTTTCAGGGATCATTTAGCTAATGGTTTCATCTTTCCAGGAACAGTTACCAAGGCTTAACCCAAACAAGGGATCAGTCCCAGAACCAGAGTTAACCTCAGGAGCCTCATCTGACCCCCAGGTGTGTTGTGGTGCAACTCCCATTTGTGCAATTAAAACTAGTGAGTGAGCTACATCCGTTTCTTGAGAGGTCTGATCGGGTCACTGTGACTCACATTTTAATCACTTCCCATCTAGATTACTGCACCATGCTCTATGTGGGGCTACTGATGGCAAGCCTCAAGAAACTTCAGAGGGTACAAAATGCAACAGCCAGATTGCTGACTGGAGCTGGTTACAGGGATCACATAGCACCCTTGTTACGGCTTCTCCACTGGCTGACAATCAGTTTCCAGTCAGAATTCAAAATGCTGGTTTTAACATACCAAGCCCTAAGTGGACTGGGTCCAATCTGCCTCAAAGACCGTATCTCCTAGTATGAGCCAGCTAGGGTACTTAAGTCTTCAGGAGAGGCCTTTCTCTCAGTCTCGCCACTTTCACAGGTGTGTCTGATGAGAAAACAGGAGAGGACATTATCTATTGCTGGTCCCAAGCTTTGGAACTCCCTTCCACAGGATGCCACCTGTGCCCCATCTGTGCTGTCCTTCTGAAAAAAACCTTTCGATTCAGACAAGCTTTTCCTGAATAACTGACTACCTGCTATGTGTCTTTTAGATGGATTGTTATGCATTACTGCTTGGTCGGAATTCGTTGTACTACTTTTCTTTTCCATTTTAGTTTTCCATCTCTTGGAGTGGTGTTTTCTTCTTTATACAGGTATTTGTTTGCCTATTGTTCTTTAACAATGCCTTTTTAGTGTGGTAAAATGCCTCCTCACACTCATTGTTCTTAGCTTTTAATATTGCCTCTAATGGTTCTTGACAACTGCTGTATACACATTGTCTGCAACTCTGGGTCCTTTTCAAGGAGAAAGCCAGGGTAAAAATATTTTAAATAAAATAAATAAATACGTATATTTCCCACAGTTAAGAAGTGGAAATGTTTTGCACTGAGTAGGGACAGAAAGAAAGAGTGAGCAGGGCTAATACATCAAAGAGCAACAGGAGTACTTCATATGCGCCTTGTGCATCTGGTCCCAAGAAAAGCAAAAAAAGTGAAGTGTTCTGCGTATATACTGCCCCATACCACTTCAAGTAGTCTCTGGGCAGTTTACAGCTTAATTATGCAGGCTGCACATTGCTCCCACCCCCAGCAAGCTGGCTACTCATTTTACCGACCTCGGAAGGATGGTAGGCTGAGTCAACCCTGATCCTGCTACCTGCGATTGTACCCCAGGTCGTGAGCACAGTTTTACCTGCAGTACAAGCATTTAACCACTGTCGCACGGGGCTCTTAATACCAACTTGCAACAGTTAAGGTAGTTTGGAGGAGACACTCCATTCCCCTGCATTAGCATCTTCTTCCTCCCTTTTTGCCAACTGAGAAGCATGCTAAAAACAATTGCCCATCTAGCTCAGCCTGGCCAACATGGACTGGCAGCAGTTCTCAAGGGAGTCTTTTTTTCCTACTTGGAGATGCTGAGCTGGGCATATGTGCAAACCTGAACTCTTCTGCATGCAGAACACAGGGGCTGCCAAATTTTGGCTACAGGATAGTAGTAATAACCATCTTAGAAGTGCAGGACTAGCAGGGACCTTATGGATTCAGTTCCTTTCAAGGAGGAATCAAATCCCCAACCCTCTGGCTCCAATGAGCTACCCAGTAGTTGTTATTTCATAATTTCTTGTTTTGTGCGCTAACTGGGCAATTTAAAGAACCAGAAGAACATATCACAGAGAAACATAGAGTTACCAGCTCTGATCCTGAATTTTGTTCGTTTGCAGCAGTTTCAGAGAAACAACGGTGCACAACATTAAGTATGTCAAGTAGGTGTGATCATGACCATTAACTTGTAAGTCCATGTTTGTATAGCTTTGGAGGCTTATAGGTTCCACCCAGGACCTAATACAGCCACTTGATTGTAGGAGAGTGATGTCGCAGCCCGTTGCAAATGACTTATTAGGTGGTACAGGCACAATCAAAATCCCTGTTTCCTCAGCATTGGGGAAATATGTGGCTCCTCCCACTTGCTCTTGGACTTTAGCTCCCAGCATCCCCAGAAAACACACCCCATAATCAGAGGTTATGGGATATGTAGTCCAGCAGCAACATTCAGATTGCCACTTGTCACCCCTGCTTGGTAATTTATTGCCATATGTTTCCCTTTCTTCCTCATGGTTCCTTTATCCTTACCAGTGACAGAGCTCCCCTTTCTGAAGCTCCATCCCTGTCTTAATTCTTACACCGAAGGATCAGCTATGCTATCCTCCCGGCTTGGTATCATCGGAGAAACTTAACCTTCTCTCCTGTTCTCCAGCTCCTGCTTCATTTCAAAATATAGTAATTAATACCAGACCCAGCTGTGACCCTGAAGAGAAGCCATCTCTCCCCAAATTGACACAATGGCATTAATAACTAAACAGTTCTTGCTGAAGGACCACTGTGTAAACTTCTTGTGATCCTATGACATCACTTTGGCATCCCATCTAACAGCCTCATGTGCTGAGCTGCTAAGAGGTCAATGGATTACTCCAGGTTAGTGAAGATACGGTAACCTTTTTTCACAAGTCGCATTTCCTACGTACAGGTTTCATTCTTGTGAATGCCAGTGAGGCAGGAAAATGTCCTAAGAAAAAGACAGACATCTGGGTGACGGAAAGGATGGAGTTTGGAAATGTTATCCTTTTGCACTTCAAGTTCCAGAACCCACCAGCTGATTTCAGGATTTGTCTGGAATGCAAATCCAGCCACCTTCCCTCCAACACTCATGCATTACAAAGGCAAATTGGGAAGACATAATAGCAGTGTATAAATTTATTCAGGCTGCAGAGAAAGTATATACTCCTCTCCTAAAACATTGACATCTGGGGATGTCTACCAAAGCAGAATGGCTGGATATTATTAACAGATCAGAACATATAGAATTAAGGATCACTCATTCTAGATCCCAGGCCAGATCTAGCCAGAACAAAATGTCAGACAAAAGGAGTGACTGTGAGGAAGGATTAAAAAGGACTGTGTAGATCTGGAGATAAAAATGGTGGAAGTAACACAGAATTGATGGTCACCAATAGAAATAGCCATGAACCCGAAAGATAGTGCTTTTTAATGGTTCGTGGTTTTGTGGGTAGTCATGGACCACTACAAAACATCATGAACCACCAGGAAAATCAAACTGGCTCATGGTTTGGTTTTCAGTTCGTGCCTGTTCCTGGCTGGCAGTGGTGTGGTGATGCAATGACAAGGCACACAAGTGCCGCCTTTGGGCAGTCACCCAACCCCCAGTGATTAGGCCGATCAGCTGGAAGGTGGGTACATGCACAGAAGAGAGCAACTGGCTTCTCTTACAGGAGCCCAGGTGTTGCCTATGCACATGCACCCAACCACACAACTGATTGCTCCGAGCACAGACTGCCATAGTGGAGGTCATTCAAAACCAGTGTTATTGCAACAAAAGAGTCACCAATTGATGAATTCCTGTGCATCTGAAAAAAAAAACACAGATTACCTTACTGATCACCATTTAGACAAATTGATGAGGCTGGTGTTCGCATGCTATTGTCCTCTGAGGTCACGAGATGTGCCTATTAATGCTGGGAGCAAGCATTATACATAGTCAAAACGTGGAAATCCCTACCACAAGATGCAGTAATGGGCATCGCCTTGAATAGCTTTAAAGTGGCAGAGCAATTTCCTGAAGAATGGCGCTATGGACGTTTATTCGTCATGGCATCTACGCCTTACCTCCAGAACCAGAGGCAACAGACCTCCCTATCTCACTTATTGGGAAACATGCGCAAGGAATACAGAGTGGAATGTGTTCCAACCCTTCTTTGGACTTCCCAGAGGTGTCAGACTGACCAGCTCAGTTTTCACGCTGAGTGACCACCAGAGAAAGTGGGCTGGAATAGAACAACACTCCTCCTCCCTTTCCAGGCCATGCAACGAATTAGTACTGTACCTTTTTTTGCAAATGACAGCTTTAATAGTTGTTGTGAGTTTTTTGGGCTGTTTGGTTGTGTTCTGGAAGTTTTGCTTCCTGGCGTTTCACCAGACTCTGTGGCTGGCATCTTCAGAGGGCAAGGAGCTCAGGGAACAAGGAGTATCTCTTTGTGCTCTGTGGTATAGAGTGGGCGAGACTGGGGTTCTTAAAGTTGTGGGAAAGATGAAACGTATCCTATGTAGGACAATAGGTGCTAATCATTGTATTTTGATGGAGGGATTAAGAAGTTTCAAGGTAATCAGGGGTAGCAATGATCCTAATGTGTAGTTGATGGGTGTCGTCAGGAAGAAAAACTTCCAGAACATGGCCAAACGGCCCGAAAAACTCACAACAACTATCAGATCCCAACCATTAAAGCCTTCGAGAATACAGACAGCTTTATTCTCTGAGGTCAGCTGCTATCTGCCTGGTACAGAAAGGCAATTAGAAGCTGTTGGCAACCACCTTTTACCAGCATCTGTAGCCTTTTTTCTTTGCCATATGGCAGGCAGGCCATAGTCACAGCCAGTACTTAGGGAAAGCATTGCCCTTGGAAACTTTTGTTTCCTTTCAAGGGCTTTGTTTTCTCAGTTCATTGGGGAAAGGGGAGAAATGTTCCCTACCTCTCTGTTGAGGGCTGGTGATGCTTCAGGGGCCACCTACAATTTGAAGATCTTTTGATAACATGGCTAGGGTTTGGGTGGCAGGTGATAAGACAGCACAGACAATGCTGGGTGTTTCCACTAATGCCACATGTTCCTCAGTGGCTATCCTACATCCTTGCCATTTTGTTCTAGTTCATATGATTGCTCCTTTTTTGCTGTGGATTTGAAGTAGCACAATGTCACAATTTCTCCATTCCAGTGGAGAAATAAGAACACTAATTCTGGATCTTGACTGATACAATGAGCTCAACTCTGGTCACATGTAGCAAACCTTTCCCTCCACAATCATAAAGAAGCAACAATGCCCTGGGATATGAAGGAACTTCTGTTGTTTTTTTGCCTAAGGGTGGAGAGTGAGACAGAGCTGAGGAGCAGATGGACTTGTTGTTGTTGTTGTTTGAGGTGGCGGGAGAAAGAGAAAATTGACTATTCTTTGTTTTTTAATCACCAGCCCTTCCTGGAAGAGTCCTTGATGCATCCTAAACCCATCTCACAAAACAGGGTTCAAATCCTCACTTGGCCATGGAAATTAACTCACTGGGAGAGTGGAACTGGTAAAAACACTCCTCAAATATTTTACTTACCTTGAAAGCTTTATTGGGGTGGCTATAACTCTGTTCTGACTTTACAACACAGAACACAGAGACAAATATTAATTATGCATTTTTCGTGATCAGCTGTTTCCCCTTCATTCTCTCCTTTCTGCTTTCTTTGCTGTCTGGCCTGATGAAGACCTCTGGAGAGTGTGAAAGTTTGCACACGATTTTGTGACCTTCACTTGGTCAGGAAATGGTATTTTGATATTTTCCTTATTTCCAGCACAGCTGCCTTTGCTTTTGGAGTTATTAAAATATTGCATGCAATGTTTTAAAGACTAGAATTCTGATGTGCTTCATCCAAAAATGACAATGGCAACCCTCTGAATGGCCTGAGGCATTAAACCCAGTTAAATTCATTAGGACTTAATTCCAAGGAAATGTGTCCAACATCTAGCTATGCATTTTAATGGGACTTATTCTTGGATATACAGTATATACCTAGGACTGGTTTGTTAGGACCAGGCTTTATAAGAAGTTATCTTGGTGCATATTGAAATCCAAGAAAACGAGCTCACTGGATGAATAAAACAGGTCTGTTTTAAAAGTGAGATTGCATCTAAATGGAAGGAGGGGAGCTCATAATCTGAGCAAGGGAAGGGCTATCTCACCTTAAAACTGAGGAGGAGTGACAACCCTCTCTTGGACCATAAGAACATAAGAATGTTAGAAGAGCCATGCTGGATCCGGCCAAAGGCCCATCTAGTCCAGCTTCCTGTATCTCACTGTGGCCCCACCAAATGTGTCCAGGAGTGCACGAGACTAGATACCTGTCTCTTCATACCACTCCCCTGCATCTGGCCCTTGAAGTACCCTGGTTTTAAGCCTGGAGATTACACATCTCCATCATGGTTTGTAACCTGTGATGGACTTTTCCTCCAGGAATCTGTCCAATCCCCTTTTGAAGGCATCCAGGCCAGATGCCATCACCACATCCTGTGGCAGGGAGTTCCACAGACTAACAACACGCTGGGTAAAAAAATATTTTCTTTTGTCTGTACTCATTCTCCCAACCCTCAGTTTGAGTGGATGTCCCTAGTTTTGGTATTTTGTGAGACAGAGAAGAGTGTCCCTCTATTCACTTTACTCATGTCCTGCAATATTTTGTACGTCTCAATCATATCCCCCCACAAGCTGCTTATGGATAAGGGGCAGACGTGCATAATTTCCCCCACAACCTGCGGTGAAATCTGTAAGTCATTGGTTTCATAATGCATTTATACTGGTTTAGTCCCCTTGATTTCTGAAGGATTTCCCCTAGCCTACAATGTAATGATGCTGGTTTAAGTAATTTGTGGCTTGCATTCACACTGCCTGCCACTTAAGCACACAAGAACACCCGGTCTCTGTTTGAGGCTGCTATGTTTTGAGAACAATTCCTTTTAAAGCCTATGACAAGAGGATAAGGTTTCACCCGTGTATAGGATTTCTGAATCTGAATCTTAGCCAAGGCAAAGTCTTTCTAATGCTTATCTTTGTATCTTTTATCAGAGATAACAAGCAGAGACCCGTCACATCTGGGACAACTGGAGATCTGTCTGCCCTTCCTTTGTGTTTTTTACTGCCAATCCAAAAAATATCTGAGCTGATTGTGAGGTAAGTCACTGAATATTTTTATTACATTTAAATCTGGCAAAAGAGCTTCTTTGCATAGGATGAGGTGGCAGAAAGGTATAATTAGAAATATGCATCACACAATTGCTTTTAATTGGATGAAAACAAGAGTTGGTGTTCGCATAGCTTTTTTTTTCTCTTTACACCATTTACCAACTTCAACATAATTAATCCTGATATAGAAAAAATACATTTAACTGGAACTTTAAATAGTTCTTGTTTTGAAAGAGAATGCAGTTCTTGTTTTTGTTTTTTCATATCCAAATGAACTTACTTACCACTGTTACTGATTACTCTATTTTGCAAGTCTTTTTATATTTTGCATTTTATTTTATTGAAAAGGTTTGGAACTGAATTATTGCTTGCACCTATTATTGAGTTATTGCAGGAAGCAAATGGGTAGATGTTTTAGTGTCTTGAAGCTCAGAAGTGCTTGGAGTGATTTAAGTATTTCCATAGTACAGCTGGTACTCTATAGTTGCATCCTGTTTTTTTAAGACTGGAGGGCCAACCTTTGTAGATTGCTGTCCTTTATAATTTATTTTGTTCTATATTTTGAATTTCTTATGGATCTGGTTGTATAAAAAAGTAGGGGTCACCCAACTGTAAGGGCCTTACACATGAGAGAGGGAAAGCAAGCAAAGGAGGGGAATGGGAGGTATTCACCATTTATACCAAACCATCTTGATCCCCCTCCACTTTTCCCTAGGCATGGCATAAAGGGCAATGGCTTGGATCTTCGGACATCCCAAACCAAGTTGTGCTCATGGGATGTTCCCCACAGCCCCTTAAACCCCATGGAAACCTAGTTGAGAGGGTTAGAGGACCCTTTAGAACATCATAAAGCAAGGGATGGTTCAATGGGGGAAGAAGAGTAGACTGCAGTGGTAGCTTCCACTCAACAACAAGTTATGCTGAGAATGTAAAGATCCCTTGCATATGTGGAAAGGACACGTGAGATACAACCCCCCCCCCCAAAGACACAAAGTTTCCCCCCCCCCCTTTTTTATTTGTTTCCTACACTTGGCTTAACATAGATTATTTCAGACTGCATAGGCAGTACCATAGTGCTCCAAGAAAGTACAAGTTCTGTCTCTGCAATGATCTTCAGAAAGCTTAACATGCTGCCCTTTACATACAAAAGTGGGTTCCTGCGTGGTGTACTCCCCCCCCTTTCACATCAGGATCTTGGAGACTTCATGATTCCTCTGCTACAGCATCCTTGCAGAGGACTGTGGGACATGTTGGATCAGGGAGAAGGGTTTGTGTGAATCTTTGACCATCTGTATGTTTTAGATGCCAACACACACACAAAAAAATGGTTCAGTTGGCTTGGCCTCTGACAAAGGACTGTGGGAAATGAAGACCAAATCATCTGGAGGAACAAAGCTTCTGTCTTCTGATCTAGGGACTTTCCACCACAGCTATGAATTAAAAGTGTTTTCTGTGACTGCACATGACAAGGGAAGAGCAGCCATGGTTTGCAGAATTCATTTTAGAGAAGCTCATGTGCCATGACAAACTTTTATAAGAAACTAAATGGTTTCTTAGAACAGACTTTGTTCCTCTTCTGACTGGGAAGTCAGCTGAGCTGGTTTGGCTTGTAGGGGAAAAGGCAGGAAGTAGGGGCTGAATTCATTGTGCCTTCTAGCACATGGTTTTGCATTGCATAACTGCTGTTTTAGAGCTCAGGGCCAGGGCTAGAGGAATAGTTCAAACCAGGACTGTGACATCAATGGGATGGCGAGGTGTTTTGCCTTTTAAATCCCAGTGGAGTCCAGCTGTGGATTGGGGCCTTCCATCTGCTAAATGCTAATGCATTCACACTGGAAGCTACAGCAATGGAAAGAGTCTTTGGGGTGATGTCTTGAGCCAGACTAGAGCCACGGTAGTCTGGCTAGTCATGACTACTGTATATAGTACTCTGTTCCCTGCTTCCTCTAATTCACACCATGGCCTTGATGCATCTTTCCTCTCATGGATCTAGCCTCATGACCACCTTTTGGGTCCCCCTCTCTCTTCCACCCCTACTGACTTGATTGCCTTGGTAGTCAGGAACCTGGATTGCCTTGGCAGTCAGGTTCCTTGGTACTGGTGGTGGCAGCAGCAAGCCTATAGGGAGAGGGGAGGATAGGACAAGGATCTCATTCATAAGAAGAAGACAGGAAATATTTCACTTTTGAACTCTTACATGACCTCAGCCAAAAGTTGTCCACTAGTATGGGGTGTTCTGGAAGCTGTTGTCCAAATGAAGAACTTTCCCAGTAAAACTAGATAGTGATGTGACTTCTGAGAAACAGGGTTATCAAGAGATAATATATCAGAATTGCAGCACTGGAAGGGACCCAAGGAGGTACAGTGGGGAATTGAACTGCCGGTCTCTAGCTGTGCAGCCAAGTGCCTAAACTAGTATTTTGCAGTGAAGGAAAAGACACTCCTGCTCCAGGGCCATTTTGTTAGCAGGTTGAATCTTAACTCAGCACCAGCCATTTCACCTACTCTGTAGGGCATCTGACTAATGTAGTGCACGGGGGTTAGGATGTGTGGTGGTACACCTACAGCAATGTCCACTAATGCCTTATTGCTACTCCCTACCCAAAGCAATCACTCTTCTCTGCTTACTGGTAGGACTGACAATAGTAGGAGGTACAGTTTTCCCAAGGGCTCTCACAATTTGAGTAGCTGTTTAGAAAATTAGATTTTAGATTACTCTTGTGGTGTTGTGTGCTGCCGTGCAGCCCAACAAGGACAGTGAGTTACAAAGGATGGGGGGGGGGTAGGGTCAGCAGGACTTATAGGGAAGAGTGTGGGGATCCATGGATGTGGTGGAAAGAGGCTATAATGGCAGGGGCTTGGGAAAATGGGGGTTATAAGATTTACTAATAACTATGTTACTGTAAGCATCTGAAAACCTGCATTCAGTGCTTGTATTCAGAGAATCGCTAAGTCTTGTTACATCTCCTTATTCTCTGTATAAAGGAAAGTCATGTTCCAAAGCTGTTAAGATATTGTAGGTCATATCTTACAATGTATGATATCACCTACAATAAAATTTCCTGTGATATCCATCCTGAAATACCAAGATGTGAACAAATCAATGTATATTAAATATGCAGAGTGGTGTTACTGCTGTTTCTCAAAAAGAAACAAAAACACCTCCACTGGTAGATCTAATGTCCACCCTGTGGTACGGCAATTAGAACAGTAATTAGACTATCAAGTGTCACAGAAGAGAAGATAACAAAAGCTCAGCTGGTGCTACCTTAAAAGAGTCTTGCAGGAATAAATTAACATCAATCAGCCATCTTACTGTGGAGTTTTTCTTGTGTACAAATGTTCTTTTCAGTCAGAAGTGTTCATCCAAATGACACTAACTCCAAAGAACCTTTTGTTAGCATCACCGAAACTTGGAAGAGACTTTGTGCACCTGCTAAGAAAAAGTAATTACTATTAATGAGCTCCAGCATTCAAATAATGGGCATCTTCTTACCATTTTCCCTGGCCCACAACTTTACTACAAAGCAAAGTATTTATCCCAGCAGTGTCTCCTTTACATTCTATAACAGAATTAGAGAATTTCCCAGGGAATTTAAAAGTAGGTTTAGAAAAGATATTAAGGAGAAAGCAGGTTATCTGAATAAATGACTGAATGAAGAGGATAGGTAGTAAAGAACAAATAATAGACTTTTGCGAATGAAAAAGATATCATAGCTTAATGTTATATAGCTGGGACATTGGATTAGAGAATGCATGAAAAAGAAAAGATAAATGTAGAGAATGTACAAAGAAAGAAAAAGAAGATGGATGTAAAATTTATAAAATATTAATAGAAGTAGAGGACCAACAAGAGGTTTTAAAAATACAATGGAAAGCTGATATGGGGGAAGAAATAAATATTATTTATTTATTATTATATTAACAAATAAACTTATTATTATATTAATAAATAAATATTATTTATTTATTTATTATTAGGTGGAAGAATATATGGAATGAAATATGTTAAAATGTAAAAAAAGGATTCTTAAAAATGGCTTGGGGATGGTACTTAAAAGTGAAATTGAATTATATGGACAAAAAATATTGCAAGATGTATTGGAGATGTAAGCAGGAAATAGGAACCTACTCCCATATGTGGTAGGAAGGTGGTGAATAAATGATGAGTTTTGGAGTCTAGGTAGGTGCAGGAATGGCTGTGTAAGCATGAAAAGTTTTGTCCTGAAAGACAGGGTGAGGGGAATTAGGAGGCATGAACAGAGGAGCGGTTTTCATCACTTTCACTCAATGTAAATCTGGTGTCTGAGGTAACTGTCCTGTTATGCCTAAAAGTAAGGCAAGCACTGTGTGTTTTAGTCCAATCAAGCAGCAGGGCATCAGAACGGAGAAGGATGCTTTAATGAAAACCAATGCCAAATCAATGTCAGATTGTAAATACTGTAGAGTATTAGCTGTTTAACAGCTAATGTTATATCCAGAGAAACATGATCTCAAACTTAGAAAACTAAGATAATATCTGAGAACAGGAGTGAAGAGCTGAATCCTATGAATTTCACATATTTAAGCAAAACAGTGTAAAAATTAATATACTGTATACTGTTCTGGTACCTCAGTAACAAGTGTTTCCCCCAAATTCTGTGTCTGCAAGTGGTGAAAAAATGGCAGTGAGATGTTTTTGTTGTTTTGGCATTTTGCAACAAGAATGGCAATGTATAAATCATAAGCATTATCGTTTGGGTTCTTTTTAACCAAAGAGCACACAGATCAGTGTAACTGTTTATGACCAGGGCAAAAAGGCAAGGAGGCTAGAGCTGCACAGATGCTCGTGTGCTACAATCACAAGTGACTTGACATACAGGTCAGTAGACTAGGCCTCTTGCTTTCTCTAGTACAACCAGCCCAAGACATTGTGGTGCCTGAAGCTGAACCATCTTCAGGTGTCTGTATTCACCAGACTCAAAGCTGTCCAGTTTCCAAAGACAACCAGGATATTATTATCTATTTTTATTTATCTGTATTATTTGTAGGCTGCCTTTCTCCTGGTAAGGGAGGCCAAGGTGGCTTCGAGTATTGAAAAAGAATAGATTTGAAAAACTCAGCAAGACGCACATTAAAAAACCAATTAAACTAAACAACCGATGAAAATTCACTTGAATAATTAAAAAAGGTAAAATGTTAAAAACTATATTTTGGTACATGAAACAGACAATCCCTCAATGGTCACTCCACATCTATGGTGGTAAACACAGGAACAAAGTACAGTAAATGACTAACAATTTGCTAACCTTTCAAGACATTATTGTACTGGGAATCTGTTTTCCAAGGGAGTTGGTTCACTCTTTATGAACCACTGGATGAGCCCAGCTATTTAGAAAAGCACCCCTGCTGTCTGTTCATGAAGTTCAAGGCTTTGTCCTTAGAGATGGGAATGAGTTAAAAAAATGAATTGCAAAAAGTCATTAAAAAAAATCACTAATTCATTAAGCTATATTTATATGAAGTGATACCCCCAACAAATATGAATCAATGGATTTTAGTGACGTTTAATTTGTCAGTCTGTTGAGCTATAAAATAGCCCCCAGGACACCTGGATACACAGTATTTGCCAGGAAATGTCCCCTGACTCTTCTCTACAATCTCTCTGAATTTGGGAAAGATTGGATTTTCGATTTCTAAGTTAGGCACCCTCAAAGAGGGCCCCCCAAGAAAGTACCCCCAAGTAACTGTTTATGACCAGTTCCTTCTCCAACTCTATGATTCTATGATTCTATACCTAGGGACACCAAAGTTTCAGAGATGTTTCCTGTGGGACTCTTCTCTAGTCCCTCCGTGTGTGGAAAAGTTTGGGTTTTCTCAAGCCAATTGCTAATGGACACTTTCCTAGGGTGGTTCACTTTGAGGGTGAATTACTCAGACATCTGAAATCCAGTCTTTTCTAAATCTTGGGCTTGTAAAAGTCAGTTCTGAGAGGCTTCCCTGCAAATTTGATGTCTCATGGTGCCCAGGGAGGACTCTCTTGGTGGACCATCCTTTGGGGTACATAAGTCTAACATCCAGAACCCAAACTTCACCATTCTTGCAGAACCTGTAGTGGAGAGGTGGAGAAAACTTCTCTGAAAAAAAGTCATGAATTCATCGTTTGTGATTCATTGACCTTGTAAATCATGAATCAAAATTAATCTGATTTGTCCCGATCACTGTTTCGTCACTTGTTGCATGACTAACCAGAGCACTTTCAGCGGTCACTAGATGGCTCCCTTCTCTCCATTTTGTACCATCTACATACATTTAGCGCAGATTGAAAGATGATTTGTGGGTTATGATTCAGCAGGAAGCAGAAACCTATCTTGCACTGGGTTTGGGGGTCCTACCATCAGACTGAAGACAGGGTTCATGCAGAGCTTCTTACTCATTTTATGATGAACGTCTAGCTGATCTGACAACCTCCAGAACCCATCCATAAATGTGACTTTGGGGGTTATAAGCAGACTTTTGGGGACAGAGGGAAAACAGCATAGTTGTCCTTTACAAACATTGACCTCTGAATGAACCATAAACAGCTCATTGAGACACTCAAGTCTGCCTTGTTTCGCACTCCAAATCAGAACTGCTAATTAACGGCTTTATACTCATAAGAACATAAGAACATAAGAAGAGCCATGCTGGATCAGGCCAAAGGACCACCTAGTCCAGCTTCCTGTATCTCACAGTGGCCCCACCAAATGCCTATGGGAGCGCACGAGACTAGATCTCTGTCTCCTGCTACCACTCCCCTGCATCTGGCTCTTGAAGTACCCTGATTTTAAGCCTGGAGTGGAGAGATACTCCCATTCTTGTGTTAACAAAATATTGTCACTTTCCAAAGTAACTGTGTTAATTTGTCTCAGCATGAAGACAAAAGGAAACAAAAGGAAATGACAATATTTTGAAATGCCTTCCCTCTGGCTTTGTTCTTACCAAGTTGTAGCTCTTATCAATTATCTATATCCTCATCTGCACGTAAATTTCACTGTGGAATAAATGTAAAGGGTGTCCATTTGCACTCCTGTGTATGAAGAAATGGATTTTGCTCCATGAAAGTTCACACCGACATAAAACTGTTAATGTGCTACAATACTTTTGCCTTGTTCCATTTTCTTTTGACAACATGTTGTTATGTGCCATCAAAACACCTCTGTTTTGGGGCAACCCGATGACTGAACAATCTCCAACATGTCCTCAACAGCTCAGCTCAGCTCTTCTGAACTCAAGGCTATGGCTTACTGCAGGAAGTAAAACTATCTTGATCTTCCTCTTGTCCTGCCACCTCCCACTTTCATAAGCATTGTTGTCCTTTCCAGAGAATTTTGCCTTCTCATGATAACCCCCCCCCCTCAAGTGCCAAGGTCAACTCTCTTTGCAGCATTCACTGGCTGTTCCAGAAATAGAAACAAGAGGAAAAGCGGTTCGCCGCTTGCACGGAAACCTCAGCCACCTCTAACACAACTAATTGCCTTTGCTGCTGTTGCAACCACTGCAGAACACACACACACACACACACACACACACACAAAAGGGGATTTCTCTGTGACTAAGTGCACCCAAATAATCAGAGGCGCTACTAAACCAAACCTTGAGCAAGAGAGCTTGTGCTCAGTTTCATTTTATTTGTAATAACAGCCCTGCAAAAGAGCTCTGAACATTCAGGAATGCACCAGGGTTTTTCTAGGACATGTCATTGTGAACGTAGATGCAGTTCCACTTAACTGACACCAAGCTCTAAAGGCCACTGCTTTTTAGCTGCTTTTTATATGTGGAAATTCTGCCTTTTATCTTTCATCCCCAATTGCTCTCGTTATTAAATTACAGGCTGACCCGGTTAATCCATGGTTGATTAATACGCAGTGAATGTCTGGGTATCAGAAAGATTTCATCTGTCTCATGGTGCGTACTGTGTGTACCAGGTTATTTTTTAATTTTTAATCTGATTTTTTATTTATAAAGCCAAAAGAAGCTGAGTAAAGTATGCAAACCGGGGAAGGATTAAACAGTTTGGGCTGTCAGTACTCTCACATCAGGACAACCCTATGGGCCGCAGACTTCAGGCTGAGACAGTTTTGGCAGGCGCTGCTGTTACTGGGTGAGAACCTAGTTCACAGTAAGGTTCCTTGTCACTGCTATGGCAGTAAAAGAGCCAGTTCATCTGCTCTTCAGAGGTCAAGCACTTCCAGTTAGGCAGGACTCACAAGGTTGTGCCGATTGCCTTCTGACGTTGCATGTATTGCTCAAACAAATAGATTCATAGTTCACACAAAATGCGGAGGCTGGTACTGAAGGTGAGTCAGTTTGTACACTCTTCTGTTGTCTGCTACTGATTCAGTCTCTGTGCATGCAGTTCTTGGTAGGTTTATTCATCAAAGTTATTTACAGCTCTTTGATAGGCCTTCAAACAAAGTGGTGCAGCAGAATTTCTTCCCAATCCAAAGGAAAAGAGGGAAGAGACATTCTGGAAGGTATACTATACATCATGTATACAGTTAATTCACAGTGCCTGAGTATATAGCACACTGGGGAGATAAGTAACAGATGGCAAATGTAAAGCCTTCTGGATGTTGTCATATTCCAATTCTCACCCTCTTTTATCACTAGATATGCTGCCAAAAGATGGCTGCATCACGCAGTGGTTTAAGCATCTGGCTGCAGAGCTAGTGGTCAGGAGTTTGATTCCTCACTGTGCTTTCTGGAAGAAGGGCCAGCCCATATAAGAACATAAGAAGAGTCCTGCTGGATCAGGCCAAGGGCCCATCTAGTCCAGCTTCCTATATCTCACAGCGACCCCACCTCCCTGCCTCTGGGAGCTCATGAGACAACTAGATACCTGTTTCTGTGCCATTCCCCTGCATCAGGCCCTTTGAAGTAGCCTCCTTATTAGCCTGGAGATAACATGTATCCCCATTATGGCTTGTAGCCTGTGATGGACTTTTGCTCCAGAAATCTGCCCAATTCCCTTTTAAATGCAACTAAGACATGGGCAAGCTGCACAATCCCTAGACATCCGCAGAAGAAGGGAGTGGTAAACCATTTCTGAGTATTCTCTACTAGAAAACCTTGAGAATTGACTTGATAGCACACATTACAGTAGGACCCTGGTATCTGCTGGGGATTGGTTCCAGGCTTTCCCATGGATAATGAAAACCGTGGATAAGAGAGAATGCTCAAAAATCCCCAAAGCTGCAGTTTTGTGACAGTAGCTCACTTTACAGCTGCTGTTTGTGAAAGTAGCTCGCTTTGCAGCTGCTGAATTATTTATTTAATGTTTTCCTCAGCCAATCGTGGATAACTGATCAGTGGATAATGAATCAGTGGATATGGGGGGTCCTACTAGATGATGATGATCATGATCATAATCATGATGATGGCCACCAAGGATGATGGGAAAAGTTGTAGTGCCACAACATCTAGAGATCCATGTATTCCGCACTCCCAATAAGAGTGTTTTTGGTATCTTATAAATTATTTGCTTCTAATGCCATCTTTGACATAGGATGGTGGTGCTAGAAAAAATTGATCTCTCGCTTTTGTGAAACATATGTCTTCTTTTCCCCATCAGAATAAGTATCTTTATACATTATCAGGAAGCTAATTATGCATTCCATTAAATTCTTCCTTTTGTGTGTCTTGAACTTGCATCTGGTCAAATTCCTGACAGTGAGTGTAATGCCAGGTTCTTCTTGTTATTTATCATCGTTGTGTTGTAGGAAACATCCAATAATTCCACTGAGCTATCAAACCATGCCCAACAATTGAATCGATGGCGACACAGTGAGGCAATGAATTAACCAAATACAAAGCCCTCTTCTGTAAACTGGTCACAGGTTTAATGCTGCCCACCGTCAGTTTGTTGAAAGTTGCTCAATGCCCTTTTGACAAAAGAGGCATAATATGGTTTCCTCCTTCTTCCATCTTCTTCCTCTTTCATAAAATATCTTTGTCTCTTGTGCCCTGAAATAGAAAAGGTAAAAATTAAATTAGAAGAACTGTAAGCCAACTAAAGCAGGCATGTCCAAACTTCAGCCCCCCAGATATTTTGGACCACAACTCCCATAGTCCCTTGCCATTGGCAATCTAAGCTTAGAATTCTGGGAGTTGTGGTCCAAAACATCAGGAGGGCTGAAGTTTGGACATGCCTGAACTAAAGGGAAGGCAGAAAAAGAAGGGAAAAGCAAAAGCCATCTGTAATTTTTTTCTTGGTGAATTCTTAGCAAATCCCAGTTAACACATTTGCCTACTATCATTGGCATTGCTTTCTCAACTAAATCTTTCAGATTTGTTGGCCTCATTGGTTAAATTTGTAGGGTTCATAGGGTTACATGCCCTGGCAGCTATGTGGCCTTGAGCAAACTGGATGGTCCCAGAACACTACAGAAAGAGGAACTAGTTAATCCCTTCTGAGTAATCCTGGGAGAATTGTCATAAACCGGAGTTGACTTGATGGTACAGAATTGTTATTAAGTGTTCAACAAAAGCCCAATGAACAATTTGGAAAGAGTGATTAAAATTTAAGATAATGACATTAATAAGAGAAACAGACATCATGCATCACCTGTAACACTAACAGGTGCTATACGATTTCTGGTTTCTCTTCTGCTGCGATAGACTCAGGCTTATCTGCACAGTCTAGAGTGGATTGGATTGGGTTAAATAGAGTTGATAAGAGATCCAAGTATGAGATTGGGTGCAATACTTCCAATTTGGTCAATATCATGAAGGGGCTTAATAAGACAAACACTTCAGGATATTGACAAATGAATGACTTTGGTTTTGTGGAGAAGCCAAAGAAATGTGTGTGGGGGGGGGGATTTATATTACGGCAGCAAATATGTGCTATATTGCTTTTAAAAAAATAAAAGACAAATAGAAAGATTATTTCCAGAAGCTTTTGTTTCTTTTTCATTTAAATATCTAATTGGGACCCTGCTGGATTCCACTACAGACAGACTTTTGTCAGAATCAGAGCCTTTAAAAGAAAAGTATACAAAACCTTTTGAGAAGTTTTTGATGTATCTTTTTAAAATTAGCAGTGTTTCAGCACTAATGTCCATTTAAAAGCACACACAAAAATCACTTGCTCAGCCAAAGAAGTTATTAATTTGTCAATATCCTGAAGTGGCTGTCTTAATAAGCTACTCCACCATATTGGCAAATTACAGGAAAGCTCTCTTTTGATCCATTTCCAGTGCTGGAGACAGCCCAAACCAAAGTGATCCTAATTGCACCAAAAAAGTAGAGGCCCCTGACAGGAGCTGGAAAAGTGCAGGTAAGAACGCTGTGGGGAAGATTTAATTCACTCAGTAAATTATGCCATGTGATGGTACCCTACACTACTACCTGCTAGATTAATGTTGATAAAGACATTTTAATGTAAACAGATAATGCTGCAGATACATAAAGTTTACACCTGGTAGCAGCAATAGAGAAACAATAACAAAGAATAGGAAACTACAGGAAGTGAGTCACATTAGGGATAAAAATTTAGGTTTGCAATGTAACAGAACCACATTTTTAAAAGTAAGTCTAGTTACACTATTCACCAAGGAAATGGCTTTACTGACGATACACATATCTTATAAGCCAGTTACGCATCAATGCAAAATGCAAAAATATGCTCACAATTATTACAGCTTCCAAATTCTTCTTTGAAAATGTCTGTTTACTCAGGAGGGAAACAAGATGGCAAACCACTATCATAATCATCCACAAATCTTGGGGGAAGGAGTACATGCTTCCACCCCCTCTCTCTTCTCTCTGAAAAGGGTTGCACACTAGCCCATTAAAAAAAATGCAGCAGAAGCCCCCCAACCTTCACCATCCTAGCTCAAAGCAAGATCAAATAGCCAACTGAGTAAATATGACAACTAGAGATGGGCACAAAATGAACAATTTTTCGTTTCCGTTTTCATTTTTTTGTTTAGTTATGTAACAAAACGACAAACGAATTTTGTCTCTAAAATGAAACGAAATGAACAGAAACACCAGAAATTTTGTCGTGCGTTTCGTTTCCATTACTGCAATATGAGTGAATTGCTTAAAGTCCTTAAAAAAATCACAAAAAATTAAATAAATGGTAATGGTAACGAAATGAACGAAAACAAAAATGAATTTTTTGCAAAACTTCACGAAAAACAGAAACGAACCGAAACGGACCCTCCAAACGACAAACGACAAATGAAATGCCATTTTTTTTATTCATGCCCATCTCTAATGACAACACTTGCCAGAAGACTGAGAATCTTCACAGACATACTGCCAGAGGTGTTAAAAAGAAGATAACAACCACATACTCCACATAAAATCTGAAATGCTTTAGCAAAGTTATGCTGCATCACTGGGGCTGGTTGTTTTGTACAAGTTGGAGATATATATTATGCATGTCTGAAGACCGATGGGATGCAAGGGGTGCTGATCTGTATGCATAATCAGGCCTGGGTAAGAACACAATGGTGGCAAAGTTCCGCTAGCCTAGACTTCTACTAGATGAGAGATGGTAACAGAAGTACTGGGGTAGTAGCAGCCAGTGGGAGAACACCTGCCTTCCTGCACAGTTCTCTGTTCCCTTTTTGGAGGCTTGCAGCCTGTTCAAGTTGACAAGAATACTGGAAAATTTATACAATACTTCTCCCCATTTTTAAATGCATTGTGTGTGGGGTGGTGGGGGTGGTGGCAGGGTGTTATTTCCCCCTTCCACAAACACTTATGGGCTCTTTATGCTGCCTCTTGAAGGTCCATAAATAAATATGGACTAATTCAGCCCATATCTATACATTTATTCAACCCTGCTGCCATGCAGTGAAAACAATGTAATGGCATATGGTAAGAAAACAACAAATATGAAAATAGAATCAGAAGATAAATACAACCAAGGATAAGCCATGTGAAAGGCCTCAACTGAAAAGTCTGGATTCTGGAGGCTAAACAGGTCTTCTCCACATTTCAATCCACATGACTCCTGCTTTCTTCTGTTTTCCTTTTAACTCCTAGCTCATGCTTTGTTTTCTGGAAAATCAATAAAAATGTTTCCAAAACAAGGGGGAGAAAGGGAAGGGGCGGAAAGAGTCCTGCTACTTTTAGATACTGCAGCATTTCAGTCTCCTAGGCTGTCTAAAGAAAACCACACAAACATACACAAACCACTTCCAGTATTAAGCAATTGTTCAGGAAGGAGCAGAACGGTGAAGGTGTCCCTTAAATACCATCTTTCCCCCCAAAAAACTTTGAAAGGACTTTAAAAGGTGAAACCATCTGTTCTAGCTCTGAACCACGGGGATAGCTGTGACTACAGTGAAAAGGATCATAATACTGCAATTTGTTAGAAAATATTTTACAGTAAACCCCCACCTATCACGGGGGTTAGGGACCTGACCCGACCTGTGATAATTTAAAATCTGTGATATGCAGATGCAGGGTTGGGTCAGGACTGGGGGGCCTATCTGGGGCCTCTTGTACTTACCTCAGGCCTGGCGCTGCCCCAAATGGGTCACCGATGGCCTTCCGGGCCCGTCAGAGGCCCCCAAAGTGCTTCACGCCGAACCAGAAGTGACTTCCAGAACACCGGATCGCTAGAAAGCACTTTGGGGGCCTCCAAGGGCCTTTCTAGGCATGTCGGAGGCCTCAGAAATACTTTGACTTCCAGTTCACTGAAAAGTGAAACCTCGCCTCTCTAGCTTGTGGAACTCATTGTTACAGGATAGTGGAGGAAAAGAGTATAACAAGATTAAAGGAAAATCAACACTAAGTGGATAAATAGCAAGTTAATCCACAGCTTCATTACAGAGGCTTGTCCTCTGTTTATTTATTTATTTATTTATTAAATATATAAGCCCTCCTCGTGTTATGGCTTGAGCCATAATCACTGACAAAAAGGCGATCAAGAATTGATTGTGGGTGCCGATTATTCCATGGACTTCCACCCACAGGGTATTTTCCTATTTTTTAATATATGAGGAGACCACTACTGACCATTGTTTGAAACAGAATCTTGGATTAAAATGATCTGTTTGTTGAACTCGGAGTGGTTAATACTACCTCCCTGTGAGTGCAAGGGCACCCAAGTCAAAGGATCCTGCTGTTCCTGGGGTCCCAAGGAAGAGGTAGGTGCTAGCGTCTGAGTCTTAAGCAATCCGTACTTTTGTTCTTCTAATTTGAAATAAGGCTTTAGGTTGAAAATGTGAAGCGAAAGACCAGGATTCTCTGTATTTGCCTGGTACCTTCCCCTTTGTGAAATATTAACTATTCTCAGATATTATCTGTAATATCTGATCAGAAGACCTCAGAGTAACCCAGTGTGATTCTGAAGGCCACTCACAAATACCTGTTTACCGTTTTAGGTATGCACCTGAGAAAGTAACAGGTGTACACGAGAGGCATGCAAATTCATAATTCTCCGACTGCTGTTCCCTCAAATGAATTAAATAACTGCTTATATCAAAGAAAGTTGGATTAGCCGTCTTTTTTTGTTACCACCAAAGACAAATGTGTTTATAATTGGTTCATGCACTAAGTGTCCCTGGTGGCTTCCTTTCCCTCATTGTTTCTAGACACAGGCCTCCCATTCACCCCAGTCTTCATTTTTTTGTCAGCAGAACAAAGACACAAAATATGTGCAACCATATCTCCCTCCCATGTTGCCTTTCCTTCTCTTTCCTCAAATACCTTTGTTGTCTCACCTTTGCATTTTGGATGTAAATGCCTTGGATTCAGGGGATCTGTCTCTTTTGTTTGTGCTACTCTTCTTACATTGCCTTGTACGTTGACGTGCTGTGCTGGAACTGGCCAAGAAGAGTGTGAACAATGAATTGTTATGTCCCTGGTTCAAATCTGGCCCTAATGCAAGCAGAGGTTTTCTTTGGGTTGTAACCCCAAAGGTGTCCATCTACATGCAGGATGGGCCCTGCCAATGAAATCAATTCCTCTTCCCCCTGCAGCCCTTCTCATGTACTCTCAAACCTGCTCCAAAGGACCAAGAAGCTGGCTGGTACAGATGGGTTTCACAGAAACTTGAGGGAAAGGGGGAAAGGAAGGAGAAATGCCATTGCATGACTGAAAGTCCACTTAAATGACATCGGATGTCACCCATGGCAGTAGCTCCTAGGGGGAAATAATCCAGTTGATCCATCTTGTTGGGTTGTTGTCAGAGTAATTTACTTATATCTCACCAACCTCTGAATTCAAAGTAAATTATCAGCTCCCAGTCACTGAGAAACACCTACAGGTAACTTGCAATGTTATATACAAATGGCAATTGATATTACATAAATGGAATGGGAAAAGCTCCTTAAATGCAATGTAAGCCACTGGAAACTAAAGTCAAAATCATCCATACTATAGTTTGCAATGGGTGGATCTGAAATAATGAAATAAGCTGATGGGGGGGATATCAATTCACTAAAAACGTGGATGGATGCAGATGCCAGGGAGCACCAGAAGGACAAATGAATGAGTTCCAGCTCAAATGAAGCTTCTGTTGTCTATAGAAGCTATATTGACACTATCTTACTTTGATATATCATGACAAGATAAAACTTACTGGAAAAGACAGTAAGTGTGAGAAAGTGAAAGGCAGTAGGAAAAGAGGAAGACCCAACATAAGAAGGATGACTCAAAAAAGAAAACCAGAATTTGAGTAATCAAAAGCTTAGCAGAGATGTTAATGACAAGACAGTCTAGAGGTCACGAATGATGTCACCACAAAAGGGAAGCCACTTGTCAACAGGTAACAAAAAGCAAAAATAACAAATTATAGTGTATAATGAGTATAACACGGCCCAGCCTTCTCATCTCAGGCAGTGGTACGATCCAAAATTGACATCTACTTGGATACAGCAGGTGAGAAAAAAATTGCTGAGGAGAGGACCAGCTGTGTGATGGGACAGAAGGAGGTATAGGAGGCAGATACTCTGCTGCAGTGCTTGAGAACATTTAATAGACCAAAGAGAATAGCTGGATAAGGAATGCTCAGAAGTGGGTGGGTGGGTGGGTGGGAGGGTATATTTTAACATGAGAGAAATCCCATAATCTCACAAACATAGCTATTGGCTATGTTGATATGGAGACTCTTGGAGTGGTAGTCCAAAGACATGGCTGTTCCAAGCTTCTTGAATACATAAATGTGTTGTGATGAAACTGTACCAATAGCACCCAATGTCCATTCAGAATATCATTTCAGCACTGAAGTGCCCCCTCCTTCATCCTAAGTGTGTAAGAATGGTATTACAAGAGGCTCTGGGAAAACCCTGCAGTTTTCAAACCCGGAAGAATACCTTTTCTGAGCCAAATCTCCGGCTCTACCTCTCACAGCACACATGCATGATTGTTTGAGGATTCCAGCCTGGGCTACAAGGATATCAAATATTGCGGCACTGATTATTCTATAAGCAGTTTAGAGAGATGATATGAAAGGAATGGAGTGTGATAAGTGACAAGAACATCCTAGAGGGTTGGGTTTTTTTTTATCTTACCTGTCACTTGCATCAATCCAGCTTTCTTCATCAACATATTTCCAAGTCATCTTTGCTGCATCTTGGATTTTTCAGTTTCTCTCCCATGGAAAGCCAGATGGGCAATAAGAGAAGACTCTCTTTTCTTTGTCTTCTTTTCTAATGAAAAAAACACAACTGGGGAAAAAAAAACAGTTGGGACTCCAGCACCATGTGTTACTCCATCCTCCAAGGCACGAGCCATCAGGATGTAAAGTTAACTAAACAGAGGGAGAGAGAGCTACACTGTCTGCTCATTTCTTTACTCTGTTCAGCAGACTTTTTTCCTCAGCAGATGCGAATCAAAACGTCCCCCCCCCTCTGCATTTGAATGAATGTATATTCTGGATTGTTTCATGCAACAGAAATGCATAGGAGGACTGATGGTCTTCAACCTTGTACTGGTAAGTCCTGATGAGGTGTAATATCTTCAAAGGTTAGTTGTTTTAACAACTCACTACTCATCTTGACTAAGAAGTTTGAGGATAGGGAGAGTTAAAAAAGCAGTAAACTGTAGTATCTATTTGAGCTTTCTTTTTCTTTCTTTCTTTCTTTCTTTCTTTCTTTCTTTCTTTCTTTCTTTCTTTCTTTCTTTCTTTCTTTCTTTCTTTCTTTCTTTCTTTCAGTATAAGAATCATTGTCAAGAAGCCTGGGAATTCCTTCTTGTCTGAAGCTTAACCAGGTTTATGTAACTGCATTTTGCCATAGGACAAGGGCAAGGGGGTGGCGGCAGGAGAGAAGCCACAACATAAATATACTAATTTACAAATAGATTGTGATGGGGGAAAACACCGTTAACTCCTAAAATGACCTTTATTTTTTCCGGCTGAGGATTTAAGATAAAGGGTATTAGTTAATCAGATTCTGTGAAGCAGATGTTAGGTGATTTACAGAGAGGACTAAATGAGGGAACTTTCCATTTATAATCATCACTGAAAACTAAGTAACCTATTGCATGTTTGTATATTCCTTTGTGGCTTGGCCCAGACACTGCATTTTTGAATTCTGATAGGGATGCTGACAAATATTCTCAGGCTGTGGATAGGATAAGGAGGCTACAGTACCAGGAGCCCCTGGTTTCATATGTTGGATTTTTACATTTAACCATGAGTAAAATTCTGCATTTTTTTCTCACTTTAGCAACACAAAAAACCTAGTGGAAAACAGTAGATATATGCACAGCAGTGATTGTGCAGGGTTGGGGGTTGGATTTGTCTCTGATGCATCCATTTAGAAGGCACAGAACAGAATAGTACTGAACTGATCCATGTTGATCTTCTGATAATCCGCACAGTAAGTGCACATGGCATATTCTCCCTTCTGAACTTTACTGATAGAAGTGGGTGCTTCCTCCCAGTGCCCTTCAATACTCTGCAGAGACTGCTTTTCTACAATTAGCTGGTTCCTCCTAGTACTTGATATATAGTAGTGCTGTATGATTCAGTAACACAGTATTCATCTCCATGGCCCATAACATTCCTATAATTTCACTGAATAAAGGTTTTAAAATTTTCTCCTTAAAAGGTTCTCCTATATTACTGCTTCCTCTTCAATTCAGTTTTGAAAATTAGTGGCAGTTTTACATATTTCCTCACCTTCTATTCTCTTGATGTACCGGTAGCGGGTAGGAAGTTAGTGATTCGTTTGTTTTATCTAAAATAGTGTTATTTTGGTAGGATTTTAAAAAAAGGAAATATATCATTTAAGCTTGTACATGCACATGGCCGTACATATATGCCATGAACAATGAGCTGACTAATTCAACCATAATTAAGTTTTCATTATAAACTATTGAAATGCCCAACAAATGAAGAATGGAAATATGGGGGAAAAATTGCAAACAAGATTCTTTTAATTTAAGACACAGCAGCCTTTGATAATGATAACCGTGTGCCATCAAGTCTATTCTGACTTGTGACAATCCTTTTTAGGGTTTTACTAGGTAGAGAGTAGAGATGGGCATGAAACGAGTTTCGTTTTCATTTTCGTTTTTTCGTTTTGTTACGTAACGAAACGAAAAATGAATTTTGACTCCAAAATGAAACAAAACGACCCAGAACACGAAAAATTTTGTCGACCGCTTCGTTTTCGTTACGGCAAATACATTGAATTGTGCTAAATGGTAATGAAACAGCAATTTTTCGTTTTGTTTTCATTTCGTTACCTAATGAAACGAAAATGAATTTTTTTTGCAAAAAAAACCTCACGAAAACGAAAACAAACCAAAACGGACCCCTAAACGACCAAACGACAAACGAAACACCATTTTTTTGAGTCATGCCCATCTCTAGTAGAGAGTACTCAGGGCCAGCTTTGCAGCTTTGGGTAAGGTGCATAGACCCAGGATGCCCTAGAAGAAGGGAATGGTAAACTACTACTGAATACCCCCTAAAAAGGCTCACTATAAATTAGAATTGATTGAATGGAATGCAATTATGGCGTGCACAGTATGGAGTAGTGGAGAGAGTGATTAATTATTACTTAGAAGGCCTGGCTTCAAATTCCAACTCAGCCATGGAAGCTTAGTGCGGGGTGTGGAACTGGTAAAACCATTATCGTAATTACCATAACTGGACAATGATGGCTCAGTTTCTCTACAAACATTATGTGAGCAAAGAACAGCATTTATGGAGAAAGGGTCTAGGAAATAATCCATGATCATGCTCTTGATGAAGCTCCAATTTATTTCCATGGGCTCCAGCAAGGTATTTTCTTAAGCACTGCTTCTAATGGCAAGTATTCTCCTACCCAAATGTGGGGTGCAAAGAAAATGTGTGACCCTTGTCACCACAACATGCTCCCTGTAGCATGCTCATTCTTATACTAGTTGGGAGAGCTGTCACACAACTGGTCACACAATGGTGAGCCTGTTAGAGGAGAGTGAATACTGTTTTTGTGTGATTTCCCTTCCATTTTACGCTTGGGTAGCAGGAGACTAGCCTGTAGGTCGTGAAAAAATAACAACCTGATACATTTTCTTCCTTCCCCCAGTCATGTAATTCAATTTAGGCAAGTTGTACAAAAACGGAAAGCATACCGCCTGTAAGAATGGACCATGAAGAATCAGATAATATTGATCAAAGCAGAGTTACAAATGCTAACATGTAACACAACTACTTGCAAGGCTGGGGTATACAAACTGTGAGACCTTTGTCATGATACCAGTCCCTCCCCAGAAACCCCAATGTTCTCTAAAATCAAAATGAGAAGAAGTCAACCAGGGCACTTCTGGTTTGGATTCCCCTCTCCACCTTTCTCCTCATCTCTCTCTCTCTCTCTCTCTCTCTCTCTCTCTCTGGCAGTTACTTCACGTCCGTTTTGTCTCTATTAGTGTTGCACTTAGGAGCGGTACAAAAATGTTACTTCACATCCGTTGTGCAACTACTGAATTTTGTCTCGACCACGCCCCTGGAACGGGTGCTAACTGCGACAGTCCTGTACCTGGTGTGGGGTAGGGTTTTCCCTTGTCACACTTTGTTCCCACTTTCTGTTTTGAGACACGACACGGTGTAGTAACGACTGTCATGCAACAATGCAAAAACTTTGTTTTTAATTTGACTCTGCTGCATTGGTGTATGAAATCCTGATCACCAGTAATTTGAAATATCGAAAAAGTTTTCTTAACACACACACACCCCAAAAGGAAAAAGGAAGCTAGACAAATGCTGTGTTTGTCACGGTACAAGACCGTGAGGTAACACTTGTCACAAGATGACCATGGGAACACTGAAACCACGTGATTGCAACCAACACTGTCACGGTACAACACTAGACGCCTTTCTCTCTCTTGACCACAACCCTGTCCATTTTCAATCATATCCATGCTTGATATGGCCCAATGATAGGTCCTGGGGACAAATATTTGCCCCCCTCCCCAGCATGCCCAAGTTTGCAATTCCTGGTGTAAGGAAATACTTGGGCAGATAATGAGAGTGATGTTGCATTTCCAACATAATATAAGGAATGATAATGAAGTCACTGAATTGGCATAACAAGCAACATTTTCCATTTGTGATGGTTCTATTATGTTCATTGCTTTCTATTATTTCCCCCACCCCCTGGAAAGTAATGGAAAGAAATGGGAAAAAATATGGAAAATGCATTAAATAATGCTGTTGAAACCAATAGCGAAAAGGAATGAATGATTTATAAAGTTATTTCCAAGGAAAGCAATGAAGGAATAAATCTTTGCTGGGAAAGAAGGGTGTGAGACAGTAAACTTTTTGTTTGGTTTAAGCAGTCTCTGAATCCCCTGAGTACTGTATTCCTTCATGTGGCAACTGGAGTCTTGTACAAACAGCTGTAAAACACTTGATGACTGTTTTACTCATGTAAAAATGGGGAAATCGCCTCTAATTAATGATGGAAGAAAGCTTCACAAGGATGTAATTCTGCAGAATAAACACCAGGGCAAATGATTTAGTCATAAATACACTTTGCTGACATTTGTATCTGTTACAGGCTTTATGGCATTTTGAGACACTGATATATTGAATTACTACCTTGGCTGTGTGCATTAGCTATCAAACTGCCAAATGGAAGAAGCAGTGCTGCTGGTGGTACTTGCAGAGCAGACTGTAACAATACATACACAGATAAGGCTCATCAGCAATTTTTACAGGCAGAATAGGCTCTGCTTTTCTCTATTAAAATGTGGAGGGACTTTTAGTTAAGAGTCCTTGCATAGAAACACCACAATCATCATAAGCATATCTTGTATGCAGTGTTGGGCTCAGTGTTGACAGATAACCATCAGCTGCTTGCTTTCATCAGTAGTGCGTTTGACTTTTGCTATCACCCTATTACAGCAGAGCTAACAAGAAACTAATTACAAAAAGAGTTGCTTGTAATTAGCTCATTTTGATACAACCAAGGCATATCTACATTAGATTATTGCTGCAGTTTAACAAGGGCCAGTTTACTCCTGTGACATAAGTGCAACTTATAAAATTACTACAGGGTGGTCTTTTATAGTTACTACATGGTGGTCTCACTAAATGGAGGAGGAGGATTATTTTGTGGTTCATGAGCTGTTTCATTGCTAAGGAAACAAGATGTGGAGAATATTGGGGGTTTTATTACAAGCCCACAGTTTGTAACATTCAAGACTGTTTCTGAAAATCCTGACAATGTTTAAAAAATGACAATTTTTTTTAACTTTTGATTTTTAAGAAATTACAAATGATTATGCTAAAATCTGAAACTATAATGAATGGATTTCTTGTGCTGGGGGACATCTCAGTCCAAAATATTTGGAGGCACTCCATTCTTCTAACCACAAACCACCTACATTATAATAGCAAAAAGGGGATGGTGGCTTGGAATTATAATTCATTTCTTTGAAAACATATTATTCTAAGTCCTAGAAGATAGAATTATATAGCTGTTTCACGCGAACAAATTTAGGGTACTGTACCAATAATCCAAACAGCTTCATCGGTCTGTGCAAGTCCAGCCAGCAAAACGTTTCTATCTCTTAAAAAGAAGTCCTTTTCCACCTTGCTCCCCCCCCCATGTTGCTGGCTATCTCCTGGACTTCTGAGAGGACTGGGGCGTGGAACTCTTCCATCTCGTTCCCCCCACCCCTCCCCACGCCGCTGGATGTCTCCTGGACTGTGGAGATTGGGGTGTAGACCTTTTCCATCTTGCTCCCCCCCACCCTCCCCTTCTTGTTGTTGGCTGTCTTCTGGACTGCTGAGGGGATTGGGATGTGGAGCTCTCCCATCATGCTCCCCTCCCTCCCCCCATGTCGCTGGCTGTTGTCTGGACAGCAGAGGGGGTTCGGGGTGCTGAGCCTTCCCCCCTGCTCCCCCCACCCCCTCCCATGTCGCTGGCTGTCAACTGGTTTGCGGAGACCTGTTGCTAAATATCTATGGACAATGGGGATTTTCTTTGTACCATCTGACCGGGCGTTAATAGGTCAGTGACCCCAAAGGTTTCTGGCCATTACCATCTGACCGGCTTCATCTGCCCCCCCCTGTCCCTCCTCCACCTGCCCTGGTTGTTGTGCCCTATGTTATGTATTTTATTTTATTTTATTTTATTTTATTTTTCTTTCTTTTCTTCGTTTTTATTTTATTATTTCTATTATTTCATTAATTGTATTGTTGGCCTGTTTTAAGTGCCACATTTACATTGGCGTGATGTATACTCCCACTTGTATTGTAGCTGTACTGTAGTAATTGTTGTTAGTTGTTGTTGTTGTTTTTTTGTCCCTTTCCTTTGTTGGTCACCATGTTGGCAGGGACCACCATACCAGTCGTGTCGGGCCGTGGGTGGTACGCTATTAGTTGGGGGGTTAGTCGGTTAAGAAGAACTTGGGCCAAGCAACTCAGGCCTGTCCCCTGTTCTGACCCCTCAACTCACTGCCACAAGTCTCGGAGCCATCCCGCCAGCACCTCCGACCTGTCCTGCCTCCTGCTGAATGCCAGGTCGGTCCATAATAAGATCCCCGTCATTTATGACGCCATTGTCGGCAGTGGGGCCGACCTGTCCTGTATTACTGAGACCTGGGTGGGTGCAGAGGGGGGAGCTTCGCTCGCCCAGCTGTGCCCCCCTGGGTTTCAGGTCCAGGGTGTTAGCAGGTCGGAGGGTCGTAAGGGGGGTGGGGCGGCCATTGTATACGGAGATTCTATTTATGTCAGCAGGGCCTCTGAGTTGGTGATCCCAGGGTTGGAATGACTTCATTTATTAGTTGGGCAGTGGTACAGGTTTGGCATTGTGCTCGGTTACCGTGCTCCCCACAACCCAGCACAATCCCTACCGGAGCTCACCGAGTTCATTGTGGCTGCACTCCTGAGATCTCCACGCCTGTTGGTGGTGGGTGATCTCAATGTGCAAGCCGACGATGAGCTGTCTGGTGCAGCTTCGGAATTCATGCAGTTCCTGACCTCCATGAGCCTGTCCCAGCATGTTGTATGCCCAACTCATAGATCTGGACACACCCTGGACTTGGTGTTTACCTCCACCTCAGAGGATTCTTGTCTGAGGGTGCGGGACATTGTGTTCACTCCTGTGTCATGGTCAGACCATCACCTGCTATCTTTCTCTGTGTCAATCGCTGCCCCTCCCCAGGGGGACCCTCAGCCCTTTGTTTGGACCCGTCCCTGGAGACTTCTGGATCCTGATTGATTCTGGGAAGTCCTCGGGGAGCCTCCTGGAGGCCTGGCTGACGATCAGGTCGACACCATGGTAGATCACTGGTTTGATGAAACCTCTCAGGCTGTCGTCCAGATCGTCCCTAGGCGCCTCATCCGCTGCAGAGCTCGCTCCTCACCCTGGTACACCGTGGAGTTGCGAGCGATGAAGCAAGAACAGAAGAGGCTGTAGTGCAGCTGGAGGAGGAACCGGGTTTAGCCTTGGGAAGAGAAGACTGAGAAGGCATATGCTGTTGTTTTGTGCCTTCAGGTTATGTATTTTCCTTCTGAGATTGTGAATTTCATTGGGCTGTCCTGCTCAAAAGTCACAATTTACAGGCTGTTTTTCACAATATTGATTTTCTACCTGGTGTGGCTACTGGAATGTTATCCCTGGGGAGTGTTTTGGGGCTATCTGCATTGGTACTATCAAGTTGGATGGGAGAGATGAATTTTCTTGGACTATCCTACTTGGAACGTACAGCTCCAGCCTGTTCTTTGCAATATCAATTTTCTACCTGGAACAGGTACTATAATGTCATTTCTGAGGATGATTTGTGGCTTGCTACATCTGCCTCATCTAATCACACATGTGTCATGAATTTGGTTTGATTACCCTACTCAGAGGTTTCCATTCCAGGCCATTGTATTCAACCTGGGGTTTTCATTGTATTCCAGGCCATTGCATTCAACCTGGGATTTTATCCCAGGTAGCAGGCTCATGGTTGACTCAGCCTTCCATCCTTCTGAAGTCAGTAAAATGAGTACCCAGCTTGCGGGGGGTGCAATGTGTAGCCTGCACACTGTAATTAAAAAATTGTAAACTGCCCAGAAACTACTTGAAGTGGCATGGGGAGGTATATAAGCAGAACTTTTTTTTTTTTTTTTTTTTTTTGCTTTTTTCCAGTGGGCTTCAGGGCAATAAATGGTTAATAAGGGACTTATAGTTTTTTAGAGTTGGGTTCTAAAATGTTGTTCTGATGTTTGTCCATTGTGTCCTACTGTTTCTGGCATAACATTTTATTAAGAAATCCCTGTTCCATCTAACTTTACAATTATACAGCTTGCCCCAGGCCACACAGGTTGTCTGTACTTGCAGGAGGCACAGTAGGGAATTGAACTCCCAACCTCTGCCTCCAAATTCCTAAACAACTGAGATATCCAGCCAGCTCCTTGGGTGCCTCAATATTCATTCTCTCCCTCTATCTCCCCATCCCACCCCTTGCTTTACTTTTGCAAACCCCCTCTGAAAATTTACAGTAACATTCTAATTGAAAATACATGAAAGAATCAAAGAGGCCAGTGTGGACTGAAGATATCTTCCAATTCCTGATTCATAGAAGCAATATTTTACAAGATTTAAAAAAGGAGCAGGCTAATTATCCCCAGTGAATAAAAGAGGATGGCCTGAAGGAAGGGGAGCAATGATCCACAGAGACTTTGTAGGCCATATTGGAATGCTTGTGCTGTCTCCATGTTAATTGCCACAATTTCACCACATTTACATGCTACAAAGCTCTAGTTTTCTTCTTCCTGGCTAACTAGCAGAGTTATGGCTTGTTTATGCTGGTCTATAAGAATATATCTCAGTTAAGAGTTGCTTTTGCTCACTGGGTGAAAGGTTACAGTAGCCTTTATTCTTAGGACTTCACCAGAATAAACACAGTTTCTGGAAATAAAAGGAGTAGACAATTAAGAGAAAAAGACCAACTATTTATTCTAAGACAGATTTGCCTCAACCCAGATCTAGCAAACTAGCATAATTTATGAATGCATTTGGTCAGTTGGGAGGTATCATACATGTATTCTCGAAAGCTTTCACAGCCAGGATCTGATAGGTGTCCTGAATTTTTGGGTTGCTTGGCCGTGTTCTGGAAGTTTTTCTTCCTGACGTTTTGACAGAATCTGTGTTGGCATCTTTATTCATTAGTTGCTGTCCACAGAGTGAGGAAGAAAAACTTCAAGAACATGACCAAACAGCCCAAAAAACTCACATCAGCTATGGTATCATAGATGTTTGCATGTTTGTTATCTCAGGCATGTAGTACTGAATTATTTAAGTACCTGGGGGGGGGGGGAGATAATGTTTTAAGAGAAGGAAACACACATTTCCTTTATTATAGCAGCAGCAGCAGCAGCAACAACAACAACAACATTTGTATCCCTCCCATCTGGCCAAATGGCCACTTAAGAAATGGTTTGACCATTTGGCTACTAAAATACTGCCGAAAAGTTTCTGAATTTTACATGATGTAAAAGCCACTCGTGGTGTTACTTATGTTTGCAACCTGTTGGAATAAAAATACGATATTGTTGCCTAAAGCTGACCTCTCCAATTTGTGTAAGCAATAACCAGTCATGACCCTTAATTTTGGGGGAAGATATTTTGGCCACAACTTTATTGGTTGCACATAAGCAGTACTCTGGCTGAGTCATTGGGTCTTATCCAGCACATCAAGGAGCCTGCCTGCCTCTTGATGATGCCGCGTTCCCTGCCAACGTTTTGGGAATGCCTGCACTGGTTTTAATTGAGAGTTCCCCTGGGGTGTCCACCCCAATGGTAAGCCATGTCCATTATTCCATCGACAGGACCCCGAGGGGCGTAGGCCCCAGTGGTGGCCTGAGTCACTGACCCCTTCCAGAGGTCTTCGGCTGTCCACTCCTGATTCAGCCCATGGCCCATTCTACATGACCTTGTCAGTTGTTTTATGTGATGCAGGTTCTATGCTGCTACTTTAACCGCATGCATCTGTCCCAATGGCTGTAAAACCACCAACACTCACAAGTTGTGACATTCAAGCCACTCGTGGTGTTATTTATGTTATTTATGCTTTTACAACCTGTTGGGATAAAAATATAATATTCTTAACAGAAAGGCACATCTAATCTGACTGGCGAGATTTTGTTTGCTATTTTGCAGATGTTTAACGTTAGGGGCGTGTTTATCATAATTTCTCTTAATGCTTTTGAAGTTATGTGTTCCCCTCCTGTAACCTTTTAGGATGCAAGAGCGGGATACGCAACCTCAGAAGGATTAAAGGAAATAAAACTGTGCAAAAAGGATGTAGAGCTTGTGTTTCCACAGACAAAAATTCACACAAAACTGTAGAATTCCCAAATCAAATTCCATATTCAGACCATCAAAACTCATGACAGCTTGTGCACATCTTGCAATGTCTGTCCGTCCTCTGCTCTTAGAGAAAGCAAAGCAAAACAAAACAAAACAATCACTGAGTGCACCAAAGCTTTACAATGACACTGTTATTATTAAACAAAAAAGAAAAGGTTGCAAATTATTAATCCTTAGCATCCTTACTTGGAAGCTCTTGTTTGAAAGGAATGTTGTGTGGTGCCAGGAGAAAGAATAGAGGCTCACAGTTTCTGGGAACTGTTGAAGACATTGCCCCTATAAAAACCTGTAACTTTGGGTACTATAAACTATTAGCTGAAATTGCTGATCTAACAATAAGAGTGGGCAAAGCAGCTACCTTTGGAGGGATCATAAGAGCAATATTAAATATGAATAGCATTAAAGGCAATTAACTTGTGTTTTAAAAAAAGTCATCTGGGCTCAGATTTATTTTATTCTCTGCAAGCGACACAAACACATAAATTCCCCCCCCCTCTTTCTGCTTACAGATCACCATAGCGTGGGAAAGACTCAAGCTGCGGGTATCTAACCTGGGGATTTATTCTGCAAATCTGATTACCTCCATATGATGGACGTGTCCACTTGGAAGGAAATGGAGGTGGCACTGGTCAGTTTTGACAACATTGACGAGGTAGTGGAAGATCCCTGTTTTTCAAACGACCTCACAGCTGCTGGCCAGTCGCACAAGGGGCGTCCCAGCTGTGCTAGCCTCCTGTCCAACTGGAAGATCCTCATTAACAGTGAGAACACCAACAATGAAAGCATATTCTCCAAACTGTCTGCTGAGTTCTGTGAGCAGCTGGGGGCAGAGAATGTGGGCATGGATGAGGGTGACCAAAGAATCATCATCAACATTGCTGGGCTAAGGTTTGAGACACAGCTCAAGACTCTTAATCAGTTTCCAGAGACTTTGCTGGGAGACCCTGAGAAGAGACTACACTACTTTGATTCAATGAGAAACGAGTATTTCTTTGACAGAAACAGGCCAAGTTTCGATGGGATACTGTACTACTATCAATCTGGAGGGAAAATCCGGCGCCCAGCCAATGTTCCAATAGATGTCTTTGCTGATGAGATTACATTCTATGAGCTGGGTGAAGAAGCCATGGATCAGTTCAGGGAGGATGAAGGCTTTATTAAGGACCCCGTTACTCTTTTGCCAACCAATGACTTTCACCGACAATTCTGGCTGCTGTTTGAATACCCCGAAAGCTCCAGTGCAGCCAGAGGTGTGGCTTTGGTCTCAGTCCTGGTGATTGTCATCTCTATTATCATTTTCTGTGTAGAGACCTTACCTGAGTTTAGGGACGAGAGAGAGATCAAGGCCATGAAGGAGGAAGCTAACAATCTGACTGATGCCCTCCTGGTTTCTAATACTTTCACAGATCCATTCTTTGTCATTGAAACAGCTTGCATCATCTGGTTCTCATTTGAGCTCTGTGTCAGATTCATTGTTTGTCCCAGCAAGGCTGAATTCTTCAAGAATATCATGAACATCATTGACATCGTCTCCATCATTCCGTACTTTGTGACCCTCCTTACTGAGCTGATTCAGCACAGTGAGTTAAACGGTCAGCAGAACATGTCCTTGGCCATCCTCCGGATTATACGCCTGGTCAGGGTCTTCCGTATCTTCAAGCTTTCCCGGCACTCCAAGGGACTACAAATCCTTGGACAGACCCTTAAGGCCAGCATGAGGGAACTCGGTTTGCTTATTTTTTTCCTTTTCATAGGGGTCATACTGTTTTCCAGTGCTATCTACTTTGCAGAGGTGGATGAACCGCAGTCACATTTCTCCAGCATACCTGAGGGCTTCTGGTGGGCTGTGGTTACCATGACGACTGTTGGCTATGGAGACATGTGTCCTACCACCCTGGGGGGAAAGATAGTGGGAACTCTATGTGCTATTGCTGGGGTGCTCACCATTGCACTCCCTGTGCCAGTCATTGTGTCCAACTTTAACTATTTCTACCACAGGGAGACTGAGAATGAAGAGAGACAAATATTACCCAGGGAGGTAGAGAGAATACTATCCAGTGTGGTTACAGGGAATGGGAGTATGGACTCCCTGAACAACACAAATGAACACTATTCTCAAGAGAAGACTAAAAAATATTGATCAACCCTAAAAGCTCTGGAGGCTCTAGCTACAATGACATGTCTACACTGTGTATCTCTCTCTCTCTCTCTCTCTCTCTCTCTCTCTCTCTCTCTCTTGTTTTTTTTTTAAACACAAATTCCTTTTGGATTTTCAGCCTCTCATTTTTGCTATCTGATTTCTTGTGGCTTTTCAAATAAATGGATTATTTCTTACCTCTCTTTCCTGATTCTCTGTCTCTTTGTACAATCAAGTTCTATGTTCTTAGAATGTTGTTCTTTTGTTTCTCTATTTTGTCGTTAATACGTATTTTCTTTTGTTAGAATTTATGAGCAGTGTTTCATTTCTTGCTTTAAAACAAGTACTAACTGGAAGTCTTCTTCTCCCGAGGACACACTGGGTTGTACATTATTTGCATGCCATTACACAAATGGGTTTATGGCCTACAAATTACACCTTCAGGGGTGAGCCTTGTTTTCATCACTCATTGTTCACAGTCAAAAATGAGGGAATAAGCTGACCATAGTGCCAAAATTGGGTTGATAGCTACGACTCCCTGAAACAGGAAGCACCTCTTCAGTAAAATACATCCTTCTGTGTTTCTTGTTGACCTGCCTCTGTTTCTTGTTGGTGGCACGTAGGAGGCACTCTGCATATGCTTGTAATGGTTCTTGATTTCAGTATTGTTTCTGTTGTTCTACTGTAATAATTAATGAAGTTACCGTGAAAATGCCATGTGATTATTGCACTTGGCAAAAACTGTCTTTTTCATCCAGAAGAGAATTTTTGCACATTTTTTAAAAAAGGAATATGTACTATGAATGTTTTTCATTATGGCTAGAAAGAAGACATGGGATTCAAATATAGAATGAGGATTAAAAAGTACAATTTCTGTTCCATTATTATAATTTTGCATACATATCATCCCATGATGCATTATGAGTCATTTTGTAATTGTGATATAGGCAGAAGTTTCTGAGAATACAGCCAGCTGCAAAATTGTTCCATTCAGCTATATAATTGCTAGTTGACTGAGCTTTTATGTTGTTTAGATTTTTCTTTTTGCTTAAAGAAACAGACAACGATATCAGTATTCACAATATTAACCTGTATCTGTGGAACTGAATTGCTAAGGTCAGTTTTAAAAAACCACAGTGCAAATCTGCAAGGTAATTTTAAAATACGGTATGTATCAACAAAAAGAAATACAGTATACAGGCTTTAAAATAAAGCATATACAGTACTGCACTCTTAAATGAAACTTAGGGTTTAAAGTTTTTCACAACTTAGTTTAAAACATATATGTGTATATAAACTCTAATTGACTTATAGCACACATTACTTGAGTGTCAACTCCCCACTAGTGTCACTGAAAACCCTCAGCTGTCCAAACACAGTGGGATAAGTATTTGAAGTGTTTCAAAGTTGAATCTATATCCAGGATAATGATCTACAGAGAAGCAGAAAGTGGAAAGATTCATAAAATTAGATTACAGCAATGTTTTCAAAGAAGCTGAAGCAGGAGGAAGCTCAACTAAATTCAGTGGGAAGGACTTCTTGGGTGACATGTATAGGTTTGCACTGTGGGTCAGATCAATGGAGCAAAACCCACTGCGCTGGTTTCAGACAGAATTTAAATGTTTTATTTGTTTATTTATGTAATCAATTTCTATACTACACCATCTGACCAAGGGTCACTCTGGGTGGTTTACAAAAGTTAGAACATTGGCAATACAAAAATAATACAATCAAACAATATACAACATAAACAAATATAAGAGTTTTATGCAATCAAACATAATTAAATCTAAAATAAGCCAAGAATAAGAAATCGAATACAGTACAAACCAATAAAGGAAAATTAAAATATAAAAATATAGTATACTCTGCTATATGAGCATTTGGCTATGTATGCCTTATTTTAAAAAGATTTCCTGCTTTAATTAATTAAAGGGGAACAAACTTGTAGAATCCAATTGCAAGGTCCATCTCTTTTGTTTTACTGTTGAATATTGATCTTTTTCTTCAGTATTTCTAGGCATGTTTTTGTTCTGATACACCTAACTTCTCATCCATTTCCAGCCTCACTTTTGCTGCTTCCCCAGCCTATTTTCATCTGTATTCCTTGCTATCTTGCTGAGCTTATTTACCGACTCATATGGTCCTCCTTTCCACGGTCCTTGCAGTCCTATATACTCTTGCCCAGTCAAATAAATGCTAGTATACCCAATGAGAGTTTACTTTTTGATTATACAGGATTGCATTGTCAGTCAGTCACAGACACTCTTTGACACCTTTGTATTTCCCTTTGATAGATTCTTATTGCTTTACATTTCATTCCATTTTTAGTATTTCTCTTTTGCTACTAATCTTCATGCATTTCCCATAAATGTGCACTTATTTCTTGCAAGAACTACAGACATGTGACATCAGGTTAAACTAATCATGCAAAAGCATATACCAGCTTTTGTGTTTCCCACAATTTTGGACAATGAGGAATTACTTTGATTTGCACCAGACCCTTTATGAGAGAAGCAGTAACTTCAAGAGAAACTTGAAACTTTGGAATTTTATAAAAACAGTTAAAATTCTGAACCATTCCTATTCTCATTTGGATGTAGTCAAACAAGTTTCTCCTCACAAAGCACAGACATAGGAAATAATAGCAAAAACTTTTTTGTGGATAACATTTCAGGAAAACAAGTGTTTTCTCCTATTAGGTTTCCGCTCTTCTGCCTTCTTGCTTTCACATTCTTTGTTTATTCATTTAAAATATGTTTACCCCCGAGTTTCTCCTCAAAAAGACAAAGGAGGAAGGCAATGGCACATCCTTCAACCCGGGATCCTAAACTTAGTTAATATTTTAATATACACAGACAGAATGTGTTATATAGGTGTGTGCTATGCATGCAAATTATGCCAAGAAGTTTTATGGATGTTCTATCCTGCCCCCATCCCAGGACAAGAAAAACTCAATTGCCTCAAGGCTATGGCCACTGACTTGGACTTGGGTCTGATTAAACACTGAATGTGCTTTAATGCAGTCCGTCCTTGTACAGACCCTATTGATGTAATGACTGGCTTGCATAAAGGCTCCCTGAAAATTGTGGATATGCTGATTCTTCCCTTGCTCCTAAATAACTGATCAAGTATAGCCCATGATCATGCATGGGATCAAACTGTCTGAAACACTGTAACTGATTTGAGGGGGGGGGACTCAACTCATAAGCATCACTGGACAGACATTGAAATTCAGCCCTTGATGGTGACTGCAAGTGATCTTGTATGGGTCACACATGATTATATGAATACCTAGCTTTGGGAGAGAAGTAAAGTGGAGGGAAGAGCAGCACAGATTGGTCTCTAACTGACTGAATATGCTTCTAGTCCTGAAATGTGAACCTGGAAAATGAAACAGGATATTGGAGTTTCCAAGAACACTTCAGCCTGTTATCAGAAAACATGAGAATTCAGGCTCCTAAATCTGGGCTGAGCTGGGGTGTGAGCTCTGGCTTGCCTCTTCAATGTCTCCTTTTATTTCTGATTATAACCAGAAAACATATCCATTCCATATGAGAGCCTTTTTCCTCTAGGAAGCCAGTTCTTCCCCTCCCAGTTGCTATGACAACCATGAGAAGGTCAATTAGAGAACGCTGTGCATCTAGGGATTATCTGTCAGATTTTAACATTCGGCCTGATAGATAAACAGTTTTTCCTCATTTTTTTACCAGTTGACTGTTAGTAACTGGCTATACTTAATAAGGGGGAAAAAAGTCTTCTGTTATACAACTTCCTCCAGAAGTATGTACTGTAGCTTTGTTTTATCCTGGTGCCATTCAAACAATTGAAATTTCAAAATGTACACCTTTCAAAATGTACAACTGTGCTTTTCTGAGGAGAAAAAAAACTTTCTGTATAATAATTTTATACTGGAAGCAAATATGCAAAGGTCAGATTAATACTGAAAGCTGAATGAATATCTTCGATACCAACGATTGCCAATGCCTTGACCCCTTTGGTATTTTTGGATCATCGTGAATTGAATTAAACTGCTGTTCTGATTATAGAAGTACAGAAATGGACACGTCCTGTTCAGATACCACCACCACCCAGCCACAAAGACTGTGCATGTTTATGGCACGTACATAACAGAATGTACATTACAATGTATTACATAAATTAGTCCAGAGAATATCCCACAAGGCACCTAACGACACTACATTTTCAGGGAAGCCTCCCGTGGCTCCTCTCTATACTCCCTCTACAATTGTTGAAGAGTGAAGTTCAGGCATCTCAGTTATAACTCACCCACAATGTCCCCCTTTAGGAAAGTGTCCTTTAGTAACTGTCTTGGAAAAAACCAATCTTCAGGAAATGTGGAGAGATTGTAGAGGAGAGTCAGAGGATGCTTCTATGGAAGTTCTGTGTCTCTGGGTACCTTGTGGGAGGGGCTCTTTGGGAATGAATAACTTCCCCAATCTTAAAGAGATGGTAGAGAAGAGTCAGGGGGAGTATCACTGCAAATTTGGTGTCTCTAGATGCCTTGAGGGCCATTTTATAATCCAATAAGTTGATGAATCAAAAATCACTAGTAATTTGTCAATTCTTATTCATTGGGAGCACAGTATGAATCCATATGAATGCAAATTGACAAATTAGTGATTTTGGACAAATTTTGCAAATCATTTTTTAAAAATCCGTGCCCTCTCTACTTTCTGAAGGTTATGTAGAAACGGATGTGTCTCCTCTTTCAGAAATAGTATTCCTTTGACATCCCCTCTACTGGTTTAAAAAAAAAACAGCATTTATTAGCTTAACTTACTATACATTGGGTTCTTCATGCATAGACTCACCACCAAGTGTTAACAATATGGTGTGACTAAGATCTAAGGGAGGTATACAAGTTCAGTCCTTACTATTGGGCAAAGTAAGACAGCCTCCAACCTTCCTTCTTAAGATACCTTGTCTCCCCCACCCCCCTTTGTGGAACACTGGTTCTGCTGCCCTTAGGTTATGTGGATGGCATATCCCACTGCTAGTGTTGGAATATGGTTCAACCACCAGTCTATTCAGAGTCTGTACATTGAATGGAGCCCCAATTAGGAAAGGTTCTTGCCCTCTATCCCAGGTGGCAAAATGTCTCAGGCTGCCCCTTGAATTACTTGACTGCCTGCTTGTACTATCATCTGTATCTACATTCCAACAGTACCTCAGAAGAATAAAACAGGATTAACAAAGCAAAGTAAAGTGTTCTGCTTATATACCGCCCCATACTACTACAAGTAATCTCTGGGTGGTTTACAAACAAGTACCAACTTTTCAGAATGCAGAATACCTAGAATAGAATTATTAACAATCAGTTGAAAAGAATAAATGTTGTAGTAGGACAACTGGAGTAGGAAGTAAAGAAGGAAGGGAATGAAGAAGGGGCTCTCACACTCTTTCAGCCCCAGGGCTCAATGACATGCTTTCCGGGCAGCAGTAGTTATGGTGGCCTCAGCCTCAAACTAGATGAATTTTTTTGAAAATAAAATGCAGGCAGAGGAAGACGGTCTTAAAGACTGCATTGTTGAACATCATCTACCCAGTTGCTGTCTTCACACTTTCTCCCTCAGGCAGGAAAGGATGTCTATCTCTTTTTTGAAGGTGACTCCTCCCTGGACACATCAGCTGGCTGTCCCTTGGGCCTCACTTCAAAAATGCAGTCGGCTTCTGGACTGAACACCGGCCACCTTCAATCCCTGACGGAGGGTCTCCAGAGGCGAAAGTAAGATAGCTGAACCAGGTATGGAATACTGGCACAAATCTCAAGAGTTTTTATCTTTAACCTCCGCTGGTGAATCTGACTTTTGCTGTATCCCATATTATAGCTTGTGTACTACTTAACTGATATTCTCAAATTAGATGTTTAAGCACTGCTGTTGAAATAGGTCTGTCTCAAATTGGGATGGACGTTGTGACTAGAGATGGGCGCGAATCCAGCTGTGTTTCACCACAGGTGCTGCACGTTCCCTCCCCCACTCCCCCCCGCCAACTCACAAACCATTGCACTCCACCTACTGTAAGTCCTCCTTCTCCGGCAGCACACCAGGCCAGGAAAGAGGGCGTTCACCCTGGCCTTCTCCACCTGCCCTGGTAGTCAACCAATCAGTGGCTGTGCAGGAAGAATCCCTGCCCCGCTTCCCCACCTGCATGTTCAGCTGCTGGAAGAGGTCGGGCAGGGCAGCCTGGGCTCCTACCCAGACTGGTGTGCCACTGCAGAAGGAGGGCCTGGGCAGCACACAATATAGATTGTGAGTTGGGCAGCCAGCTGAGTGTGGTGGGATGAGGGAAACCAGAGGTGCTACATGGCCAGATTCCTACCAAGAAGCACAAATTCATGCTCACCTGTAGCTGTGACATCTGCCCTACAATCCCATCCCCTTAATTCAGTGCCATTCTGCTCCTTGCAGCTCAGGTTTCCTTTATGCCAGGCATGTCCAAACTTCGGCCCTCCAGATGTTTTGGACCACAACTCCCACAGTCCTTTGCCATTGGAAATACGAGCTTGGAATTCTGGGAGTTGTGGTCCAAAACATCTGGAGGGCCAAAGTTTGGACATGCCTGCTTTAGGCCAGTGGTTCTCAGCCTTGGGTCCCCTGATGTTCTTGGACTGTAACTCCCAGAAATCCTGGCCAGCACAGCTAGTGATGAAGGCTTCTGGGAGTTGCAGTCCAAGAACATCCGGGGACCCAAGGTTGAGAACCACTGCTTTAGGCCAATTCACTTATTTACCCTTGAAGAAAGCACACATGAATCCAGATTGAATGGGTGCTAATAATTAATTGCTGGTTAGACAGGCTGATTGGCTAAAGGCTTAGAAACACAAGTTTAGCCCTTCTTCTGGAAACAGGCTGTGCAGTTAAGTAGTATGGTCCGTTTGTTCTATAGGGATGGAGACTTTCTGGTTTGTGGAGCCAGATGTGGCTGACCCACAAGCTGCTATCACTCATGAGTGTTTGGTTATGAGACAGTATTTAAACATTAATTGCAGAGATTAACTGTGGTTTGCAAGGAGATAAACTATTGCATAGAGTCGAGCTGTGCTTTGCAAGCAAGACAGCTATTTCAAAGGGACTGGCCCTGAAGAAGAGGCACAGAACTGAGCTGTGATTTGTAGAATGGATGGGAAAATTTTGAAATTTGTCAGATTCTTATCTGGGTCTGCCACTCTGCCCTTGTCCCACACTGTCCCCTCCACACATCCACTGTGGAATGCATTCCCCTGCCAAGCATAATATATTCCATTCTGTTAGCATCCTTTCTGTTGTGATGGATGTGAATTAGATAGCGGATGATAGAATCAAATTAAACTTACCCTTTTCAAATTTGAGATGGGATATTTACTTAGGTTGATACTTCACATCAATCTCATTGCTGTTTGCGGTCCCATTTGGGACCGGTACGAGGTAATCTAACCACATGTCCATTGCAGGACGAGGGGAGTTCATCCCAACCACACTTCTTATTCCGAAACGAGTGGTGAGTGGCCGTGAGGTAAGGCTCGTCATGCAATGTGCCATTCTCCATCTAGTGGCAGGAGTGTGAAGTGCCATTCGCCAGAACATTCCCATGGAGTCAGCAATGCAGTGCAGAGAGATTAAAAGACAAATGCCTCAAACTTAGCTCCATAACACATTGAAGGCAAGGCTTCGGAGAATCGAAATATCAAAAAAATTGAAGGTTGGGGCCGGAAAAAAAAAACCTAGAACAAAGGCATGGAATTTCACATCTCATCACGGAAGAAGGATGTGCAGTAACGGGCATGCCGGTATCATCCATCACGCCCGTGCGTACATAGGAACAGGGACAGAACCGGAAGAAGACCATGTGACCACGACCGACATCAACACGCAACGAACTTCCTCCCGGGACGAGAATGGACGTGAAGTAACCGTCTCTGTCTCATTAATCGAGCCAAATGGTAGTCTTTTACCAACTGAGTGTTTCTTGAGCCTTAGATCTACCATCAGGAATAGCAGATGTGTGACATGGAAGACTAATATATTATCATGGCAGTTCTGCCTAGTGATCAGCATACCAGCTACTGAGATTTCATGGACCTTGCAACATCCTCATAGCCAGACCTTTGTGCTATCACAAGAGCTGGATAAATAAGGATCAGGAATGGAGGTAGAGTAGAGCCACATGATACTGATATGGATGTGAACTTGTTCTCAGTTTAAAACCAAGAAAAAGGACCCTCTTTTTTTTCTCCTTGTGTTGAGATTTTTTTTTTGTCTAAGTTTTTATTTTCTGTTTTCAGTAATCTCACAGGAAATCTTGTGGAATGTTTCATTATAAATTCCAAACTGTGTAAGAATTATTACACTTCCTGTGCAAAATGGCTTCCTCCTGTGCTCCCTGAAAAGGGTATCGAGCCCCACAGGAGTTGGCAGTTTCTTGTGCAAAAGAGGAGGGAGTAGAGTGGGGAAATGAGACTGGGGGGGGTCTTGTTTTCATGGGAAGCTGGGAAATCTTACTGGGGCAGGGAGAAATCTCAGCAAGCAGTCTTGGGCATGGCTGGGAACAATAAATCATTCCTGTTGTCTCCACATCCCTAGAAATGGGTACAAGGAGCATATAGAATAGATAAGTGAGTCTGACAAACTAGATAATATAGCCATCTAGATCCAGGGTAGGAAAATGATTCTTTGGTAGCAGGGGGGAAAGTAAAGTGTATACAGTGCTGCAGTAGTTGCTGGTCGGTACTAATGTTAGGAATTGCATACTGCTTACTTATGGCATACAAAACATACTGGAAAATGTCCAGGTCCTGAAGTGCTGCTTGTGTAGGGCTCGTCACCACGACACTGGGAGTCTACCACCCCAAGCTCTGTACTGGTGCTGTCTGAGCTTGTGCAAGAAGCAGGGTCATGAGTTTCACTTTGCTTCTTGCCTTTTTCTAAATGGCACAATATGTCAGAGTGATTGAACTGACTGTCCTCACAACAGTCCCCTGGCCATGCTTCCAGCTTTTCAATGTGCCAGCGGTGTGTATTCACAAACATATTCATGCTGAGCCAATAAGCTCTAGTACCATCTGGGAAGGGGTGCTTGCCCAATCTTTAAAGGCACATCTCATACCAAGTTTAAACTTTCTCCTGAACTACTGACACTTGCCCTGAAATGTGTCCATCCATCTGGAGACTTAATAGAGAAGTATAGCAATTTAGCTAGTGTGCTGAAACCTTTGTAACCCAAGTGTTAACCGTTTAGGAGCAAGCTATTGTCCAGTTGTGTAGCAATGTGGAATGAAAGCTCAAATCTGAAATAATCCTATGGGTTTAAACAACTTCTCAAAACTAATTTACCTTCAGAATTCTGAACGTCTTTCAGTATAATAAGCTGACACTTTACTTCTCTATAACAGTTACATTCAGCTTGTTGATGCCCTCATTACATGCTGTAATGATCCTTTAGTGTATTTTCAGAACAAGCTTCCAATTTCTGCTTTTCTCTCCTATTTCCTCCCTTGCCACTCAGAGTTCTTAGGCTGCACACCATTGGGGTATCTGAAAAGCAATAAACTTTAGGCAACAGGAAATCGTAGCTCTAGGTCTGTGGTTAGATGTACCATTGAAAACAGATAGGATAAATGTTACTGCCTCCTTCACACCACAGCTCCCTCACCAACCAACCATCCATCCATCCATCCATCCATCCATCCATGGAAAACACTTTTACTATTCCTTTCTCTTTAAAAGGACCCAGGGTGGTTTACATCATTAAAAGACATTATTTAAAGCTACCATACTGTGGTCACCTTATGCAAGTGGACTCACTTGAAAAAGCAATTATTCTGGGATTTGGTGAGTGGTAAAAGACGAAGGGACACTCAAGAGCTCACTGGCTTGACACTATCAGAAGGAACATTGGAATGACTGTGGTGGAACTCAAAGAAGCTGTAAGAGACAGAAAGGCATGGGCAGCATTGATCTACAAAAGTAACCAAGAACCGGATACAGCTGAATGGATAAATGAAAAAGAAGAATTTAAAGCTAACAACAGTATTTAGCAGATAGTAAAAAGATATAAATACCACATCAGAAGAACAAAAACAAACAAACAAACAAACAAACAGGTGACACAAAAAACACATTGAACTCAGTAAGGTACAAAATCAATTCCAAAACCCCACTCAGGACTGAAGAAAAAGGCATTTGCCTGCTTGCGGAAGGAAAGAAAATATGCAGCCACTCTTAGCCTCCTATCAGAAGGAACTGGAATGTCTGGGAGCAGCAGCAGAGAAGGCCCTCTCATGTGCTCCCACTAAATACACCTATGAAGGTGATGGGAGCAAGAGAAAGCCCCCTCCTACTGATTTTAACACTTGAGCAGGCTTATAAAGAGAAATGCTGTCCTTGAAATTGGTTGGGTCCAAGCCATTTAGAGCTTTATAGGTTGGAACCAACACCTTGAATTCAGTCTAGAAACTGATTGGTAGCCAATGGAGCTTCTATAACAGGTTATGTAATTCCCTATAACCAAGTCGAGTCAACAATTTGGCTGCTGTATTTTGGACACTTTCCAGACACGTTCCATAGGCAGCCCTACATAAAGAGCATTATAGTAATCTGGGTGGGATGTAACTAAGACATGTCTCACCATGACCATATCAGAACTCTCCAAGAGTGGGGACACCATAAGCCAGCAGCCAGGGTGTGAAACAGGATTCTGTTTATACCATCTTCTGAGTTGTCTTCTCCAGGAATGACTCCACCATAGAAAAATGCCTCCGAGTCTCATCACAGAGAGACAGGCCAAAAGTATATCATGATCAATGGTATCAAAAGCTGCTAAGAGGTCCAGTAGAACCAACAGGGACATACTTGCTGTCTCCAGTTCCTGGTATAGATACTCCATCAAGGCCACCAGAGCAGTCTGCATTTTATAACCAGCCTTGAACCTATATTGAAATGGATCTATAGCATATGTCTTGTCCAAGAACCCCTGAAGCTGATATGCCACAACTCTGTCTAGTACCTTGCTAGTGCCTTGCTCAAGAATGAAATATTACACTCACTGAACAAGAATGAACTACACAGGATCCAGTCAGAGCAGATCTGAGCAACTGTGCCTGCAAAATGCTGTGCAGATTTTTGACAGTGAGCTACAATGTTGTGTGCATTCTTTTCCTTTGTGCCATTATGAAATAATCTCTTGACCACTTCAAAAAGCTCCACTGGATGACTCTGTGCAATTGTACAGAGCTACCACCTGAATGGTGGTGGTGGTGGTTGTTACATGTAATCATGTTTTCCCTGACTTACGATAACCCCATCAATGACAGGATGCCAAAATGTCATGTCGTCAACAATCCTGCACAGTTTTTGGGAAACTCAGGACCACGGCTTCTATCTCATATTTGGTCTTCCTCTTTTCCTTTTGCATTCAGTTTTTTTAATAGCATTACTGCCTTTTTCAGCAAGTCATGTCTTCTTGTGATGTACCCACATTATGACAGCTTCAGTTTCTAGGACCTACATCTTAGTCTAATAAGGGAATTTCAAAGTGTCAGGGAAGCTGAGAGCAATGCTATTAGGAGGTTAGACTCCATTATTAGGCTGGACTTCTTGTGCAGTCACCCAAGTTGGAATGGCCAAAGATGAGACACCAGATCAAGATGCAGCAATCCTCTTTAGAATTAAGGGATGGGTCAATCAAAGATAATGGATAGTCCCAATGGTGATGGGGCCAAATAAAATTATAGAGAGCAGCTACTGGGAAGCAGTGGTAACCGAAGGTGATGCTGGTGGTTGATCTTTAATAGACATGGATACTGATACTCAAGCTTACTCTTGTTAGCACTGCACAGAAACAAACTATTTCTGGTTAATCCTTAACACTAAAAATCCTGTGGTGAAACCAACTCTAGAGGTCCACAGTAACAGACTTCACTCCTCCCCAATTTTCTTGTACTAGCTTTATACTTAGGAGTTAGGAAGGTTACTCAGTGCCAGAGAGAGAGAGAGAGAGAGAGAGAGAGAGAGGAAATGCACCATGAAAAAAGGGACTCTTTAGCTGAGTGGCTAGCTTATTTCCCCATTAAAATAACAGTTTGTCTTGCTTTTGGGGAAAGCTAAGGGAATTTCTGCCTTAAACCACTTTGAGTGCCACTATCAGGAAAAAAAAGTAGCATAGAGTTGCAATAAGTAAATAAATAAATCTCTATCATTATTTTTGCTGAGACAGTTTTGTTTTTAAAAGTACACAGTAAATTCAAGCCTATCAGCCATCACAAAAGGCCACAATTGCATGCTTTTGTAATGGTCAAATCCACACAAACAGGAAAGCACTCAAAACACCACATGAGGTAACTAAAGGAGGTGACTGATTTCACAAAAGGAGAGTGTGATACAGAAAGCAAAATTTACAGACAGTGTTCTCTGATGAGGCAACATCTGCTTAACAGTAAAGGCTTTTGAAATACAGAAGGATGCAGCTGAATCAGAAGTAAAAATTCTCCTAATTTGTTTTTAAAACGTTGCTTAAAAATAGTCTTTCTGTGGTCAGACCACTGTTGAATAAGAAAAGAATGACGAGTTTTGTCCAGAATTGTCCTACTTTTCGGCTGGGGCAGAGGGAGAAACTTTTGTTATATACTATGTGACATAGCTTGACAAATTGACCTGTCAATTGGTTCTTTATTATGAGACAACCTTCCTGAGAGAGGAATGACCTTGAGTCCTCCACTCTCTGGTTCTTTTAAATCACAATCCCCCTCATCACCATCTGTTTTGTATGCTGGGATATATGGTTCAAAGCATTTGGAAGGCACCAACTTGACAAAACCTGACACTGGTTAATATTACTCTCCCCAGAAAGATATATTTAATAATAAAAGATTGGAGTTTGAATGCTATGATTTGTTGAAGTTTTTTATTACACAAGTCTGCTCTCTATCAAATTCATATCTAAATGAATATCTATCTGTCTGCTCTACCCTACAAATTTTGTTTTTATGTGTTATCAAGAATTTACTGACTTGGAGTATCCTATTAATTTATGACCTCAAAAGATCTTATCATTAACAACTCTACTCTGGACCAGCAAACTAAAGTTATTTAAAATAACTTCATATGTTTCTTCTGTGAGTAGAAAAACAGGAATGGAAGTAGAAGCTGCAGAGGGTTGCAAGTGGATGATTTTGTTGTCTGTCTCTCATCGCATAAATTTCTATGAATGAGACAGTGATTGCACAATAGAAATTTGGTATCTCTTATGTGTTACTAAACAGCCCCCTGAGACAGTTCAGGCTTGATTTGCACTAGGGCCCTTTTTCTCATCTTTCTAGCAGCCCAGATTATCTCTGTTTAATACTATTATTAGTCACATGCATGCAACCACCTATGCTGCCTTTCCTCCACTGACTCCAAAGTACCATCCCTGGCTCTCTTTACACTACTTGGTTCTTGTAACAACCCTGTGAAGTAGGTTAGGTTGTGAAAGTGTGACTGATAATATCTGTGAAAATTCTCAGTCATCCAGGTGAAATTATCCGGAAGTTGAGTCATGGCAACTAGAGTTCTTTTCTTGAGAGATCAAAATGTTTTGCTACTGGTGAAGCTGCTTGGATGAGTAGCAAAATGTTTCAATCTCTCAAGAAAAGAAGTTCAGTTGCTATGACTCAGCTTCCAGATATTGGGTGATATTCAGAGTAGAGATGGAGATGAATTAAAACATGAATCAGAAAGATCAACAAATGAATAGACCAGTTCCAGATGAATACAAAGGGATGATTTTTCCTTGATTAATTGGTCCTTTTGGTGGGCTTCCCTCTCTGCCTATACCCACAAAGGATCACCTGTTCCTGGTGCAAAGATAAGGTACTATCTATCTGACTGGTATGCTGATTGGATAGATAGTGCCTTGGCTGAAGATTTCCCCACCAGCAGCCATTTTTAGACAGCTGTCCAATGAAAACAGAATAAAAAAACCCTCCAAAGCTGCCACCCACTCCAAACCCCCTGGTGTCCCAATTCCCCTTCTTGAAGTGGCCGTGGGTGTTCAGGCCACAGATGCCATGGCCATTAGAGATGGGCACGAAACGAACAATTTTTCGTTTCTGTTATTCATTTGTCGTTTTGTTACGTAACGAAACGACAAACGAAAATTGTGATGAAAATGAAACGAAACGAACAGAACCACTAAAATTGTGTTCGTTACGTTTCGTTTCCATTACTGGCAGCGTGCAATGAAATGAGCTGTTTTAAATGTTAAAAAACACCCTGGACATCCATAAAAATGCAGCGATAATTATTTATACTGTCTGATAATACTTACCGGGGGGTGTCCTTAAAATGTGCCTTTATGTCTTTTCTTAGATTGCTGTATTTTTTTCCTTTAAGGGGAGTTAGGGGACATTGACCCAAAATGGCTCCCAGATGCCTAATATTGATTTCTTGGGTATTAAAATGCCCTGGACATCCATAAAAATGCAGTGATAATGTGATAATTATTTGAAATTATTACCTACCTACGATTGTTTTTGTCTTCTCCCATCATGATGTATTTTTCTTTTCCCTTTATGGATGACAAAATGGATGTTGCCACTCCAGCCACAACATGGAGGCAAGCCATGTGATGGGATCATGTAAATTCTTAGACAACTTCAACCAATAGCATGCCTAGGTGGCAGACTGGGCAGCTCTGGCAGCTACAGAGGGCATAAAAAGCTCTGGCAGCCCCCGTCCTCCTTGCAGTCTCCAGTGGGAGTTAGGGTGGGATTGCTGTCTCTGCAACTCTAGCTTCAGTCCTGCAGCCTCCCTGTGTGCGTGTGTGTGTACCTCTCGGTGAGTACCCTCCCCTGCCCCACAGTGCAGTCACTCTGCGGCTGCCTTGCACCCTGGGCAATGCCCGCCACTGCCTTTGCAGCCTCCCTCCGAACCTAGTCTATACTGTGTCTCTTCCAGCATCAATTTTTTTAGTGTTTTCCTTCTGGTCTGGGGTGTTGGGAGACGCCCACGCACGGAAATGCTTTAAAAAATCACGCAAAAAGCGGGTAGAAATGACAAACAAAAAAAGAAAAATGAAAAATGAAATTTTCCCAAAAAAATTGCGAAAAACGGAAATGAAACGAAAAGAACCTCTCAACAACAAACGACAAATGAAACACCATTTTTTTTTTATTCGTGCCCATCTCTAATGGCCATCTTCTGCAGCAGGAGTAGGCTGGAGCAGCAACACAGTGGTGAATGGGTGTAGACTGCAGAGACATCATCAACGAAGGTAGGGAGGTAATGGAGATGTTTTGGTGTGGGCTTGGGTATTTGGAGGGGGCGGGGGACTTTTCCCCCTTTCTTTTTTAACACAACCAGTGACTGTCTAAAAATGAAAAAAAAACCATGAACCAAAGAACCAACAAATCAGTTTGTCATTTCACAGGTGGGGGAATTCGTGGTTCATGGTTCATCAACCATGATGCATCATGATGAACCTCAATTTTGGCAGTTTCTCCTCCTCTCTAGTCAGATTTGATCTCTGAATTCAGCTGCCTTTCCTTCTTATACCTTTGACATGTGAAATGTCAAAGCAAACATATGCGAAATCTATCTTTTTTGGTACAGCATATGCTTTGCATGCACAATAGTGTAGCTTTTTGTGCCTGAAGCATGCTTTGAAGGAATGGCCTAGGTTCCATGCCTATCAATTTTGGAGTAGGAGTAATGGGACAGAGTGACTTTGGAGCATCACCTTTCCTATACAGAGCAGAACAAGAGTGATCACAGTTGGACGCAATGTAAGCTATTTCATGTTCTCTGGAAACCATCATCTTCTGGTAAATGCTTCTTCCTTCCTTTAATTTGGGGAAGTACCATACAGCATAAGCAAATGACACATTGAAAGAAGCTGCTAACAGCACTTTGTAGTTCCTTTATTCTTTCAACCATGAATCATCATTATAAAGTAACATATGTATTAGCTCAGTGCAAACAGACCATGAGGACTACCATGAGGATTAACACACTCAGTTTCCTTGTTCTGGGTGAGTAGGGAGTTTCTTGGCTAACAAATCAGATATATGAGAGATAGTAGCTCAATGGTAGGTAGTACATGTGGCTGAGGCTCCATCCTTGGCATATCCAGTTTAAAAGGACTGCCAGCTAATGGTAAAGACAGCTGCGTCACAACCTGAAAAATAGCTGCCAACCAGAGTAAAATGTAGAGGAACAAATTATCTGATCCCGTTTAAGAGAGTTTCCAATCTACCATGGGCTGAGCAACACATGGGAACGTGCCCCAATCCAAGACAGGACTATAAGGAGCAATAATGGCAGCACCAAGTGACCAACAGCTGTGTAATGTTTAACAATGCTAAAGGTTTGTAGTGGAATAAATGCTCATATATTTTGAACGAGTGTGTTCCTATTAGAACTTATATTGACATTAAAAATGAATGAAACATTTTGTCCACCCTGCACTTTAAGATGGACATGATAGGTGCATCATTCTACAAAGGAGAGAATGTAGGCATATGTATACAGATGTTTGTTTTTAATGATTGGCTTATGTTTGGGAATTTTATATTGCGGTGGGTGATGTGCAGGACTGGGTGGTACTTTTTAATTTTGTTGTACTTGTACAATGGCAATAAAGTTGTATTTGTAATTTTGTTGTACTTGTACAATGAGAATAAATTCTATTCTACTCTATTCTATCTCCACAAGTCATAGTAGGGCAGGTGCAGGAACTATCCTAAAACAGAACTAGCAGTGCAGGAAGCATGAACACCCTCTGTCTGGAATATTCCCTATGCTTTCCTATGTGCATATGCAACTTGTGTGGTTTACCTTAATATAGTATGTATGTAGGAAATACTAAGTCAAATTCAGTTTTCTTCATTGTGACATGACAAGCTGCTCAAAAGATCATATTTAAACATTAAGCACACCCTCTTTTCAACAGAAGTGGCAGGCTCATTTTAATTTTGTAATTAAGATTACAAACATTATGAATAATAATTAAGGAATAAAGGAAGGCAGTGGAAGATCCATGCCTAATATCAGGACATTCAGAAAGAGTCCTACGATATCTTCTATATTACAAAAAATCTTTTTTCAGCAAAAGAGCAAGTAGGTCTTTCTGGCATTTTGAAAATTACACATGGTTTTTGTAAAGAAAACCTGCTACTTAAGGTACCCTTCTGCTTGACTCGCAATATATGCTACCACAGCAATAATGTATTTAATAAAGTAAGAAAGAAAATGATATTACTTAACATATTTCAGATTAACTTCATTTTATTTTCTTATTTATTCTAGGTATACTTAAATCTTGCCTCCCAGCTTTGTCTCTTTCCACACGTGGGAGATCAGGTAGGAATTATTTCCAATTCTCTTTTAATGGATCCCTATTTTCCATTGTGTGGCCAGTCTTTCACTTTTATGCATTTGATTTATTGAAAAGAAAGGCATGTGGTAGCCTAGTTGTTTCTACCCTGCATAGAGCAAACTTCAGCTCAGTGAGACCAACATTCCAGTCTTATGTTTATTCAGAGGCACTCCTTTGAATTTAATAGGGCATTTAGTTGTAGGATCATAGAATCATAGAATCATAGAGTTGGAAGAGACCTCAAGGGCCATCTAGTTCAACCCCATGCCATGCAGGAGCCCCCATCACAGGACTCCCAACAGATGGCCATCCAGCCTCTGCTTAAAAACCTCCAAAGAAGGAGACCACCACCCTCCGTGGCAGCCTATTCCACTGCTGAACAGCTCTAACTGTCGTGAAATTCTTCCTAATGTTCAAATGGAATCTCTTTTCCTGTAGTTTAAGACTGTGGGAGTTGTGGGCCAAAACATCTGGAGGGCTGAAGTTAATAGCTTTTTTTGGTTAAGATTACAAACATTATGAATAATAATTAAGAAATAAAGGAAGGCAATGGAAGATCCATGCTTATATCAGGACAATTAGAATATTAAAAGAGTCCTACAATATCTTCTATATTAGAGGAAATATTTTTCAGCAAAAGAACAAGTAGGTCTCTCTGGCATTTTGAAAATTACACATGTTTTTTGTAAAGACGAACCTGCTACTTAAGGTACCCTTCTGATTGATTCACAATATATGCTGTCACAGCAATCATTTCTTCAATAAAACAAAAAAAAGAAAATGACATCAGAGAAAATATTTCAGTTTAACATCAGTGTATTTTATAATTCATTCTAGATGTGAAAACATATTGCCTCCCTGTGCTGCCTCCTTCTGCAGGTAGGAACTATTTCTCATTCTCTTTTAGTTGATGCCTGTTTTCCATTGTGCTCTCTCTCTTCCATATGTGTCCATTTGATAAATTTAAAAGAAAGGTGTGCTCTGCACAGAATGAATGTCAACTCAGTGAAACCAATGTTCCAGTCTTAATGATGCTTTGCTTACTCAGAACCAGCTCTTTGAGTTTAATAGGAGACTTATAGGTCTGTACTCCTGGGCTGAAAGTCCATGCATAGTTCAAGGTGGTGGTACTACGGGCAAGAGCAAATCTAATAAATAGATTTACTTTCCAGTAAATATGCATAGGATTATGCTACAAGAGGCCAGTATAGTTTGACCTCCACATAATAATGAATGAGAAAGAGCCTTGAGATTTATTCAGTTATTCAGTATGTATAAACTACCCTATGTCTACAGGTTTTAGGGTGGATGTGTTCAGTGAAACCACCATAAACCAATCTGAAACAGTTCAAACAGAGGAGGTTCCAAAGGAGGGTGCTTGCACCTCATAAAGTCCTAATGTACTTATCAATGCACTCAGCCCAACAGAGAGCCCCGGAGGACACTTCCAGTCCGCTGGAGGCCACTTCTGGTCAGTGCCAGGCCCGGTGCCAGCCCACCGTGCAGTCCAATGGCCCATTCCAGGCATCACTCACCAGGCCCACACAGAGTCCCAGAGGCCATTTGCATTCAGGAGGATAAGGAAGAGGTGAGCCGGGCCATGACTGCATAATGAGCAACTCCAGTGCTCATTTTGCATGATATTGCTCACAAAGTAAAGCAAAATGGTATTTTAAAATTTATTAAAATGTTGTTTAAAATTTTGCTTGTTTTGCAAAACACTCACAAACGTACTTGTAAACTGAGGTACCACTGTGTTTGAAGAACGCTATCATATCTTCCTTCAGTGTTCTTTTCTAAAGGCTAAGCATGCCTAGGTTTTTTTCAGTCTTTCCTCATAGAGTTTGGTTTCCAGTCCCCTGATCATCCTTGTTACCCTTTTCTGAACTTGTTCCAGTTTGTCAGCATCCTTCTTTTACTACACTGTCTAGAACTGGACAAAGTACTCAAAATAAAGCCTAATCAATGCTAAATAGAGGAAAACTAGTATCTCATGGAATTTGGAGACTGTATTTCTGTTAAATGCAGCTCAAATAGCATTTGCCTTTTTTTAGCTGACCCGTAGACAGCATTGCAGATAAATCAAAAACGATTACTGTGTGACAACAAATGGCCTGATTTATCCCTGCCAAGGAATGATCATAATTTCCAGGCCAAGGAATGCTGTCCCTAGATACTTTGGACCAGCAAATCACCCTGGACTGTCAGTAACAAAGTTGGATTACAAAGTACCGTCAAACTATATACTACATACACAACACTATCTGGAACATTGCTTAACCAATTGTTAGATGTTGGTTGGAACCAGTGAACCTCAGAACTCCATCCTGTCATGATTGGCTTTCAATTAACTGCCATAGCCCATTACAGGCTCTGGATACCAATCTAACACCAGCAAATATACTGTGGAAGACATAACAAGAATGCAAAAACTGGTACTAGCACCTGCTAAAATTCATATGTCAGCTATGTCCTCGTGTCCATTCTGCAAACACCTTTAGAAGACCTGTCGCTATTGTTCACAACACCAGGGGTTCAATTTACTGACTTATTTTCCAATATGACCTACTGTACTATCTTATGTCTTTCTGCATTCTGCATAGGGCAAACTGACCAATCTCTTTGCAAATGAATAAATGGATAATATCAGAAATGTAAGATATGTACAGTATTAAAAAATAGTGGCAATCTCCCAGGACATTGTATATCTGATTGTAAAGTAACTGTTAGCAAAGAATAAAGATCTAATGAACACTCACTAAATTCCTTGCTTGTTAACCTAGGAACACCTGATTTTTGGGCCACAGCTCCCAGAATTCCAAGCCTGTGTTGCCAATGACAAAGGACAGAGGGAGTTGTGGTCCAAAACATCTGGAGTGCTGAAGGTTCACCATCACTGACCTAGGCTGTGCTCAAGCCCTGCAAGATTCCTCGCCTCTACATTATTTTCCTTGCCTCAAGGTCTCCACAATACGTGCAAATGTTGATTTGCAAAAATTCACATCCTTTCCCTGCAAGATGCAAAGTACATTTGTATGTGAAACACAGAGGGACAGGGTGATTGATTGAGGAGACAGAAACAATCCAATCAATGTTTCAGATTCTTAAAAGTCTATGAAACAAAATATTAGCTACTGTGTAGGGATGGGTGGTGGTGGGGTTGTGATGGGCACTGCACTCAACAGTTATGTCATTTGCTTAAAATCCCTCCTACCTCTTTGTGAGACTCCATAACTGCATTTTATATCTTGAATTTGTATGCATGTGGCAGTGTGTTTTGTGTATTATTCATAAACTGCTATATTTTAATAAAATTATATTAAAGTTATTTTTAAAAAAAAATCAGTGGCATGCATTGGTGTGGATGACTCAACCCATCCCTGTTTCTGACTTACTGTATATATTTGAATATAAGTCTAGTTTTTCAGCCCTAATTTTGGGCTGAAAAAAGGGCCCTTGACTTATATTCGGGTCAGTACTTTTAGCCACTGAGGCAAGAGCTTGAATCAGTGGCTAGAAGTCATTTTAAACATTGTGCGCTGCTTCTCCTGACCCCCCTTTCTGCATCATGGGGGAACGGTACGTGATGTTTAAGATGACTTTTAGCCACCAAGGCAAGCACTTGCCTCAATGGCTAAAAGTCATTTTAAACATCACACACCACTCCCCCGGCTCACAAAGGAGGAGCTGCCAGGCCTTGCTGCATTTCCCACCCTAGACCTAAACTCGAGTCAATAAGTTTCCCCAGTTTTGGGGGTCAAATTAGGGGCCCCGACTTATACGCAGGTCGACTTATATTTGAGTATATACTGTATATAAGGCATCAAGCTCTGTCCCCTTCCACTGCTGTTCAGGAGTTGGAGTGAAAGAACTTACTACCCTGTGTCCCACATCCCTAGTCACTCATTATCTGCTGGCACTGTTTCTTAACCAGAATTTATCATTAATTCAGGAAGAATCAAGCCAAGATTTTTTTTAAAAAAGCAAAAACTGGCAGCTTGAAATTTTACACTGTTTCATTTCTGCCTATTTTTTAAAAGCCACTGTAGTATTTCATATTGATTTGCAAAATAAAAGAACTAAGTATATTATTTTCTGGTCACCTATTTCTTTCTAACCCTGCAACCTCCTTCGCTCAGTGGTTCCGGATGAACATCCACACAACAGGACTGTTCTTTACCTAATCTTGGATTCAATTCTTGTCATGGAAATATCCTTCTAACTTTTCCCCCGTAGGTTTTTGGAATGATGAATTGCTTGAAATCATTCATGGTGGTGGTGATGCTGGTAGAAATTGTGGATCTAATGCTGTTAGTTACAGTCCAACCATCTGTATCTGTAAAGAAGGATATGGGTTAGTAAGCGTGGATGTGACCACCAAGGGCACCGAATGCAATTGTGGAAGTAAGTGTTTTCATTTTTCTTTTAAACATAATCTTTTGAACTAAGTTGTAAAAAGTAAAAATGTGATTTTTCAGCCATTTCTTATGTTGTGTTGTGTTCAATGCTAAAATTCCATTCCTGCTGCAACGTGTAATCTGTGAAAACTCAGATTGGTTTTCAAGCCAATTTTGATATATGTCAACTTTTCCCAGGGTTTTCTAGATGCACAGTACTCAAAAGTACTGGGGCTGGAAAGTGCGTCTTTTCCCAAGACCACACCAGCAGTCTGTTCTACAAAGTTAAGAGGAGAATCAGACCAATGACTTCTAGCTCTGGAGCCAAATACCCTAATCACGGAGGTATCCAGTCAGAACAGCAGAACAGACCATTTGAACAAACCAGCATAGGATTGTACAACATAACCTTGCACTCCCATCTTTGAACTAGTGAAGGGAGACTGCTCATGGTATTGTAAAACCAAAGGCCTGTAAGGACGAAACAGCAACACTTCTTGGTTATCAGTGTTAGTGGTCTCATGTACTATACCTCTCTCCCTGCTTAACCATATTTGCAGTCCTTACCATAAACTGAACCTCCCAGCAACACTATGGGTATTTGTACACGACCCCTAAACTCCGCAGCAAATGGCTGCCAGCTCCGGAGCTTACAATTGTTTCCCCACCAGCTCCGGAGTTTTCAGGAAATTAAGTGCGACCACGCCCACGTACGCGCGTCCCAGCACACTTTTCTTGTACCTGCTCTAGGAGGGTGAAAATCCCCAGGTCCGGATTTAATCTGGTGAGTGCGGGGCTCCCCTCACTTCTGTTTGGTTTTTTTTTTTTTTGCCTCCTGCCCCTTTAAGAGAAGGGGCGGGAGGCAAAAAAAACAAACAGAAGAGAAGGAATCAGGACGAAGACAGGGCTCCCGGCGGCTTCGGAGGTGAGCCTGCATTTTTTCCTCTCTTTTTTCCTCCCTCCCCTCACGCAGACAGGAGCAAGGAAGTGCGGAGGGGTGGGGACGCAGGAAGAGCAACGAACCCCCAAGATCTCTGGTCCAAGTTTAAGTGGGCAACGGATCTTAGGGGTCGTGTGAAAAGGCCCTGAGTTACTATCGGTTATCGCCTGAATACTATATTATATTTGCAAAGGATCTTTTCCTGTGGGGAATAAAAATAAAAACTGTTAGAACTGGCACTATAATTTTCGATTACATTTTTCTTCACAGAAATTTCCCACGGCTGCCCAAACCTGGAAGGAAATGACAATCAAACAACATGTTTAAGATCTGTAAGTGTGGTGTGCAATGTCTGAAATTAGTATAATTTTTGAATCAAGGTGAATACAAAGTTGAATTTTTGAATCAAAGCATAAGAAATAGAAAATAGCTAAATAAGGTATAGAAAACAGGTGAGATGATACCTGCAACTGGGCAAACTAATAACTTAGAAACACAGCAATCATCTGAGCCCACTAGCAATAATAATAGTTCAAGATAATCCAGACATCCAAATTAATTTAGGACACCCATGATTTTCAGAACCCTGTCTACGCCAAGAATCACATCCTCTTTTCCTTTTCTTTGTGCTATGCATAATCACCCAAGCAGGAAAAAAATGGAGTTGTGCATCAACATTGATACGCTCAATATGTTTGCTAACATAGATTACTATATATTCTTCTCACAAAGCAAAGGGCATGACACTGTTTCTTTTTGAAAACATATGATGCATTTTAAATTGCAACTGTTAATTCTTTCCACCCTCCCAAAACCCTCAAATGACTATTAAATGGTCTGACTATTAGCTGACTTCCTCTACTTCTCTTAAGATACTGATTTTGCAGGGAAAGGGAAACCAAGGGAAAGGGAAGGAAGAGAATTGCTTCATTCAGGCTCCTCTCAAAGTCAGACAGGTTTTAAGGGGAATGCATATCACTTAATGATTCCCCTCCAATAATAGGATTTCCTCAAGGATATAACAGTGGTGGCAAGCCTTTGGCACTCCAGATGTCTTGGACCACATCTCCCACAGTCCTTTGCTATTGTCAATACAGGCTTGGAATTCTGGGAATTGTGGTCCAAAACATCTGGAGTGCTGAAGGTTTGCCACCACTGCTCTATAACAAATGAACATCTGACAACGATTCACTGTGAATTCATAGGGAATACAATTTTCCTCTCATATCTATGTTCATTGTTAGTTGAACACTTCAGCAACTTGTTCACCAACTCAGTAATATGACATAACCTAGTGCTCATCCCTATGGCATATAAGATTTCTGAGTCACCTAGCTGGTGCAACTAGGGATGGGCATGAAATAGAAAAAAATGTGTTTTGTTTTGCTTTGTCCCCCCACAATTCATTTCATTTTAAAATGATTTTTTGAAAAAAAATGTCATACAAAATGAAACAGTAATTAAACAATATGTTATTCTATAAAATGGGTCCCATGGGTCCTAGAGGCACCAAATTTGGTGGATATCTTCCTTGGACTCTCCCCTTTAAGACCTCTAAATTTGGACAGATTTGAGGTTTGGGGGGATGAGTTATTAAATGTCAAAGGGGGTACCCCAGAAAAAAACATTGGTAATTGCAATGCTAAGTACTTGAAAAGATTGATCCCAGGCATCAAGCAGCATGGAAATTAAGGAAGAGCTTCCTCAAGCTCTTCCCTTCAAGCACTTCCAATGTGGAGAGCTTTGGAGTTCAGGGGGCTGAGTTATTCAACTCCCAGGGAAAATAATTTGTAATCAGAAACTACTTGAAAATACTGGTACCAGGCAGCAGGCATCTAGCAGCATGGAAATTGCAGTGCACCTTCCTCAAGCTCTTCCCTTTAAGCCCTCCAAGGTACTTTGGGCAGTATCAGATGGACCAGTGCAGTGCACCAGGCGGGCGGGCAGGCAGGAAAGAAATAAACATTGGGCCATATGACCCTCAGGTATGAAAAGAGAGTGTGAATCTCCCTTGAATCTCCAAGCTATAAAAGACACCTCTATGTCCAGGGGAAGCTCTTACTTAACATAATAGGCCATTTCAGACCCTCAGGTATGAAGTGAGAGTGTGGATATCCCTGGCGTCATCAAGAAAAACGGGGCAGGTCTTAGGGGGAAAAATGGAATTGCCTTTTCAGACCCATAACACGCAGGCAGGCTGGCAGGCCTGGGAGAAAAGGCAGGAATACTGGCCAAAATACTCCAGCTAGGAATACTGGAATAAGAGGAGGACTCTGGTTCTAATTTGTTGGTCTTTGGGAATAGGGCCATGATTAAGAGAGATGGACTGGCACACTCATATTGTGCCAGTAGAGAATGGGGGAACTGGTACTGTTGGTTGGTGGGAATAAATGTGGGTGGGTGGAATGTACAATGGCACCTCTACTTACAAATTTAATCAGTTCCAAATGCATGCTCATAAGTAGAACAATTTGTAATTAGAGCAGCGGTTTCCCATAGGAATGCATTGGAAACTGATTAATTCATTCCAGAGGCTTGGAAAAAGACACAGACATTAGTTTTTGTGTGTGCAAAACTCTTTATAAAGTACACTTTAAACACATGCACACTGCACAGCAACATTACTTTTCAAGAATAAACATTTCCACCACCACGTATCATTTTTTAAAACATGATACAGAACAGTTCAGTGCAGTTTAAAGCCTGACAGGCACACTGACCATGCCTTACCCACCTTCAGCCAACATTTTCAAAACTCACACAACACAGGTTTTGGACCTGATGCAGGTCACTTCTTAGTGCAGTATAAAGGCACTTTAAACTGAGGGTGACCATGCCTCACCCTCACACAACACAGGATTTGGACCTGGTGCAGGTCATTATTTAGTGCACACCTCCTCATTCCACACCTTGTGCAACCCACAGAGGTCTGGAAGCATGGTGTGGGTGTTTTAAAATCTCCCAGACACAAAGCGCCCTGGGAGAACCATTTTTTTAAAAAAAATCGTAAGTAGAGGTAACAGCTTCTAAAATTTGTAAGGCAGCAGTTAAAAATGCCACAGGTTTTCTGCTCGTAAGTTGAGCTGCTTGTAAGTAGAGCCACTCATAAGTAGAGGTACCACTGTAGTTTCAAGTGGGTAGGAGGGGGGAAATATAAATAATAATAAAACCCTGCCCAATATCCCTCCCCTGATAAAACCCTCCCAAATAGAACAGAACAGAACAGAATAATTTGCCCAGAGAGACACACAAATGGGTGTGTGCATTGAAGAATGGGGAACTGGTACTGGTGAGTAGTGGTATAATAACAATGGGTGTGGGTGGAATGCAGTTTCAAGGGGGTAGGAGGGGAAAAAGATATTTTAAAAAAAACTCTGCCCAAAATCCCCCCTACTCCTAAACAAACCATCCCAAAAAGAACAGAAGCTGACGGTGCCTCTCTGCACAGAAAGACACACACAGTACAAACACATAGAGAGAAAAAGCCTCTCTCTTCTACACTAACACAACCCACTCTCTCTTTGTCCACTCACACAAGAGCACACAAAGCAGCTTTGGCTTTGAGCACACAGCAGAAGTGAAACTAACCAACTGTAAAAGAGTGAGCTAGTAGCACCTGTATTACTCCTCTCACTCACTCCTCAGAAAACAAAAAAAAAAAAAATCAAATCAGGCAGCCTCTTATATGCCTTAGCCAGCAGGCAGTTAGCAAATCACACACGCCCCCATAGCACTTTAAAATGGATTCATATGGGCAACCCATTTGGAGTTGAATAGCTCGGCCCCCTGAATCCCAAAGGTCTCCAAATTGGGGGTGCTTCTTGGGAAGAGCTTGGGGAAGCTCCCTTGTAATTTCCATGCTGCTAGATGCCTAGTTTCACTATTTTCAAGCACATAACAATGCAATTACAAATGTTTTTTTCTGGGGGCACCCCCTTTGAAGTTTCATAACTCAGGCCCCTGAAGCCAAAATCTCTCCATATTTGGAGGGCTTAAAGGGAAGGGTCCAAGGAAGGTACCCACCAAATTTGGTGCCTCTAGGAGTAGCTGTTTTACAGCAAAATTAAACAGTTCATATCAAACAAAATGCCACTTTGTTTCATTCATAACAAAACACTGCTTTCCCTTTTCGTTTCTTTTTGTTTTGTTTCATTAGCTAACAAAACAATGAAACAGTATTTCATTTTTCATTAGGTGCCCATCCCTAGGTGCAACTATTCTTTTCCCTCTTTTTGGATTATATTTCTTAATAATAATAAAAAATTCCTTTCATCTGTTCATTTAGGATGACGTTAGGAAAAACAGTACCTTGTACGTGGCAGTGAAAACCGCCTTGACATCTAGCTGTGAACCAAACAGTTCAACAACTTGTTTAGAGGTGGGACTTCCTCAGAATTTCTAAGGTTTGACCACAGTTTCCCTTTGGGAACCAGCCATGGTGGTTTCCTAATGCCACACTGTGTTTTCTTTTTCTTTTCTTCTCAACTGATACAGGGGTGGAAAGTGAAATAAGGGACAGTAATTTTAAACCATTCACCTAAATGAGGTATCTGAAGCTATTTGGATTTTAGAGAGAACTGGGTTATAACAGGTTATGCCTTTTGTTCTTTCTGCCTCAGCATTGTTCAATTTAACTGGCCAAACCTGTCCAGGTGTTTGGACAAAGAGCTGTGCCCTGTCTCTTTAACTGGAATAGAAGCAAACACAGAAAGAGGAACACATAATACAGTGCTAGAGAGTGAGACCAGCTTACAGTCTACTCTGTGTTTTGTGCGTATGCTGAGAATTCTATAACTACTGTAATGCCTTTACACTTACAAAAGCTCAAGTAACATTTTTGGTTCTCTTTGCTCCCCTTAATGTTGCAGAATACAACAGCCTCCTTTGCAAAACTTGTTTTCAACAATATCCTGCAGAATATCACAGTGAAGGAAGACCTTGTATCCAACGTAACCTCTACTCTAGAAATACTCGGTACATCTGCAGGAAGAAAGGCTCTTGAATTTCCAGAGAAACAGCCTGAGACTGCGACTACTCCCTTATTAAGTAAGAAAAAGAAAGACCAAGTCTACCATTTGAGACAGGCAAATAGGCAGACAGAAAAGAAAAAAGGTGCTGAGCTTGTTTCATGTCCTATTTCATCTTTACTTCCCCACTTTTGTCACACATACCTCTGTCTCTTGACATGGATTTATCAGCCACGTTGACATTAGGACATATTACGCTTGAACTAAAATCGATGTATGTCCAGCCATTATGGTCTCTAAATGAGATGGAGGTATTCGAGATTGTTTTGATGTCCTCTTAACGTACGTGTTTCAGGAAAAGCTTTGGATTCTGATTACTCTTCCAAGGAAACAGAATGGCACTACAGTAGTTTAGAATGAAGACATCTTTGAGAAAGATGAATCCATTTGGTTTCCAAAACACTTCGGGGGAATTATCTCTTGAAGTCAAATCTTTCAAATAGAAGAATTCTGTTTCAAAACTAGTCACGCAAGTGGCCTTCCTGTAATCTCGCTACCTTAGGCTTACTGATTGACTAAACAGAGAGGCAGAAAGCTCCTATAAAATCTAACAGAGGGCCTGAACAGACATGGGAATTTTGCCCTTTAAAGGTTCTTGTCTTAAGTGTGATCTGCTTTATCTTAAACTTGAGCAATCCTTCTGTTCACACTAGAAGTGTTTATTCTATCATGAGAATGGCCCACATTAATCTTTCAGGCAAAATCAAAGAAAAACAAAACAAGACACAAAACATGTAGCACCTTAAAGACTAATGTTCATATTTTAATGTAATGTTTCGTGGACTACACGTCCACTTCTTCAGACACATAGCAGCAGAATGAGGTGTGCAATATAATATGTGGTGGGATATACATTTCATACCAAATATCCATTGGCTTTACTATCTGTATTTGCATGTCAGCCCGGTTGCAAGTTCCTATAGAGACCGGTGTGTGTGTGTCATAAATATGATGGGGAGGAGGATTTGCCCAGGGTCTGAGGCTTTGTTGATATGGTAGGTGTTGTTTTATGGCTCTGTGGTACATTTCTCAAGAGATGGAAACCAGACATCAGATCAGAGCAGGGTGAGGGGTGGGGTTTGGAAGACAGTGGGGAGAAGATGGGATTTTTTTTTAACCTTAGAGTCCTGGTGGGAGATAAACTTCCCTGAAGTGGCAATATAGTAATATTGCATTTGATAATGACTCAGGAAACCTTGACTTATGTTTAATCCATTCTTGTGTGTGTGTCCATCATGCATATGAATTTTATCTCAGCTGTTTCTGTTTGTATTTTTTATTTGTAATGATTCTGTTCCAAAATGGTGACCTTCAAATCCTTCAAGGAGTGTCTGGGTAAACTGAAATGGTTTGAAACAGGTTTCTGTGTATCATGGTTTCTTATGTCAAACTTGTGTCTGCTGATGCATTTTCTTAGAGATTGTCCTGTTTGTCCAATGTAGAGTGCAGATGGGCATTGTTGGCAAAAGATGGGATAGATCACATTGGTTGAGGAGCAGATAAAGTTGCCCTTGATACTGTATGTGACATTGTTAGGTCCTGTGATTGTGTTGACAGAGCAGATGTGTGGGCAGAGTTGGCATCGGGGTTTGTGGCAAGGTTTAGTTCCATTGTCCGTGTTGCTGTTTTGTACTCTTGTGTGCATAAGTATCTGTTTGAGGTTGGGAGGTTGTAGGCAAGTATGGGTCTTCCACCAAGAGCTTTGGAGAGGGACTTGTTCTTGTCAAGAATGGGCTGGAGATCATTTAAGATGTGTGTGAGTGGTCTTTCAATAAGTTGATTTACTTGCAACCAGGTTTATATGGTTTATTTACATGTACATTTACCTGGTTTACTCAGGAGTATGGAGGCAGCAGCAACAGCAGTGGAGGACAGTGGTGGCATGAGGGGTGAAGGCTGAGGTGATGGAAGGCAAGCAACCCCCCTTTTCCCTCTTCTCAGTTGGGGCTCTGCTGCCTTTTGGTATTCTCCAAGCTCCCTTTTAATATCA
>JAHTLZ010000129.1:52957519-52980407 GCA_023846285.1 Phrynocephalus versicolor
TGGACTTGAGAACCCCCCCCCCCCATCACTGTTTTGTAGATTATTGTAACAGCTCCCATACATTTGCAGAAGGGACAAGTCCTTCCTATAGAGGTGCATGGGTTACTTCCTGAACCCCTATAGAAAGCAATCCAAGCACAAAAAGGGGATTAAATGTCAATATCCATCCCACTTTCAAATCACTCTGATTTTATCAAAAAGACCAGATCTACCATGTATCTTGCTATACAAGTCGGACCAAAGACTTGTTGAGAAAGCTGTATCATTAAGAGAGTCATTAATTGCTGAGCCCCTAAGATGTTATCTTGCTTATCCACTTGTGTTCATACAGTCTAACATTGTATGATCAGCCAAGGTATGCTGTTGTTACCTAAGGGATCCCACAAGGTGTTCCCATTATTAGGGAGGCTCCTTCCATGCCCACCAGCAAGATCTGATGATTTGACATTGAAGATGAGATTGCCTGGAATAATGATCTGGAGGATTCTCAAAACCAGATTTGTCAGCAACTCGCTGGGTAATATGTCAATTTATCAAGGTACTACTCAACACAAGAGACAAATATTCAGGGTTAGCACTTAAAGCCTAACAAGGGACAAGGGGTTCCTATAGCTTGTAACAGGTCCATCTTTATTCAGACTTGGATAATATAATCCTTCTCCCTGCCTCATTCACAATTAAATTATGAGTCAGGGAGATTCTATTGTAGACCATCTGATATTCTCAGCAAGGGTATATAAGAATTGTATCTTCTTGTTAGCTCTGTAACGACAGAAGATAAAAGCAGAATGTGAATAGCAAATACATACAATTGCACAAAGCACTTATATTTGCTACTAAGAATGTATCCTTGGAGTTTCTCTCATCAGAATATAGGAAAAATGCAATATTTGTTCAACAGAAGTGCTACATCCAGGAACTCAAACCCATTCTTTCTTCTTTTTAGCAATCCAGACAAATGTTATGAGTGAAGAAATCATTTCACAAAATGAAATATTCAAGTTAGAAGCTAAAGGAGATCAAATGGCGATTTTCCCCAGTGCAGTGGTTGACGGGAAGAACAGAGGTATGCTTCTTTGTAGTTTGATTTCCCTCCCTTCAAATTAAATGTTATTAAAATTGCTCAAGTTAATAAAATATGAGAACTAAGGCTGCCTTCCCCAGATTACATTAAATCAATCAATCCCTACCATGGACTGAAACACCACCACTCCTATGCTTCCACATTCAACAGGCGTCGTAGTCATAATCTGTACTTTTTAAGTTGTCAACTATAAAATTATGTTTAATGCATTTCTTCCCCTTTTCTCCTGCTAACAGTGTTAACTCATTGTATGGCATTTTTACTCTACATCTTGTTTCAGTGTAAACTATTTTAAATTGTTGTCAATTATTTTAAATATTTTAAACCGCTTAAAATTGCTTTAATGTTTTGATCGGCCTGCTATCCGGCCTGATATTTCTTGGACAGAACAAGAGATAACTATTTTAATTAATTAATTCAATGAATCATGATTGGGGATTTTCCATCTATCTCTATTCTATTCCACATTTCTTTGTAAAACACTAACTTGAGAGTGTGATTTATTATTTGGTTCTACTCCCCCATTTCTTTGTCTCATTCAATACAATATATCTTTTACTCTTGGAAAATGTTTTCTTCTTTTTAATTCACATTTATGAAAATATTTAAGATAGATGAGAACTTCCCACAGCTCCTCTAATTCTTGGATGTTGGTGTATTGATTTAAGAGAGGTCATTTTATTGCATTTATCCAGAAGGAGCATCTATTTTCCAGGAAAAGTGGTACAGTGAAGACCATCTTGAGCATAAGTGGCACCCCATTGGATCATAAATGGCACCTCATCCAATCCTGAAACTAAGAACTCATGCAGTGTTTAGGGTCCCACAGTGGATCAGTGGTGAATCTGTACCAACCTTTTCTCCCCAAATTAGCCAATCAATATAGAGCCATTGAAGTTGGCTGCAAGCCCATGTCCCTGCCCTTTGTTAGCAGACCATCAGGGATCCTTGGCATGTGAATCAGTTATTTTGGCATGCATTCAGTCCATTCTCTCCCAAATGTGCAACAATTTGCACATTTTTGAAAATTATAGTATATGAAAATTTGTATTTAGAAATATTGTTAAAATGCCTGTTCTCTTAAAGTGTGCATCAGAAATGTTTTGAACTAAGTGCAAAAGGCTGTGGAATAACATTTGGGAAACCTGGGTCCAAATCCCCACTCAGCTTCAAAATTCAGGGGGTAACCTTGAGTCAGTCTCAGCCTTATTTATCTCACATGGTTCATGTGAGGGAAAAGTGGGGAAGAAGAGACCCTTGTATGCCCCCCCCAAGTTCACTGTAGGAAAGGAAGGATATAAATGTAACAAATAGTACATATTAGTCCAACACTGCCTACAGGTGCCCAGGGAGAAAATGATCTAGCATCTAGTTCAGTGTTGAAGAATCTATGGCACAGGTGCCAAAGGTGGCACTCAAAGCCCTCTCTGTGGGCACCCAACATCGCCCCTTCATAGCCGCCACCTGTATTCAGGTTAAATTGCTGTATTGGCACTTTGCAAAAAATTAGTGGGTTCTGAAACACAATTTGGGCACTTGGTCTCTAAAATGTTCACCATCACTGATCTAGGTTTTTTTTTTTTTTTTGTGCCATCCAATCACTTCTGATTTATGGCAACAGCTTTTGGCAAGTCAAGGCTGTGACTTCCTTTTGGGATTCAATTTCTCTCATATTTCCTTTTCCACTTTTCTTGCTGCCTTCAACTTTTCCTAGCATTATTGTTTTTCCAGTGAATATTGCCTTCTCATGATGTGCCTGAATTAGGGTAGCCTCAGTTTAATCATTTTTGCCTCCAGAGAAAGTTAAGGTTTGATTTGAGCTAGGTCCTACTTCTTTGTCTTTCTGGCAACCCAGGATATATACAAAGCTCCCCCACCCCACCCCAGTGCCATGTTTCAAATATAAAGTGATCACTATGCAAGTATTTTGGAAACAATACAATAATAACTAGAAGCTGACATGAATTTGTTAAGAACAAATCCTGTCAGACTCATTTCCCCTCATGGTTAGATTGAGTCACCTCCTTGGTAGATGATGGGAATGCTGAAGACATAATATATCTTGAGTATGAACAACAGGGAAATAAAAGTGCACCCATGCTTGGCACCTTTGCCTAGAGGAAATCATTCTGTCAATCCATATATATTATATGATCTAAAAGCAGCAGCTTATGGGAAACCTATCATTTGTCATACAAGACAAGTTTATGAAACACGATTTCAGCCAAGGTATACTTTCCAGGGCCAGTCTCTGATCTTCTCCTTGTCTCTTTTAGGACCTGTTGGTGTAGCTTTTATATCATTCAGTGGACTGGAATCACTTCAGGGAGGGAGTCTTTTGCAGGACTGGATAAGCAATGAAACAGTAGAAAACATTCATGTGAATTCCAGGGTGATAAGCGCTTCTACCACCAACATGATGAGAGATATATCCAGTCCTGTCAACCTCACTTTTCAACATCTTAAGGTGCGTAAATAGTGTAAATGAAAACTATCAAGATTATGTGGGATAAATTTAATACAGTACATGCTTTCCATATCCATTTTGTGAGTATGCATTTAGATGTGACGGAACCCAAATGCCAAGAAAAAAAAATCAAAGCTTCATATTAAAGTCCTCAGATGAATGTCCTGTTTTCATCCAAACTCTGCCTTCTGCCCATTAGGAGCCAGAGCAGATGGAGGCTAGTGTGAAATGTCATTGTATACACTGTTTATTTCACTTCATTTAATTTAATTTGAATTAATTTCTATTAATTTTATAAAGTAACCCTTACTAGTGATGAACATAAATACGAGAACTTTCTATTCAGTTTCTTTCTCCAATCCTTTTTCTCATGCAGGATAAAGTTCCCCAGCAAAAATTTGTCTGTGTCCACTGGGATTCTTCAAACAAGAAGCAGCCCTGGTCCTCTGAGGGCTGCCAGCAACTCTATTCTAATAAAACCCATTCACAGTGTAGTTTTCAGTCCTTGCCCAACTTTGCAGTGCTGATGGCCACCACTCCTAAGCAAGTATGTTTAGTATGTGAGACGTAGATTTGATAATGCCTCTGTTCCTCTGATAATTTGTTTATTTCACAGATTTAATAAATTGTTTATTTCACAGATTTGTCCTGCAATGTCCATGCCATGCGTTGTTGTTGTTGTTGTTGTTGTTGTTGTTGTTGCTGCTGCTGCTGCTGCTGCTCCTGTTGTCATCAATACTGTTTCTACTATCTTTTCTTGCTACTGCTTCTATTATTACTATGTTAACTGACATTTTTGCTGTTTTGGACATAAATGTGTTTAATAGTATGGTTAATTTAGTTAAAGAGCTTGTGTTTGTGATGTACACCATGCTTATTACTCACTGTCTTTTTATTTATACTTTTCTTTCAATTATATTGTAAACTGCCTTGGGCCCTATTTCTGGGAGGAAGGTGGGCTATAAATGCTATAAATAAATATAAAATAAAGTATTTCATCATTGAGGTTAGTCATGGAGGAACAGATGCACAGAAAACAAAAGTCCTATTCTACCTTAAAGACTTACAACTTCAGCAAGTTCATAAAAGTTTATGCCATAATAAATCTGTTAGTCTTTCCCTGAGGCATTGGTGGCTGTGGTGCAATAGACCAACACAGTTACCCCTTGGGAGGTTGCTGTGTTCACACAGTACCCATGAAATATGCTTCAGGTCTCTCTGCATTCATTATTGGTTACAGCCCTTTTTGGGGAAGGTAGTGAACTGAAAAATGCTTGGACTGCTTGAGATTTCTCAAGGAATCATTGATTCAGAGGGGCTAATGCAGGGGTGTGCAGCCTATAGTCTTCAACAATTATCCTGTGCAAACTCCAAAGCAGGTAGGAGCTTGCCCACTTTCCCCTGCAGCTCTGCTGATCAACTGGCTCCAGGGAAAAATAAAACACCATTCCACGGCTTCATGAATTACTCCTTGCCAGCCAATAGTCAAAAATGGAAAATAGCATCCTTGGTGAATGGCACCGGGAGACACATCAACCTCCACTGAAGTAAAGGGTAGCGGTGTAGACCAAAATAAAATAAAATACAAAGGCAAAAATAGGCAATGCCTCCAGAGAACCTAAAAAAATTCTCCATCACTAGTAGCAGTGTCAAAACAGTGATATTGCTATCAATCCTGGTGGGGAAGGGGGTCAAATAGTGTAAGGACATTAGAGACTGGTACCCCTCTGTTTCTCCAGCCAACACCAGATATACTTCTTGAGGCTTAAAAGGTTATATACCCCAAGAAAAATGGCAGGAAACTGTGGATGCATGAAATGTCGCTTACAAAGTTTCCAGACGAGTAGCTGTGTTAGTCTGTTGCACCAAAAACAACAGTCATAAATGCAAATGAGTTTCATTTGACATAAGTTTACAATCAATCACAATCACAAAGACCCATGATAAAAAGATGATAAAAAGGTTGGGATAATAGCTGACCTTGGACACAATCTAATTATTGGTATATAATACAGTAGCCAAGTATTCTGCCACTGAGGCCATCAATTCGGGTCCTCAAGTAGTCACTTAGTTATACTCTGTGAGGATCCAGAAAAATTAGAGATGTAAGCGGTCAGGAACCAAAGGCGGGATTTGTAGTGGATGGGGCAGGAAAGAAGGATATGAGAGGTTGAATCAGGTTCCAATAGGCAATGTTTACAAAGTCTGTTCTGAAATGAAACATTGTGGTATCTTCCTGAGAGAACAGTTGAGGGAAGGATGTTCAATCTAGCGAGTGTGAACGCACGATGCTGAGAAGGATTAATGAGGTGTTTCATATAGTTCGCTCCTACTCCTGGAATTGGCATCAAACCATAAATGCAAGGGGAACAAGTTGGATTGAGCTCCACTGCAATGGTTTGGCACTCTATATCCCAGATTCTTTGGCGTACAAGGATTTTAGCTTCTTTCATTGCTATGTTTATTTATTTTATTTATTTGTTTTATTTATATACCGCAACCATCTAGCAAAAAAGCTACTCTGGGCGGTTTTATGAGATTTATTTCTTTATCTCTTTATTGTATTTTAATACTGCCTATCAGGCAATGGGGCTACTCTGGGTGGTTAACAATTGGGTTAAAGGAAACAATCCTGTTGGGTTTCCTTCAAAATCCTTCAGAAACGGCTCTTAAGGATGAACCTCTTTTTTTAGTGTGAATTTTGCTCCAGTGGGAGCAGGATCATGGGTAAATGTGTTAACAATGCAAGGATTTTTTTTTTAAATCTCAAACTATTCATTAGTCTTCAACTTCAATTTATTTCAGTTTATTTATTGTCATTGTACTGTCCATGTATAGATAGTATACACATGCAACAAAATTCGCAAAAACAGCCAGAGACCAGACCAAAAACAAATTCTTATAGCAATCTCTAAAACACACCCACCCGCCAAGTCTCAAGTTGAGTCTGAGTCTCAAGTTGAAGTGCCTCCAGATTAGATCTGATCCCTCATGTCATACTGCATCAAGTGTATTGATATTCAGTTGACTATACATTTATACTTTTTAACCATCCAGGCTAAACCGTCATCACCACCAAAATAGCATCCATGGGAATAGACTTAGAATCCTTATCAGTCTGTAGTGAAAAGTATTTATATAATGTTATTCGCCAAAGAATTTGGGATATAGAAAGACAAACTATCGTAATTCTATTTGCTCCCGTTTAAATCATGGTCTACTTTGTAGTTTTGAGCAGGGAGCTAATTATTTTAGAAATCTGTTAGATCCACAGGAGTGTCGAGCCTTTATGTTGGCCCGACTAAATATTTTTCCTTCTGCTGTGTCTTCCGGCAGATATTGTAAAATTCCTTATAAGACTAGGCTGTGTTGGTTCTGCTGGTTAGAACCTGACTCGATCTTCCATATCCTAATAAGTTGTCTGGCACATCACATCATCCGACAACAATTTCTTGGAGCCTTCATTTCTAAAATACCACCAGTACCAGAGATTATTACTACACGTCTTTTGGCAGATAACAATCCTCACTTTTAGTAGTTTTTCAGCAAAATGTTCAACACTTTATTTCCCATCATAGCAGTAGTAAAGCCAATTAACTCAGCTAATTTGTAAATGGTACAAGTTATTTATCAAAAGCTATTTTTTTCTGTTCTGAAAGCTGCTGTCCTATGTTACAGGGAGATCTAATCCTCTCCATGATTTCCTATGTTGGATTGATCATCTCACTGATCTGCCTGCTCCTGTCTATTGTCACATTTATCTTCTGTCAATCCCTCCAACACCACAGCACATTCATCCACCTACAGCTGAGCGCCTGCCTCTTCTTTGCTGACCTCCTCTTCATAATAGGGATAGACAAAACATACCACAAGGTATTTAAATAATGAAGTATATGTTACTCTCTCCATCAAAGAGTTCAGATACAATTATGCTTCCAAGTTTCAATTTTCTTTACGATGAGACTTGGGAGACCACCAGACAGGTGGTTGCCTATCTGTTTGCAAATTGCAAGCAAATCCAGTCATTTTATGTCAGTATCTGGTACATTCAGTACTGTTTTTTGATTTGTAAGAAAGGTCGATTTCCTATGTCTGACAAAGTGGACTTGTCCACAAAAGCTCACATTAAAATATAGCAGTTAGTCTTTAAGGTACCACAACATTTTTGTTATCTTTATTATTTTTATTATTTTTTGCCCCATGTAGAAGAACTTGAACATTCCGGGGGAATCAGAACAGGGAAACTTTGATTTTCCTTTACATTTACAAACAGCATAAACAGTAATTGAAATGAAGTCAGATGTAATTTGCTTCTGTCGTTTCAGTAATAACAGAAGAAGGTACACTGGCTGGAAAGTTGAATTGCTCCACTTAGTTGAATTCTCACCCAGAGCATACTGAGGGAGAATTATACCTGCCAGTCACTGACTGTTTCGGTGTCTTATTTAAAGCCAGAAGTAGAGATGAGCACAAACTAAAAAAACAAATAGCAAAATTAATTCAAAACTCACTAATTTGTCAACTTGCATTTGTACAACTTGGTATGCTCAGTGAATATGAAATGATGATTTTTTTAGTGATTTTTGATTTGTGAATTTGCTGGACTATAAAATACCCTCTAAGGTATTTGTCAATTTGCTGGACTATAAAATTACTCCCACCCCACCCCCATTTCAGGAAAGCTTCTCCTCACTGTTCTCTACAGTCCCTCCATCTTTGGGGAAGATTGGATATATAGTGTCTAAGTCATGCACCCTCTAAATACAGCTCCCCAGGAAAGTCCCCCCCCCAAGATATCTAGAAACATCAAACATGCATAGAAGTTTCCTCCAACTGTCCTCTACCACCCCTCCTAATTTGGCAAAGATAGGGTTTCACCATACCAGTTGGTAATGGCACTATTATTGTGTGTGTGTGTGGGGGGGACTTTATAGGTGTATATCTCAAGTGTCATCACCAAATTTAGAGGGCTTATAGAGGCAAGTCAGGGGGAGCTTCCCTGAAAATTTGGTGACTCTAGGTGCATTGGAGGGCATTTTATAAGGATTTAAAGCAAAACAATAAATTTATGAATTGATTCATTAGAAAAAAATATGAATTCACTTTTTGTGATTCATTGAGTGTGATGAATCACGAAACAACATGAGTCACCATGTTGCTGATTTGTCCCCATTTCTAGCCAGCAATGCAAACATCATGCAGAGACTCGCATATTCACGAAAAAATGACTTTTATTTCTGATCCAGATCCTGTGCTCTATTATTGCTGGAATGCTGGAATATCTCTTTCTGGCCTGTTTTGTGTGGATGTTCTTGGAAGCTGTGAACCTCTACCTCACTGTCAGGAACCTGAAAGTTGTACATTACCGTGGTACCAGCAAGTGTACAAAGGTATCCATGTACCTTTGTGGCTATGGGATCCCTGCCGTGATAGTAGCTATTTCTGCAGCAATTGTTCCTGGGGGCTATGGGACTCATATAAAGTAAGTACTAGTTTCCATAGGATTTGTTTTTTAAATTAGGGAGATAGAAAAAGACCCCAGTCCTTTAAAAATCACAGTTCAAAGCCTATTGTTTAGGATCAGGAGCCGAACTAGGAAAAGTTCCTTTTTTTACAATACAGATATGAGAATGCTAAAATTATGTCTCCTATCTCTTGCAGACCCAAGCTTTCTGATGGTTAAAAATAACAGCTCATTAGACAACCTCAAACCATAGCCCAACTCTATAAACTCTCTCAAGGACAAGGGGAGGCCAGGATTTTTTTTTTTTATCCAGGCCTAGGTTTTGGTCTTTACCAAGACATGAAGGTCATGGTTTCTCCTAAAACACATCCAAGCTGGGTGATTCTATTCATCTTTCATTCCAGTCCATCCACATTCTGATAAACTAAATTGAAAGATGGAAATACTGTTATCAACTCAGGTCCATGTTAGTGTATTTCAGTTCATGTGATGTACACAGGGAAATGGTTCTGTGCTTCTAATATTTGTAGTTCTTGAATATGTTAATGGTAATTCTTCCTCCTTAGTTGCTGGCTCAGTCACGAAGCAGGTTTTGTTTGGAGTTTCATGGGACCTGTTTGTGTCATAATTGTGGTGAGTGAATTTGCCTTTCGTTTGGTACAAACAGCAGGATGAAAGGAATTTACTGTATACTTCTTTTCATATACCTTAACCTGGAGTGTAAATAAATCTTACTGAAATTGTTGGATTACAGCTTTTCTACGTTATCATTCACATCATGATATGTCTTTTGCAATAATTGTGTTAGAATTCACTCTTCAGAAGCAACCTATTTTGAGAAAGGAAACAGCAGCAGCTTTCTTTACCTACGAGAAATTCTTAACTTCTACATTTTAAAAGAGATGCAATATAACTCATCACATTTCCCTGTTTGTTTTGTTTTCTCCCCTCCCTTAGTATTTTGCCTCTTGCCAGTTGTTGTACATTATTGTGGGTATATTTGCTTATAGTCTCCATTTTTTATTTATTTGCTTGTTGTTTTTTTCTTTTTTCTCTTGCATTTATGTGAACTGCCCAGAGTCCCTTCTGGGAAATCGGCGTGGTATAAAAATGCAACAAACAAACAAACAAACAAACAAACAAACAAACAAACCAAGGCTAGTTTGCAACATGTGGATTTAAGGCAAATGTGTACCAGGATAATCTGACACACAATCATAATCATGAATTTGGAAGGGGCCTATAAGGCCATCAAATCAAATCCCCTGTTCAATGCAGGAACACAAATCAAAGGATAGTAACGGGACCTCTGAGGAATAAAAAGAGATCTGTTTGCAAGTCTGCTTGCTCAGGCATGAAAGTCTGAAGGAATGGCGTGCCTCGAGGGACAAGTTTATAATAACCAGAGATATGTTGTACATTTCTTACAATGTGGGATTTATCCTAGACCTTCAGTTTCATATGGGAAGGAGGGGCAGCTATCCATTTTGCTCTTGACTAGCTGCCTACCTCCCCCTGCTTCTTTCTATATTAAAATGCTGAAGAAGAAGAAAAGGCCTTTTATTGGTTGAAAGAGAGGATTCTTAAATCTTGTCCTTTTTGGCTAGGATGAAATTCAGATACATTTCATTAACCATCAGCCTCCAAAAAATGGTGGATCTCAAACCCATTTTGGTCTCTTTGTTTCAAACGCCAGTTATTATTCAGTATCCATGTTTCTCAAAATGCTGTGACGCACGTCTCTGAACAAAAAAAAAAAGGAAAAAAATGGTGCGGTGAAAGCAGGTGGAAGCATTATGTAAGAGAAAACAATTTGCAAAATTGTACACATTTTATTGGCATTACCATGCCAATAACAAAATATAATCACCTAATGCAATTGGAAGGTTGAAGGTAGCTGGAAAAACAAAAGACCAAGTACACGATGGATTGACTTTGTAAAGAAAACCACAGGTTTGTGTTTGGCAGAGCTGAGTAGGTGATGTGATGGCACATAAAAAGGGCAAGAGGGATAAACTATAACATATGCCAACATATTATCCCCCCCCCCCCCCGGTGATGTTTGTGGCTTCCAAGCCAGTTCCAAACAACCTTAAAATAATTAAAATATTTTGCACAAAAAGACCCCGTGTGCCCTCTAAGGAGAATGGAAGGCAATCTTGCCATTTTATGAAAGTGCTCCAATATCCCTGGGAAACTAAGTTCAGACCCCTCCAAAATGTTTTAATACTTTAATAGGGCCAAAGGGGACTTTTTCAATTTAAACCCCTCTCTTTTTAGTTAAGCCCACTTTTCACTGTACAAAAACCCATTATAACAACACTTACAATCTATAGGAAAAATATTTATTTATTAATAATTTATTAATTGGATGTTTATAACACCCATCAGGCAGCAATATAATCAAAAATTAGGGCACATGACTTTGGACTGCAGATCAATCTGAAAAAATGTCTGTAGCCCTGCTGATGTTTGCCAACACCTGGCCTAGATTGTGATTGGAAAATGGTCTAGTACAGTGATGGCGAACGTTTTAGAGACTGAGGGTCCAAACAGCGACTGAAAACCCACTGGGTTCCCTGCATCACTCTGGACATGCTTGTCCAGGGGTTTATGGCTGCCTCAGTGCCGCCATGTTCTTTTGGGGTTCAGAGCCTCCATGTGGGCTCCCTACATTTTGAGCCATAATGATTCTAAAGAACTACTCACTTTCTTACTGATGAAAGGTCACCTAGAAACTGTGCAGGACTTGAACACAACATAAATAATCACAGTAGGCTGGTGTACCTTCATATTAACATTGGAAATAACTTTACAAATTATAGGACAAGTTACTATGCTGTTATACGAATATAACATACTAATATAACAACATAAGAAGTTGCCTTATGTCAGGCCTGCCCAAAGTCCGGCCCGGGGGCCAAATTTGGCCTGTCAGACCATTCTGAGTGGCCCGCGGCTGGCCGGCCCACCCCTCCCTCCCCCTCCTTCGCTTATGGGTCAGTGGGTGGGGGTTTTAGTGGGATGACAGGGTCAGGGAGCAACCGGCCCCTGACACATTCTCAGCCACCAAATCTGGCCCTCCTTACAAAAATTTGGGCACCCCTGCCTTATGTAATATCAGACTATTGGTACATCTAGCGCAGTATTGTCAACTCTGATTGGCAGCATTTCTTCAAATTTTCAGACAGGATTAGTTCTTAAGTCTTTTTAGAGATCCCTGGTGGTTTCCCATCCAAGTACAGTACTAACAAGCCTTAACCTTGCTTGGCTTCCGAAAGTAAATGAGTCTGATATGCTAAAGTTGAATTAAACTAACAACTAAGGAATTTGTATCCCCACTTCAACCTGGAACATTGTTTTACCCTTTCCTTAAATTATGTAATTTTTTTCTTATCAGATCAATTTTGTATTTTTCTGCCTAATTCTGATGAATTTGCATAAGAATCTTGCATCTCTTAATTCAGAGGTAACAACCATCAGAAATACCAGGTAAGAGTAATAATAAAATAGGGATGTAAAAATCTGGGTGTCCATTGATGATTTCACAATGGGGCTTACTTGACCGATGCCAATGTGAGAAGACACCTCAAACTTTCTTCCACTATTTCCAGTGCTAGGTCTGGAATATATTTGATAATGATTATGATGATGCCTTGCTCTGAATCCCCTGTCTAGATAGGTTAATGATAGTGGTAAAGGCTACAATCCTAATTAACAGAGAAATGGTCTTGATATTTCACATTTAATATATTGCAATCTCTCTTGATAAATGGAATACTCTCTTAAACATTTCATAGTCTTGTAGAACAGATATCAAAATGAATGCTTTGAAAGAGTGGAGGTAGTGCTCAGAACATAATGAAAAAGAAATTAATTGCCGCTATTTGCTTGCCAACTCCAGTTATTAATATATTCTTTTTGAACTGTGGACTAGATGTACACTGATCTTGATGATTTAATTAGGAAAACCAGAGTCTTCTGTTAGAATACTAGTGCCACCATACAAAGACATATATAGAGTGCCTTTATTTGCCATAGAGCATTAATGGGTGTGGTCTTGTTGAACTCCAGAACCTCTATGTCAGGCAAATAGACTTCAAAACTGCTTCCAGAGAAGCACAGTTCTAAATTTGATGGTAAAGTAACCCCCCGCCTATCGCGGGGGTTAGGGACCCACACAACCCGCAATGACTGAATATGCGGATGCGGGTTGGGTGGGGCCTGGGGGCGGTGGGCAATCAGATCCCCCTGCTGCCACCTGCTCGCGCTGCCCCGAGACTTCTCAGATTGGCGCACCCCACCGGCGTTGGGGAATCTCACATCCTGCCGCCCGCCCGCGCTGCACCGGGGCCGTCTCCATTGAAATGCATTGGCTCAATGCATTTCAATGGAGAAAATTTTAATTGAACAGTCACCAGAGTGCCCCTACCCACACCTTTATGAGCCCTTGTCAGGGCACCTACTTTTTATATATAGGTAGGTTCACTCTAGTTTGGTCTGTTTCCAGAAATATGGTCACTGGGAATGGACCAAGAAGTTAGCCTTAAGCCGAAAAGGCTCCTTCTGCCATCAATTTTTGGTATCATTGTTTAATAATTGAGCCACTTTGGGATACTGGCAAACTGAATATTTCCCCTGCTCCTTGGTTGGAGGAGTAGGGAAATGAAACTATTTTTTTTAAAAAAAAATCTGTTGTACAATTGCTGATACACTCTGCCACTTAGATTATTTTTAAGTGATGCAGAGCATCAGCAAGTCAAGCAAAGTAAAAACATATTTATTTTTTCTCACACTTTAAAACTGCAGCTGCAAGACAAAGGAAACATGGGTGCACAATGATTTAGCACATCAATAATAATCCAGCCGATTAAAAAAATTCCTCTCCCCTTTCCCTCCACAGAACAGCAAGAGAAATGTTTGATTTGCTGGTATCTTTAAGTGGCTCACATGAAATGATAATACCAAAAATTGATCCACTTCATGATACTGGAAATTCTAATCAAAAGAGCCTTGTCTACCAAGATGGCTTGTTTTTGGTCCATTCCTAGCAATCACACACACTGGAAACAGACAAAAACAGAGATTTGATTGACTCTTGTGTTTTGTAAAAATGTGCATATAGGTTATTGTCCCATATGGAAGCCACTGAAATTACAATAGTCATGGTAAAGAACAGGTCTTTCCCAGTCTCCAGTTCCTTGAGATCCTGGCTCTAAACTCCAGAATACCAAAGTGTCTTACACACATGAGAAGATCTAAGAATCACCACTAGCTCTTATGTTTCAGTAATGGAAGATCTTGAAATGCTTTCAGAAAATCTGTCATTGAGTTGAATACAAAACTTTCTTCTTTTATATATTGATTGTATGTTGATTTATAATTTGTATTTATTTCATTTTTATTTTTTTGTAAACCGCCCAGAGTAGCCTTAAGACTTGATAGCATGGTATATAATTCTAATAAATAAATAATAAAAATTAAAAAAAATCTTGCCTAGAGTCTAGCCTTCCTTTGCCAGAGTCAAGAGAGTCTGCCTGATCCATTCCCAAAAGTGCATGTATCTTTCTCGCATCCTTTCTTTTCAAACAAAACTTCTGATCTCCTTCCATGAAACACAAGGGACAGCATATAATTTCAAGGTTACTCTCTGAAAAAAGAAAGAATAGTCTCAGACTGGCTCAGATGTGACCTCCACGGCATTCCTCTTCTCTATTTACACTGTTATCTTTCTTTGTTGTAGGTCATTGCTGTTTAAGGCCATAGCCCATGTATTCATCCTGGGTGTGACTTGGTTCCTAGGCTTATTCCAGTTTGGACCACAGGCTGATGTTATGGCATACCTGTTCACCATCACCAATAGTTTGCAGGGAATCTTCATCTTCTTGGTGCATTGCCTGCTCAACCAAAAGGTGATGCATGGGACTAAGGGGGCAGCACTTAAAGCAAAAAAATTCCATTGTAATGTCGGTTTGTGTGGCGTGTGTTATGCGATGTCAGGTTGGAACCAAATTATAATGAATCTAAAATTACTTTCAAAGTATACGAGAAGTTTAAATACTGAATTTTAGGAGTAAACCCACCCCTCAGTGAGTTTCCATAGCTAAGTGAGGATTTGAACCTATGGTAGGTCTCCTAAATCCTACACCACACTGGATGCCAAAGTGGTGATATAGGTTCCAAAATAAATTCTAGAGGAGTATACATTTTCATATGTCTCCCACGTTTTGGAGGTCCCTGACTGAGAGGCATTCCGCACACTCCCAAATCTAATTCTCCCTTCATTGGAAAAAAATAGAGTAAGAGTTGTCTGCCAATACATTTGAAATCTAATTTCACAAACACAAAAGACTGCCTCAGTCACCTGTCTACAATATTATCATGCTTTCAGTTTTAGTTAGGCACTGTCTTGGGCTAGCTTTCTTCTAGCCCAAGAGAAATGGTGTCACATTATATGATGGAGCTAGAAGATAATTTATCTCATTAAGCCTTGTAATAGGGAACATCCCACTTGCTGTGTTAGACTGTGTCTTGCCCGGGCTTCCTTGCTCACCCTCACTTTCTGAGCTCTCTGAACTGTATTCCTTCTCAGACTTCATGGAAGAGCAGCCTGGCAACCAATCTTGAGCCTCTCTCTCAGCTCCAAACCCCAGCAACAGCAAAATTTATTCACTATTTGCTTGCTCTAACCATTCAACGTGCTGACTGAGCCTAGGACCTGTCACAGAGCTAGAAGCATCTGTGTCCAGCTTTGGAAGCGGTGTCCAGGTTAGAGAAATGAAGACAAACTAGTTCAGTGGTGGCGAACCTTCGGCACTCCTGATGTTTTGAACCACAACTCCCACAGTCCTTTGTCATTAGCAATCTAGGCTCAGAATTCTGGGAGTTGTGGTCCAAAACATCTGGAGTGCTGAAGGTTTGCCACCACTGAACTAGTTGCTGATTTTTATGCAGTCGAGTTACAGTATTTACAGTCCATAAGCAATAGCTGTTATATTCTGTTCCCTCACATGTAGCACACTTCAGAGCACACACTAGCAGGTTCTGAGCAGATAGTCTCAGCAGCAATAACAGAGGGAACGTTCATCAAGCATCATCAGCCATCATCAATCAACAGCCATCAACTATGTATCATCAGCCGTCAAGAACCATGTTGCATAATATACAGTATATATAGGTTTTACAACTAGGGATGGGCACGAAACGGAAAAATAGTGTTTTGTTTTGTTTCATTTCCGCCCCCATTTTGATTTGTTTCTGACAATTTGTATTTAAAAAAATTGTAACGAAACACTTACGAAATGGTTCATAAGTTTAAAAAAAAATGGCTCCCCTGGGTCCTAGAGGCACCAGATGTGGTGCTAGGGGAGCAATTTTTTTATACTTACGAACTGTTTTGTAAGTAACAAAAAAAAATTCATTTTGTTTCTAATGAAATGCTGCTTCCCCATTTTGTTTTATTTTGTTTTGTTAGCTAACGAAACAATGAAACGGTGTTTCATTTTTCATTTTGTTCCCATCCCTATTTACAGCTCTGCTTCCTGGTTAGGCTTCTGTGTCCTTGGACTCTTCGCTTTCTCTTCAAGGCCAACTAAGTGTGCTTTTTTCTATTAGAGATGGGCATGAAACGAGCATTTTTTCATTTTCGTTTTCGTTTTTTGTTTCGTTACGTAATGAAACAAAAAACGAATTTTGTCTCCAAAATGAAACGAAACGAAACGAAACACCAGAAATTTTGTCGTCCGTTTCGTTTTTGTTACGGCTAATACACTGAACTGTGGTAAATGGTAACAAAACAGCAATTTTTCGTTTTTGTTTTTGTTTTTTTGTTTCGTTACATAACAAAACGAAAAACGAATTTTGTCTCCAAAATTCACGAAAAACGAAAATGAACTGAAACAGACCCCCTAAACAACAAACGACCAATGAAACACCATTTTTTGAGTCGTGCCCATCTCCATTTTCTATCCATAGCTGGACTTGTTGCTTCTAAATTGCATGCTTAAATAACTCTATCTGAGCATTTTTTTTCTCCAATGCTCTGACGTATGGAACAATGGAGAGCAAGGGGGGGGGAAGAAATGGATGGAATTCAGGTCAAGAGAACATCAAATAATGGGAAGAGGGGGCAAGACAACAGTCCCAGGATAATGATTACATTAACACTATGCTCCTCAGAAGCATTAGAAAAAGAGAGAACTTTTACAGCAGCACAACAGGCATAGTTTTTACTGGCGATTTTGTACTTTTGAATTTCAGGTGAGAGAAACCTACAGGCGTTGGATTTGTTGCAACAAAGATATTAAGCTTCCTGTTACTGAGATGACTTTGTCTTCAGTTCCCATCAGCACTCCCAAGGTAAGGTAGATGCGTGATGCATGCAAAGATGTTATCAGATTGGTCATTGCAAATAACTCTACCCAGAGGTGATTTCGGGACACTCAGAATTACTCCTGGAGCACATTTGATCTATCTCCATGTCATTTGTCAACAGGTTGTTCATCTCCAGGGTGTTCATATTTTTTCCTGCCTTTTTACTACCTTCATCATGTAGTTATTTGTGGAAAACATGTGATCAGTTTTTTAAAGGTGGACAAAGCCCAGAACTCTGTCACTTTGAATTGTATACTGTGTTGCTTACAGGCCCGTATCATGACTTGTTGTACACTTTATTTTCTCCCCTCTTTTGTAGGAAAGTGAACAAAGCACAGTACAACAACGGAAGGTGGAATGGGGAGACCGACAGTCATCTTAACATCTGTCTACATGTTATCTTTGTACCATCTGGAAGTGCAGCAGAATGAAAATGGAAAGACGTTGGGGGCCTTTTTCATATCCTGGCCATTCTTTTTCTAGCTGCTCTTTAAAAAGTAGCACCACTTGGCATCCAGTGCTGCGAGGGATGTTAATTTCCCAGCTTTCCCACCCCAAATGCCTCTCTTTAACTTAAAAACTATACAGATTAAGTCTCCAAAATTCACACTGCAGGAAATTGTTCCAAGCACTATCTCTTCTGTGCAACACAAAAATGGGACATTCTGCCCTTGTTTGGAGCTCCTTCACTGACTGTCCCTCTCTGCAATATCAAACTACAAGGAAGCAAAGCCTTGTGTAAAGTGTCCCTTGTGTGGTGATATATTTCACTTTGAACTTGGGAAATAGAGGGAGACTTACGACTTTCACATCAGGGAAGGCATAGGGAGAGGAGTGGCAGCAGTCCTGTTCTCTGTTCCCACTCAGTGCATGGAGCAAAAACCAGTTGAGGAACCATTTCTCAACTCAGTGCCCTCCAGAGATATCAGGCTACCAGTCCCACGTTCCCTAGGCAGCATGCTGCTGAGAGCACCAGGCTTTTGTTGTACTGCTATACTCTGAAATGCTACCTCACTTTTGCTCACGTTAATAATAGTCTTTTTCATATAAAGACAAACAAGTGAGCTTGGGAGCAGTTTCTTATTCTATCACTTGCATGCCAATAAGATCAGAGGAAATGCAATTATTGTCTTTCAGGTACCACTTTTAAAAGGACATAATCAAAGTTCAGTTATGAGTGCCAAAACATTACCATGAAATTGAAAATCAGTTCAATTAGTTGATTAGTTAAGGAATTAGAATACTTGCTTTTGGTTCAGAAGCCTAATTAGCCTAAACAGTTTTTGCAGTATAGTCCAACCTGATTATTTCCTCTGTCAAAAATGTGGAGGTATTCTCTTATGAACACATCCCCAGGATCTACACAGTTCTAGATGAGTTGTGGAAGCCAATGAAAAGGAGAGCCATCAAATGTAACTAGTGGTTCTACATATTCTCATCCAAGACATCCATTTTCAGAATAAATACACAGGGTACCATTCAAGCACACAAAGGACAAACAGCGTTCCTTGAAAAAGGGGTGGGGAGAACAAATGGAAAAAAGAATGGAAAAATCGTAGAAGCAGCAGTAAAGCTAAAAACAATAACAACAAAAGCCATCAATTACGTAGTTTCCCAGAGTTATGGGATATTTCTCTGTGTGGTTTCTTTGGCCATAGCTTTCTGGAGTGTGTGTCCTTTCTCATCCATACATCCCTCATAGGCAGACATCAAAGCAAATGGAGTGGGTACACCATTGTCAGTTCAGTGTGGACTTACAGAATGCATTTTCAGATAAGGTTAAAGTGTGCTTATATACTGTTGCAATAATGCTTAAAGTACTTTATAGGCAGTTTACAATTTAATTTTGCAGGCTGCATATTACCATCACCACCCCACTGATGTCACTCACTTGCAAAAGGATGGAAGGCTGAGCCAACCTCAAACCAGCAACCTGAGCCCAGCAAGATCAAACTCAGGTTATGAGACAAGTCTTGATTGTAGTACTGTAGCTTAACTACAGCATCACGAGGCTCCTCCTAACACTGTACATTTAGGCATTTGGTTAAAGCTTGGCCAGTAAGTGAAAGCTAACTTTTATGATAACTATTACAGCTGAGAGTTTCTTTCATGTGTGTATGTGTGTGTGTGCGTGCGTGCGTGCGTGTGTGTTGCATATGTGCTTTTCTTCCTTTGAACACTGTGTAACAAACTGTTCTTGCTATTTATTTAATTGAAGCTTTAGATTGTTATGTTACTAATGTCACACTGAGTGTTAAGACTGCGTACTTGTGTTGTCTAGGTTGAAGTATTATTTAATGTTAATGTTCAATTACTTTTTGATTACTTTTTAATTTTAAATAAACAAATATATAAACATTAAAAATACTTCAGTTAGCCTCAGGCTGTCCTTGAAGAATGAACACAAAGGGATGTTCTATGCCATCTCAGCTATGGGATGTTCTAACAGAGGCACAGTGGGCTGTTCTGGCAGCCTGACTATTCAGTAAGTATTGGAGTTGTGGGACTGAATTTTTCAACCAGAGCCCAATAATCTGGTTATTGCTACATGCTTGATCAATACATTCCATCAATAGTTTTTATAGGATATTCTCAGAAAGTATCACCATGCTTTAGCTTTCCCTGACAGAGAAACCTGAGTATGGTGATGCTGAGAAGTTCCTTGTACTGAATGAGCTTTTGTTACTGCTTTGTGTATTTGACTTTCCTGAGCATACATAAATTGGGCTGGTGTAATATCAACATAGAACTTATATGCATGGTGTTGTACGTTTAAAATATACAGATATACACTAATGTTTATGATATGCTTGCATCCAGATTAATTTCTTCTCTTCATTAAGGCAGAGGGGAGACCTCTGGACTCTCCAGGTGTTACCATTATCCCTCATCATGCACCATGATGGCTGGGACTTCTGGGGCTCAATTTCTAAAACATCTGGAAAGGTTGCCCATCCCTGCCTTAGAGTAAGATTCTGACCTCGACATTCTATCCACCATAATTCCTGATTGGGGGTGGGCACAAATTGGGAAAACGGTAGCTCATGAGGGATCACGTTTCATTGCTATTCACAAACCACAGTCTTTCATGAACTTCCATGGTTCATGCAATTCAGAACTTTGGGGAGGAGTAGAACCATCCCTGTATGAGTTAGAGACATCACATTTGCCGTGAGTCCCCAGCTGATTCTCTTTCCTGCCACCTCCAAATTTATCAAATACTGTATTGGATTTGGGATTCTGATTTATAGCTCCTTTGCCCAGCAGGTCCCCTCAGGAAAGCACTTTTTAGTAGCTGGCCGAGGGGAAATTAAAAGAGTGGTTCATGAAAGAGAATTTCATCATAAGTTGGACGGAGGGGGGGCAGAAAGGGGGCAGGATTGATGGAGTAGCTATCTAAGCATCCTCTTCTTGTGCTGGCTGGTGCAAAAGTGAAACCACCCTGAACTGCTCAGGGTGTGGTTCCTATAACTAGCTCAGTGGTGGCCAAACTTTGGCCCTCCAGATGTTTTGGACCACAACTCCCACAGTCCTTTGTCATTTGCAATACAGGCTTGGAATTCTGGGAGTTGTGGTCCAAAACATCTGGAGGACCGAAGTTTGACCACCACCGAACTAGCTACTCCAGAGAGCAGACTTGGAGTTCTGTCACTGGCTCCTGATCTGTCAATCAACACTATGCAATGTTTTCTTTAGGGACAGCCCAGCACTGCCTTGGAAACTGATTGACTGGTACCAGGCTGTCTGGCCAGGGATGATGGCCCCACCAACCAAATGTACTAATCACCAACACCATGAATAATTCAAGGTTTTGTTTCATTATGGGCAGATGCATTTCCCCAAAGTGCCTCTAAATGAACCACGAAATAACGTGATTTGTGTGGGGGGTGGGGGTGGGGGGGGGTTGCTTTGTTGTTTGTTCTATGCCCATCCTGCTCCAGTTACCACGGTGCAGTCCATTAACACCTGTAGAGTTTGCATATTCCCTTACCCCTGTATTAGGGTTATACCAGGTAGTAAGTCTATACATTTTTCATTCAATTGCTGTTGCAAACCTACATTTGAGATGTTAGGAGGAGAACACAGGAAGTAAGATTTTGCAACCCTTTGTGGTTATTTCATCCCTGCAAAGAGGAACTGAAAGGAGAAAAACATCACAGTCTTCCCCATCTGCTTTCCGTAGAAGAGCGCAGGAAACACAACAATCAAAATCTACATTAAACAGCTATGGTTCAAATGACACAATAAGCCAGAGAACTGTGAGAATGAGAAACCTGGCTTATCATTACAAACAGTGGGCCATGCTTGTGCATGCTGCTTTGTAGCTTCCATTTTTAGCAGGGTCAGCCAGACAAATATTTGTTGGGAGCCCAGCTTCCTCTCTGGTTCATGTTTGTCCAAGTTCAAAAACACCAGAGGAAGAAACTAAAAGAAACTCAAGATCCCTTCTCTGGTTTGTTAGGAAAGAAACGAAACCGCAGAGAACCTCGCTACACTTGTGCTCAGACATGAGATTAAGCTACTCTCCTGTTTCTAATTAATGAGCTCAAGTTCCTTTGATTCCCTGGCCTGGAGTCAACCAAATCTGTCCATCATTCTATTTGATGTCAGATTGGAGCCCTTCATAAAGGATGACCTGAATATAGGTATTTCCCCTTTCTGCCTTGGGCCAAGCCTTCCCCATCTGGCTTATTCTACCACTCATTCACAAGGAGGTGTAACATGAAGTCCTACTGGTGAAGATCAGGACTCCAAGTTATACATCCTGATAGGACAAATTGCTAAAACCAGCAATGACTACAATTCTTTGCACAGGAATCATTGTATGTCAGACATAATGCTAAATGTTCCTCAACTGTATTTCCATGAAGGTTTCTTTGTTTCTTGGCAGAACAGTAAATCTTCTTCATTTGGGTGTGTTTCTCCTATAAAATAGGGAGGTACCAACCTAGATATCATGACCCAGTCTGCATATCTAGCATTATTCCTTTCTGAATAATGCTTCCATTTTTCTGTTTTACATCCAATGTGTTCATACAGGTTTTCTGCTTTTGTTCACATACTGTAGAATTGTTCTGAGCCTGCACCTAGGTGATGAATATAATCCAAATCCATACAGTATTCAGTTAATATAGGTTGATGGGGTCAAAGAGCACTGAGTTCCACTATTCACAAAAATAAGATCAGGCATGCTTCTTGTTCATGTTGCTTGAGAAATATCTACCCATCTTGATCAGAAAAACAAATGTTCTTATTTGAACAAAGACAGTCTATCTATCCCATAATTGGAAGCTCAAAAGAAAAAGCAGTAACAATAACTTTGCTTTGCAAATGTACTGAAACCCTGCCCAACCATTTCAAATATGGTTGGTTGTTTCTTTGTTGTTTCTTATATGTCTCCGGCTTAGTTTTAAATGAGTAATATGCATACTGTAGTGGTCAAACTGTTGGACTAGACCAATGGTTCTCAACCTGTGGGTCCCCAGATGTTCCTGGACTG
>JAHTLZ010000129.1:52989150-53002939 GCA_023846285.1 Phrynocephalus versicolor
CTCATCTATGTTGCTAAGCCAAAGAACCAATGTTGTGCAAGTCCGTGGCCATGTGGCCAGCATGACTTAATGCATTTCTGTGCACAGAACACTGTTTACCTTCTTGCTTTTAATGGCAGTACCTGTTGATCTACTTGCATTTACATGCTTTCGAACTGCTAGGTTGGCAGGAGCTGGGGTTAACAGCGGGAGCTCACTCTACTGCGTGGCACTCAGGATTCGAACCACCAAGCTGCCGACTTTGCAGCCAATAGTTTTGGCGTTCTAGCCTGCTGAGCCACCACAAATAAACTGGCTGACAAACCTTGCTCCCTCTGTTTGTGTGTGGCAATTGTACAGCAATCAAACAAGCCCTCATTCCTAGGTGGAATGAGCTCTGTTGCTTTTAGCACAAGAAAACAACAGAAGTGAGAGGTCTGACACAGAGAGGGTTCCTATGTTAGTCAGACAAAACCAAGGGGGAAATGAGGTTCTGGTTCATGCAGAGAGGCTGCATGGAGGTAGTTGCCATCTGTTCTTAAGACTGTTGCATGTGTACGTTGTTGGCAGTAATGAAGGGTACAGGGACATAGTACTGCCCAGTAGTTCATGTGGTCTTTACACACTGAACAAATGATTGACTAGGTCTCCTGTGAACAGAAGAGATAAGCTTTTGGTATGATATCACAAGGTTTCTTTTAAATTACAAATAGGGTTGATGCTCACTGAATTCAAAAATTCCACCAGAGTAAGGCAAGTATGCATCTTATGAAAGCTTACGTTTCACTTCTCTTTCATGCTGCCTGATCCCAAATTAGGAGAGTTGCTTATGAAGAAGTGTACTCTTATTCATTCATTCATTCATTCATTCATTCATTCATTCCAGCTCCCACAAATCAGTAAGATGGGAATTTCAGTCCATGACCTCCGCTCACCTACATTTCCCTACTAAAGAAAACAGGTTGTGAGCTTGCTTAAATTAATCCCTGTGCATACATTTGTCCTTATATGAACATTTATTCTGGGTTCCCCAGGCACCTTGAACACAGGCACTGGTGCACTACCTGATCTTTTTCTTTTGGAACATGATAATCAATGGATGGAAATGGCTATTCTGGACAGCTCTGAAAGGGAGGAAGCAGCTATAATGGATCTTTTTTCCTTAGTGGAATAAGTTTGATGAGATGGCACGAGTTATCTTTTAACTATACATTTCTATGATTATGAACACTTCTTCCTTAATGTTTCTTGGCTGCAACACTAAAACCAGTTGATTCTTTAAAAATATCTGTTTTTCCAGTCATTCAAATATGGGGTGACTCACTCGTGCATCACAGCTGTGAGAATTTAAATAGATAAAAGTCAGGACAAATACATAATAATGTAATTTCCTGCATCTGTTAAGGTTAAAAATAATTTTAAATTAAGTAAAAATGGGGAACATAACCATCAGTCTTATTCAAAGGAAAGCTCAACAACTACAAATCAAATTCTGCTAAGCGTATTCATGAGTTACCATGCTGAATCCATCAGAATTATTTCGGGAGCAGGATGTAATCCATCAAGAATGATCAGCCCCTATACAAAATTTGACAGTTCCATCCTTGTTTGATGGTGTTTGTTTGGGAAAGGTCATTTAGTGTATTGTTGTTTAAACAGTTGTAGTTAATAAAATTAGATTTATTTAGAATAAATAGTCTACATTCTGTTTTTACTTTCACTTTGTATGAAATACCTAAACAAGATCTTGATAAAAGCAGTTTTGGAAAATAGAATAAGTATTATTTCAAAAGATGAAAAACATTTTTAAAGACTCCTACCTATGTAATGTTCGTATAAACCCAAATAGACTATTTTACACTGAGCATATATTAGGATTCTTCCGATGCAGAAGAATATATACCAAACAGCATAGAGCACAAAGGGTAGAATAGCATTGTTGAGTATTATCAGACCTATTTCCATTGCAGTCCCTTAAGAACCCACTAATTCCTCATTTAAATGTCAGCTCCATTTCTATATCTCAATACTATTGCACTAGTTTTCCACCTCCATTTGGGAACAAACACAACCATTCTAAGCAACCTCAGCAAAGGCAAACCCAACTGGGCACCATGGGGTTTATTCCAAGGACTGCATTATTAGGATTCCATTCATTCCTGCTGTTCCATGTTGTTGGAGAAGTGGAGGGGATGGCATTCTGAATGCCCTCATCCTTTTCAAAGCTAATACAGTGGTGGGAGAAAAGTGTTTCAGGAGATGCTGGAACACTCTACTCATCGTGCCTCACTACTGACGTATTATTGCAATCCAATAATACACGGGAGGCCCCTTGTTCCCCTCCTCAGTGTAATAACCTGCATTTATGAGTTTTGCTATTGAAAAGGAAAGGTGGAATACACCTAGTTTTTAAATTCAGTGAAACGCAGTCATCAAAATCCTGTCGTGCAACAACATGCACACCGCTTGAACCTGCAACCATGGCAGTCGTGCTAGCGGTGAGGTGGAAGTGCAATACCCAAGGAACTTCTGCTGGTTCCCTTGTGCATCTGGTTCTACCGGGTACCTGAGACTGAATGTGCAATTGCATAGCATGGTTCCTTGTTGCCAGATGCAATCAATGCCCAATACCTTTATGGCAGGCAATTTTATGTTAAACCAGCACAAACAGGGTTTTGCCCAGGGTTTTTACTGGGCAAGGAGATAGGAGATATCCTATCACCTAGCCATTTTCTTCTATACATATGGAGACAGCGCAGCAGGGAGAATGCAGCACCCCTGTCCCCAGATGATATGTTTCTGATGCTGGAAATTTCCTATTGTTGCATCCAATCATGTCTGCTACAGAAATGTCAGCATGTTGCACGATGCCCATCTCAGTACAAACATCAGGTTCCCTCGTGCTCATGGTCACAACTTGGGTCCATCAAATGGAAGTGGCACTTATTTAACTTGCCCACGAACAGGACACAACCAGAAACCATTTGTGTGGTTACACGGATGGCCTGCACTGGTGTTCTGAGCTCTGGAGGTTCTGTTCTGGATACAGGACTAACACACTATCTTTTCCCCTGGCTTCCATGTATATATTCTTTCTCTTGGCTGCTGAGCTCTTGGTTAAACCTCTGGTGCTTTGATTTTTTTTTCCTTTCAGATTTTACTTCTCATGTTGAGAGACTGTTGAACTGATCTGCAGTTGTGAGTCAGATGCTGGTGGCTTCGTGAATGCTGGTGGGAGCTGTTTTGGCCTGCTCCCAAAGCATGGCAGCGTATACAGCAGAACATGTTTTGAGGTGGAAACCAAATACTGTTGCTGAGTTTGATGTCTCGCCATTCTTGCATGACCCTTACACTGGGCCATGTTATATAATAAAATGAAGAATATAATGCAGATCATTGCAGCTTTTATATCCCTGCTCAGGATTGCTTAGAGTATGCACAGTCCTTCCACTGCCACTGCCACCGCTGCTGCCACCACCGTTGCCACTAGAATCAAGGAAATTCAAGAATCTTTAGAGAAGGAGACCACTTTAACCAGGTAGTCACTCCAAGTGGATATTTGGGAAAACCAGAGTTTTCACTCATATGAAGAGGCAAACCCAAGGTACTTCTGTGGTACAAGGACGATGGGGGCCATGGTTTTCTGCAGTTCTTTTGTAACGTGAGAATTTGATACACTTTAAGCACACTTGCATAGGGACTGTGTCTTTGAGGACGGTTCTAACCCTAACCCTTAACCAATGCAAATTGTGCTGCAGGTGTTAGTTGACGTGTGCACCTTGCATCAAAGTCTTTCTCCGGGGGGGGGGGGGTTAAAAAGAGGCTGGGTGGCCATCAGTCAAGGGTGCATTAAAAGTGGATTCTTACATTAGCAGGCTGTTGGGCTAGATAACCTTTGGAGTCAATTTCAACTTTACAGTTTCTTGATATAATAAAATCTTCCACAAAAAAATAGGGAGTATGCTGTGGAGACCTATGGAAGCTCTAACAGGCTTCTTTTGTCACATGACAAGTTTCAAGATTTACCTTTTTTCTGATGACAACTGTAGTTGCAGCACAGAGAACATTGCTATAAGCTTATTTAAGCAGAAACAGGGTAGCATAAAATATTGTAAACAAATGAAATAGCTTCATATATCCTGATTTAATAGAAGCATTCTTATGTTTGAAACAGCCTAACCACTCAAGCAATCAAGGGAAAGTTGTTTTTTAAGTTAACAATATATGTATAAGTAAAACTGGGAGAAAACTTAAGCATCACAGGCAAGCTGGTTATTTTTGTTATCTCAGTATAGCTAGTCAACTTTGCTATGATTTTTCAAAAGTAATAATTTGGCTTTAAAAACTTGAGGCTTGGCATGAAATTATGGTGTATTCCTATTTATGTCTATTCAGAATTTTGGTGCATTGGATGACTGGGGTTTACTTCGAATGATGTGTGCATAGAATTGCCAATTTATGTATGCTTTTTCAGTCTGTGTTAACATACTGAAATTTGCAAAAATTTTGTAGTCAGAAATGGTGTGTTTTGGATGAGTTATCAAACAAAACTCCAGAAGCTATAAAAGATTAATAGAGGCAACCAATTTAATATTATATCCAAAATGAAAATGTTTCTTGGTTCTCATGATTTCATTTCTTAAACCCATGATTCTAAAAGCACACTATTGATCAAATCCCTGCTCAATCCTAGAAGCTGGATTCAGTGCAGCCTTAAATTACCAGGTCAGTCTTCAAGTATTTAAGCCCAAATGTGATTTACCTGTAGGCATTTTTGCGCCAGCTAAAACCTACATTTCCCATGGAAAGGACTGCATGGATAAACTTACAACAATTCTAGCTTTGAAAACTCGTGCATCCAATTGCTTGGCTTCTACCCACAAGACGGCTGCTCTTCAGGCCAGGTTACCTGTTCCTATTCTTGACCTCCACCCACCACCACCACCCCTGCTGTCAAAACCACAGTTTGTCTTCACAGGAGAAGCAACATAAGTTAGACTTTCTTCAAAAATTAAAATGAGAAAACAAAGTTGTTGTTTTTTAAACTTACCCCAGTGATCACTGCACATTTGTACAAGGTTGTTAGCAGGAGAAAGCACAAGATCTGGAGGACTACTTTCATAATGGCAGAGAAAATGTTCGAGTCCTCGTGGTCCCCTTCTCGTCTTCTCACACTGGCTCTCTCCGCTGGCAGAGTGGCACTGCTGTGATGTGAGTCCCTCGCTTCTCCCTCCTGCCTTCCCAAGGTTCTCAATGAGATCTGATCACGTTCCCCTCTCTGTCTCTCTATTTAACACCTTCTCAGCCCCTTTCGATCTCTTTTGCTGATGTGATACTTACTATGATGATCCCAGATAGTACCCACGAGACTTGAATGTATATCACTGAAAAGCAAGAAGCAGACAGCTGTGTCAAGGTTTTGGGAGATGCTGTTCATGTAGATTTATGTACCCACCGTTTTTAATATCATTTTCTTTTCCTCCCCTATGTTGGTGGATTTACACACGATGCAGGAGATGGGCTTTTACTGCTGAAACAATTTTAAAGAGCAAATGAGTCGATCCATTATGAATATCTGCTTTGTAGACTTTGGGGGAAGCTGGTTTTATTTTAACATCCATTCTCTTTAGATACAGCAGGAGTAGACAACTGGGGTCTCCAGATATAGTAGATAATAGTTTCATCAGCCCTGGCCAGTATAGCCAAAGGTGAGGGATTATGCAAATCATTGTCCCAAAACATCATAAGAGCCATAGCTACTCACCCTAATTCTTGAACAATAATCAGATCAGACTCCGCGATCCATAGTGGCTGAAAGCCCTGGATTCACCAGGCAAATTCTGATCTTGATCTTTTTCTTTCCCACTGGAAGCCAATTTGCAAAGTTAAGAACAGAATCAGCTTACATATCTGTTAGAGCACTTGTTTTTCAGACCAGATTATCTGATCCTCCTCTTCTCTTCTGAAATAGTGGCCCCCATCTCCAAGACAATGGGGGCATCAGTGGTGACATGCGAGCAAGGATGCATGTGGCCTGGTTCCAATGGCAAGAAGTCACCCGTGCGCTTGGCAACAGACGAGTGCCAATCCAGCTAAAATCCAAGATTTGCAAGGCAATTGTATGGCATAAAGTGTTGGGCAGCAACAAACGGATTGTGGGGACAGAGCGGCTAAACTGTCCCTCTTGTTGCATTTCCTTTTCTGACTCTGGCTACAGAAGTGGGGTGGGAGGTCGTGCAGGACCAGTTGCTCTTTTGTATGAGTGAAAAGATCCATGGTACCCTTAAGATCAGCAAAGCAGCAGAGCTTTAATGAAGTCTTCTTCTCGTTGCTAAACCCCCAAAGACCTTGCTTGATTTCATAAGGATCCAAGCGCTATCCTGCCTGCAAAAGTTGTGTAACTTGTCCTGTGACATCAAATGCCCATGCTGACATCAAAATTTGTGGCCATTCACAGCTAAAATACACACCAATGGACTTATGCTGGTGTAATTCTTCATTCAGATTCCAGCCAACAGGAGCAGCTTTGTCAGCATGTGAAGCATCATGTTAAATCTACTCACCATACAGGTTTCAAAGACAATGAATGTTTCATGAGAAGGGAAAGTTGACCAATCCTTGTCCAGCGAAAACATTGTGAAACACACCAGGATTAAAATGGAGAGTCCTCAGAGTGAAGCCTTCCACATGGACAGGTGATTGTGTTTGTTTCCATTTGTCTCCTGTGTGATTTTAAAAATTCTTCCCACACTGAATGTGAACTGTGATAACAAATGAGGTGAAACAATTCTTGCCCACTCCTAGTGAGGATTAAAATACTCCATTCTTCTGTAGTGTACAGTAACCTCTTGAAACTGGCCCTCACCCACCCGACCCAATGTTCTAGACCAGGCATGTCCAAACTTTGGCCCTCCTGATGTTTTGGACCACAACTCCCAGAATTCTAAGCCTGTATTTCCAATGGAAAAGGACTGTGGGGGTTGTGGTCCAAAACATCTGGAGGGCCGAAGTTTGGACATGCCTGTTCTAGACTAAGCATGTCACATACTTGGCCGAACTGTGTGCAAGAGAAACCCAAGATGGAATTATTAACAGTGGAGAGAAATGTTTCCATTTCATTATAAATCATTTGTGAGTGTCCACCCCTCAGCTTCAGTCAGTATACACAATAAATAAACCACTGAGACGTTTTGACAGCAGTTTCTCACAGTCTGCAGGGAATTGTAATTAATGACTTGACATGTTCTATTTGTCTTTTTCCAATTTGCTGATAGATGGCATTTAATCATGGCTAACCTTAGTTGCCTTTCTTAGCACCGAAGCCCTGACTGGGGATCTACAGATGATGCAAAATGACAGCTGCTCTTGTCACCATCCTCCTAATTCCTACCTTTGCCATAATCACTGTGCTGAGGATAACATAATTCACTTTTTGAGGTGAGTGGCAACTTGTTACTTTACTATAAAAGCTTATGAGGGACAAAATTGTTTTATGGTGTTTCGTGTTCTTTTTATTTTAACTGTGTCATTTAATGCTGTGATTATCATTTTATTTTTATACATTGTTGTGTTATTGTTTTCCTTTTTCATTGCATTGTTGTAAACTGCCCGAGTTCCTTTTGCAAGACAGGCAGTATGTAAATGATGTGAGATGGCCAGCAGAAAGACAAACAGAAAGGAATGTGTGCCGTCTGATGGAAAATAAGTTGTGTGCAGTAAAATAATGAACAAAGACATGGACATAGAAATGAGTAAGTTAAAGATGAATGAAGAGTGTGAAGGTGAAGAGGGAAAGAGTAAAGCGGTTAGAGATGGAGTGACAGTTGAAAATAAAGAACCAATCATAGAAGGTTTTCTGGTGATCAGAACCTTCACAAACAAACAAACAAACAAACAAAACTTCCTACTCATATTAAGGCAGGAGTTTTCCCTTCCTGATAATGAAACTTTAGTGACTGCTATAGTGAAATCGATGCTTTAATGCAAACATTAGTTATTAATTGAGCACCTAGAAAATTGTGTCTTATATTGGTCCATCCAAACTTATTTATCACCTGCTATAGACAATGAAAGCAATGTGCAAAAGAATGAAAAATTACAGTACAGGATTGGCTTTGTTTGCAGTCTTCCTTTGAAGGTCTAAGCAAGTGGTTCTCAACCTTGGGTCCCCAGATGTTCTTGAACTAAAACTCTCAAGAGCCTTCACCACTAGCTGTGCTGGCCAGGATTTCTGGGAGTTATAGTTCAAGAACACCTAGGGATCCAAGGTTGCTTCCCAAACTGGTCAAGGCTATGCCATCTTCTCAGCTAGTATCTATGGGAGAGAACTGAATGCAGTCCTCAGCCATCACAACCAGCTATTGAGCTTTAGGGTGGCAACAAGATATGGTGGCAAGATGACCTTTAGGTGGGTGCAAGAGCTGAGAAGAGTTGCTTTTTAGGACTACAATGCCTAGACATGCTAGGGGGAGTGGGAAAATATTTTAAAATTAGCACTTCCAGTTTCTGGAATGATCTAGCCATGAGTCCTGTGCAATCAGTCCCTATTCCTCTTTCACATCCATTTGGCCATTATGGGATGATGGAAACCTGGCTGATTCCAATAAAGGCAGTGATGGCAGCAGCTGCTAAAGATGCCTACAGACCACCCAGGCAGGGCCCTTTTTAAAGATTTGTGACTGCAGCATTTAGCAGCTGAGTGAGTAAAGTGTCTGGCTATGGAGCCAGAAACTGGGAGTTCAATTCCTCACTGAACCTCCCATAAAACGAAGCTGGGCTTTGGGCAAGCTGTACAACCCCAGGTGGCCACAGAAAAAGGAGATGATAAATCACCTTCGAATACTGTCTACCTAGAAATCACCATAAGTCAAAATGGACTTAGCGACAGTCAATTATTATTAAACTATACATTCAGTAATCTGGCAGGCACCATTGTGGCAGCATACTGTACTATTTGCATGTTTTGCAATTGAATGTAGACACGTACAAAATGTCAATGAGCTTCAGCTTGAATTGCCTCTGCCACCTGTTGCTACCACTACTGCCTGTGGTCCTGCCATCACCGATCCTGATGAACTTGCTATGGAGAGGCCATGAGTGTGGTGCTATGAATGGGTCCCTGGAGAGCACCCATCCTCTCAAGCCAGCTAGCAGACCAAAACAGGTAGCTCAGGAGAAAGACTGTGCAGGTCACATTTTCCAAACCATGTCTTTCGAAAACATTGCTTATCTCGTTCGATCAATAAAATTTTAATTTTCTCATCTGACAAGCTGTGATCTATCGACAACAGATTGGGTGAACTTACAGTGGCAAAGAACCTATATATATATATATATATATATATATCTAAGACTCTACAAATTTTCTTCCTGAGAATAATAGTTTCACTTACATCCAGTGACTTCTGAGTGTGTCTTCTGAAAAACTGCTTCGTCCAAGGGAAATTGAAAAGTTTGCTTAGGGAAGAATATACATCTAAAGATAAGCATAACTGTTCCATAACAATTAAAACCTATTAATTGTTCTCATGGTCCAGAGGGCAGGAAAAACGAAATTTGAGTTAAGAAGCCTCATTAAAACAAAGGAAGGGCCTCCTGGGTGGTGGTATGGTTGAGTTTGGGCTATCCCCAGAACTTTCTTGAATCAAAGTAACTTAACCCAAAAACTTATGATACAAGGGAGAGATCTAAATTGGCATGTTTATTCAGCTGAAAAAAGTGGCCAGGTGAGGCTCCACACACACACACAATCAACAACATTCCATAGCAAGTTTGTAACTCAACCAGAGCCATCTCCCCACCAACCTTCCCACCGATCCCTTATCTGTGTCTTTGACCCATCTGTGTTCACCTTTCTTCTTTCGTTTTTCTGTAGGCATAAACATTCCATCAAAGTACCAGCAGTTCAACAAGGCATAGAAAGGCATAAATAAATAAATAAATAAATAAATAAATAAATAAATAAATAAATAAATAAAGGGAGTTCGAAAGCATGTAGAGGCAGGTAGGTAAATAGGTACCATTGAAAAAAGCGGGAAGGTAAAACAGTATTTCCTTGCAGTCATGCTGGCCACGTGACCATGGACTTGCACAACACTGGCTCTTCGTCTTCAGTACAGAGATGATCAACGTCCCTAGAGTCGGACATGACTAGCACGCATGTGCGGGGGGAACCTTTACCTAAGCATTCCATCAAAGTACAAGCAGTTTAACAAGGCATAAAAAGGTAAAGGTAAAGATAGGGCATAGCAAGGCATAAATGCAAGGCATACATCAAATCAGCATGGCTTTACTTTGGTTCATTTTAGCTTTTTGCTAACGCCTGACCCTACAGTATCATGCTTACAAATGCTACTCCTAAAAGCCTCATTTGGAACCTACACGAATAACATTTTTGGCATAAGAGAGGACCCATTTATTTCCAGAGACAACCAAATGTAGTCAGTACTTAATTATTTTTGCACTAAACTATATTTTAATTTATTTCACTGGTCCTGGAAATTTGTTTGAGTTAACTGGAAATACATACTTATCTGTATACATAACTAAAATCTCTACTTATACATGCATACATTTCTTGCATTTCAAATGCTGTATTTCGATAAAGCTCTGCCTTTAGCAGAATTAATTCCTTTTTGAAAGCAAAAGCACTTCAAAGGCAACAGTCTAACAATTATATTGACACAGTCCCTCACCAGAGGTTGCTGAGAAAATTGCACAGTCAGGGGATAAGAGGGCAGGTCCTCTTATGGATTGAGAACTGGTTGAGATCCAGGAAACAAAGAGTAGGTGTCAATGGGAAATTTTCACAATGGAGAGAAGTGAAAAGCGGTGTGCCCCAAGGATCTGTCCTGGGACTGGTGCTTTTCAGTCTGTTCATAAATGACCTGGAGACAGGGATGAGCAGTGAGGTGGCCAAGTTTGCAGATGACACAAAACTTTTCCGTGTGGTAAAAACCAGAGAAGATTGTCATGAGCTCCAGAAGGATCTCTCCAAACTGGGGAAATGGGCTACGAAATGGCAAATGTGTTTTAATGTAGCCAAATGTAAAGTAATGCATATTGGGGCAAAAAAATCAAATTTTTTTCGATCAACTCATGGGCTCTGAGTTATCCATGACAGATCAGGAAAGAGATCTTGGTGTGTTGGTGGACAGCTCCATGAAGGTGTCTCCCCAATGCATGGCAGCGGTGAAGAAGGCCAATTCCATGCTAGGGATTATCAAAAAGGGGATTGAAAATAAAACAGCCAACATTATAATGCCATTATAGAAAACAATAGTAAGGCCGCACCTGGAGTATTGTGTACAATTCTGGTCACCGCATCTCAAGAAAGACATAGTGGAACTGGAAAAGGTGCAGAAGAGAGCGACCAAAATGATTACTGGGCTGGGGCACCTCCCTTATGAGGAAAGGCTAAAACATTTGGGGCTCTTTAGTCTGGAAAAAGGCGCCTGAGGGGGGATATGATTGAGACGTACAAAATAATGCAGGGCATGAGTAAAGTGGATAGAGGAAAGCTCTTCTCCCTCTCACAAAATACCAGAACTAGGGGACATATACTCAAATTGAGGGCTGGGAGAGTAAGAACAGACAAAAGAAAATATTTTTTCACCCAGCGCATTGTTAGTCTGTGGAACTCCCTGCCACAGGATGTGGTGATGGCATCTGGTCTGGATGCCTTCAAAAGGGGATTGGACAGATTCCTGGAGGAAAAGTCGATCACAGGTTACAAGCCATGATGGAGATGTGTAATCTCCAGGCTTTAAACCAGGGTTCTTCAAGGGCCAGATGCAGGGGAGTGGTATCAGGAGACAGATATCTAGTCTCATGCGCTCCCAAACGCATCTGGTGGGGCCACTGTGAGATACAGGAAGCTGGACTAGATGGGCCTTTGGCCTGATCCAGCATGGCTCTTCTTATGTTCTTATGTTCTTATATATCAGCCATCAGGGGAAAAAGTGTTAATTATTCTACCTTTTGGAGAGATGATTATGTAACTAATACTTCATTACATATTAATAACACCATTGTCAGTTTGAAAGCGTATTACCTATTCCTGTATTCCATTTCACTTCATCCGTACCTACCCACAGAATCATGTACCCTGTGAACATAACTCTTGAGGCCTGAATATTGCACACCTCATATGCATGACAGTTCACACTGCAAAAAAGTGCAATCATGTTTGTTTCTGTTATACCTATTGAAACACAGGCACGTCTGGGCAAAAAATAAGACCATTAACTTGTTCATATCTTCCTGAAATGGTGCAACCCCCCAAAGGCAAATTGCACAGTCACTGATCAATGACTGGCATTCCGCAAACATAGGAGTCTCTCTGGATACTACTGAAGGAGAACCGTCTGCAGAGACCAAGTGGCTCCTTCGTATGCTGGCCATGTTATGACCCATGGGCTTAGCACAGAGAGTTGCAACTTTGTACATGACCCCTAAACTCCGCCACAAATGGCTGCCAGCTCCGGAGCTTACAATTGTTTCCCCAACAGCTCCAGAGTTTGCAGGAAATTAAGTGCGACCACGCCCACCTAAGCACGTCCCAGCACACTTTTCTTGTACCTGCTCTTGGAGGGTGAAAATCCCCAGATCCGGATGAGTGCCGGGCTCTCCTCGCTTCTGTTTGGTTTTTTTTGCCTCCTGCCCCTTTAAGAGAAGGGGCTGGAGGCAAAAAAAAAAAAAAAAAAAAAAAAAAAAAAACCAGAAGAGAAGGAATCAGGACCGATGACGGGGCTCCGGGCGGCTTCGGAGGTGAGCCTGCATTTTTTCCTCTCTTTTTTTCTCCTTCCCCTCACGCAGACAGGAGCAAGGAAGTGAAGAGGGGTGGGGACGCAGGAAGAGCAACGAACCCCCAAGATCTCTGGTCCGAGTTTAAGTGGCCAGCGGATCTTAGGGGTCGTGTGAAAAGGCCCTAGAGAGGGCCCATTGGAACTTGAAAAGTAGTCAAGACACAATATCCTCACCGATTTAATGGACCTGTTCTAGTGTGACTTACTACAGTATGCTAGGCAACAGGATTTCAGTCATGGAAATATAATCTAATAGGGTTTTTAAAGGTGTGTATTGTCTGTTAAAAACCAGAGCTAAACACTGCTTTCTATGATTTAAATCTGATAATGTGATCTTTCATTTATGAAGGGTTAGGGTCTTGTTTTAGTTACCTTTATGATGCAATATAGTTTTTATTGTCATAAAGCAATTTGGGCATGTGTTGTATACAAAATTAATTATGTTGCTCGATTAAATTTTACAATCTGGGTGGTATGTCTTATTTTTTAAAAAAAACATATAGCTAAATAAATGATTGCACCCTTGACTAGATAAGAAAGATTTATTTTGACTATTTAGCACTCAGTTGTCTGTATTTCACCCCTTGTCAAGTGTAGGCACGATTCCCTGGCAGGCTCTGCATTATAGTGATGCTATCTTCATGGTGATGGACACAGATGTAAAGTCATGTCTTCTTTTAGTGCAGCATCAACATGTTTGAAGCACTTTCTCTCTACTTTAACAATGTGACTTATAGGAAGTGGTTTTAAGAGTTCAGCCTAGACTTAACAGCAGCAGTAAATCATCTACATTGAATGAGTTAGAGAAAATGTGTTTGTCTTTACAAACTGATGGTAACATGAAAAGGCCACTGCCTACAGTTTGCATAATAAAATGATTTTTTATAAAAAGCAGCCTTCAGCCAAGTCAAAACCAGATACAACAGCAATAGGTCCTTGAATAAGAAGACTTCAGTCAATTGAAAACAGATCAAGGCTGGGCTGGGGAAACTCTCAGCAAAGCT
>JAHTLZ010000129.1:53007774-53043857 GCA_023846285.1 Phrynocephalus versicolor
TATTATTATTATTATTATTATTATTATTATTATTATTATTATTATTAACCACACAGCTATCTACTCTGGATCTTGTATTACCAACCACTAGTCGAACGCTTCCCAAGTGTGTAAGACTTAGTGATGTATCGGCAAATTATGCGAGCAGATCCCAGTAAGGCGGCTTTCTGCATCTGACTGATGGTGACTTTGTCAACTCTTTGGCGTAACCCTTGCCCTTCCTGGTGGATTATCAGACAGGGACAAGCCAGCTAAGATTCAACACTATTTTATTTAAGAGACAATGAGCTGAGGAATTCATGTAAAACAGAGAAGACCCCAAAAGCGCACAGCAATATTGGTTTTTCCAATATCAATTTCCTGATTGATTGGTCCCTTGGAGTTTCTTCATGACCCCTTCCCTAATTCTCCCTGAAGACCTCTATATTCCTTGCCTCTCTGTCTCCAGATTTGTGGAGACAAACAGATTTGTGTTTGTCACCCTCAGTGTTTACATTCTCAGTGTTCTTCTCAAGCCAGGATGTTCAGGAGTCTCTTTTTCATGGTGATGGAGGGCAACTGTCTGGGCTACAGTGGAATGACTATGGTGTTCTGTGTGGTGGGTCAAGCGTCATGTACTGCATGCCATTTGCTTGGTTCTATATGCCTTCAAATGATTTTCTACATGGACTACTTCTACCTTATATTCCCATATACTAACAGGTACTTTTCAACGTACTGTATTACTATATTGTTAGGATTCTGACAAGTTTGGTTTCTGTAGCTTCAAATAACTCTACTAGCATCCAACTACTCCTGGTATTTCTACTTCTAACTGCTTTGGGAATAACATTCTCTTTACTTTCTCAATTTTTTGTAAACTACCCAGAGTGACCTTTTGTCAGGTGGTGTGGTAAATAAATAAATAAATAAATAAATAAATAAATAAATAAATAAATAAATGTAACGACACAACACACACACACAAATATTCAATTGTGGGCGTTTTTCAGTAAAAGACTCTTCTTTGAAAGAATCTATCATTATTGCATCTCTCTTGTATAGTTCTTCAGCATATTATCCCCATCTTGTCTTCATTTTATTCACATCAAAGATGTATTTTCCTATTGATCTCTCAGCATTCCTAATCTTGGGTTTGATTTCTTGGATCTAATGGAAGGGATGTTTTCATCATCACCATAGAACTGCAGAGATGGAAGGGACAATATAAATAGGACAGTTTGAACTAAAGATTCCTTATTCAACTTGGGGACAGTTATATATATTATTTCTGAATGTACATTTGAATGTTGGTGTTTGGTTGTTTTTTAAATTACACACTTGGAGTGTCAGTGGAATACAGGATAACTGGGATGGGAATGTATCTGAGTGCATACATTTTAGTAGCTTAAACCTGAGTTTCTTATACAAGATCTATTGTCCAACCTTTACACTAAATATGGATCTCTGTGTTGGTGGAAGAGGCTTGATGGTTCACAAATCTTCAGGAAAAAATAATTCCTACAAAATGTGGAATTGGAAGTTTTAGATGCCACAGAGAACCAGAAAGACAAAAGTGTGGTTTCTAGAAGATATCAAGGTTGAACTCTTGCTTGAAATTAACAGAGCCCACTGTACTTTAGGGATACCAGATACCACCATGAAGTCTCACCGAGAAACACATTGTGGAGAAAAGTGCAAGACAGCGGGGAAAGAGGCAGACGAATGATAAGATGTGCTGATTCAATAAAGGAAGGGCTTCGGAAGGATGTCAATGGCAGGACTTTCGGGAGGTTATTAAGCGGGAAGGGAAGTGCCTGAACACAGCAATGACAATTTTACAGGATTGTTGCAAGAGCTGCTCAGAATTATGCCTTTTTCTGTACCCCTAGGAATACGCTTGCGCAATTAAATGCTACATGTAATTAGGATGGCATTTGGCGATGGAAAGTGAGCTCCAGCGCTTTCGGTTAATCCTGCCGCCAGACAGAAACCCTAAACGACCCGCCACGCTTAGAAACCAACCCCGACCCAACCTTTTTCTATTCTCCTTGAAAGTCTAAATCTCACTCTTCCCCCTCCCCCACCCAGAGCGGCGAAGTTTCAGGGCGAGGAATTCTGGTCCTCGCGCGCCGCCGTCCAGCGGAGGCTTCCCACGTGAACCCAGTCAGCTGACAAAAATCCCGGAAGAGCGGCGAGACAGGGCAAGATGGAAGCGTCGCTCGAGCATCATTTGGAAGACACGTAGGTCTTACTCTACTACGGGGACCCTTGGGCGGGTTTGCCTTGTTCGGTGCGTCGGAGCGAGGGTGGCGGTGGTGGCGGTGGTTCCCTTCTGATCTCTACCCTCTCCTTTTCTAGCATGAAGAACCCCTCCATCGCGGGAGTCCTGTGCGCCGATTCCCAGGGCTTGAATCTGGGCTGTAAGTAACGTCGACCTTCTGTTGTTAATCTAACGCCGCTTCCGCTTCATTGGTGCGACTTGTATTTTATTTTTAAATGTTCCGTTTTCTGGGGGTTGGGGCGGCTCTACTGCCGTGATGGTTATTGTTCTCCCTGCCCAGCGCTCTCCCAGTATCTGCAGCTCGCGTCGTCTCTGGAGACTTTAAATATCTGGTCTGGTTTGTTCAGTGTACATAACAAGATGCAGCTGCAAACGAGGGGAACAACGCTTACTTCCCCCAGTTAGGAAGATCACTGGCTGTAACGGAGCTCCAGTGGTTAGTTTTCAAAGAAATGTTTCTACCTTTAAAACAGCAGATACTAGCATTGCTGAACAGCAGTGGAAATTGTCTTAAAAAGAGCTGTGCTATTGAGTCCTAAATGGCTCCGGTCCAGTGTATTTAAAGGAGCCTAAAATAAAGATATTTTAGGAGCCTATCTTGGTGCTAACCTCTTTACAGGTGGGTTTGGTGGATCAGTGAGAGAAGACCTTCTATGTTGCTGCTCCCAGACTCTGGAACTCCCTCCGACAGGAGGCCAGGCTGGCCCCATCATTGCTGACTTCTGGCAAGCTTTATCTCAGTGTCAGGTTGCCTCAAAGAGGTTCTTAAATAGATTCTTTAAATGTATTTTGATATTGCTTCTGTTCACCATATTTGTGGCATTTGATCTTTTTAGCATTTGTATATTGTTTTTAAGCTTTAAATATTGTCTTTTATTGATGTTAGCTGCCTTGGATCCTTTTTAAGGAAAAAGGTGTGGCATGCATGTATAATCCTTATGTAGGTGCATGATCATGTGAACTGTAATCACTTGCATCAGCTAAAATAAATTGGATAACTTCTTCCAGCCCTACCCTTCTAAATGCAAAAAACCCAAACCTGCCCTTTTATAACACATTGGTTATTGTGCTATTAACAATAGAGATCAAATTCAATGAGAAATAGTCATGAATCCCGTGCTTAATAATGTGCAAGTGTACAACTGCAGTAGTTACTTGAAATGTGCAGGCTTATCTGAAATCAAGCGACTCAGTAAGTTTATGCCAAGCAAAATGTTAGTGTTTACAATGCTGTGCCCATGGGAGATCTTTTGTCCTTGCATGTATTTTAGCTCTTGGCTTTACATCTTATGAAAGTGAATTCCAGTTATATGCTATGTGCAAGAATATCAAAATTCCAGTGAGTTTTGCTGATCACTGTATCTGTTCAGATGCCATTTATAGATCTACATGGCACTGGGAATGAGCTACTATTGTTTCTTCCTTTAATTTATTTTGACATGGAACCAGGTTTAGAATATAATTATTCGCAAATCCTGTGCACTTTTGTGTGTGTTTATGTAGCATCCATCTTTCAAATGATACACTGTTGCCATTACAGGTCGTGGCACTCTCTCAGATGAACATGCAGGGGTGATTTCTGTTCTGGCCCAGCAGGCAGCCAAACTAACTTCTGATCCAACAGATATTCCTGTAGTATGCCTCGAGTCAGATACTGGGTAAGTATGCTCATCTAGACCTGTTGCTTGTTTTTCTTTTGTTTATAATGGCTTCACAGGGCCACCCCCTAAATTGCATTCTGACAAACAGATGTAGTTCTTGAGGTTCAGTGGCTCATGCACATGCTGATTTTTTTGTAAGAACTGCTTCAAATATATAGCCTTTCTTTCTAGGAATTTGAGAAGTTAAAGATGCTTATGTAAAGCATTGGTAAGATAGGATGCAAAGATCTGAAAATCTAGAGACGGTGTCAGTGGGCCTGCCTGCTAGCTCTTGCTGTACTTGGCGGTAGGGTGGAGGGTACAGAAGTTGTCCAACTCAAGACAGACAGAATAGCAGTTGGAGGAAAAAAGAAATTAAGTATGAAACGAAGAAAATACGTTCTTCTAAGACGTGTAAGGAGATATGAACTACATTGGGCTGAAATGTTGGGAAAATAATTATAGTGATCGATATATGTAACATGACAGATGATGAGCAATATATGTCTTCTTATTGTATAGAAAATAAATAAAGCTTATATAAAAAAGGTTGTCTAACTCAGATTAGCAATTAATGACCAGTATGGTTTCCCCATTTCAACAAGATTCATTATATAGCTAGGTACACAACCAATCTTGCAACCTGTGTGAGACCGAGCATTTAACAGTGAGCTTGCTGGAGTGGTTGGAGGGTGGATAGAGAACTGCTCTTTCATGACCACATAACGCAACAGAATACTGGCCATCACCAACACCTGACCCCTCATTTGTAGCCCACGCATCACACAATTGATCAACAGATACTGGATTACATATTCCTTGTAGAAGGAAAAGAACTAATTAAGTTTTGTAGGTCTGAAAAAAAAACTGAAATTAAATAATACAGTTGTGATTGTCTGAGTTTTAAAGTACTGTAGATATCATTGTTTCAGTAAGGTTAAACATTCGGGCAGACATTAAAAACAACATAATGTAAAGGTGCTTTGCAGTTATGTACAGATATGTTAGTAATTGCTTTTCAGCCATGAAACCCTTTTTGTAATACAGTAACACCCCACCTATCATGGGGGTTAGGGACCTGACCCAACCTACAATAGTTGAAAATCTGCAATATGTGGATACAGGGTTGGGTCGGGACTGGGGGCTCTATCTGGGGTCAAGTTGGGACTGGGGGGGGGGGGCTATCTGACCTGGAAGTGACTTCTGGGCTGCTGGAAAGCACTTTTGGGGCCTCAGAGGGGCCTGGGAAGGCCATTGCGAGGCCCGTTCGGGGCAGCGCCAGGCCCGGGGTATGTACAGTACAGCAGGCCTGAAGCAGGCTTTTCCAGCTTACCCCAGGTGGGGCCTTTCTTCATATACTGCGATCCAGCAATATATTGGGACCGCAGTATACGAACTGCAAAAGGGCGGGGGGGAGGGGTACTGTATTACAAACAAGGCATAAGTATAATCATGATGGGTAAGATCACATACATTGTTTTTATACAATGGCCAACTAGATGCAGGTGCTGAGGTGACAGGAAACACTATCACTTCCCATTTACGTTTAGTAGTGATTAAATGTACTGCCTCTGATTTTGGAGGTAGTATAGCCATTGATATCCTCATGTTTAGTGATGGAGGAGGTTGTGTGGGGTGTAGGAAACTAGCTTCAGATGCAGAATTTTTCTTTGATCTTTTCAAAGCTATTTAGAGGGTAGATTCTAGATGCAATAAGCTCAAGTGTTTTCAGAATAATAAAGATGCCAGAAACACTGAGTTGCAGTTATTTTGGATCACATTTTGATTTGATACGTAATGTGTAAAAACAGACCTGTCTCTTTCAGCAATATCATGATCCAGAAGCATGACAGAATCACAGTGGCAGTACACAAAATGGCATCCTGATGTTAAATATCTCAAGCACTTGCTGCTTTTCAGCACTGCACCTTTGTGGAACATTCTTGTGCAAATTGCTACATTCAGTGACACTCAACAGCAACAAGTTCGATTGGACTACAACATTTCTCCTTTGTTCATTTTTTTTGGGGGGGTTGCATTTTGGAACTCTTTCTGCTTTGGAGCTGGAGACACCGTTTTGGTAGCAAATACAATAATGTAAGAAATCATTCAATAAAACCAAATATATACTGCTTGTTCTGTCTAGTTTGACTAAATGCTTTTGTGTATCTCTGGGCATACTGTTTTCAGTGCTGTTAGGAAATTGTTGCTGCTGTTCTCCTTGGTATACTGGAACTACCGCTTATGTATAATCAAACTAATGCTTAAAAGATACCTATTGGTAACGGCTATGTGATTTTTGTGCTGCTGTTTTTCATGACTATTGGGGAGCTAGCTGTTCAAACAATAGGTCGAAGAAGTTATCCATTTACTAACTGAGGAGGTAGTAAAGCTCAACCTTCTGAGCTTCTTGCAGTATGCCAACTGATGGAAGAAACACAGAGAAGGTTAGAACTAAACATTGACATTGCATGTCCTAATTCTGGGGATCTGTAAATCTATTGGTAAAAAGCTTTCCAAATGCCTAAATTTAGAGGGTGACTCAAAATTCTTAATCCCTAGGATCATAATCCCTTAGCAACTAAGCTTCAAGCAAATAAGCAAGACTTTTATATGAGGGAACACTATTTGGCTAAGCTAGAAGCATGCTGGCAAGAAAATAGCTCCAGTTATGGGTCTTCTTTATTTGCTGGTATTAGAAGAAACCTTGTTATTTCTGCAATATCCAGAGTTGTAAGTTTAAAAGGTTCCCTTAAAATGATTTCACTGCTTCTAAGTAAGTCACTTCATGTGAAATCTGCAGGATGCTGGTTTCTGTTTCAATAAACTATTTTTAGGGCACTGTAAAACTAGGCATTTCCTGGGATTTAATGGAAGCATGGTGTACTCAGTGCCTCGAAATAAAACATTTGCACTTTGGAAAATTCTGTTCTTTCCTAATGAAAACATCAGAAGCTGGGAAATGATGAATATTCAGACATCAAAGAGGAGACAGTTGAGTAGATTGCTTCAATATTTGTAATAAGTATATTAATAGTAAATTTCTTTCCAGCCAGATACGTAAACACATTAATTCCTATGGGAAACTATCAAGTATTAAAACTATTCATTCACTGAGGAAGTAACACAAAAATTATTTTTATTGTAACCAATAAAATAATACAGAGGGCAATATGATATCATAAGAGTTCACTACATCTCTTTCATCCTGCTTTCCAACCTAGATTGGGAACCAACTCTGGTGAATACACTAGGACCTTCCCATCCACTAGATAACGCATCCACACCCATTGCCTGAAGAAAACAGAAATGCTTATACAGTGGACCCTTGTATAACAAACAGTTTGTATAACAAAATCTGTACAACATAAAAAATTCCGGAGATAGGAGAAATTTGCTTAACATAATTGCCTATGGGGAAAATCTGTACAACATAAAATGTTATTACTCCATTTTCAATGCATTCCTATGGGAATTTGTATAAAGGAAAATTTGCTTAACATAATTTCATTTGGAATGAATTAATTCCTTTATACAAGGTACCACTGTATATATTTCCACACAGTATTTATCAGATCCAGCCAGTAAAGGGAGCCAGAAACAATGCTATGGATAGCATTCAGTCTTACCTGCCATTTTTCAGTGTCCACAGGGGTGGGGCGCTTGGCACAGATCCCCCATGGACACCACTGTTCTTTTGTAACAAGCATCTGAAAATGGCGAGTGTATGCATGTTAGATAATCCTCCCACAGCCTATAGAAATGAATTTGCAAGGGTATTTGCTTCTTGATCGGACGCCTCTGTCAAGTTTCCCAAATATGGTGCCTATCAACACTTCAGCTACACAGCCCAGCAAACTAAGCTGAACTGAGTCAAGTTCAAAAGAGGCAACAAAAAATTAATGGAGCAAAGAGGGGCAGTAAGCAGATTCCACACACACACACACAAGCATAACTTGTCGCTGTCTCGAGCAAGCAGTTCCTGTCTAGTTTTCTAGAACCAGTGGCAGGTTAAGAGGTGTGTACATTGAACCCAGGAAGGAATTTCAAAGTCCTTTTCTCAGACGTTGATTAGCACAAGGGAATCCTGTCACAGAATAACCACATGCAGCCATTAAAGAGGCCCATCTTGGCCAAAAGAGGCCCATCTCTACCTTTAGAAGTGGTTAATGTTTAAGTTGGAAAGTCACAGACCCTGTTAATGTAGCCACTGGGAGTTTGGGGGCTTTGTCTACTAAGGGGCTGTGTTGTGTGAGTGCAGGAAGCCTGGATCATGCCCGCTTTAACTCAAAAGTAGAACTCAAAATGTGCAGCAAGAATGAAGAAGAAGAGAAAGGTTCAGCCATGAGCAGTAAAGAGACCAAACACCGAGTCGGCACAGATGTTCCTTATCGCTGGTGGAGATGGATGATTGTGCTGAACTTTTTCCTGGTAAGTTCCACCCCCTGTGGCACACGTTACTCTCACAGAAAGATACAATGACAAAAGGGGGAACACTGTTTAGCAAGACTGTCCTTATGCAGTTTTCTAGACAGAATCCCTCTCCGTCATCTCTTCACATGCAGAGGATAGGCTGTTCTCCTTTATGGGTTGCTAGACAGGACTCCCAAGACTGGGAACTAGCTGAGGAGCTTCCAGTCTCTAGTAAAATGTTAAGAAGAGTTCAACCTCAATAGTCAGCTACAAGTCTGCATGATTGGTGGGGAGAAACATGAATTATGTGGTGACTCAAAGAAAAAGAAACCTGCTATTCCTTGAGATCCTGTAGCTTTTCTCTCTACTGTCGTCCTAAAACATCCATCAGGAGCACTGGAAGTTACCCTTAGAGCCTCCTCATACATAATACTCACTTGGTAACTAGGATGTCTGAAGTCAATACAATACTGTATAAAAAAATCAAGTACATTCTCAGTCATCCAAGTGAGGTTGTCCGGGAGTTGAGTAGCCATCTACATAATATATCAATTACAATGATGGTCAGATAATGGCAGATTAAAGAACAGAGATTCAGGATATTCTAGGTAGGGCTTTATTTCCTGACAACAAATGTTAGCAGCTTTGGTGTAGACCTGGAATCAACTCGACACCTAGGCACACCAGTTTCAGCAATGGCCAGGAGTGTTTTTATACAGCTAAAGGTGTTGTATTTGTGCCTTATCCCACTAATATTACGCCATGTGTTTCTTATGTGGCTAAATTTGAAGAAATGTTTGGCAACTTTAGTCCGCTCGAAACACGACAGCTAGCTGTACAGAGAGCATATAAATCCTGTTACACCAGCTCTACTGGCTACTAATCTATTTATCTGGCTCAAGCCAAAGAACCAGTTACGACCTATTATCAAACCCTGTATGCTTATGTTGCCTGAACTGCACCTTCCTGGGTTTTAAGTCAGGGACAGAAGGTCTTTTGGTCATCCTCTTTGTCCTGTCAATGGACAAAAACACTTGTCTTCAGAAATGCTCCAGTGTAGAGATGGGCACGAAACGAACAATTTTCCGTTTCCGTTTTTGTTTTTTGTTTCGTTACGCAACGAAACAACAAACGAATTTTGTCTCTAAAATGAAACGAAACGAACAGAAACACCAGAAATTTTGTCGTCCGTTTCGTTTTTATTACGGTAATACATTGAACTGCTTTAAATGCTAAAAAAATAACAAAGAAGTGAAATAAATGGTAACGAAACGGTAACTTAACAAACGAACACAAAAATGAATTTTTTTGCGAAAATTCACAAAAAACGGAAATGAACCGAAATGGACCCCCCCAAATGACAAATGAAACACCATTTTTTTAATTTGTGCCCATCTCTACTCCAGTGAATGAACCAAATGTTGAGAAGTCAGTTTTTAATCATGAGTGCTGCACATTTTACTCTTTCTGACATGTTTTATTGCTGAACTTTCCATATTACTGTACATTTAATTGCATGCTATTGTTATCAAGTACTGTACTTTTTTTAGTTTTACCTGTCTTTTACTAATTTTGTAAAGCATGTTGGATCCTTGCATTGGGAGAACAGTAGAGCAGAAATAAAATAATTACTTTCAGCATTCTGGGGGGAAATCTTAGAGAAGGGAAATCCTTTTCCTCCTCCTCCTCCAATTGCATAAATCCAAGGATAAACGATAGATATGACAAAGAATTAAGTTGGACTGGAAGGCAAACCAGTATGCAGGGGATCATATATTCCATCTGCTCCAGCTGGTGAAACGGTTTGCGTGTTTACTGCCACTCCTAAACCTTCCCAACATTTCCTTCACAAAGCAGCCAAGAGAGGGCCTGGAATCTATGGCAGACATTGAGAAACTTCAAAGATAATCAAAAGGAACAGGACTCTGTATGCTTGCCTCCCTCTTTCCGCCAAGGATGGCAGAAATCAGAGGCAAGATATGACCACCACTTCGTTTGTGGACATCTGCCGTGAAGTATAAAAAGAAGCAATGGGATAGGCTGGTTATAGAAACCTATCAAGAACAGAGCGCTGCAGGGTCAAATCCCCACTTAATCTACACACTTTAGTCAAAGTCTCACAGGTTGCTGTAAGGATGAAATGGTCTTGGGGAAGGAAATGCTCCTTGGGTCCTTTTCCAAGGAGAAAGGCGGGGTAAAAATACTCTATAATACTCTAAAATAAATAAATAAACAAATAGACCAAATTAAAACTCCCTTCAGTAAGTGGCATCATGAATGTACAAGTACTCAAGCATAAGAAACCTCGATAGCACTGTCTGAAATGTTCTCAGAAGAACTAGACAAGCAGGAGTATAGTAAGAATCATGTGCCATCAAGTCAGTTCTGACATGGCAGCTTGCCCAAGGGGACATAAGATGGCTCTGCTTCACGTGTGAACTCCCAACTTCTGGCTCTGCAGTCAGATACCGAAATCGACTGAGTTTTCCAACCAGTGAGTGAGAGCTTTTAATAAGGGCCATGATCATCCCTTCCTCTACATATTGACCAGGCTGCTTTCCCATCTCTGATTTCAGGATTTGGTAGGTTCCTTTGGGACCTTCTGTTAGCCTCATCAACTACATCACTGTACGTCTGATGTGGAAGGATCCCTATTTACTGTTATGTTTTGCTGTTCAAGGTAAATATCTTTGTAATGGGGACCCTGAAAAACTTTGCAATTTTTTTTGTGGCCTTTGAAGAGGATGTTGGTGGCTCTTCTGAGCAGATCAGCTGGATTGGCTCTACCATGTCTTCTCTTCGATTCCTAGCAGGTTAGCACTGATATACTTCAAGTAGAGCCAGGAGAAAGAGCACGGGTTTGTTATGAAGTATTTTAAATTCAAATAAAATTGGCTCCAAATAATTTTGATTGGGCCTGTGAAACTACTGCCATTAACCTATCTATAGAGCAGAGAGTGGGCAACCCATAGTCTTCCAGATGTTGTCAGACTGCAAATGTTGTGATCCTTCAATGTGGGCTATGAGAGTTGCCACCCAGGTCGCCCACTTCTGGCATAAGCTTAAAATTACATTCCCCTCAATCCAGATCAGGACATGGAGGGCAGTTGCCTCACTCGCCCACTACACTATTGTCTCGATCCAGATTAGGCTTTTTTTTTACTTGTTCTGGACTAATGGAACAAAAATAGCTGCAAGCCAAAATCAATTTGCTTATGTCCACCAGCAAAAATCTCACTGATAAATCTGTGTAGGCATTTGCTGTCACCTACTAAATGCATGACTTGGTGTGTACCAAAAACTTACACTGACGTAACAGCAATTCCCCACTGAAAGTGTATGCCAATCGATTTATGTAGGGGTGATTCAATTGGTTCTGGCACCTATGGTTTTAGTGTAATACTATCTACATTGGTCCTATGATCAAGACCTTATGAGAGATAAAGAGGCTCAGCCAATTTTATTGTACACATGTTGTACAGTATGTTGACAATAAAGGTATTATTATTATAGCGTATGCTGCATACATTATACTGGACATGTATGCTGTAATGTAAACACAATCTAGTATTGTCAGCTTCCAACATGTACTCATTTTCAGATCTTTTCTTAAGAGTAGATAATATTGGTCTTGAGCTGGAGACTGTCCCCTCTCTATTCCAGCACCACTGGCAGCAATGGCAAGTGAAATGCTAGGAGAACGGCCAACAGCGTTGATCGGCGCTTGCCTGGTTGGTGTTGGCTGTCTTATCAGCACATTGGCCACAAGTATTTCCTTCCTCTGTGTGTCCATGGGATTGTTGCCAGGTGAGTGTATCCTGTTGCTGTGTCTAGGCAGTCAGCTGCACCAACTTTCTGACACAGAGCTTTTTTGGAAGAGTAGGGGCTAAAACTCTTTCCCACTGAGAAGACGGTACTGTACAATCCTTGCAGTGACACTGATGAAATATGGCCTACAATTTAAAGATATTGTAACTAGGACCCTAGGTAGCAGGGTCATGGTTGACTCAGCCTTTCATCCTTCCGAGGTCGGTAAAATGGGTACCCAGCTTGCTGAGGGGGAGCAATGTGTAGCCTGCATACTGTAATTAACAACTGTAAAACGCCCAGAGACTACTTGAAGTGGTATGGGGTGGTATATAAAGCAGAACACTTTGCTTTCATGACCTGGGCTTCAATCTCAGGTAGTGGGGTCAAGGTTCACTCAGCCTTTCATTCTTCCGAAGTTGGTAAAATGAGTGCTCAGCTTGCTGGGGGGGGGGGGGGGAGACAACGTGTAGTCTGCATAATCAACGTGTAAACCACCCAGAGAGTGTGCTAAGGGCTATGGGGAAGTATATAAGCAGCCCACTTTTTGTGTGCATGCTTTTCAATAAACTGTTCAATTGAATTCACTTTAAAAAAGCATTTGTACACAGGAGTCATTCTTGTTGCTGTATTTCTTTTCTCATTTTAGGACTGGGTTTCGCTTGCTTGTACCAGACAGCATCTGTGATGACCGTTAAGTACTTCAAAAAGAGGCTGGCTGTAGCCAATGCGATTGGCCGCTCGGGAATGGGAGTCAGTGTTGTGCTAGCACCGTTTGTTCAATTCCTGATAGAAACATACGGCTGGCAAGGTCAGCAATCTTCACTTTTCACCTCCTTAATCCCTTGGAAGTCACACCAACGTGACTTGCTGTTTTGTACTTCTAATTTTATTTTCCCCGTTTTGTTTGCTCTGAAGTGTCTGAAAAGTGTGCGTCAAACATTAAAGGAAGGCTCTTCTTTTCGAACCGTTAATCAGTAGGTACAACTGAGCTGATTTTTAAACCTGACACAAATATTTGAATATCAAATGGTAATCACATTCTCCTTCCCTTTCATTCAAGTTTCCCTGCCTGCTCTAAGTGAATCTACAAATCTCCTCTTCTATAACCAGAATTCTATTTGTTAGGAGAGGTGTACATGTAGGTTTTCTTAGTTTTGTTATTTGTCTATATTGTATTTGTATATTTGATGGTTGTTAAGCCATCCAGAGGAGCCTTTTAGGCCAGATGGCAGGGAAATCAATCAATCAATCAATCAATCAATCAATCAATTAGTGTAGTCTGAAGCAGTGAATTGCCCTAATCACACAACAGTCAACACGAGCTTGTACATTATCAGGGTTACCGCCAAAATTGTATTTTTCATTTTTCTGACTTTCCCTGACCAACATTTGTTGATTTTCCTGACCACCATTTAAATCCAACCACAAGTTAAAAAATGAATAGGTCATGTTGCATTAATGCAAGGCATAATGAAATGTTCCACTCTACAACTACAAGTCTCAACCAAAAAAAAAAAAAAGTTTGTCAAAGTAAGATACTGTATTTAATGTCAGCCTGTTTCAACATTAACTGCATCAACAGTTGTTTGGCAGTTGCACCAAATTTACATGAAGACAGAAACTTCAAGTCTCGTAAACTCTGAATACTAACAAATGGCACAACATTCTGTAGCTGTTTTAAAGGTACACTAAAAATTAAATAAACACATATCTAAAACAGCTTCTCTGAACCCACATTACAAAACTTATAGTTTTGAAATAGCACTAACAATCAGGTTAGAAATTATATATTTGAATCACAATTTCTCTGACTTCTGGTGACTTCAGACCAATTTCCCTGACTTTCTAGAAAGTGGCAACCATGATTATGAAATGTACAAGTGGCAATCTGTGAACTAGTGTCAATTTGGCAATATAGATTATGGTACTGCTTGTTTCCTAACAAAACTGATCAGCAGGATTCCGGCTTATTAAGATATCCTGGCATTTTAAGGGTATATTGGAATAATTAAAAACTGTACTGCATTTAAACAGCTAATAGCTTAATATGCATTGTACCAATACAAATTACACTAAGCCAAAGTATCTGGCCCAGAACTTTAATCAGTGCAAGGGAAGGGTGATTCCTGAAAACTGGGAGAATCTTCAGGAATTGTCCAGAATCTATTAATTACTTGGGGAAGGGACTATTTGCCATCATTTAAAACTATGCTCCCAATTGCTACACATCCTTTTAACATGAATACATTTTGCTGCTGCTTCATTTAACAGAAAAATTATAGAGGAAGGAGACTGGAAGATTCAGACATTTCCCAAAAGCTGGCAGAAATGCCTCTTCTTCATAGGAGGCAAACAGTCCCTCAAAAGAGAACACATGGAACATTTGCTCTATAATAAAAATTTTTCCCCAGTTTGGTTTCTTGAATGGTGCAGTAAAAAACAACAACATTTATGTCTATCCTTCTTTTCAGGGGCCCTACTGATATATGGCGGTATAATGTTGAACCTCATTCCTTCCAGTATGTTATTACAGCCCATTAATGGGAAGAAAACGAAAGATGTAGGTACCAGAAATGAAGGGAAACAAACAGCTGCATTCTCCAACTCTTTAGACAGTGTGAAAGACAGCCCAGATGGAACGTGGGTTACAGGAGGAGACATGTTCATTTCTATGAATTCGGAACAAGTCATCACAAAAAATCAGCAAGAGCCTGGTGAAGCACAATTAGATCCAGCAAACTATGGAACACGGGACAAAGACAGCCTACCAGGCACCCGTCTGGATAAGAATGGTTGCCAAACTGGTCGTCGAAGATCATTTCCAAACAAGGAAGGAAATTCTAAGCCACAGACGTTTCCCAACAGACAATGTCAGCTCTACTTTTCCCAGCTGAAAAACCCCTTCTTCTACATTTTCACGTGGTCTTTTCTCTTCAGCCAGCTAGGCTACTTTGTTCCTACCTTCCACCTGGCAGCAAGAGCCAAAACCCTGGGCATCAACCCAATGGACACTGCTTACATCATTACAGTGTCTGGTAAGAGGACCTTAAACATCTGCTTTTGAATTGCCCTTCTTAAGATCTCAATATTAATGTATTACCAGTTCTATGTAGGGTCAGAGGGATAGAAAAACACAGGAAAAAACTGTAACTCCACCAAACAAAAAAACACAAAACAATATAAGAACACTTCTACTGTGTGAGTAATTACTTATACATTACTTATACAGTGGTACCTTGTATAAAAGGAATTAATTCATTCCAAATAAAATTATGTTAAGCAAATTTTCCTTTATACAAATTCTCATAGGAATGCATTGAAAATGGAGTAATCCCATTTTTATGTTGTATGGATTTTCCCCATAGGCGATTATGTTAAGCAAATTTCCCCTATCTCCGGAATTTTTTATGTTGTACAAATTTTATGTTATACAAGCTGTTTGTTATACAAGGGTCCACGGTATAATAATTACTTATACACAACCTCTTGAAGGAAACCCCTAATCCTGTTGATTCCAAGTTTGATATCAAAACATTTACTACAGTTGAGCTGTGCCTGGCTGTCTCCCCCTCGAGCTTCAAGAGACTGCTTAAAATGATGCTTTTTAAAAGAGGGTCTTACTAGCAATGAATGAATCTATCAATTCTGCACTATTATTATACCATTCCTGCTGCCCTGTACTGTACTGATTTTGCTGTTTTATTAATACAGTACTGCTATTCTTTGTTTGACTTATTACGTCCCCTTTGTTTTATGAGTGTATTTGCTTTATTGCTGTCAACCACCCAGAGTTGGTTGTCAACCACCCTGAATGTCTCATACTCATTGGGTAGTACAGAGGTGAATAAATAATTAAATAAATAAATTACAAAAAGATCCTGATAAAATATATTAATTGTTGAAAACCTGCTAGTATGGCATAATATAAAACAGCCCTTAATGCTGGGTTGTCAAACAGCTCCCTTAAACTGCTGGCTTTGATGTGCAGTGCCCAAATAGGACAGAATGGCTGAGATCTTGTTGCACAGCACTACATCTGCAGAGCAGATAATGTCGTCAGCAGTGAAAAATCAACACTAATTAAAGGCTATTACGAAGTGCATGCAACTTGTACACAATGCAACGAAGTTTTAGACACCCCAGAATCTCCAAAGAAAGTATTTAATCACCATTGTGAGTTTTTTGGGCTGTTTGGCCATGTTCTGGATGTTTTTCTTCCTGACGTTTCGCCAGTCTCTGTGGCCAGCATCTTCAGAGGGCAAGGAACTCAGGGAAGAAGAAGAACATGAAAGACACTGCACACTAAAACAACCAGAAAAATCAACAGTATCTGAACACACCCTGAAACAAACTGGACATGAAATCCTCTTCCATGACACAGAGGTACTAGACAACACTACCAATCACTATGTCAGACTACACAGGGAAGCCACTGAAACCCACAAACATAAGTACAGTTTCAAAAAAAAAAGAAGTCTAAAAATCAACAAACCCTGTCTTCCAGTACTGAAAATTACAGCCTGCAAAAGATCTAAATTCACTGATTCCCTCCCAGCCATAAGCACCAGTGATCAGTTCACACAATAGAACAGCTAACAACACCCATCAACTGCAGAGAACAATTGCTGTCATCCTTGATTGCAGTGAAACTTGTTAAGCCCTCCATCACAATACAATAACTAACACCTAATGTCCTGCATCAGACAAGTTTCCTCTTACCCACAACTTTAAAACCCCACAGTCTCACTCACTCTATACCCCAGAGCACAGAGAGAACTCCTAGTTCCCTGAGCAACTTGCCCTCCGAAGATGCCGGCCACAGAGTCTGGCCGACAGGAAGAAAAACTTCCAGAACACAGCCAAACAGCGTGATAAACTCACAACAGCTATCAGATCCCATCCGTGAAAGCCTTTGAGACTACATTATTCATCACTGTCAATTTACTCCTGCTCCTGAAATCATCACCATTGCACACATGGAGCTGTGGAACTTGATTTCATCTGAAGGAAGATTTAAATAACATTAATAATTAGATGCCATATTTCATTAGAGTTTCAAAAAATTGTCTACTTGTTAACTAGGGGTTATAATCCTGAGATCCAATATTTTTAAAATGTACAGAAGAACTGAAAACTTGTCACATTTCTATAACTTTAAGTAAAATTGTTCTAAACGAAATCCACTCCACTTCTTGTTTGAGTTCATTGAAAAATGAGACACAAACTCAAAAAATCAGAAAGGACTTTATTAAACATAATAAATGACGACTGTTCAAACCAGCTCTTTAAATGTTCACTGAATAAGTCAAGGCGTTAACAAATAGTGCTTCTAGGACCAAATGCAATTCCCCACCCACTCATAGGAAATACCTCCCCCTCCCCTCAAAGTGCCAGTTTAAAAGCAAGAACACCAGCAGCAGCAAGGGAACCTACCAGTAGGTTACTTAGAGATGGAAAGGAAGATAGGATCTTGGTCTCAAATCCTGACTGGTTCAAAAAAGTTTCCCTTCAAGAAATCTTGATACTGAGTAGGGATAAAGAATAAATTAACAGCTCTGCAAATTAGTAAATAAAAAGAATAAATTAACAGCTCTGCAAATTAGTAAATAATAGGGAGAGGCCACAATTGGCAAATATGTATATTCAGATAGGCACGTGCAGCTAAGAGATTTTTTTTCTTGAAAGACAAAAGCACAACAAACTCCCTAAACCCAACTCTGACTGCTGTTAACATATACAGAAAGGAATTCAATGAACTGTAGCTGATCTACTTTCGTATCAAAGGAAAACACAGCACAGAAACCAGCATTACACCAAGACCAGAGCTTTAGTCTACTGAACTTGAGCTCTCCTAGAGATTAAGCTTAAGGTTTCCTGCATGCTCTAGTCATGGTGCTATGAAAAAGGTCAAGCATGTTTGGGGACTCTTTCATTATGGTAATTACGAAATTCAAAGTATAAAGTCGAGCAGGTGACTTACCAGTCAAATGGGAAAACCAACCAATGAGTCCTGGAGAAAATAAATAACAAAGAGTTGTAAGCAACTGATATATTCATATTAGGTATCAATGGAGACATTTCAGAAGTAACATATAAAAGCATTTTGGAGATTACCCAAGTTATTTTATATTTTCCCTTAAGAGAGAGTATTAGGTGTGGGCATTTCATTTCAGAACCAGTATACGAAACGAACCACGCGAGCCCAGGTGGTCCTCGGAACCGGCTGATACACGCAGATCCAATTGTTTTACCTTTTTCTGTCTTGTGCAGGGTTAAAATCCAATGAGGAAGCACTCTGCGACTTTAGCTTTCCTGTTTCATGCTGCTGGCCAATTAGAGAAGGAGGCGGGATGATGCCTGTCTCTGCACAGCTCCTGATTGGCCAGCATCACAGATCTAGCATAGATGACGTTGCAGCATGCTTCCTCGTTAGATTTTAACCCTGCATGAGACAGAGAAAGGTAAATCAATTGGATCTGCGTGTATCAGCTGGTTCCAAGGACCACCTGGGCTTGCGTAGTTCATTTCGTAACTTACTGGTTCTGAAACGAAATGCCCATCCCTAGATAGTACTATTCAATCTGGTTATTATCAATTTAATGACAAGCCTAAAAGGATCCTTCTGACAGGGTCATCTTAACAAATACATCTACGTTCTTCCCTATTACATGAGTAAGAAGAACCTTACTTTTTCAGAGTATTAGCTTCCAATAGGAAGATATTAAACATTAAAATAAATGGTTTCTAGAGCAGACTGCTATATTTGTCCACATACTGCTGGGCTGTCCATCATCTCTGAACAACACAGCCAACATTGATGGATGATGGAGACTGCAATCCAGCTGTTTCTGGACAGCCACAGCTGCTCACTGCTATTGGAGAAGAAAGAACATTTCCTTATTCCCCAGGAACTGTCAGGAGATAGTTTCACATTTGCTTGGCAGCTCAACTTTCTGCTAATTTAAAACAGACGCAGTATCCATTCTGGTCTTATTTATCTTTTATTTATTTTATTTATTTAAATTCTAGTAAGATTTTGTTTGAACGCAAGTGATTTCCACACTCTTATTTCCTTTCAGGCATAATTGAGACAGTTTGTCTATTGCTCTCTGGGTGGATTGCTGATCAGGACTGGATCAAGAAGTACAACTACCACAAGACATACCTCATCCTTTGTGGAATCACTAACCTTCTGGGTTCTCTCGCCACAACGTTCTCACTACTTATGACTTACTCTGTCATTTTTGCCGTTTTCAGTGGTGGATACCTGGCACTGCTGCTTCCTGTGCTGGTAAGAGGCAGTAAAGGCTAAGAGTGAGGCATCCATTGGACAGTCTCAAATACATAGAATTCTCTTGTTCCTTTTAATAAAAAAAACACACCGTATATTCTATCTACGTTTCTGTTTGCTTAAAGCAGGGGTCCTCAAAGTTTTCAAACAGTGGGCCGGTCCACCACGCCCCAGACACCACTGGGGGCCGGACCACAGTCCCCCCAAAAAATGGCCGACATGGAAAAAAGGGGGGAGGGAGGGGCAAGTGGGCTCCACTAGCCCCACTAGCCAGCATGCTGATCATCTGGGCATTAGTTGGTGGGAGTGGGAGAAGCGACATAGCCCATTGCTTTGAACTGCCTCAGCAATAGAAGCAGCTGCGGAGGCTGGCTTGCTTGCAAAGCAGGGGGTAGATGGGGGGTTTGCAATTAGTCCCGGGGGCCGGATTCAGGACCTTGGGGGGCTGCATCCGGCCCCGGGGCCTTAGGTTGAGGACCCCGGGCTTAAACAGTCAGAAGAGCAAATAAGTGGAAAATAAATATCACAAAGATGAAAAACTGCAGCTACTATTCATAAATAAGAGAAATGTATAGAATGGAAGGTGCATTTTTTTAGCAACTCCTGACCTGTTCTTTCTCAGCAGTGCTGATGAAAGACACCTTCCACACTGATTTGAGAACCAAATGGACATCATGACATTCAAACTTTTAAGCATTTTAGAGACTTTGATTTTGAGGAAAAGCTATTGGCCCTGTTCCAAATATAGAGCCATCAGCTTGTTATGATGCCATATGGCCAAAGTTCTCTGGTTAGATTAAATAATTTTAAAACACTGACATACAATTAAGCATACTGGCTGCAATTCTATTGGCGTTTGTGCAACTTGTTGGCGCTAACGGTAGCTAACTGACAAGATGCCAATGAGCATCTCAGCTTTATAGTCAGGCAAAGAGCCAGGGCATATAAATATAAAATTACAGCATAAAAAGTAAGATCAACCAATGCACCACAATAGTTAAGCAAAATAATCAAATAAAAAACTAAGCATTCCAACATCTCTCCAAAACCCTTTTAAGAGTCGCGAAGAAGAAAAAAAGCAGCTATACATTCGACCACAATCACAGAAAGTGGACCACAAGCAAACCTCTCATTCCATAACAAGCTGCCCTGAACCTGGTAATGCTTGATTGGATCCAGTATTGTTAGTAATGAAACAGTAAACATATTGTTCAATCCAGAGCTTCGTTTCTATCAGGCATGTTAAACTCCTACTGTCTTTGTTAACAACAACTCAAACAGCAAATGACAAGTGTCAGTTCTTCCAACAGGTAGATCTCGTGGGTGCTCCCAATTTCCACAGTGCTTTGGGATTTGCCTCGTTTGTTGCTGGGTTTGGAGTCATCGCTGGACCTCCCATTGCAGGTCACAGTAACTTTCTTCTTTTCCTCCACTTCCCTTCCCTTCCCAATTCCACTCTGCCAAAATTAAACTTTTTAGTGGCATGACATTTTATTTATGAATTTTCATAATTTCCCCTCTTCCCCCCCACCACCACTTGCCTAGTTTGGACAGATCTGTGGGGAGTTCTCCATGGCCTGCCTTATGTTTCACCATTTCAAATAATTTGGTACCTTCTATGGTACCAAGGTTGTAACCAAAGGATCTTTCCAGCAGCCTTAATCAAAGTGTAGGAACAAGAAAGAGAGGCCTTTAAGTTTTCAAGCTTGTCTCTTGCCTGTGCTGCATGCATTGTGGAACTGAAAAATTAAGAAACAATGCATAAGCAAAGAAGCTGGTAGAAATATGTGGTAGTCTGCAGTGCCATCTGCTTAATATTTCACAACTGCATTACCTTCCTGAGAGCTAATGCAATGTATTGGACTAGGACTCAGGAGCCATATGCTGATATGACACTGGCTGAATGTACTGTATGTAAATCATTCCTTGAGCATCTCACGTATCATGAAAACCCAATTAGGATCGCTGCAAGATGAAACAGCCCGAAGGCTTATAGGACACACATATATACCTTCTTCTTTTTCTTGGGTTGCAATATTAGTGTGCGTAAGCATTCCAACAAGAAACACCAAACAAAAGCAAAATGACATTGTGACACTTAATTAACTGCTATATTTTAATGTAAACCTTTGTAAAACATTATCAGTTTCTTCAGAAATATGAGTTAGATTTACAGGCATTCTCAACGGGGCCATATGGTTTCGTGGAGGACCTTGGCATATTTGAAGGAGGCATCAGAATGGAAAGAATTCTTCATGACCACCTTATATGATTTGTTAGGCAAATTAAACAATTCCATTTTGGCTTGTGTTGCTTTCATATTGTGTTTTTGACCAGGGGGCTGGGGCTGGGGCTGGGGCAGGGTGGGGAGGAGGCAGAGAATGGCTGAGTTAGAATATAAACATTCATGCAGGGCTGAAAAGGCATAGCGATATTTGGTTGCATTTCATACCTTGCAATGACTGGTGACACATTTGGCAGTCAGTTCATTCAAAGGTTCAGTTCTGTAAACATCATCATAAACAACAGAGGAACAACATGTGTTAGTTAGTTAGTTACCTTTATTTACAGTCAAAGACCAAACTACCGAACAACATGTGGTAATATAGAGAATGGTGGACTTTACCTTTGAGTTTTGTTCTGAAAAGATGGATCTGGTAGTAGTGAAGGAAAATAACAGTAGATTACAACACAATTATTATATTTGGTAATGAGTTAAGAAACCTTGACCGATATTTAATCCATTTATATGGGTATCCACCATGTATTTCTCTCGGGAAACAGCTGAGATAAAATATATACATGCTGGACACTCATACCAATGAATTAAATATAATTCAAGGTTTCTTAAACCATCACCAAATATAATTACTATATGTTGTTATAGCTAAATAGTGATGTAAAGAAAGCTGTAAGAGATAAGAAGCCTTCTTTAAAACTATAGAAATCTTTTCCCAACAAAGACCAGGTAAAAGCTGATATTCTGGCAGTACATGTGTTCCCTGCTTTTTTGTCTTTTGCTGTTTTGTTTTAATTGTAAACTGCCCAGAGTTCCATCCGGAAGATAGAAGGTATAGAAATATAATAAATAAATAAATAAAGCAAGCAAGCAAGCAAGCAAACAAAATGAATCTTAGATGAAATTGCTAACTACATAAAAGAAATCATAAACATTTATTTAAACAAATAAAAAGCAAAGCTACCTGTAATCTTTGCATCATTTTTCACTGGGGAAGAAGTGGGTCAGCAAACCAGACCTGGCCCATAGTTTTTCAGCAGGGCTTATGAGGCCCTGTGAAAAAACAGAATGAGTAAAACAATGAAATGTTAACAATGACAAATCACAAATGAACAAACCACAACATTTTCAGGTTCTTAAAAGACTTGTAATCTGAAAATGGTGAACATGTAGTATCTATGACAGGCCACTTGCACCATTTACTAGAACTTTCAGAGCAGCATAAATCACCAAAATACATGAAGTCATAATTAAAAGGGTTTTTTTTAGGATCTCTACTCCAGGCATGGTACCATAGTCTTTTGAGACTGAAGGATGCCAATGATGATGATGATGATGAGTTAAAAGGGGGAAACGATGGATTTAAATCACAGTATAGAATACTATGACTTACAGGGGATAATGATTTTAAGGATTGGGCTGCTTCTCATGAGAGCATCTGCTTTATGGGGAGATGAGTCTTGTATTTAAAAAAAAAGATACAGGAGGAAATGAAGACAATAGATCTGGTGGCCTAGTTTCCATCCCAGCTAAACTAAAGGAATGCCTTAGTAAAGTTCACATTGCAAACACAGTAGATAACATTCCATATTGCTTCTTCCATAAAACGTGAAGCTCCATCTCTCCAGTTAAATCCTCATGAAGTACCAAAACCTTGTCGGTCCAGTACCATTATATACACAGGTATAATAAGGGCACTTTTAATAATTGGTAACATATTATAGACTAGGAAGGAGATAGGAGAAATATATATACAGTTCACAGTGGGGTAATATATGCAATGTGGTTCCCCCCGCAAGGATCCATGTTAGTTCTGATACTATTTAACTTACAAGCAAATGGTCTGGAGGCAGGAGTGAGCAATGAAACTATCAAATCCATAGAAGGTACTCAATTATTTGAAATGGTGAAACTCAGGGCAGGCCATGAAGAACTCCTCAGGGATCTGTCCAAACTAGGCAAGTGGCGGCGGGCGGGGGGGGGGGAATTAAACGAGATTTAGCGTAAGAATAAGGGCTCGGTGATACATAACAAAAACATCTTAGCCCCTGTCTCCGATAATGAGGTCTAATTCACTTGACAAAGTAAGCTGAGCTAAGCTAAACTTAAGAAGCCCTGTGCTGGATCAGACTAAAGCCTATGTGGTTCAGGATTTGTTTGTACAACAGAGCTGCTTATGGGAAGCTCACCAGCAGGACATGACTGCAACTGTAGCTGGCTGTCTTCCGTTCTTCAGTAATTGCTATATAGAAGTGTTATGGCATCTGACTATATACCATATACCTCAGAGCCTCAGCCGTGCAAATATAGCAGAGGCCAGAGCTTCCACCTTGTAGAAATATACTGTATTTTGTGTCTATAAGAAACCCCAATGTATAAGATGCCCCCCCCCCATTTTTCCAACCGAAAATTACAGTTTCGCTATTGCACAGTTCACTCCTGGGCTTACTTCCACGTATAAGACGATCCTCAATTTTTAGTCTAACAATTTTAGACAAAAATATAGTTTTGTGCATGGAAAAGCTACTGTATCTTATCATAACTAGCAGCCATTGCTAACCCTATTTTCCCCAAAGTTGCCTATTTCCCTTTTAGAGCCATCACTAAATCTTGTGGCAGCAAGTTCTACAATCTAATACGCTAGTTTATAAAAAAGTACTTCCTTCCACTTGTCTTGAATCTTCCATTCACCTTTAATGGATGATCTTAGTGTTATACAAGTGAGTGAAACTCCTAATCAAAATCTTAGCATTATGATGATTTTTTTTCATTGGCAATATGAATACAGCAGTAACATGCACACATCACTGAGGATTATTGGGAAAGGGGACTGTAAATAAAATTGCTAGTATCATATACATTTGTAGTATCACAAGTTGAATGTTCCATATAATTCCAACTAGGCATGGACCTGTCGTTTTGGAATGAATCCAGTTCTGAAACGAATCACGGCAGCACAGCTGCTGTTCGGAACTTGGACCCACTCTCCGAAATGAAATCACCCATGGACCTACCTTGCCTTATCTTGCATGGGGCTAAACTCCAACCAGGAAGTAGCCTCCGCTCCTTCTCCCTGGCACTAGCCAATCAGGAGGTGTGCAGGGACATGCATCATCCCACCTTCCTGTCTGATTGGTCAGCACCAGGGAGAAGGAACAAGGACACGTTGGAGGTTACTTTCTGGTTGGAATTTAGCTCCACGCAAGGTCAGGCAAGGTAAGTCAATGGGTGATTGCATTTCGGAGGGTGGGTCAAAGTTCCAAACAGCAGCTGCGCTACCGTGATTCGTTTCAGAACCAGACCTATTCCGAAACAAAAGGCCCATGCCTAATTCCAACCATGCCTCCAAAGAACAGCTTGGATCACTTTGTAAATAAATAAGATTACAACAAAGGTTCTGAGGAGTTACTGTACGAGCACACATTAACCCCAATGTGTGCAATCACAGAAGACCACGGAGAAGAACCATATATTTCTGAAATTAGAAAAGACCTTCTGATCATCACTTCCCATTTTGATAAGAAGGGACAGTCTGACTGCAGCAGAAGACTGGAGGTGAAGAACTCTGACACCCCTCCCCCAAACCCACAAAAGTTGCTTAGTACTAGTTAAAACATTTCATAGTTTTCAAAGGGACAAAAGATGCTGCAATGTTGTGTGTGTGTGTGTGTGTGTGTGTGTGTGTGTGTGTGTGTGTGTGTGTGTGTGTGTGTGTGTGTGTGTGTGTGTGTGTGTGTGTGTGTGCGCGCGTGCATGCACAGGTGCAAGTAGGTCCCTCTAAGCATAGAATGATGCCACTTCAAGTAAACAAATGCAGAACTGTGCTTGCTATACTTCTTCATAAGCATTTTATCAGCAGATATTAGTCACAGTCCGAGCCTCTAACCAAGCCAGCTGGAGGGTTCTGGAATATAAAAAACTCTCATTACAAAAAGCTAAACTGCAGTTGACTAGATGTTAAGAGACATGCAATAGGTAAGGGTTCCTGCCAACGTATTGGGAGGAGTTTTTTGGCTAGCATTGTTGCAAGCATGATTCTAGACCAGATGAACTTCTGATCCAGTCCAGGAAGGCTGTTGATGAACTCCACTCTACTGTGATTTGATGCACAGGAGTAGCACGTGCATCTGGAGCGCTGGATCACAGAAATAGGTGCTTAGTTGGGAATCCCCTTCAGAACATTTTCAAAATCTATGATTACCATAAAGCAAAAGTAAGACAAGAGCCCTCTGGTGGCACATTTTAAAACAGCTTGGCAAAACATTAAACCATTGGGAGGGGGGGGGAGACAGGGGACCCTGCTAGTCTCACCCAATAAGGCAATAGAAATTTATTCCCACAGGTTTGTGAAAATGCATGTGTCAGACAACACCCAATATGAGGAAATATTTCCTCTCTATGCATGTGTACGCCTAGAGCACTTATTATTCAACAAATGATTGGGTAGGAATCATAAAGAGAAATGATTCTGGACATGAAATGGACAGCAATTTTTTCCCCCTCCTATTTATTCTTCCACACGTCCCCAAACCGTTGGTATTGGAAAGTCTACGTATCATCATATTAGGAATACACACTTCAGATACAAAACACGGGAACATCTCATTCTGTCTCAGGGCTCACAATATTTTCAAAATATTTATATACCAATTTTCATCCGGTGTAGAATTTCAAGGCAGCCAAAAATTATGTTATAATCACAAATACAATAACATAATAGAAATTAATCTCTTTCTTTTGATGACAAGAAGATTGTAACACTGGCATCTGACTTTTTTTTTAAGGGAACGTGTTTGAGAGACAGGGCAGGGCAGAAAAAGCACCATCTGTAATTGAATGAATACAATCCTCCACGGGAATTCTTTGGCAGAAGACCTTAAACAAAACTAAACTGGGTTGCTTTAACAATTTGTGTGAACTAATAAAAATGTTTTTTTTATAAGAAAACACTGAAAGAACCAGATGTGTACATTACTGGAACATATTGGTTTATGTAACCAAAATGTGGACCGTAAGAACCATAAACTGTAAGTTTTTCTTCAGCATCATAAAGAAGCAGAGCTAGAAAATACCTTTATTCGGTTATGTAAACACAACACTGGATGTTTTTCTGGGTCCTTTGCATAATTGCTGCAGTAGTGATGCCATGGAAACAGGCACAATTCGGACCAGCCACCTGTAGTGGAAATATTTGCAAAGTTTTCATTATGTTAACATTCAAATGCCTTAATAACTCTGCTCTGGTATCCTGCTTGCAGGTTGGCTATACGATTGCACTCGGACCTACGTCTACTCGTTCGTTTTTGCTGGCATCTGTTTTCTCATTTCTCCCATCTCTCTATTCCTTGAACCTTCTGCACAAAAGTGGAGACTCAGGAAAGATGAAAGAACTATCTAAACAACTGTGATTCTAAACCAAATGAAAGAAGGTGTGCCTGCTAGTCTATGTAATAAATGTAACTGCTTGTTTACTACATGAATATTAAAAACAAATTAAATGACTCTCACATTAAAGTTTCTGAAATTTCTGCGTCTTGAGTATCTGAGCAAGATAATAAATTAACTACACGTCACAACAAATTAAGTCTAGTTCAAAGCCCTATACATACATTCAGTGAAGTTCTTTTGTCACCACTTAGTTAGCAACAAAAACGTTATTAGGTAAGAAATATGTCTTGTTTTCACAGATCAGATTTAATAATTCCCTCATCCATTCCTTCCAAGAGCTATTGGACTATCTCGAGACACAGGAGCAGGTAACTTACCTTCTAAGATGGAACTTTTGCGACTTAGGGCGCTTTTACATGACCCCTAAGATCCACTGGTCCCTTAAATTCGGACCAGCGATCTTAGGGGTTTGTCGCTCTTCGTGCGTCTCCACCCTGGCTGCTGGCTGCGTGAGGGAGGGAGGGAAAAAAAGGACAAAAGAAGAAAGCCTTACCTCGGTGCCGGTGGGAGCTGCCGGGCAAGCCGCCGGTGACTTCCTGGTTGCTCTTAAAGGGGCGGGAGGCAAAAAACAAAAACAACAAGAAGCGAGGAGAGCCCAGCACATCCGCATTAAATATTTTTCACCATCAAAGAGCAGGTACAAGAAAAGTGCGCTGGATTGCGCTTAGGTGGGCGGGGTCACACTTAATTGTCTGCAAACTCCGGACCTGGTGGGGAAACATTTTTAAGGTCTGGAGCTTGCAGCCCTTTGCCGCAGAGCTTAGGGGTCGTGTATAAACGCCCTTAAAAGATCGACCCTACTTAGGGCCCAACCATATACAAAGTCGCACCGAGCTGAAGGGGACTCATGCTCAGCCTTAAAAAAGAAGGCACACAATACTCCAAAGGAAGATATACATTTCACAGACATTCCGTTCCTGAAGAATATCAGACATGTGGATATCTCAGTAACCCGGGCAGGAACACTGACGGTCGGCTCCCATTGTGCTCCTGTTGGAAGGGCCTGCATAAAAGTTGGATTTAATAGGGAAGCAAGTTTCACAATTTCTTTCATCAGTCCATTCAGGCATTGTGCCCTCTCATTCCAGAATACATCCTAGCGATTGCTTTTTTCTGAATGTAAAAACATATTGGCTGGGAATGAGAACCGAAGCCAAGCACAGTAGAAGAATGGAGAATGCTGTTCTGGGTAGATACGGAGATCTGCATTTTTATAATAGCATGACAATACGGACTGTCACTATGGCCAAGAATTTACTTCAGCCAGGAAGCCCAATCATAGGCCACCAGTAAATTCCAATTAATGGCAACCTTGCCCAGGCTTTCCCTACATATAGACTACTTGGTGAGACATCCAGCGCTGCATAATAGATAAGAGTGATGAACTAGGACCTGGGAGACTTTGGTACAAACCCAATGGTGGCAGAAGTGCTAAAACCATCCTTTAAAACAGTTCACTCACTTTGAAAGCCCTGTTTGGGTCACTGTAATTGGGCTTTGACTCGACAGCAGATGACCTCTCAGAAGTGATTTACCATTCCCTTCTTCTAGGGGCAGTCTTGGATTCTGCAGCTCACCCAAGGCTACAAAGGCTGAGCCTTTTCCTGGGAGGCATTATGGGGAATCAACTCCTTTCCCCCAGCTTTGCACCCAGGTACCCTAGTTCAATGAACTATCCAACCAGCCCTAGGAAGCATATTTACTATTGCTGGCCTTTCACTTGAACACATACCTCTTCATTTAGAGTTTCATGAAAGTAGTCTGGTTTTTTCCAGATTCCTAGGGAAATGGTTTATTATTTATAATGTTGTCAGTGATTGTCAGAGGAATATATAACCATGGCCGAAAACATCTATTAATTCCCTGTTTTCACTGATATGGGGAGAAGATGAAATAAACTCAGATTGTTTCCTTTTCCTATGATCCATTGCTAACAACTGGAGGAGGTATCATCTACGCCAGTGGTTCTCAACCTGTGGGTCCCCAGATGTTCCCGGACTGCAACTCCCAGGAGCCTCCACCACTCGCTGTGCGGGAAGGGGTTTTTGGGAGCTGCAGTCCAGGAACATCTGGGGACCCACAGGTTGAGAACCACTGATCTACACAATAATGTTGCATTACTCTCCATCCCCCCCCCAGCACCCATGCTAAGCTTCTGCACAGTTTATATTTCATGAAAGAGGTACTGTGCAACGCACTGGGAAATGCTATGGCTTCCTTCCTGGCCCTTCCCCCTGCTCCAATGCATTTCCTTTTAAATAAGACTTCATGCTAAGTTGTTTTATGAAAAGTTCCAGTGATTGCTTTCCAACTGAAAACCAATCACTTCGTAATTCTTGTGTAGGCTTTCATGTGCCTTCCTTCCTTTGCTCTATTCCAGTTAACATGCGGCAATCTGTTTAAGTACACTTGTAGAAAATCTACCTCCATGAAGAATGAAATTAAAAACCCTCAAACCAAACTGCAACTTCAGGACGGAGAATTCTATATGGGTTGGAAATGGATGGGGATCTCTGACCTCCACAGAATCTTCAAAATCCAGCCACTGAGGCAGCAGCAACAGCAGCATCTACAAGTGTGAGAAGATACATAAAATGAAAATTAAATCTAGCAACTGCAGGAACATCCCGACTTCTATTATTTCCCGTCTAATTCCATTTACTACATTCTGTCTGACTGTACTCCAGGGGATTTGGAAGTCACTTGCTAGTTGGGTTCATGCCCACATGACCTCTGCTGGCACTTAATTATACTCTGCCACCTCCCCAACTGAGTTTGCTAATTTCATCTGGAAGAACCTTAATTGGGTATACAGTAATGCCTTGGTTTATGAGCATAATTCGTTCCAGAAACACGCTTGTAAACCAAAACACTCTTATATCAAAGCAAATTTCTCCATAAGAAATAATGGAAACTCAGATGATTTGTTCAGGGGTCCCATGGACCACATACTAGACACACAAAATGCCCAAACTCACAAAAGAAGTTGGTTAGAAGTCCACGTTCACACCATGGTTTAGGTCCCTGGCTACAGAATCTCCTCTGCTTGGAACTAACAACTGGATTTTACTCTGTATTTTTAATGTGACAATAAGAAAGTACAATCTGTAGCACTAGAAAGAATGTGGAAAACAAATTGAATAAAGATATAAATATAAAGAAAAATAAAACCCTAGCCTGCACTCCCCTTTGAAAATGTTCATGGCCGGTGCAAGGGAGGCCTCTATTCCTCTCTCCTTCCTCTGCTTTGGAGGCTTCCTGAGATGGAACATTCCAATCACCCACAATCCAGCCGGGGGGGGGGAGCCATCACTGGCTCACTTGTGATCATGTGACCTGCTCCAGTGCTTGTATATCAAGGCACTGCTTGTTGATCAAGACAAAATTTAGAAGAAATGAATAGCTCTTAAACTAAGGTATTACTGTAGCTTCATCTGCTTCACACAATTCTGGCTCTGGGCGCAACAGAAGACAATATCCTCATCTATCAAACATTGTTCTTTACAACTCTGCATCTAGAATCTAACCACTGGCAACACTAACCTGATTCCTTTTTTTACTGAGGGCTTCCAACAGTGCTTCAAAATCATGTGAATGTTATTTCAATCAGTGCCAAAACTGGGGTACATATAGGCCTAAACAGGTACACTGACTAGGACTGACCTTGCCTGTCTAAGTAAAACACCCAAACACAGAAGAGTTCTTCTTTTATGCAACTGATGCACTTTCTGAAATTGTTCTTTATATGATTACTGAGTGTGGAGGTCTCAGAGCCATCCATCTTGGATTTTTCCCTTTTTTGTCCCCCACCCTGACCCTTTTGGAGTAGATCTTCCTGCCATCTTTTTGCATTATATTTTTTGCTGCTGCAAAAGTACAGTGGTACCTTGTATAAAGGAATTAATTTGTTCCAAACAAAATTATGTTAAGCAAATTTTCCTTTATACAAATTTCTCATAGGAATGCATTGAAAACAGAGTATTCCCTAATCACGACCATTTTTATGTTGTACATAGGGGATTCTGTTAAGCAAATTTCCCCTATCTCCGGAATTTTTAATGCTGTACAGATTTTATGTTATACAAACTGTTTGTTATACGAGGGTCCACTGTAATAGATACTTGTCCTGCTTGTTCGGCAGGTGGTTCTTTCCTTCCTTGGATTATGTTTGCTGCTACCCAGTCTATTAGTTAGGCTGAAAAGGGAAAGCAGAAGCATTGAGGAGGGTGAGGGCCACCCACTTTCTAGCAGCTCTGAACTCAATTGTTTTGGTTTACTTGCTTTCCTTGGGTTTAGGGAGGCCTAAGTGTGTCTTTTTAAATGTTGCTAATTTGTTCCTGTTTGACCATTATTTAAAACACTGTGCTTTAGTAAATTTATTATGCATTTACTTTGTTAAACTAGTATATTTTAGAGAGAATTTTTGAGGTGGCCAGTTTTGTGTTGTTTTGTAGTGGGGATGGATTTTGCCACTAGGGCATTTCTATCTTGCTGCTCTAGCGTGTTGTGTTGCTGTTGGTTGCTTTGGTGAAAGGGTCTCTCTACATGCTAGCCTACCAGCACATGACTGGCAAGCTGCTTTCCTGTCTTCTTTTCTATTGCGCTGCCCAGGCTGAGAGGGTCTGTTGTTTTTGGATCAATGGCATTCAACATACACAGTTGTTTTATCTTTTCTAATATTGGAACGCCTCACAGCTTTTTGGATTGGTCATTGGATGTCCGAGGTAGTTTTCATTCTGTGGGGTAGACTTTCCTTTCTCACGTCCTTTTTGCCTTTTGAAAGACTAATTATCCACTGTCTTGCCTTGTTTATTTTTGAAGTAGGCTCCTTGAGGCTTTTGGACTGTTGCAAAACATGAATGGGAAAATACAAATAGGAAACTGAAAGGAGGCTTTCCCTTTCATGCAAAGCAAATTGACCAGTGCACAGGAAAAAAGGCACAACCTGAAAAGACCTGAAAGTAAGAAATTTTCACCATGCATAACAATAAAACTTCATTCTCCTGCCTTTTCCATTGTTGATCTCGGAGATGCCTCCAAACGGACTCTTGGCCCTCTGGTACAAGTTTTAGGGGTTGATCTATCACACTGTCCCAAGTAGCTAAATAAAACCAAAATGGCCAAGAGATCCCCCTCTGCTATTTCCAGTGATGCCACTATTCTATCACAGGATACCTTAAGATGAATTCCACTCTTTCCCCTTAACCACAACTAGCACTCTTGACTGGTATGTAGAGGAAATTTACAGCAGAAACAGGACAGTAGTTTCAGTTGGCAAATCTTCAGTTTTTGTAGCTTGTTCTATCCTTTTAAAGATCCAAAGGGATTCTCAAAGCAATAAATTTTAATCAATGAGATGAGTTTTAACAAATCAGCCAAGACCCAAATGGACGTACTTCTGTATCCAATCCCAGTGCAACTGGAACTTACTTAATCTTTCACTTACTCACTCACTTACTCACTCTTTTCTGTTAAAAAAAAGCTTTTCAAGAGTGTTTCTCAGTTATTTAGAACAGGCATTCAGGGTGACTGGAGGGAGTGGAGATTACATTTTGGAAGAAAGAACAGGAACAAGTAGAAGCACCCAAATGCATTCAGGCCTTAACACTGGATTGTCAAGAGCACCTGAAAGGTGCTGGATTGTAAGACTTTCCCTGTATTTAACAGCACAAACTGATGGTAAAGGTATTACGAGTTAATTAACAGGCAGCAAATACAGTGGTACCTTGTATAAAGGAATTAATTTGTTCCAAATGAAATTATATTAAGCAAATTTTCCTTTATATGAATTTCCCATAGGAATGCATGGAAAACAGAGTACAGTGACCCCCCCCCACCCATCCCGGGGTTTAGGGACCCAAGCCAACCCGCGATAATTAATAATCCATGATACGCGGATGCAGGTCGGGTCAAGCCTGGGGGGTCTAGCTGGGGGCTCTTGTACTTATCCCCAGCCTGGCGCTGCCCCAAATGGGCCTGTGAGGGCCTTCCTGGGCCTTCTGGAGGGCCCCCAAAGGGCCTCCCTGCGAACCGGAAGTGATTTCCAGAAAACTGGAAGTGACTTCCGGATCACCAAAATCATTTCTGAGGCCTCTGAGACTTTCTCCCCTTACCCCAGGGGCCTTTTTCATATACTGCGTCCCTGCAGTATATGAACCGCAAAAGTGCAGGGGACGACAGTAATCCCCAATCGCGACCATTTTTATGTTGTATGGATTCGCCCCTATTTCTGGAATTTTTTATGTTGTACAGATTTTATGTTATACAAACTGTTATACAAGCGTCCACTGTATTACAGAGCCCTAAAAGCCATGAAAAAGGTATATATATATCAGCTTACATGGTAAATTTTGAGCTGCTAGTTCTTTACACTAAAATGACTAAGGATCAGTCTTCTTTGATAAAACCTTTTGGACAGTTAAGAATACCTAAATTTATGAGGTGCTAGGTGACGATTAATGATGAGTTAGTATTATAGAATATATATAAATAGGAATAGCCATGCGAGATCAGGTTCTTTGCTGTCTTGAACTTCAAGTCTGCAATTCGGTATATATACAAAAAGCAAGCTAAAAATTTTTGATAGATCAAAGCACTTTATTTCATTTCATACTCAAGGATGGACTTTGTTTATAAAATCTTGGAAAGGCAGTTCCCTGTTTATTTAGCTTATTCTAAACAAATATTGGCTTATTGCTTGCTTTATGTGTTACTCTTTTTCTGCTATTTCTATGGGATCATAAATTTATATGACTATAGTTATTTCTCTTTATATTTTAGATTTAGTACATGTAATAGTCATCATCTTTGAAGTGAACAACAGGAAGGAACCCTGTGGATCACCAAGAACATAAGAACATAAGAAGAGCCCTGCTGGATCAGGCCAAAGACCCATCTAGTCCAGCTTCCTGTATCTCACAGTGGCCCCACCAAATGTGTCCGGGAGGGCACGAGACTAGATATCTGTCTCCTGATACCACTCCCCTGTATCTGGCCCTTGAAGTACCCTGTTTTTAAGACTGGAGATCACACATCTCCATCATGGCTAGTAACCTGTGATGGACTTTTCCTCCAGGAATCTGTCCAATCCCCCTTTGAAGGCATCCAGGCCAAATGCCATCACCATATCCTGTGACAGGGAGTTCCACAGACTAGCAACATGCTGGGTAAAAAAAAAAGTCTGTTCTCACTCTCCCAACCATTAATTTGAGTGTATGTCCCCTAGTTCTGGTATTTTGTGAGAGGGAGAAGAGCATCCCTCTATCCACTTTACTCATGCCCTGCTTAATTTTGTACATCCCAATCATAAACTCTCTCAGGCACCTTTTTTCCAGACTAAAGAGCCCCAAATGTTTTAGCCTTTCCTCATAAGGGAGGTCCCCCAGCCCAGTAGTCATTTTAGTCCCTCTCTTCTGCACCTTTTCCAGTTCCTCTATGTCTTTTGAGATGCGGTGACCAGAATTGTACACAATACTCCAGGTGCAGCCTTACTATCATTATTGTACAGTGGCATTATAATGTTAGCTGTTTTATTTTCAATCTCCTTTTTGATAATCGCTAGCATGGAATTGGCCTTCTTCATCGCTGCCACACACTGGGTCCAGCAAGGACGCTCAGTGGGGAATCAAGTCCCAACCTCTGGCTCTACAGTCAAGAGACCTAACCAACGAGCTATCAAGCAGTTCTTGAATTCATTATGTGAGTAGAACATGGCTTATTTAAATGAACCAGTTACATTTTGGAATCTTGTATTCTTAATGAAACTTCTGTAGTCAAGTGGTGTATCTGAAAATGACATTATTTTGTCTCTATATTTAGAGAAACATAAAAAGTGAATAAAACAAACATCACGATTTTCTGACCATGTCTGGGCAACTTCTCAAAGGCCAAATTGAACTCTCAACCCAGGTTTGCACCAGTCTAAATATGGCAACAACTGGCAACAACCCTGGGCGTGATGGAATTGTTTTTGAAAATTCTTGGGCCTTATGGCATCTTTCTATAGTGCAGCAGAATGCCATCTCATACTACCCCATATCAGCTCCTTCCCTTCTGGAAGGAAAGACTTCGTTAAAAGCCAATGAGTCACTGCAAGAGTATCAAATTTTGACAGTGCTGTCATTTGGGAATTGCCAGCAGTCAGGGCTGGAAAAGATCAATGATTTTCTTTTCTTTTTTTTTAAAAAAAGTTGGTCTAAATCATAATTTAAACTGAAAATTTAATTATTAAAATTTAAATAATCAAAACTCAGTTATTTAAAAAAAATTAAATAAAGATTTAAATTGATTTAATTTTAATCAAATTCATTCTGCCAGCAAATAAAACCATTACATTGAAAGATGAGGTGGATTAAGTTGTCCCTTTTCTCTCTTGGCACCACTATACATGGCACTCAGCAAATGAAGAAGATTCAGGACAGAAATAAGGTGGTATTTCTGCACAAGAATAGACTTATATCTAGTGCTATAGTAGCTGCTACTTTGTTTCAAGCCTGTCATTGCAGAAGGGGCAGCAGTAGTAGCCTGTGCAAGCATTACATGTGGTGGGGGGGAGTTTTTTTAAAAAGCCAAAAACATTGTGTCACCGTAAAAATGAACTTTTATTATTTTTAAATTTGAGCTTTTATGGACAAATTCACTTCATCAGATATAAGAGATGATTTAAAATGTCAACTATTTATACAGGTACATTCGCAGAAATCATTTTACAAGATTATCTTGGCAATTAGTTGCACTCTATGTGAATTAGATGACCACAACAGCATAGCCAAGAATTTGCTTTAGATGTTTCTAAGGTGGATGTGCTAATACCCAATCTAATTAACATTCATGTTACTCCACCACTGTTATTTTTATGACAGAAGGTCTCACATTCTTCATAGCACAAGCTTCTAGGAAAGATCTGCATATCAAAGACACTATCACCACAATGTTTAACACCCACTGACTTTCTTACCAACCAATCATGATCTCTGTATA
>JAHTLZ010000129.1:53047128-53075408 GCA_023846285.1 Phrynocephalus versicolor
ACACACACACACACACACACACACACACACACACACACACACACACAACATAGCATTTTAGCCTCAATCATACAAGCAAAATTCACAAGTGCTTTCACTCCCTTCTGCTGTGTCTTCTACGCGTCACCAGAGCCTTTACTGGTAACTAATCTCACTCACCTATACCTATGTGATCCCCTTATCAAGAATTCAATGATATTATATGGCTTTATTGGCTAGTTTTACACAGGCATACCTAGAGAAAGATAAGAGTAAAAACAGATAAAGAAATGTTTGGTCCTTATAATCCGCCTTCTCTTCTCCGCCCCTCACCATTTTACACCCCTTGTACAATGAAACTGATCACAGATGAGTCATCTCTCTCTCTCTTTGTTGCGCTTGGAAAAGCTGAACACTCCCGCCTTCATTATTTAACTATCAACAAAAGAGGGTGTTACTTAATGAAATTCTTGGTGTTATCAAAAGAAAGTAAGAGAAATTCAATGGTGTATGAACAAATTAAATTCAAGATACTGTACAATAAACTACAGAAAATGCATATGAGTACTAGATCCTCAGCTATTGGAAACAAAACAGGCATGTCCAAACTTCGTCTCTAAAGCAGGCATGTCCAAACTTCGGCTCTCCTGATGTTTTGGACCACAGCTCTCGGAATTCCAAGCCTGTATTTCCAATGGCAAAGGACTGTGAGAGTTGTGGTCCAAAACATCTGGAGGGCTGAAGTTTGGACATACCTGCTCTAAAGTATGGGCATAGCACATATGGCCCTTAACATGTAGTCAGATTGTGACTTCTATCAAACTCAGCTAGCATAAATACACAGGGAAGGCCAATAGCAACTGCCAGCCCGTAACACATTTTCCATCCCTTCCATAGCGGGAACTTTGTCAGACATGGCATTAAACAGCTTTTGCCCCAACATGAAGTTCATATATAGAGGTGGAGCTGGGGAATGGGAGCAGGCCATGTTTTATTCAGTAAACTGCCAAGAGTAGTGGGCATTCTCTAATGGGACAGAATATAAACTATGTCACTAAAATTGGTCAATAGAACACATAGTTCAGCTATAGTCAGAATCATATCTGGTGTAATCTTTGATGTCACCATGGTTAATTTCCAAAGTAATCAACACAGCTCCAAAGGCTACATCAGATGATATGCTTGCTATGGTTAACAAAGTCTAACGAAGATTTCATGCACACCAAGAGCAAGACATAAACTAAGCTCCAACTAATTTCTAACAATTCTAACAATTACTAAGAATTGATTCTCCTTCAAACCCTATTTCCCCAAGCCAATACAATGTGTTCTCGCCTACTGATCCTATGCACCTCAATCACCCATGTGTAAAATTCTGACACACTACTACGAACTTTGTCTGTGTCTCCTAACTCCTAACTCCTAAAATGTTGACTGGCTTTAAAAGAAGGATTCCAGATACTCCATGTTAGAATCAGAACTGAATACCAAGGATACCTAATGGGCGGGGCATAGAAGAACATTCTGGCTTAAGTAGAGATGTGAAGGCCTGGGAAAAAATGGAAAAAAATCAGAAAAAAACACAGGGTTTTTTCCTGTTTTTTTCCTGATGCCTTTTTGTCGTCGTCGTCCCCCCCCCAAAAATGGAAAAACTGAAAAAAGAAAAAATGATTATTGTATGTTTTATTTTAACATGATGAATAAAATATTTTAAGACAGGGTGTTCAAATATTTTCCAAATCATTTCTAAGAAATATGCATAGTATCACATTACAGTGGATCCTTGACTTACATCATTAATCCGTTCCAGAGGTCCAGACTTAAGTCAAACATGACTTATGTCAAACAAACTTTTCCCATAGAAAGTAATGGGAAAGTGGATTAATCTGTTCCAGATGATGAAAAAGACCCCAGAAAACAGCAATTTAACACAAAATTGACTGGGGTGGGAGATTCCTTCCGGGGATGTAAATGAAATGTCTCTTCAAAGAGAGGAGGAGGCAGTGGAATTATAGTCCACAAGCCTCCACTTTTTAATGTTCATAGCAACAGTGCCTAACATTTAAGTTTTACTGATTTTTAACCTGACATTCCAAGTTCTGAACAACTCTATGCTTACCATTAGAGTCTCACAACTGTAGAGCTCCCCAACTAAAATGCTTCCATTGTGGACCAGACTTCTGCAGCCAGATTTTTTACAAGACTGAGCCGACTGTCTAACCAGCGAGGCCAGCCCTGAGCTCCCGGCCCTTCTTCTCTTCCGGCAGCAGCAGCGGCTTTGGCGAGGCCGCCGCTGCCGGAGGAGGGGAAGAAGGCAGGAGCAGTTTGGAGGCGGCAGCCGTGATGCTGGGTTGTGGCTGCTGCCTGATTCTGGGGCCTTGCGCCGGGGCTCCGAGATGTAAGTCAAACCCTGCGACTCAAGTCAAACAGTCAAATATGCTGCAAGTCAAGCAGCATGTAAGTCAAGGTTCCACTGTATTCTAATTTCTGTGCACAGAGTACAAGCAAGTCCTAGGTTAACAACTGAACTCTCCAGTGCAAGAATGAGATGCATTTCTTCCTTTAGGAGGTGCTGCTGTTGTCACAAGAAAAAGAAAAAGGTTCTACTTTTGTTTTTTCATGTGGGTCAGTATGTTTGGTTCTGTTTTGTCTTCTTCACTACCACTCCTTTCTATATATTTCCCCCCTCTTCAATTCTTTTTATGAGAATGAGGTTTTTATTTTATTTTTAGTTAATACTGTGGAGGGGGAAAAGAATAATTGTTAATTATTCTGTCTGTAATAATTGTTTGGATACACTATATTTGAACATGCTAGTTGTGACAAGTTTATGCAAAGTCAAATTGTCCATAGTCATATTTTATGTTCCTGAGGTAAAAGAATGGCTTTCAAGCTGTAAAAACGGGGGAGTGCTAATGTACCGGTAGCATTTTTTCAATTTTCCTAAAAATGTCTGTTTTTTCCCAGAAAAAGAAAAAAGAAAAAAATGGGTTTTTTCCCAAGCTTCAAAATTTCCTAAAATTTTACATCTCTAAAAACTTAAGCCAATGGCCTGCAGTGAGCACAGCTGCTCTATTTAGAATAGTTTTAGATAGAAACCAATTCAGGCTACTGATTGCTAACGTTCTATGAGAACAAGGCACTTGAAGAAGTATATTTTATTCTGAACCAATTGTTCCAAGTTGCAATATATTATCCAGGGCATCAATATTCCACCTCTAACCAATGGAACTTGTATTCTTGCTTTCCCCCCTCTTAGCCACTGAATTTACAGGAACAGAAGCCTTTTTTTTTTTTACAGAACTTCTATATCTATGAAGGAATATACATCCAGCCTTCAATACACTGTCTACTAACCTGTAAGATATAGAACACTATGTGTAGCAAAATGTATGTAATGTAAGAATACACAAGGCATATGTAACAAAACTATATAAAATGTAAACTGTAAGTAGATGCAATTTGAAACTAGAAACAGTCCTGAAATTAAATAATACAAGCCTTCTGACTAATTTTGCAATGGGACTCACTGTACATTTTTCCTTAGTCAAGTTTGAGTTCTCATGAAAAGCATCTCGATTATTTGGGAAAGCATTCTGATTACACTACCACCCATTATTACTTTGTACTTTTTGTATTTCATATACTTTTGGACCAATAAACCTGGTACCCATTCTCACTAACACTAAAGATCAACTAATGAAATCTTTTCTGCTCCTTCAGAACTCCAGATCAAGATGCACCACTAGACACTAAAAGGAAGCCCTAATACTGTCAGCCTGTGTAAAACAGGATCCTCAAATTGTGAATCACCTACAGTGGTTCAGATACAAAAAGGAAATCATCAAATGGGACTGCAATTAGTTTCTAGGGTCCCCATGGTTTTCCTCTGTTTTAAAAATGTATACAGGAGATTATGCTCAAGCTCTGATAATCAAAAACAGAGTCTAATCTGTGTTAAAAGGACACTCTGTTGCTTAAGAACAATGTCTGCCTAGTTCCAGATCTTTTACAGGAATCCCAGCAACCAACAGGTTATAGGTGACCCACTGACACATTATTCTCTCTTCTGCTAAAATTAAGTTTTAAAACAAGATTTGAGTAAAAAATAAAGGCTGTGTACAATAGTCTCATAAATGTTGATAAGCCATGTTATGCATGAATTTCAATAAGACTCACCAATTCACCTTATTCTAAGCAGTTGACACTTCTTTAGAAGAATTTACTAGGGAATTTCAGTTTACCACACTTTCCTGCTTCATCCAATTTGAGAACTATGGGTCTGTTATGGATAGTGGGGGCTAGAAAACAGTCTCACCACAGCTGTACTTTGCTCACCCTGGCCAAACACTAACTGCAATCAGTTTCATAACAAACTAACTTCAAACTATGGTTTAGGTCCTGACTGGTTTAAGAAACTGACTTATTTAAACTACAAATATAGATGAGTTCCTCGATGAAAAAAGAAAGAGGACACAACAGTTAATGAAAAGGTGAAGCAGAAGTGTTCAAAATCACTCTTCTAACAATTTAGGAAGAAGGGGATGCAGAAATCTGATGTTTACTGCAGCTCATGCATACTATAAATCACTGATGGTGATCCTTTTATAGACTAAGTGCCCAAACTGTGATTCAAAACCCACTAATTTTTCGCAAAGTACCAATACAGCAATTTAACCTGAATACAAGTGGCTGTGAAGGGGGCAAAGTTGGGTGCCCACAGAAAGAGCTCCGAGTGCCACCTTTAGCACCCGTGCCATAAGTTCGCCAACACTGCTATAAATCATGGCTTATACCAGTGGTGGTGAACCTTCAGCACTCCAGATGTTTTGGAGCACAACTCCCAGAATTCCGAGCCTAGATTGCCAATGACAAAGGACTGTGGGAGTTGTGCTCCAAAACATCTGGAGTGCCAAAAGTTCGCCACCACTGGCTTATACTAACATGCAAACATAGTTATCAGAAGGTATTTTCCTATGTGACACGCTCTTGCTGTAATAAAATATATATATAACAATCTAATTCTAGACTGTAAATCCTACACAGCAATGGCTCCCATGCTTGGGTCCCCATATATTATTGGACTGAAACTCCCAGAACCTTCATCACTAGTTGTGCGGGCCAGGATTTCTAAGAGTTGTAGTTAAAGAATCTGGGGATGTAAGGTTGGGAAGCACTATTCTAGAGGCATCTAATGATACATTAATACATCTCTCCCAAGTTATTTAATGACACTATGCTTACTAAGGAATACAGAGAAGTACAACAACAAATATGTGGCATGAGTTACTGGTTTTAAATTAATTTTTAAACGTTTTCCTTGCTTTCTTGTGAAATGACCTAAGTTTAAATATTTCAGTTATGAAGAGTTGGCTACCCAGTGGTTCCACCAATTTCTGCTAGTAAATACACACTCATCTCTCCACAACTGAAATCACTAGAACCTGAAAACTTTGCCCAGATTGTTTTCAATACCATATTGAACAGTGACATTGTGCTATTTAGCATTAACCTTCCCCCCCACACAAAAAAGAAAAGAAAAGCTTACCACAAAGGCATAATTTTAGAATCATAGGCTGCCTAGTATGCTTAAGAGCTGAATATGCAGTTGCTATTTTTTTATTTAAGCAGCAATATTTTAATATTGAGGGAAATGGACAGTTACCTTTCAGACAAAGATGTCCCTCTAATTAAGCCAGAGGGGCTGAATAATCCAGTGAAGAAATAATCTATTAGGAAACAGCCATTTGTGTGTCCCCAGCACCATACATAGAGCATATTTACAACACTGGGGTAAACTATTAGAGTAAAAACACAACCAGCTGTTCAGCTTTGATGGAAAATGAATCAACTATTGGCTCAGTTCAACTTAAAAGTCCACTGAAAAGTAGACACCATTGTAGACTAGAATTTAAAAGGTGAACATTCTCAACTGATAAAATCAATTGCACCATTTCTCAAGAAACACAAGAAACGTGTTCAAAACTATTCAAGAGTACTACTTGATATAAACTCTGCAGTGAGTACATTGTACTGAACTCAATATTTACTTCTCAGTAGATATGTACAGCATTATGCTGTGGGATACCTTCCTTAGTTGTAGAAGATACTTAGCATGCTTATTTACCATTTGCTGATTAACTGGCTACTACAGCACTAAAAGACAGTGAATGAGAAATTTCAATTATTTGCAAAATCTAAAGTCTTGGTAAGAAAATTTACAACTATATCTATTTGCATCACCTTGCTCTGTATTCATTTGCTCTACTACTCCACCAGTAGATCTACTATATCCTGAGGCAGGAATCAAAATAAAAGAGATGTGAATCATTTACTATTTTAAAGATATCTGAATATCACCTCACATATGACTTCCTTATTATACATTTTCTACAAGAAAGGCAAAAAAGCATATGATGAAGCAAAATTTATTTTGTTTTGTATGCACAAAACAATACCCATGGACTGTTTTCCTATAGAAAAAAATGATGTCCTAGACCAGTGATGGCGAACCTATGGCACGGTTGCCAAAGGTGACAGTCGGAGCCCTTTCTGTGGGTACCTGACATTGCCCCTTCATAACCACCTGTATACAGGTTAAATTACTGTATTGGCACTTTGCAAAAAAATTAGTGGGTTTTGAACTGCAGTTTGGGCCCTCGGTCTCTAAAAGGTTTGCCATCACTGTCCTAGACCATGCTGGAAGTTACTGGGTGTGAGGCTGTCCTTTTAGCCAACAAACTAATTTACCCAACAGAAAGGCCAGCATTTATTATAAGGATAAGTCTATTAGCCTCACAGCTACCTGCATTAATAAGGAAAGCTTCAGAGAAGAGACAAACTAAATAATTCAATGTCCAAGGACATAGAATGACTGACAAGTTCAAATTAGTGCTCAATTGTGCTCAAAGTCAATGCATTTGGTGTAAAAGTGAGTTAGTATGAGTAGCCTTAGATCTCAGGTCACGAGAAAAGCCTAAAAGCAATTAACCCAGCTCTCTAAAATCACAATTTAGTTTGCCCTGTTAAAATCCCCTTACCTGTTTTATATGGTTTTACACTGCAGTTTGCCATGGGAACCCAACATTTGCAGAACACAATCGTTGCATCCTTTGTTGAAAAGCACCTGCAGCCTAGCAATCATCCTGCGTGGATACAGGACAACGCTAGTGTTCTTTATCCACCACTGGATAAGGCAACCAGAACAAGCTTGTATTCAAGGTGTCTTCCATCTGCATGTCAAATGGCAACTAGTTAATTCTAAAAGACTGGCAAACAAATGCAGTTTCTGCAGCCACAGTGCAGGTGCAGCACTGTTCGCTTCCTCTTGAGCTCTGGTGGTATGTCAGCAGCTGTGCCCCGAAGTCTCCCGCAGCAAAGAGTTGTACTCCTGCACAGTGGGAACAGCTTTCCAAAGCTCAACATCCCCAACTGCAGGATCATGGCACATTGGTTTTCCAAAGTGTCACCACTTTTTTCTCCTCTCACCATCTGTACTACAAACTAAAAGTTTGCAGTGGTACCTATGAAACGATCAAGGTTGCATGCACATCCAGGGTGTGTAGAACATTGGCTTCAAAACGGGTCAAGCAAGTGCACCGATACCAATGGTACAGGTTTTAAAGGACAGCATTCTAGCTCTCAGGAACTCTTCATCCATTCAGAACTACACCCGGGACTGCATAAATCTGGTGAAAAGCCCCTGGAGTTGGAGGAGGAGCTCTTCAAGTGTGTCTGGAAACGTGCTATCAACTTAAGGTTATGAGTTACTTTTCTTTTTTCAATTTGGTGAAAACGTTATGCACAAGATGCAAAGCAATTTCAAACTTTCTTCAAACTAAAATCAGAACTAAGGCCAAACAAGTTATTTGAAAAAAAGAAACAAATCAAGAACTTAAAAATCAGGATCTCCAGCTCTTCAACATCAACACAGTCCCAGATTTGTACACTGTTCTGAGACATAAGATGCTTTCCCTGCTTCTTGCATGCCAGCAACAGCACCATTTCCTCGTAAAGATGAGGAGATAGCAGCCATTGATCCCCATTCACAGTAAACAAAGGGACAGAGCAACACAACAGACCAGATTTTCTTCAGATCTGATACAACAGGATGGTGCATATCAAGGCGTAGGTCTCCCTGCTTCTGGTCTCAGACCCATAACTATCAGATCGAGGAGGAGATTGGAGGAGCAGGCGATGGTGGCAGCAGCAGTAGCAGCAAAGTACCCCCACAGCTGCAAACAAAGGGGTCAAAGGTTTTGTCGTCAATTCATTTCCAGGCAGAAAAACTACTTTCCTCAAAAGAAACCATTTATTTAGAATGAAACAAAATCAGCTCGACTGTGAGTGCATGTTTTGAGTGACAGCTACTTTAAGCTGTGTGAGCCATAAAAAGGGTTTTTTTCCTTTACTTTTGCAGAAATCTTGTGTACACAGCACAAAGCAAAGAGGTCAATTTTCCACTTAAAAACACGGGCATTGGCATCACAATAGCAGATACACAACTTTTTAAAGCTGCCATTTTAGTAAAATGCACAAATACTAAACAGATAAGCTTTCTTCCACGAGGCCCATGTAAATTCCACACAGGCCAAAGCTTTTCTTCGCAAAGGTCCATTAGAGTTTGGGAAACCCTTGACATCTTCGGCAGTTCACCAGCCTTGCTTTCAGGAGAAAAAAGAGGTTATTCAGTACAAATGTTTACAACAGATGTGTCCTTCCCCTACATTTACAGATAATTTACAGAATTACAAGGCTTTTTATTCAATATTCTAGGTGAAGTCTGAAAGTATCAACCACCCTTCACTGGCACAAAATGTTTGAAATGAATTAACATCTACAGATGCACAATAGGCAGTTCAGGGTTTGAATGTTACAAACTGAAAATATTCAACTGAGCTGGTAGAAAACAAGATAAAACTTTCATGAGAAAAATCAACTGAATTTTCTTTATAGTTCGTATAATTTCTCTCATGTCCAAAAATGTAACTCGAACAAGAACATAAAATTTAGTGTTCTGTTTGCATTTTACTGTTTACCTCCAGCAGCAGGCTCACCATATACTGGAGGGGGGAAAACCCAGTAACATATACTGTATCTTCATTTTTCCAGATCCCCCTCCCAAAATACTACAGTTTGAAAAATATGACTGAAAAGATGTGTATCCAAAGACACATATGATACACCTATTCTTATTTTTACCAGAGATTATTGGGACCCATGGAAATTAATGCGCTTGGTTGATTTACAATTTCTTCACTTCAGATGAGCCTTCAAATTAACCGTTTTACTAGATGCAGTAGAAGTACTATCCCTATGTAAATTTTAGTGGCAACCCTAACATTTTCATTATTCATCTAAAGCAACAAGGTAGTTTTGAAATTTCCCTATACAACTTATTCCGTTTCTTTAACCATAACTCATCTCTCGGTTTAAAGAACCAAAGGAAGTTTCTTCCTTTTCCTTTGATACTCCCCGAGAAGGGATGTATACTAAAGATTGCTTTACAAATGTTAATCTAGTCTGCATTTCCAGTATTTCTGTTTTGACTTTCAAAAATAGGAAGATACTGTATAGAGAACAGTGGTGGCAAATCTTTGGCACTCCAGATGTTTTGGACCACAACTCCCACAGCCTTTGCCATTGGCAATATAGGCTTGGAACCTTGGGAGTTGTGGTCCAAAACATTTGGAGTGCCAAAGGTCTGCCACCACTGGTATAGAATATAGATGTGGATCTTACAGTAACGAGGTAGCCTTAATCTCATGCCACATTATCAGCCAACAGCAGGCAAGCATGCACAGCCACTGACCAAAAGCCAGAACAGCTGTTCACTGCTTCAAATTGTGGGAATTTAAGTTCTAATAAAAATATGCCACTTAAGGCTTCATCCTGAGACACAAGTGGCTAACAAGGGATGTTTCACATAAAGATACATTTGTCATTCTAAAGTCATACACCATAATGCATGGAAACAGTCCTGTAAATGCATGCAACATTCAAGTACCCATTTTACCTTCTAGAGTTCCCCAATGCCACAAGGTTACAAGTGCCTTCCCCCTGCTTCTATACAGAAGTGGTGTCAAAATAAACTTTTGTTAACGCCGAACTCTTATCTAGGTGGCTCAAACAGAGTGTCACATTGCTGTGTGTGTTCAAATATTTTCAGAATTTATGACAGTGGCTAAGTGCTGACCCCAATCCTCTGACCTGGTGATGGCTGGCACAGCACAAAGGTGTAACTCTTGGAGGTCAACTTCCCCTGGCTAGGAAATCACAGCAGACATGATAATTTACTTACCAAGTTCTAAGACTCAGCATGCAAACTAATAAAATACATACAGTGATTTCTTAACTTGGGGCAACTTGTCTCCAAAGGTTATGCCATTAACATAGCTATACAAGATGAGTTTGGCCCCCTTGTCAAACAATATTGCTTGTGAATCACTTTAGCCTATACATGACTTTTTAAAATTCTTTTACCTGCTACAGCATGGACACCATTCTTAACTACCAAAGATTGAAAAAAACCTGCAATTGGCCATTTCCTGTAACCACTACATATGTCACATCATGAACATAAGCAGCAATGGACATAATTTGCTCTCATTTTCCAAGGTGCCAACTGACAGCACATTTCTGGTAAATGTACAATCTTCAGACAATTTACCAAAATTTCAGTTTTTGTAGCATTTTTAACAAAGGAAAATACTACATAGTAAGGCTGCCATGCCTGGATCTGAACAAGCTGAAGTAGTCTGAAGGGTTTCAAGAGTGATCTTCTTTAAAGGGCCAATTAGTGCAACAATTCCATTTCCAAAGTTAAGTGATACCAGAGCATATGCCATCAAGTACCTGGCACATGCAATGACATGGATACTGCAACATGACTCATGCCATACATTAAGAGACAATGTATTCTACCGATTTTAGATGGAAGCAGGGAGTATACAAAACACCTGCTTCAGGGCAACAACTTTAGAATATGACATTTCTCATTAATGGGACAGTGGCTGGCTTTTCCATCCATAGTTCAAAGATGTCCTCCATTATTACAGAATATTATTTTCAATTTGCACTATTATTATTCAAACTTATATTTACTCCTTATGGAATATAAGGCTGCTGCATTTTTTAAAAAAATTGAAAGAACAGGTTTTAAAAAAACAAGGGCTCGTTCTAATATGTGATCTTAAAAACTGGTCATACATCTGGTCTACTGACGCACCAAGAAGAGTATTGTTGGAACCAAGCCACATTTCAAAGCACTATCATGCTTTACATCTGGCAGAACTGTTTTATACTACATGAAAAATAACATTCTTTCTTACTCAGAGACTAATACCATGGCTTAAGGGGCTAAAAGAATTTCTAGACCATTTGGCAACTGAAGCCACACCTTAGAACATTTTTTCCTAAGCATCAAAATAGTTGACATTCCTTCTTGGGGTATTTTTGTTTTTCATAAAAGGTTCATTTATGTTATTTGAGAAAATTAACTGCTTCCTCGGTGTATGGAAATACAAGATTACCAAAAATGTCAATATTAAAACAATGCAATGCAGATCATAAAACCTTGAATAATGCCCATTAAATTTTACCTGAAAATAATCTGGCAGGCAGCATTTATTTCTATTTTCACAGGGACAAAACAATATTGAAATTGCTGCCTAGCAGAACTTCTCATAAAAGTTAAGCCCCCTCTCTGAAAGTTGTGTTTTCAATTTGTTATTCACTGTGTCCACCAAAATGAGCAATGGGCAATAAGGAAAGCTGCATTCACATTTGTCTTAAAAAGCACCTGCTTCTTGCATACTAAAGCACTAAATGATTTGTGAACATTAACAAAACTGTCTGCTATTTATCATGTATCACAACTATAACCTTAGATGCATAATAGGTTCAAGTGAACAGAATGCATCTGTTAGAAACCTTTGTTGTGGGCATGCACATATGACTCTCTCTCTCTCTCTCTCTGTATATATATACACACACAGAGAGAAAGACACACCAGTGAAAAAGCATATATCAAAGGGCTTAAGTTATCAGCTGCTGCAGGACACATGACCTGTTGGTTAACTGAACTCAAATTTTAATTTCAGAATCTTGATGCAGGAATTATATTGATTTCAGGCTTACAAGTGCAAAGCCTTCACTGAATGCTTCCAGGGCTCAGAATGGGAATTTACACATCTTTTTCAGCACATACCTTTACATGAACAATTTATGCTTTCAATCTGGCACGTTAACTTTGTAAGTGTAGGGCAGTTTTTTTTCCTTTGTTTCTTTTTTCTTTTTGCCTACTGTAACGTTATGAAATGAAAAAGGACAAGAAATTAAAAGCTAAAAAAAGTAAAAAGGGAGAGAATATTCTTCTAGCTTCCATATTTTAGTTGAAGCAGACCTTTCTTTCCTGCTACCTGCACACCAGCCAGATAGTCAAAGGTAGCCTAAACCCTACTAATAAACAGCTAACGTGTCTGCCCTCTAAACTGTGTAAAAATTACGGGAAGAATATTAGCTACACATCTAATTAAAAAATATACTTGGGTAACTTGCTAAGGCTTATCGCATAGCACCTGGCAGACACTGAAAAGGAGGCGGGCTCATGAAGCAACAGGGTAGAGCACAAATAGCATTAGGGCTTTAAGATGCGCCACGGACAATGATCATGACCAAATAGTCATCCTCTGATTTAGCCAGGGCCTTGGCTGTAGTATCCAGAAACTGCTGAGAAAAATCGCAGGGTGGGAAAGCATGCAAGACCCCGCTATTTTCTTTGTCTTTGTTGCCTCCTACTGGGAGGCTTATCACTCCAGCTGCCTGTTTTTGTTTAAGATAAGACACCAGGTTTCTGAGTGGCCGCTGTGTGGAGGTGGTGTTAGCTTCACCAGCCCCAGATGAGGCACGGTTGTCTGCTGTACCAGGCACAGCTAGAAGTATAGCATATCCATTGGGCCCTGCCACTTTGATACGACGGGTGACTTCATCCAATTTGGGCTGGTCCAAACGGAGGCGCTGAGTGATCTTTAGCTGGGCTACTTTGCCACCAGTTGCTCCTTCTACCAAGAGACTGCTGGCCACGTTCAGATCCCCCTGAAGGAGATGCATGTTGGATGGAAAGTTGCTGTTCTTCAACAGAAGCATTCCTTGCCACGCCAAGCACAGTTTAGGGGATGAGCCAGGCTTTGTGGTTCCATCCTGTTGTTGCTGCTTTTGGGGGGGAGGCTTCAGGCGAGATCCCCCACTGCCGCTTCCTTCAGTAGCGTGATCATCTTTTTTAGCTGGGCTCTTGCATTCTTGAGCGGCAGCTAATGTGAGTGCACGGTGTTTTCTTTCCCTTTCTACTGAACTCTTGTGCTCACGCTTATCACTTTGGCCCCTCTCCAAACTACCCCTACGTGGTTCTCTGATGGGTGAAGGGCGATCCAGTAGAAGCAAACGGGAAGATGGCCGCTCCATATCACTGCTGTAGCGGTCTCTGCCGATACCTGGTTCAGGACTTCGGTCTTGTGGAGAAGCTGCAGCAGGGCAGTGTCGCTTGCGGGATGAAGATGATCGTTCACTATCTGGTGAACGGTCCAAATGTCGCCCTCCATCCTCCACTATCCTTCGCTTTCGAGGTGGGTCTCTGCTGCTACTGCCCAGCTCCCTTTCCCCACGAGTTCTTTCCAGTGACCAACCATCTCTTCGGCGCTCCAGACTTTCAAGTGCGTCATAAACAGTTGCTCTGTTGCCTCTGTCTCGAACTGGAGGTGGGGGAGGCACCCATTCTGTCTCTGGATATAAATCTCTGTCACGTTCATATAACAGTGGTGAGGTCCTATCCCGAGCACCTCGGAGTGGATCTGGCGGAGCTCGATGTGCCCCAAAGGCTGATGTCTCTGCAACTAACTCATAGTGGGCAGGGGGCGGAAGGGGTAATGGCTGCAAATAGGGCTGCTGATAGCGATGCTCAGTGTCAGCAAAGTCCACCCGCAAACGGCGGTCTGGACCACCCAGAGGAAAGCCACGCATGTGGGTGCAAGCCGCTTGTGCAGCATCCAAGCTCTCATATTGGATATAGGCCCATGAATCACCTTTACGGTAGTCAATGGTGCGAATCGTGCCAAAACGGTCAAACTCCCTGGCAAGAGCAGCCAATGGCACCCAAGGTCCCAGACCACCCACCCAAAGTCGTGTGGTAGGGGTGGCCTTACCATAGCCAATTTTGATGGGATTTCGCAGCAGCACTTTGCCAGACATGGCCAGTTTCGCTCGGTGGGCCATATCCAAGTTCTCAAATTTGAGAAACCCATAAGTGCTAGTCTGACCTCGAGTGGGCCTCTTGATATCCACTTCAGTTATAACTCCAAAGCGGTCAAAAGCCCTCCGGAGGTCGGATTCGGTCACGGATATATCAAGGTTGCCCAAAAAGAGCGTGCGGTTGGCTCTCTGGTCATCTTCAGGGCTTATCTCTTCCTCAGTGGCTGCCCCTGTGGCACCCACTCCACGAAAGGCCGCCGCCGCCACCCCAGCCACGCGCTCCAGGCTGTAGGCGGGCCTCACCCGGTCGTAGAAGCCCCCGTAGTCCCGATCTCGTTCCAGCTCCCGAGGCAGGGGCGGGGGTGGCAGGCGGCCCAGGGCCAGCTGCTGCAGCCGGAAGTCCCGGTACCCTAAGCCGGCTCCTCCTCCAGCCGGGGAAAGGGCCCTCTGCGTCGCTCCCGCCGGAGGGTGCCGGAGAGTAGCCGCCGCCCCGGCCGGGACACCCACGGCGGCGGCTCCATAGGGCTCCTTGTCCAAAATGGCCGGAGATCGGCTGCTGCGGCGCCGCCCGCTTCCCCCGCCGCCGCCCACGTAGACCGCCTCGATTTTGAGCGGCCGGTCGTAGAGCACCAGGCGGCCGCGGGCATGCTTGGCGGCGCGGGCGTCCTCCGGGCGTCGGAAGTTGACGAAGGCCACCCGCTCGTCGCCCGCTCCCGTCCCGGGCGGGAGGCGGCTGATCTTGACACTTACGTCCCCGAAGCGCTTGAACTCGTGGAAGAGCCCGTCCTCGATCGCCTCGTCGCTCAGCGCCGAGCCCAGCTCGCTGATCTTGAGCGTCTTGTACTCGCCGCCCGAGGAGGAAGAAGACTCGGAAGGGAGCGCCCGGGAATCGCCGCCCCCGCCGCGGCTGCCCCGCGAGGAGGACTCGGCGTTTTTGCTGCTGCTGCTGTTGCTGCCGCTGTAGCCGTGGCCGCGGCTGCTGCTGCTCCCGCCGCCGCCCGCCGTGCCGGACTCATACTCGCGGCTGCTGGCCCGGCTCGCCTTCTCCAGGTGGAGGCTCCGCCGGCTGCTGCTGCTGCTCCCGCCGCCGCCGCCCTCCCCAGAGCCTCCGCCCGCCGATTTCCCGCCGCCGTTGCTCGGCTTTTTGCTGCTCCGCTCGCCCCGCGCCGAGGAAGACTCGTCTCCCCCCCGGGAGCGCTTGGCCTTGGCCGGGGAACGCTCCTTGCCCTTCATGGCGTTGGCGGCGGCGGCGAAAGAGAACCGCGCGCGCGGAGGATCCCGCCTCACGCAGCCCCCGCCATCTTGGAACTGGCTGCGAGCTCCAACTCCACCCACTCGGCGCCCATTGGGCAGTTTAATCGCACCCCGCCGTTCTCATTGCGCGGAAGGCCTGTCAGTACCAGGGAGACGGGGCTGGCCGTTTAGAGCCCCGGAAGCGGAAAACCCGCCTCCCTCGGCCGCTTGGCTCATCTGATTCGACGGAAAGCTCGTCAGTCCTCCAGTTCAGGCGGGCCGAACGACAGGAAAGGGAGGTTTGCTAAGCCTTTAGGTCTGTTAAGGTCTGTCACTGGCGCTATTGAAACTCGATGCTCGCCTTGGGTTGGATAAGCCTCCTGTCACTCCTAAACTTCTTCTCTCCGTCGTAACTCGAGCGATCACTGGCCGTTTTCTTTAAATGGCTGGTCCCGCCCCTCCCTGTCGTTTTAATGGAGGAGCAGACGGTAGAAGGGAGGGGGGGAAAGGATGGCGAAGGCGATTGGATTGGATAGCAGTCGTGCCTATCGCCACCGTCCGACCTGGCGTCTATAAATTCTGAAGCGGCGTGCCCATTGGCCAGACAAAGGCTCTGGCGGAGGGGTGGGGCGTTCGTTTGGCCGAGGCGCGAAGGCCTCGCTGGAGCGGCCTTCCCTCCTCCCTCCCGCGCCTCCCTTGGCACTCACTTGGCAGGCCTACTCCCTGAAAGGGGGTGGGGTGAAGAGTCCCAGTCGGAAGGACACACGCTTTTAAAACACTTATTTATTTTAGAGTGTTTTTACCCTGCCTTTCTCCTTGGGAAAGGACCCAAGGCAGCTTACAGTAATGAGGGATAATATACAGTCCAGTACAATTAATTAATTATATTGTGTTGCTATTGATTTACTTGTTTTTCTTATTGTATATTGTTCCTTGATTGTTGGCCGCCTAGAGTTCGTTTCGAAGATAGGCGGGATATAAATGCAATAATAAATTAATAAATAAATAAATAAATAAATTAAGACATATTCAAGTATTTGTTCAAAACGGCATGCGCCTGGGAAATGGCTGGTACACCCATGTGTGCATTTTCAGTAGACACTGTTCCTCAGATTGGTCCGAAAGGCTGGATTCATTGCCGAATTTCAGTCAATATTTCTGCCAGGCTTCAGGCACATACCTGTCAAGTTTTGGATTTGATAATCAGGGAAGTTTTTCCACACCCACTGCAGGGAGTGGGGTCAGCCAACCAGCCAACGTCCCTCTGTCATGAGGGGAAGTGGGTGGGTGGGGGGAGAAGAGAAGGCAAGAAGATGGGAAGGCCCATTTTGCGGCTGGCACTGGGTGGGGGGGACGACAGGGATCGCCACAGCCCTTGCATTTGCAGCTGCTGCACCGGCTTGCCCCCTCTTCCCCAGCCTTTATCTCACCCCCTTCAGTTTGACTTGGCCTCTGACCTGGCCTGGCAGACGGCACACCCATCATCTGGGCGGCAGGTGGGAAAAGCAGGGAGCCATGGCCCTCCTGCTTTGAACTGCCCTACTTGGGTGAAAGAGAAGCAGCGCGCAGTCCACATGCTGCTCTCTCACTCCCTCTCAGAACGGAGGGCAGAATATTTCCGGGAAAATAAATGAACCGGGAAGACGGTGGGGGGAAAGGGTGAAAAACTGGAGTTTCCTGCAAATACGGGAAACTTGACAGGTACGTTCAGGTGGGAGCTCTGGGCCCTCAAGAGCCTCAGCCCTGCAAGCGTAGCAGAGCCCACAGCTTCCCTCTTGCCAAAATAGACCATATTTTTCATCTATAAGACACCCTCATGTATAAGATGACCCCCATTTTTCCAACCCCAAACCAGTTTCGCAACCACAGTTTTCCTCAGCTTACTTCCATGTATAAGACGGCCCTTAATTTTTATTCTAACAATTTTAGACAAAAATATAGTCTAATATTGTACATGGAAAAATACTGTAGTTGGATCCGCTGATTGCTTCCAATTCTTTACTCCCCCATGCTGAGAAACAAGGGTTGTAGCAAACGCTATTAGAACTGGCACACAATGGTGGTGAACCTTCGGTACTCCGCACTTTCCACTGTCATTGGAAATCTAGGCTTGGAATTCTGGGAGTTGTGGTCCAAAACATCTGGAGTGCTGAAGGTTCACCACTGCTGCATAGCATGGTCTTGTGGCCAGTTTGGTTAACTTCAGCCTAAATATGTTCGAGAATTGATTTTTTTTCCTTTTTAATATTTTCAGACCACGGAAAAGTGAATATGTAGATACTGCTTCATTGTAGATATGGAGGTCGTCCTGTATTTAAGGTTTCTTGTCTGTAATTCTGTAAATCTTAACTAAAAGATGGGGTTTAGGGAAATTAGGTTGGTGATTTCCATCAGTTCTGTTGATTCAGTGGGTCTACTACTGTCATCCCACAAACAGTACAAGTACTGCAATGGGACTGGCAGAGTTGCCATAAAGACAAATAGAACACTGAAACACCGGGTTCCTTCAAGAATTTATTGCAATAATTGAATCAATGCATTCATTGATGGTGCTTCTCTGAGGAGAGAAGGACACTTTCTGGCGATCAGAAAGCTATACTTATACTCTTGACTTCAACAGAGACACATCACATATTTCAAGACAAACATGCGCATAGGTACATGTATTCTATCTGAAATTAGAAAAGTTACTTCATTTGTTCCCTAATATATTAAGCCTGCTGTAGGGCTAGTGATTTCCAGTTTATAAAAAACAGAAGAGACTTATCCATGTGAAATTCATTCTTGTCTAAGTCTTAAGAAAGAATCAGCAGAAGCCAGTAAGTTTCCAATATAGTGAGTCTGTGGGAACACAGGTGACCTAACAGCTGAGTCTGTTTGTGGTCAGCTAGGGAAGTTACAAGAGATATTTGTAATTTACGAGAAAGGCTGTCTCTTTCGACACCCATATTCCCAGTACATAGACATATAATCATAATAAGATATGAGATTTAATGAATTATAAATTTCTTTATTGCCACTGTTACACTACATCTGTGACTGACTGCAGGATTTCAGCCCTTGCATGCTTTTTAAAAATTTTGCTGCCTTCTCTTCATCATTGGATTTCATAGCAGTGTAAAAGCTGAAACATTAAATTAAATAAATCTCAGGTTGTTATTTACAAATTGAAATCCACAGTGTCTTGTAGTGGATAGAGCAAGGTTGATTCAGGACACACGAGTTTGAACCCCAGGTTTACCATGGAAACACACTAGGTATATGAAACTGGTAAAACCGTTTGCCTTGAAAGCTGTAAGTTGGTTCTGAATCGATTATATATAAAACATTTACAAATAAAGTAGAATCACCTTATCTGCAGGATCAATACCCACTGATTCACATATCCACTGTGAAAACATGAAGAACCCCCAAAATATGTACAGTACTCGCTTGTTTATTGCGGGACTTAGGTGCGTGATCCACCCACAATAAAGGAGAATCCGTGAAATGCAGATGCCTCAGTAAACTGACTTTGAGCTGCTCCTGCCGGCTGCGTTTCCAAAGAGAGGTTTTTAACCCCCTCCTGACACCTCAGCAATCCTTGCTGCCAAGAGCTCAAGGCCTGTCTGCTGAGGTGTCAGGAGGGAGTTAAAACCTCTTTGGAAGCCTGCTTCTCTCAAGAATAAGCCCCGCTATGCTGAGGCCCTATATATGAACCACGTTGTGGCAGGGGACTACTGTATTTTAATGGGGAAGTTATCAGAACTGGCCACTAGAGGGAACTAAATACCATGCTATGTATCATGCTTTCTCGAGAAAGTCATTTCCATGGTACTGTATTACTGTACCAGGACTGGCTTTCTCTTCATGGAAGCTTTCCCTGATTACTTTTATGTACCACTGCTTGGACTGAATTGATAGTACTATGTGTGTTATTCCACTTGCCAGTTTTCCATCTCTCAGAATGGTATTTTCCCTTTGTTTACTTATTGTTAGCTTTAATATTGCTTCTTAATGATGTAAGATGCCTCTTCACACTCTTTGTTCTTAGTCTTGGATGTTGTCTATAATCTTCTTGATAAGAGTTGTAAACTCATTTTCTCAGCCTTTGTGTAGTGTCCTTCAATGTCGTAAGCCCTCTTGGGTCAAGGAGGAAGGTGGGGTAAACATATTGTAAATAAATAAATAAATGAGAGGGAGCCCGGGACCATGCTATGTACAGCACTTGCTATAATCCGTATTTTTCACCATCTGCGGGTGGCTTGGAGCCAACACCCCATAAATAGGAGGTTTCTCCTGTCTCTGTAAATGTACCTTCTGAAACGTAGTAGCTCAAGAAGTTAAGGAAGTTCAACATGGTGCCAAAAAGAACAGATCATTGGGCAAATTTCTCTGGGAAGGATGTTAGAGGAAGGTTGGCCTCATCTTCTGGCCTATCTCCATGCATATCTCCCCAAAGCAACTACCTACATCAGTTGTGTGTTGCACATCTTATTGACCATGTTAGGCAGGCTTGGTGATGATGCCGAATCCCAGTTCTAGTTTTCTTTTAATGCCTGGCAAGTCATGAGTCAGAGAGAGGCTATTTTGCATGCCTGTCTTTTGGTTTTTGCTGCACCAATGTTTGTTGCTTGCATCCTGATATTTTTTTTTCTTGAGAGATAAAATGTTGCTGGTAGCAGGCATGGGGAGACAGGACTGAGTGCTTACTATATTAGGAGGAATTGGCATTAAAAAAATTCTACACTACAGAATGGCAGGTGCTGCCCTGCTTTTTTGAGGAGTTGACATGGCATTCTTGTTTAAAAATAATTGTCAAAAGAAACATAGGATAATAAGCTTTGAGGAAGCCAGTACAGCGTAGTGGATAGAGTATCAGACTAGGACTCAGAAGAGTTGGGTTTAAGCCCCTGCTTGGTCATAGAAAGTCAGTGGTAATGGTCAGCTTCAGGGGCACTGGCAAAACCATTGAACCACTCTGTTCAATATCTCCCATGGGTCAGAAGCAACTTGGTTGTCTATAACAATCATATATTTTCTTGCAATTGTACTCATTTTTTCCATAGCCACAGTTTCATGGTAAATACAATGGTAAAAAACTGATATGCAGAATAGCAATGCAGACACCAGGCATGGAACATACAGTAAGGGCTTAACCTCATATATTTATTAGTTCCGATATGTTCCAGAATCTGTCATAGACTTTATTTCTCCAAGGGTGTTCCATTTTAATAAGGCTTCCTCCCTCGCATGTGGGAATTGATGCTATGAGAACAAGCCTCATCAAAAAAAGTCTGACTATGATAGTGGGCTATTTTAACTCCTTTATACTGTGGGCAAAGACAAAATCAACACTGTGTCCATGTTTGAACCCAACAACATTTTGTGACAGCTATGATAGCAAGGAAGTGTTGAGTGGGATCACTGAAGGCAATCTTGATCAGATACTGTGCTTAAGAGCTTTGTAGTTGAGGCAAAATTTATTTATTTATTTATTGGGCTTATATACCGCCCGGGGTAACTCCGGATGGTTTACAACAGACAATATAAGCAATAACAGGCAACTGAGTAAACAATTAAGCAAATAACAAAAACAACTAAACAATTAAAAATAGCAGATGGTGGGAAGAGGAATAATAATAATAATAATAATAATAATAATAATAATAATAATAATAATAATAATAATAATAATAATAATAATAATAATAATAATATAGTCACCGAATGCCTCCCGGAAAAGGAGAGTTTTTAAGGCCTTCCAGAAGGCTGGCAGGGACTCTGCTAGGTGCACGTCAGTGGGGAGATGGTTCCACATAGTGGGGCCAGCCATAGAGAAGGCTCGGATATGGGTGGAAATTCTCCGAGCCTCCCTGGGCGTGGCCACCCACAGCATGTGCGCCTGCGACAACCTAGTCGGTCGGGCCGATGTTGACCGCTGGTCGATCTGCTCTGCCAGGTAGTCAGGTCCTAGGCCATGGAGGGCTTTATAAATTAAAGCCAAGACCTTGAACCTGATTTGGGACACAACGGGCAGCCAATGCAGGCAAGCCAGAACTGGGGTGATGTGGTCGAATCAACGCACACCCGCCACCAGTCTGGCCGCTGCATTTTGAACCTGCTGCAGTCGCCGAAGGAGGGTTGAGGGCAACCCCATGTAGAGCGCGTTGCAATAGTCCAGTGTCGAGATCACCAGCGCTTGCACCACAGTCCTGAGGGAGTCCGCATCTAGGTAGGGATGCGGGCTATTCGATGAAGAGGAAAAAAGGCAGTCCTGGACACAGTGGCCACCTGGGCTTCCATGGTGAGTGCCGGGTCCAGGACTATGCCCAGATTCCGGACAGTGTCCGAAGGCCGGAGGGAAACGCCCTCCAAGGTGGGAAAAGGGCCTCCATAACCAGATACAGAAGTCCCAAAGAACATAACCTCGGTCTTATCGGGGTTGAGTCTGAGTCTGTTGCCCCTGTTCCATTCCATGACTGCGCGCAGGCACTGATCGAGGGTCCAGACAGCCTCATCTGCAGCGGTGGAAAAGGAGAGATAGAGCTGCGTGTCATCAGCGTACTGATGACAGCAGACTCCAAATCTCCTTATGACCTCTGCCAGCGGCCTTACATAGATGTTGAACAGCATGGGAGAGAGGGACGACTCCTGTGGAACCCCACAAGGGAGTATCCAAGGAGGCGACAATCCCCCCCCCCATGCTGAACCTGCTGGGGATGGCCCCCGAGGAAGGACCGGAGCCAACTGGGAACAGTGCCCCCGATCCCAATCCCGGAGAGCCGATCCAGCAGGATACCATGGTCGATTGTATCAAAGGCCGCTGACAAATCCAGAAGGACCAACAGGGTAGAGCAACCCCTGTTGGCCCCCCGGAGGAAGTCATCTTGCAGAGTGACCAAGACTGTCTCAGTGCCCCGACCCGGCCTGAACCCAGACTGGAATGGGTCAAGGACACAATCTCCCTCCAAGAATGACTGAAGCCGGACCGTGGCCACCCTCTCAATTACCTTGCCCATAAAGGGAACATTAGCAGTCGGGCAGTAGTTGGTCAGATCTCCCGATGCTAAGCCAGTTTTTTTTTTCAGAATGGGCTTTACCACAGTCTCCTTCAGGCGAGAGGGAAAAATCCCTTCCCTGAAGGAGGCTGTGGCAATGATAGAAGCCCATTCGGGCATGCTCCCACCAACGGCTTTCATAAGCCATGATGGGCAAGGGACAGAGGGGGTGGACGCGGGCCGGCAGTGGGTGATAGCCCTGGAGGCCTCAAGCAAGGAGACAGACCCAAACTCAACCATGCGAGGAGACCAAGGGGGTGCAGTGTCAGGGGATGCCAAGAGTAGACTAGAGCAACAAGAGTCAAAACCGGTACGGATGACCTCTATTTTAGATCAAAAGAAGGCTGCAAAACTCTCACTACTGAAATCAGTAGGAGGAGGCCCTACCAGCCCAGGATTAGTGAGGTCGCGAACTACACGGAACAACTCCGCTTGACGGTTCGAGGCCTCACTAATTCTCAGGGAGTAGTAGGATGTTTTAGCCTCCCTGATTGCCCGAACGTAGCACCTGGACTGGACAATAACTGCAGCCTTTTTAATCGCCATCCGGTTCTTCCTCCAGCTGCGCTCCAGCCTCTTCCATTCTTGCTTCATCACTCACAACTCCGCTGTGAACCATGGCGAGGGGCGAGCTCTGTATCGGAGGAGGCACCTAGGGGTGATCTGGTCGACAGCCCAGGAGGTTTCATCAAACCATTGATCCACCATGGTGTCAACCGGATCGTCAGCCAGTCTGCCAGGAGGCTCCCCGAGGACATCCCGGAACCGATCAGGATCCAGGAGTCTTAGGGGGCAGGCCCAAACAGACATCCGGGGGTCCCCGCGGGGTGGGGCGGTGATTGACACAGAGAAGGACAGCAGGTGATGGTCTGACCATGACACAGGAGTGGACACAATGTCCCGCACCCTCAGACAATAATCCTCTGACGCGGAGGTAAATGCCAGATCTAGGGTATGCCCAGATCTATGGGTTGGGCATAGAACATGCTGGGTCAAGTTCATGGAGGTCATGGACTGCATGAACTCCAAAGCTGCACCAGACAGTCAATCGCCAGCATGGACATTGAGGTCCCCCACCACCAAAAGGCGGGGGGTTCTCAGAAGTGCAGCCGTGATGAACTCGGTGAGCTCTGGTAGGGATTGTGCTGGGTTGCGGGGAGCACAGTAACCGAGCACAATGCCGAATCTGTCCCGCTGCCCAACTAATAGATGAAGACATTCCAACCCTGGAGTCACCAACGTCAAGGCCCTGCTGACTTGAATAGTCTCCCTATATACAATGGCCGCCCCACCCCCCTTACGACCCTCTGACCTGCCCACGCCCTGTACCAGAAACCCAGGGGAACACAGCTGGGCGTGCGAAGCTCCCCCCTCTGCTCCCACCCAGGTCTCGGTGATGCAAGCCAGGTCGGCCCTTCCATCTATGATGGCATCATAAATGATGGGGATCTTATTATGGACCGACCTGGCGTTCATCAGGAGGCACGACAGGTCGGAGGCACTGGCGGAGTGGCTCCGTGACACGTGGCAGTGAGTTGAGGGGTCAGAATGGGGGACAGGCGCGAGATGCCTGGCCCGAGTTCTTCTTAACCGACTAACCCCCCAACTCCCAGTGTACCAACCACGGCCCGACACAACAGGTATAGTGGTCCCTGCCATCATGGTGACTGGTGACCAAAAGGAAAGGAAAGGGGGGAGAGAAATCAACAACCGTGGATAAACAAATCCCAATCAACAACAACATTCATATACATACAGCAATAATTAACTAAAAATAAACAATAAACAATAAAAGGGTTTACAAAATACTGCATAATAGGGCACAAAGCCAGGGCTAGATTGGAAAATTGGGGGGGGGGGAAACTGATGCTCAAGATGTAGGAGAAAATGGTCGACGGCTACCCAGTGGAACTTGTAAAGAAAAACGGCGTCTGGTACCAAGGCGCAGATGGAATCGGGTGTCAAAGAGGCCAGGGCTGTGGCCGTCAGGAAGGGCCAACAACGGCCTCATGGCCCGATTGGGCCCAGACTAAAACGGCGACGGACCTAACAATGCCTCCGTGGTTGGTTAAGATGACCATAGGCTGCCGAGGCTGTCCAAGGTCCTCCAAGAGGCCGTACGACGACAGGTGGACTCCAGTTCCTACAATGGCGTGAACAGGGATAGAGAATGAGGGCAAGATGGAAACCGCCCAATGTCCCCCCCCCCCCACAGTCCTCCACCAATACGGGCAGTCTACAACCTCCGTGGCCCCCAAAGCTCCCCACAATCAACCACTATATCACAATGTAGATGGCCGCAGCGGCAACAACGTCCAGAATGATAGTAGGAGGCAAGCCGCGTCAAGATAGTGGTGGGCAACAGGCTGCAGAGACAGAGGCGGCCACAGGCACAACAACGGCCCCACGATAGACTCATCGAGGCGATGATAGACAACGGGGCACAGGAAAAGCAGCAGGCACGAGCGGCAGCAACAGGCACGAGCGGCGGCGGCCTCCAAGACAGGCCCGGCGGGTGGTGGTAGGCGGTGGGCTGCAGAGGGCCAAGAGCCGCAACGGCGGCCTCCAGAGCAAGTCCGCTGCGGTGATGGTAGCTGGTGGACCGCAGAGTGACAGCAGCGACGGCAGCGGCCTCGATGGCAGGCCCGTCGTGATGGCTATGGCCGACAGGCCGCTGAAGAGCGGCAGCGGTGGCCTCCTTGATGTGGGAAAGCAGCACACTAAGAAAGACAGGATGACGACTGACTGATTGGGTTATGATGGCTTTACTGGAATCTTATGCTGAATTACCCTGAGGAAAGTTCTGTGTGGGAGATGTGGAGAACAACATACTCAGTTAGATCGGGTGTCATAGAAACAAAGTAATGGTTAACAGGAATCTATTTTCAAATCACTTTGACAAAACCTCCATTCATTGCCATTGTGAACTTTCCTGGATTTAAAGAAAGATGACATAGCAAAAGCACGCACACAACTTGATTTGACTCTAATGGAATTTAAACCAGATTCTCCTCTGTTTTGAACTATCATTTTATATCAGTTTTCAGTCGTACATGGTATTCTCATTGAAATACTGTAGAGAATGTGTTATGATTCAACATCTCCCCGCCCCTGCTACACATGCTTTAAAATGCAAAAGCTGCAGAACATAGCATTTAATATAGTTTCAAATTACTGTTCGGTCTCCCAAAACAGGATCCGCTCCATCAGAACCACAGGAAAACATTTTATTTTCATGCAGTGCCATCACCTGATGTAGCGTGTTTTGTTGTTGGCTCTCTCCTGAGAGCAGTTGCCCAGGAGCCCAGAGGTATGAGAAGAACAGAAAAGATAATAACAACAAGGCAAAGCTAGGAGGTGTGTTATGGTTCAGCATTCAGAAAATAATGGATAAACTTGCAGGGATGTAGAGTCAGACCATTAATTCACCTGGCCCAGTATTGCCAGCTCTTGCAGTGGTTCTCCAGAGTTTCAGGCATAATTCTTTCCTAACCTTACTTGGTAGCCCCATGTATTCTTTGGTGGTCTGCCATGCAATTACCGATCAGGCTTGCCTCTGTTAAGTTTGGTTGGTCTGATATATTATTCACACTAGTTGTTAAAGGCCAACGTTTTAAACAAACGTTACCAGAGCAATCCTATGGAGGCATGTCTTGACTAGGCTCGTAAAATGCCTGCCATATCAATTGTGTGCCCAAATTCATGGGAGAGATGGGTCACAAATGCAGAAACATCAGGCATCCCTGTTGTCCCCGGAAACACGGCCAACTGAAGATACTTTATTTCAGGAAAACAATCTGGATCCATTCAAATTCTTAAGCCAAAGTGATGACTGTGGAAGTGCCTCCACACCATCAGACCTATTCATCTGGAGTAATATGTTAATGTGGATTCTATTTTTTTTAAAAAAAATAAAATAATTTGAAAATTGGATTAAAAAACAATTTGAAGCACAACTATTTGCTTATATTCTTTGGTTCATTCCCCAATTTTTCTGGTGCATTCCTCCTTATTGGTTAAGACCAGATCTAAAATGGCTGTGCCTCTTGTTGCCTCTTCTACCTTCTGGACCATGAAATTGTCTGCAAAGGCATTAAGGAATTTGTTAGACCTTGCATTCTTAGCTGAGTTGGACTGCCAACATATATCAGGATAGTTAAAATCTCCCATTAGTACTACATCTCTCCCCTTTAACTATGTGGCCATCTGCTCACCGAAGGCATCATCTCACTCCTCTGGTTGACTTGGGGGTCTATAATATACCCCCACCTTGGTATCTCTCTCATTTTTCTCACCCTTAATTCTCACCCAAATACTCTCAACCTGCTTTCCCTGTTGTATTTCTTGTATTTCTTCAGCAGTATATATGTCCTTAACTTATAAAGCTACACCTCCTCCTTTCTTACTAGGTTTGCTCTTTTGAAACAGGTTACGTATACCCTCAAATAGCAACATTCCAATCATAAGTCTCATCCCACCAAGTTCAGTGATGCTAATTATGTCATATTTATTTTGCTGTATTAGGAGTTCCAGCTCCTCTTGTTTGTTTCCCATGCTCTGTGCATTGATGTAAAGACATTTGAGGCTGTGTGTGTTTCTTACAAGCCCTTTGCTTAAACCTGTTTTTCCTCACACTGGTGGTCTGTAATACTCCTTGTCCTGCTCCTACTTCAACATTTGGGCTATTCCTCACACCCCCTTCTGGATCTCTACCTTTAAGAAAATTTTCTCCCTTTCCCTGAGAACTCAGTTTAAAGCTCTCCTTATCAAATTTTCAAGCCTCTTGGCAAAAAGATTCCTTCCCCTTTCAGGATTTTCTAGATAAAAACAACAGTACTCAGAAGTGGTTTACTTTTCCTTTCTTCCGGGTGGGGTTGGGGCTTGCTGGGGCTGTATAGCTTGCCCAAGGCCACATAGGCTGGTTCTTCTGGGAGGCACAGTGGGGAACTTCCAACCTCTGGCCACACAGTCAGATACCTAAATCATTACACTAGACACCCAGTTTTTAAAAAGTTTTATTAAATAATGAGAAAATCTTGAGATGCATTAATATAGTAATTGGTTGCTTCCTTCTAACATTCTAATATTTATAAGGGAGTTCTAGCAGAAACACCAAGCATTGTTCTTTTGCTTTAGGGTACAATTGACTAAACAACTGAATATTTACACTTCAGAGATCTAGTATTTCTCTTGGCATATGTAACTTGCTGTATTCCCTCTTTGTGGTGAGCATACTTGAGCTATGTGAGCAGTCATCCAGTCTCCTTTCTGTACCCTCTCTGTGGCTACCACCTTCTCCCTTCTTCTAATATTTCAAAGCATGGCAGAAAGTGTGAGAATTCCCAACACAATTTCCTTCTGCCCCAAGGCAATTCCTCTCTGTGTGTCACCGAGGAGTGTTCCCCTATCCGTACTGGCAAAGAAACAGTGCTGTTAGTCTGTTTTTTGTTCCCTCCATATAATTTTGTGGTTTGTGTGTGTGTGTGTGTGTGTGTGTGTGTGTGTGTGTGTGAGAGAGAGAGAGAGAGAGAGAGAGAGAGAGAGAGAGAGAGAGAGAGAGCAGCAACAGCAGCCAGGATTATTTATTTATTTATTTATTTATTTATTTATTTATTTATTTATTTATCTCATTTCTATACCGCCCCATTTCCAGTATGGAACTCTGGGCGGTGTACACAATAAAAACAGATAAAAACAATAGATAAAAACAATAGGTCAGGATGGAACAATGGGCAGTAAGCGGATAACAACAGCAGCCAGCAAGCAACCAAAAGGAAAAAAAAA
>JAHTLZ010000129.1:53088670-53099464 GCA_023846285.1 Phrynocephalus versicolor
AAATAAATAAATAAATAAATAAATAAATAAATAAATAAATAAATAAATAAAACCCTAAGGGCATGGTGACACTGCCTTTGTGCCAAGTCTTTTAAGTTGGAGGATTAGGTACTTGTACTTCTGTTGATCTTCTTTTTCATGCAGATGCTTGGATGACCATGTGTAGTTTTCTCTGGGGTATCTGAGCACTATGTGAACTTGAATTGGGAAGACAGTAAATACCCCAACTGGTATTTAACTACACTAGAAGAATTAATTTAATTTCACGACTGACTGGTTATTTTAAAATTCCTGAACAATGACATTAAAGGTGCAGTGTAATTTTCTGGCAGAACATCAGTACTAGTACTGTACAAATTTAGTTTAGTCACCTTAAATGGGCAGTTTTCTGTAGAGGATGAGCAGTTTCCTAACTTTCTTTTCAGTTGTATATTGATCTCTGACCAGATTTCATTTACGGCGCAGAAGACTTTTTCTATTAATATAGTAGAATGTTTTTGTTACAGTTCACCCAGAAGATCATCACTGACCACCAACTACTGCTTAATTTAATTTTGATTATGTTTATTCAGATTGTTACACCCAGTTTCACATTTAAGTCATGAAAAGTTAGGATTCTGAAGGGCCATGTAGCTCATATGAACGTAAGCAATTGTTTGAGGGGAAAACTCATGGCTAGAACCCAGTAGGGCTCCACTGCCAATGGAATTTCTTCCATGAGCAGAACTGAGGGTGGGCAGTCTCCCTTCACAACCCCATCTGCCCTCCAAGTCAGCTCAGGATGGCAGACAACATTTGGGGCAGGACAGAGGAGTAGAATGGGCGAGTGATGGAAGACATTCTCATTGCATGAGCAGGTCAACAGCAATGTGATGTAAGATACAGACGATGCATCATAATTAAGGAGTGTGATATGTTTTCATCAGTAACCCTTACATTTTCTATTTGTACCCTCACTTTACAGAGATTGATGAAAAAGGGTTATTGAGTCAGATGGCACAGCTTTCAAGGTGGATTACTGGTATGCCTATTTGTTTTCCAGTACAGTGAGACAGCATGCAGCAAAGACATAACTGAACCACATTCATTTTCCTTTCTCTTCTGCAATGTCAGACCTCACGCCACACACAGAACCCCCCTTGACAGACTCCAGCCACAGGCACTCAGCATGCCTAGGTTGCTAGGAAACAATCAGGCAGATGTCTAACTTACCCCAGCACTGCTGTTTAAGAAGGCGATATCATGACTAACATGCTGCTGATCATCTCACTAGAAGAAGGCTCTGGGAAACTGAGCAAACTCTGTGGGAAATATGCACCATTTCTGTGTGCTATTGGGTTTGTCTCTTCTTTGGTCATCTCACAACTCATGGTCCTTGAGTTTCCATCCCCGCTGGTGCTAGAAGCTATTTGCTTCAGACCCTGTTTCAGCCACAGGTCTTTGGCTGAGAGCTAAACAGAGAGAAGAAGGCAGATGGCCAAAGATTTGTAGTAAACATAGTTGTTTGTCCATATGTTGGAATGAAGTCTACATAGCACTGCTTTCATATGTTTTCTACAGCAAGAATGGAGGGAAGGTTAAAGATCTCGTTGCACCACAGTTCTTATCAATCCTAGCCTACTGACAACAGCTGGAAGGTCCCTCACCCTTGTCTTGGGGTGATCTGCCAATAAAACCTTTTTCTCGTAGAGTTCTCAATAATGCCACCTGGGAGCAATTAGAGTCTCATGAGTCATGGGCATGCTGTAGACCTGGTACAGAGAAGGTCCCTGACTAGCACTGTTCAGCTATTTCAGAAGATAAATATGTTTGCTATATGTACATACCTGCTTCTTCAGAAGAATAACACTTTCTTCCACTTAGGTATTTTAGCCATTTGCCAAGAAAACAACGGCCAATATCTTGTTAGTATATACATTAAAAACTGATGGAGCTGAAATGCCACCACCGTCTCCTATTTTGGATGGTAAATGTGAAGAAGAACACAGCAGGTTTCTAAGAGCTGTTTCTTAATGTGCAAATGAGAGTATCAGAGCCAAAATGTTTGTTCCCCACATTTGTAGCTGCCTCTTGAAGAAACAGTATGGAGCAGCTTGGAAGACAGGTCTCTGCCCTCCAAGAACAACCCAATCCATCGGCATTTTAAGGTGCCTTCCTCTTTCAGTTTATCCATACTGTACTACGATGTGGCTTAATAAGAGAGCCGCTTCATGATATAGGCAAATTATTTTATTTGCTTGTTCATTTCAGCATATACCCTACTTACAGTATTTAGTGGACAAGCCACTACTTTGGGCAGTTGCCAGAAAATATAAAAAAATACACATTTTAAAAATAGTCATATAAGAACAATGGGCACTATAAAGTATAAAAATTAATATTATAAAGGGGTGAGGTTTGTAAAGGCCTGGGTTAAAAGCCAGATTTTCACTTGCTTTTGGAAGATCCAGGGGGAATTAGGTACTTCCTTGGTTCCCTATAAGTGTTTAGTGTCCATAAGCAGTACAGGGAAGCTGCCTTGAGAAAAATGAGTCAGTCCCCCTGTGCTTGTATAAACAGGCAGGCACATGCATGTGTGGTTGGGCTTGGCTTGGCTTTTTAAAAGGGGCAAGTGGAGCAGTGGCTGTGACAGGAGGGGGATTTCCAAAGACAGCATGGAGATGCAAGCACCCCTGTCTGGGTCTGCATGTGTGAGCCTTCATTGTTGTCTCCTGTCTCATCCTGTTTCTGACAAGCTTCAGGTTCATATGCCATTTAGATGCAAACCCTGCACTAAATGGCACACTGGATCTCCTAACGACCCTATTCAGCTCACTCCAGCCTGCTCCAAAACAGGCATGTAAACAAGCCTTTTAGATTTGCTGTTCAGAATTGTGTACAGTAGTCCCCCACCACAACACAGGTCATATATTACAGTCTCAGGATATTTTTTCTTGAGAGAAGCAGGCTTCCAAGGGGTTTTTTTCTTGAGAGAAGCAGGCTTCCAAAGAGAAGTTTTAACTCCCTCCAGGCACCTCAGCAAACAGACCTTGAGCTCCTGGCAGCAAGGTTTGCTGAGGTGTCAGGAAGGGGTTAAAACCTCTCTTTGCAAGTGCAGTGGCAGGAGCAACTCCATCTGTTTGCTGAGACTTCTGCATTTTGCTTCCAAAGAGAGGTGTTTAACCCCCTCCTGACACCTCAGCAAACAGAACTGGGGCAGCTCCTGCTGGCTATGCTTGCAAAGAGAGGTTTTTAATTCTCACATGACACCTCAGGAAACAGACCTTGAGCTCCTGGCAGCAAGGTTTGCTGAGGTTTCAGGAGCAGGCTAAAAACCTCTTTTTGCAAGCAGAGCAGGAGCAGCCCTTGCTGAGGTGTCTGCATTTCATTTCCATTGAGAGGGTTTTAACCCCCTCCTGACACCTCACAAACAGAGCTGGGGCTGCTCCTACTGGCTGCATTTGCAAAAAGAGGTTTTTAACCAACCCCTAACACCTCATCAAACTGAACATAGGCTGCTATTTCCAAAGATAAGTTTTTAACCCTCTCCTGACACCTCAGCAAACAAACCTTGAGCTCCTGGCAGCAAGGTTTGCTGATGTGTCATGAGGGGGTTAAATACTGCATTGGAAATGCAGCCAGCAGGAGCAGCCCAAGGTCAGTTTACTGAGGCATCTGCATTTCACGGATTTTCCTTTATCGCGGGTGGATCAGGCACCTAACTCCAACAATAAACGAGGGAGTACTGTATTACTTTTCACCTCTTCAGCAGAATAGTCACCTGGACTTGATTTTTAGACAGAGTGGCTGGAGGTCGGTCCCCACTTGGTCTCTCATTACCAGCTTACTGCTGACACCTTGCATTTGCTGTCAAATAGATGTTGTTTGTTCTATATTGCCTCATTTGTATCTGGAAGACATCAGCTGATGCTGCAGTCAGGAAGTGATAAAAGGGCACGGAGATCTGTCTGGCAGTATGTTTGTAGTGCACCAGCTGGTTCATGTGTGTGCTTTATGCCAGAAACAACCTTCAGTCATATGGGAATGCTTGTGTTTGAGCACTCAGCTTCCATCAAGAAATTTAGTACAAATGCCAACAGTTCATGAGACCTGTGCTTCTCTTATGGAACTTCCTCTTGTGAGCAAAAGGCCTTTCAACTCAAACCCTATCACTGCCTTTGCACACTATGTTTACTAGCGCTTCTTCATATCTTGTTTTGTACACATGTTCCCGTGCATCAAACTTCACCTATAGCTGCAAGCTTTATTGTGCTTGTCTTTGTTTTCAATCTGGTACCAAACAACACATCCTTTGTTTTTTCCTACTGCATTCTCTCAGTATTCATAGGAGTCTCAGTTGTTTCTAGACAAATTGAGAATTAGAAAAGGTAATATATTGATGATGATTTAAGCTTTCATGAAGTATATAGCCAAATTTTGTCAGGTATTTGAAACAGTATCCAGAATTTTAAATATGCATAAAGTCAATATAACTGGAGGAAACATTGTACATCTAACTTTTTTTTACTAAACCAATCACATTCTCACCCCCATGCTATATATTTATCGGATAACATTTCATGTACAGTCCATGAAAACATCTGCAATATTTGGTGTGATAGCAGGTGTGTGTGTGCGACAGGACTCCTTTGGTTTTCCAGCAACACACCAACATACTACCCTTTTGGAATAGTGTCATCCTTGCTGCTGTTTTTTCATCCCCTTGAATGGTAAATTGTAACTGCAAATTTTATTTTATTTATTTATTATTGTATTTATATCCCGCTTATCTTCCTTACGGAACTCTAAGTGGCGTACAGAGGGCGTCAAGTGCCAGTCAAACAGTATAAATTACAAAAACAATTATTAAACAAAGTATAAAAACAGTATGTAAACAATTTAAAACCCTATTGCACCCAGCGTGCCAACAAGGCGACTTGTTTAGCTTTCAAAACCAGCGAACATAAATAAACATCAGCACAAAAGACAATAGATCGCATGGTCGTTAATGATGGCGGGGGGGGAAATTTAAATTAATTAGGGCTCGCCAAAGGCTTCCCGAAATAAATAAGTTTTTAAAGCTTTTCGAAAAGCCAGCAGGGACTCTGCAGAGCGCACTTCGCTAGGGATAGAATTCCATAAGGAAGGGGCTGCCACCGAGAAAGCCCGGTTCCGGGTAACCGACTTCCGGGCTTCTCGTAAGGTGGCAACCCGAAGCGAGTGCGCTCGCACCTGCCAAACAGGTCGGGACGAGGTGGATCACTGAGCGATACGCTCTGCCAGGTAGTCCGGTCCCAAGCCATGGAGGGTTTAATAGACTAAAACCAGGACCTTGAATCTAATCCGGGCTGCAACGGGCAACCAGTGCAGGCGGGCCAGGACTGGGGAGATGTGGTCATAACGACGCGCACCAACCACCAGCCTGGCCGCCGCATTCTGTGCCCGCTGCAGTCGCCGGAGAAGAGTCAAGGGCAACCCCATGTAGAGGGCCTTGCAGTAGTCCAGCCTCGAGATCACCAGTGCTTGGACCACTGTTCTCAGAGAGTCAGCATCCAGGTACGGGCGGATCTGGGCGATTTGGCGAAGATGGTAATACGCGGCCCTGGTCACCGACGCCACCTGGGCCTCCATGGTGAGCGCCGGGTCCAGGACCACGCCCAGATTCCGCACCCTCTCCACAGGCTGGAGGGAAACTCCCCCCAGACAAGGGAAAGGGCCACCGTACCCAGATGGTGAGCTCCCAAAGAACATGACCTCCGTCTTCTCGGGGTTGAGCCTAAGCCTGTTCACCCCGGTCCAGGTCAGCACGGCGTCCAGGCACCCATCAAGGATCCTCACAGCTTCCACTGCAGAGGTGGAAAAGGAGAGATAGAGCTGCATGTCATCAGCGTACTGATGACAGCACACTCCAAAACTCCTAATGACCTCAGCCAGCGCCCTTACGTAGATGTTAAACAGCATGGGGGACAGTGACGACCCCTGCGGGACTCCACAAGGGAGAACCCACGGGGCTGACAACTCCCCCCCCATACTGAACATACTGGGGACGGCCCTCCAAGAAAGTCCAGAGCCAACTGCGAGCAGTGCCCCCGATACCGATCTCAGAGATCCGATCCAGGAGGATACCGTGGTCGACGGTATCAAAGGCCGCTGACAGATCCAGGAGGACCAACAGGGTAGAGCAACCCCTGTTGGCCGCCCGGATCAGGTCATCTTCCAGGGCGACCAAAGCTGTTTCGGTCCCCTGACGGCGCCTGAACCCTGATTGGCATGGATCGAGGCACTGCCGATCCTCCAGGTATGACTGCAGCCAGACCGCCGCCACCCTCTCGATAACCTTGCCCATAAACGGGACATTAGCGATCGGATGATAGTTCCCTAGGTCGTCCGATGCAAGGCCAGGTTTCTTGAGAATGGGCTTAACCACCATCTCCTTCAGACGGGAGGGGAAGACCCCCTCGCTGAAGGAGGCGGTGGCGATGGCAGATGCCCATTCGGCCATGGTCCCGCTGGCAGCTTTGATAAGCCAAGAAGGGCAAGGGTCGAAAGGAGTGGACGCGGGCCGGCAATGCGCCATAGCCTTGGAGGCCTCGACAGCGGAAACAGGCCCAAGCACATCCAACCGAGGCGACGAAGACGGACCAGCGGCTGGGGATGCCGGGGCAGTGCTACTGCAACCGGAGTCGAAGCCGGCCCGGATGGCCTCTATCTTGGAACGAAAGAAGGCTGCAAAATTCTCGCTACTGAAATCAGTAGGAGGAGGCCTGGCCAGACTAGGATTGGTGAGGTCCCGAACCATCCGGAAAAGCTCCGCCTGGCGGTTGGAGGCCTCACCAATTCTCAGGGAGTGAAATGAAGTCCTAGCCTCCCTGATTGCGTTGGAATAGCGACTAGTCTGGGAATCAACTGCAGCCTTACTAATAACCATCCGGGTTCTTCTCCAGCTGCGCTCTAGCCTTCTCCTCACCTGCTTCATTGCCCGAAGCTCCGCCATGAACCACGGTGAAGGCCGAGCTCGGCACCGGAGAAGGCGCTTAGGGGCGATCCGGTCAATGGTGTGGGCAGCTGTTTCAAACCAGTGGTTAGCCACAACCTTGGCCGGAGTGCCAGTCAGTCCACCAGGAAACTCCCCGAAGACCTCCTGGAACCGATTAGGGTCCATAAGTCTTCGAGGACAGGCCAGAACAGGAGGCCGATGGTCCCTGCGGGGGGGAGCCACGATCACCAGGGGAAAAGAAAGCAGGTGATGGTCCGACCATGACACAGGTAGGGAGACAATGTCCCCCACCTCCAGACTCGAAGTCCCCGACTTGGAGGAAAAGACCAGATCCAGGGTATGGCCTGACCTGTGGGTGGGACATACAACATGCTGGGACAGACCCATGGAAGCCATGGATTCCATGAATTCCAGAGCTGCTCCGGACAGTCCACCGCCAGCGTGCACATTTAAGTCACCCGCAACCAGAAGGCGCGGGGACTTCAATAGGGCAGCCGCGATGAACTCCAAGAGCTCTGGTAGGGATTGAGCTGGGTTGCAGGGAGCATGGTAACCCAGTACAATGCCCCACCAACAGGTGAAGGCATTCTAAGCCCTGGCTAACCAATGTCGAGGCCCTGCTTACATAAAAAGAGTCCCGATGGACGATGGCAACTCCCCTCCCTTCTGACCCCCCAACCTTCCCACCCCCTGGACCAGGTACCCAGGCGGGCAGAGCAGGGAGAGCGATGCCCCCCCATCGTCACCCCCCCAGGTCTCGGTAATGAAGGCCAGGTCAGCCCACCCGTCAAAGATGGTATCATATATGACAGGGATCTTATTGTGGACTGACCTGGCATTCAACAGGAGACAGGAAAGGTTGGGGGCGCTGGGGGAATGACTCCTGGACACGTGGCAGAGAGCCGGGGGGTCAGAACGAGGGACGGGCACAAGATGCCGGACCCGTGTTCTTATCCGACTAACCCCTTGGCTACAAGCGTATCGCCCACGGCCCGACACAGTTGGTATGTGAGTCCCTGCGGACATGGCCCCCCCCCAAAAAAAGTCTAATAGTACAAAACAATATATAACAACAACTGAATCACCTTTCAAATTAACAACCCACTATACAATACAGAGTTTACAGCATAAAAACTCAACAGTAATAATGAAAATAAAATTACAAATAGAATAGAAAACAGTGTAAATAAACAAACTTCAGCCAAGGGGAAAATAGGATCAACAAGGGGGGGGGCTAGACAAGAGAGATGGTTAAGCTGGAACAGGGGCGCCCGCAGATGGAGCAGTCCGGAGCGCAAGAACACCAGGGGCCCCCGAGGGCCGCGTCCTCCAGGGTGCCCGGGCGGCAGGTGAGCGACGTGAGCACGCCGACCCCCCGCCACCCAAATGCTCTTTTACCTGCCCAAAGGTTGCGACTTACACAGTTCTGATGTCTCTTCTTGGTTGAGACTGCAGTACTCCTCATAGTAAACTTCCAGAAAATTCCAGATGACTCCTCTGAGGATTTTGTTGAAATGAAATTGTAGCTCATTGTGTTAATAAGAACCAAGTTGCATACATGAAGTGTTCTTCCTACTTGTGTTCCATCTCATGGGCAGGTGCCCTACACCTCAATACCTTGATGAGTGAATTATCCTTTAACCTTGTCTCCTGTTATTAGCTTTTACAAGGTCAAAGAGCCAAGATGGCTGTTCCTGCAACAGATTAAACTAAGAAATATCAAAACATGCTATCAAGCACTTCGATCCAGATATGATTTCCCAGTACCCTTGAGCTAGCCATTTCTATACTCTTCATGCATCCATCACCTTGGTTATTAATGGATACACATTTCTTGCATTGGGAAAGAAACCACTATAGATAATCTCTGAGGATAATATAAACCATGTTAGCTTTCACAGCAAATGCTCTTTAGGCATCAATATCTATTACGATGCTATCACATCCATCCACATCCAAGAGTATCTTTAATTAGATGAAAAAAACCTTTTAGATTCCAACTCACCCCCCACCCTACTTCATCTTCCTTTTCTTTTATAATGCCAGGCTTGCATATTGTGTGAGACTGCACTCCTTTCTTTTGGAAAGAACCAATGAACTTATGAATACTGGCAGGTGTGATTCCAAATGTGTCTTCAGAAGTTTTTCCTATCCAGCTCTTGAAATGTTTTCTTTGTAATGTGAAATGTTTCAAAGCTCTCTTGTCGCTTAAATATTTTTTAATGATGTGTGCCTTGCCACCTTCCTTAGAAGTGAAGGACTTTAATGTTTAAGCTCTGTTTTTGTTACATTGTGGATATCTAAGGTGAATACTCCCTATTCTTCCAAAATAGAAAAGCTAAATTTAGCTTATTTCAGAGATAGCATGAGCTATAGAACTAGGAAATTGAAGCAAGGGACAACAAATATCCAAAAAACTTTACTTTCTGTAATAGGAAAATGCAACAATTTAGATCCTCCAAAATCTATTCTTCCAAATATAAATAATTTCTTAATTTTCATATAGGAAACAATGGTGTATAATATCCTTGCCTGATGTTATTATTGATGAGTGGCACATTTTTGCTTTTATCTCATTCAGAATGGGCTTGGTCTTCTTGCTTCAACAGGACTAAGTGATTTCATCAGATGTAGGCTAGGATCCAACTCTTTCTTTCATTTTTATCCAATTCCACAGAAGCTGTCTTGGTTCTAACCAGGGCTTGATATCAATAAAGGGATGAGTGAAGGTAAACAAATTGAAACTTAATTCAAACAAGACAGGGTTATTCCTGATCAGTCAAAAGACAGATCAAGAAATAGGGATACAACCTGACTGGATGAGGTTACATGGATGAGCTGGGGTTACCAGATTTTTGGTGGTAGTCAGGAGTGCTTTGGTGGGTGTCAGCTGTGACCATTTCTTGAGATGCCTCTTGGTTTACTTTATTGTAACACACTCTAGTGGGACTGACTTTTGGTTTGGAAACTTCAGTTGGTTCAAAATGCAGCAGCTAGACTACTGACTCGGGCGAGTTATAAGGAGCATATAATACTCCTGCTATGATAGCACCATTGGCTGCCAGTCTATTTCTGGGCCCAATTCATATTTCGGTTATTACCTATAATAGCCCTATATGGCTTGTGCCCAGGCACAATCCCCGCAGGCTTGGTTTTGGTCCTCTTTTGACAGTGTAAGAAGTGAAAGAGGCTCTTAGTAACTCCAGAACTAGCAGAACATCTTTGGTGGGCCGAGATTTTTTTTAAAAAAACAGAAAGCCATTCAAACAATCACAGTCTTCTTTTCTCGTAGCAATAGAGCAATAGCTGAATGGGATGGGTATTCAAGCAGAACAATTTGATGTTTTATGATCTTGGGAAGAGTAGAATTCATATCAACAAATTGGACAAGCTGGCAGTACAGAAGGCATTCAAGGTTTACAAAGCATTATTTGTGGGCAAGGTGATACAGGTGGCAGCAGACAATGTCACCACCATATATTATATAAAACAAGGTGGCACCCACTTCATGACACTCCTTTATTTAGCCAATCTCTGGGAATATGTGCTCAGAGACATGCCTATCCAGTATCTGGCTGGGTTGTGGGAGCAGATAATCAAAGAGCAGATTCCTTAAGTTGACAGAAGGGGCAAGCACACAAGTGGGAGTTATCTCCTGTTGTTTTCCAGGACAGATGCAATCGATGGTGTCATCCCTAAATAGATTTGTTTTCAACAAGCAAAACAGAAAGTGCATGAAATATCATTTATGGGCAAGTCATCGAGAACAATCCTTTGGAGATGTTTTTACAATTCAGTGATACAATATACTAGTTTGG
>JAHTLZ010000129.1:53104153-53224296 GCA_023846285.1 Phrynocephalus versicolor
ATCTATCTATCTATCTATCTATCTATCTATCTATCTATCTATCTATCATCATCTTTTTATTAATTAAAAGGTTCATGTCTTATTCTGTTACCTGGAAACTTCAGAGCAGGGCACAGACAATAACCAATATAAAGCAATGAAACATACTGAAAATGAGCCAAAGGACAAAAACCCACAGTTGAACAGTCACTGTGAAATTAACAGTCCGGGAAACCAAATGTTTGGACAAAGAACTTCCAGGGGATGCATTCCAAAGACATATACCACACCCAAAGAGGCCCTGTTCTGTTTTTCCATCTAAACTATTCTTCCCCAAGGGAAAGGGGTACAAAGAGTGCCTCAGTGGCTGCTGACCTCAGTACTCAAGAAGGGATATACAAGGAGATGATCTGTACAGTATATTGCAGTGGTGGTGAACCTTCGACACTCCAGATCTTTTGGACTACAACTCCCAGAATTCCAAGCCTAGATTGCCAATGACAAAGGACTGTGGGAGATATGGTCCAAAACATCTGGAGGTGCTGAAGGTTCGCCACCACTGATATATTGTGTAGGATCAAGTATCTCCCAATGATTGGGTGAAAGAAGCCTTCCGGAACTGTTACTTCAAGTTGTTTCACATGCCTTGAAGCATTATTTTCCAGTGGCAGGGATGATAAATGAGCTTTAAGACGTGTGGGATCAGCTATAACAGTGAGGCCTCAGAGCCAGAAGCCCAAACCGAACTGGTCAGCTAGAGACTGGCTGCCACTGTTCCAGTGCTCAGTGTAGTTAATCCAGAACCAGAGCTTCTGCAACCAATGGTAGGCAAGCTTTTGACTGTAGATGTCTAGTTAAGGAGATTCTCCATCATTGTTGAACTCTTCTTGTGCATGTGTTATGTGCCATCTTGTTGGAACCTAGAAGGGCTTTCATGGTAAGTGAAATATTTAAGGAGCGGTTCTACCAGTTCCACCCCATTCATGTGTTTCTGTAGTCAAGTTAGGATTCAAACCCAGGTCTCCTCAGTCCTAGTTCATCAATCTATCCACAACACCACATTAGGAACAGCAGAAATATCTTTTTTCAGGTCAAAACTAAACATAGAATCTGTTTGGGCTAATCACAAAACTATAGTAAAGCAACAAAGAGAAATCGAAGCTAGGTTGTTCCTTAAATCACATACAGGATGAGCATAATATCAGGCCTCTTCTTACCACCAAGATAGCCCTCTGCATGTTAAGCTGATATCTGTCTTCCTCTGACTACTAGGTCTAGGACATCTCCTTAGGGCAGCTAAGATGCCGTTTGCACAATACAAGTGGCCACCGTAACTGTCCTAAAGGTGCGATGCATCTGTGCATATGCATCACAAAAAAGAGGACAAAGGACAGTCTTGATTTGCATAATTTTGCATATGTTAATAGTAGTACAAAATTAGACATTATTTTTGGATTCTAACCAGAATACAATTTATCTTATTTAAGTGGGAAAACAGTGACCAGCTGACTTATGTCTGGTGTCAGTTCTTTATTTTTACACAAGACTTGGACTGGGTAGCCTTTAAATGGAGGATGCCTTCAAAAAGTGGACAGTCCTCTTGACAGCCTTTCAAGTGGAGGACTCTTGTGCCTCAAAAAGCGCACATGGCTGCCCTACAAAGAGCATAGAAGGACCGTTTGCCTTTGGGTGTTTACAAAGTTCTACTATTTGGCTTTTCCAGACGAATACATAAATAAACAAACTTAAATGCATCAAGGGTCAGACTTCAGTTTCTGTTTCTCCACCAATTCTGCGACTCGTTCACAAAGATTCTGTGCACAGTTTTGCCCGGAGAAAGAGTTCTGAACAGTTGGCTGGATCAGAGGAAATTAAAAACAAACTTGGCATATGCTTGATTTCAAAACCGTTTGGGCTGTTTTCATAGATAAAAGTGTCTGCCTCATCATCTCTGTTGAGTGTGGCACTTCATCCACAGGACTTTTATTTACTAAAATGTTCTGATTATATTCAGCAACCACTCACAGGTTCTAGGTTTTTTTTTTTTTTAAGATCCAAGCCTACTGTATCTAGAGATGCTATTTTGGGGACTGTGAATTCATTCTGTGTTTTATTCTTGCTCTCTCTTTGTCTATTTTGTGTGTCTTTTTGGAGGCTGCTGTCTTTTGTCCCCTGGTTGCCTCTGCCTTTTAGCTAGATCTTTTCACCTCCCCACTGCCCTTCACTTCTGAATGCTCTCTGTAAGAAATTCAAACACTCTCAGCAGGGTATCCATCTTGCTTTTGCTTGGCCCTCTTTTGTTTCCTCAAAATTCAATCAAAACTTCAGTCCACTTATTAAATCTATTCACTCAGTAAGTTATTGTCTGGGGCACCTTTAAGCTTTAAAAACCTCAGAAACTGCAAAGGAAAGCTTTCAAGTCCTCCAGAACTATTCATCAGGCTAGATAGCAAAAATTGAACAGAGAGAAAAGGGAAGGGAATGGGGGGGATGGAACAAAGAGTTTGAAATCATGGAAACCTTCAAATAAATTCAATCCCCAGATGGCAAACTATGGCTCGATAAACAAGGGAATTGTGCAAGCATTGTCTTGGGCTCAAATTTAATTGAGATTTCCATAGCTTGGAATGCCTAGATACATTTTAGGCCTTTGCTAGAAATACGATTCAAGGAAAGATATGCACAACCTTTAACAAACTTGTCCATTTATAACTTAAGCTTCCCATACTCATAAATTGTCATATGAAAACAACAAGAATTGTGGGTACCTACTTTATGCCTAAAGTCTTACTTCAGGAGCTGGGAACTATGGCCCACCAAACACTGCTGGAACCTACTTAGATGTAGCCAAAGAGATTTTGTCGCCTGAATCAAAGGATAAAATGGCACCCCTTCCTCAGATCCAGCACCGATGCACAATATCTTTCGACTTTGATTAGCAAATGCTGACGGCCTTTGGTCTGAAAGGACTTCTAAAAGAGTTTTGTATAAACACATCACCCTGCCTTTGTCACAGAATTTTGCGGGGATCCAGCCTGACACTGGATGGGAATATATACAGTGGACCCTTGTATAAAAAACAGTTTGTATAACATAAAATTTGTACAACATAAAAAATTCCAGAGACAGGGGAAATTTGCTTAACAATCGTCTATGGACCAAATCTGTACAACATAAAAATGGGATCACTCTGTTTTCAATGCATTCCTATGGGAAATTTGTATAAAGGAAAATTTGCTTAACAGAATTTCATTTGGAACGAATTAATTCCTTTATACAAGGTACCACTGTATTTCCTGGCAGGGGAAAAACTTGTTTGGATTAAATCCCCCAGAACCTCAAGGCTCCACAGGCAGTGGTCATGCTGGAGAAATCTGGAAGTTGATGTACTGAAATAACATTCCCAACATCTGGGGAAGTAGAAGAGTTGCACGATGCCTCTTGACTGGTAGTGAACAACTGCTGAGTGCGGGCGTAAATCTGATTGGCATCTGAACTTCAGCCTTTAATAAGGGAGGATCATCCTCTACTGCCATTCCGGGGTCCTAGGGCAGACAACAAGGTATGATAGGACCCATCCACACCATCTAGTTGCTTCTCTCTGAAGAGGTTTATTCCCTCGCCCATTGATTCTGTTTTGTGTTACAGATCTGTATGACGATGCAAATCAATCCTTTCCACTTTACGGCTATTTTCCTTCACTTGGGGCAGGTTTTGTTTTGTTGTGAGAGGGTTTTTGGGAGGGGGGCAGCCTGGTTTATTTTGGAATATGTTGGCCTTGAGAAGGCAGAAGAACCACCTGCTGGTGGAGCTGTGCAAAGGCTGGAGAGAGAGGGCGGGTGGCTCAGCAGACTAAAGCTTCGGAAACTGTTGGCTGCAAAGTCAGCAGCTTGGCAGTTCGAATCCTGGGTGCCACGCAGTGGAGCAAGCTCCCGCTGATAACCCCAGCCAACTTATCAGTTCAAAAGCTTGTAAATGCAAGTACAGTGGACCCTCGTATAATAAATGGTTTGTATAACAAAATCTGTACAACATAAAGAATAGGGGAAATTTGCTTAACAGAATCGCCTATGGGGCGAATCCATACAACATAAAAATAGTCGCAATTAGGGATTACTCCGTTTTCAATGCATTCCTATGGGAAATTTGTATAAAGGAAAATTTGCTTAACATAATTTCATTTGGAACGAATTAATTCCTTTATACAAGGTACTGCTGTAGATAAAATAGGTACCACCATAAAAAGCAGGAAGGTAAATCAGTGTTTCCTTGCAGTCATGCTGGCCACGTGGCCATGGACGTGCACAACACTGGCTCTTTCGCTTGAATACGGAGATGAGCACTGTCAGTAGAGTCGGGCACGACTAGCACGCATGTGCAGGGGGAACCTTTACCTTTACCTTATGTTGATCTTGAGAAGGCAGAAGAGCCACCTGCTGGTGGAGCTGTGCAAAGGCTGGGAGAGAGAGAGAGAGAGAGAGAGAGAGAGAGAGAATGGGTAGGGCATGAGAAGGAAGGAGGGTGAGGAGGGAGGAGGAAAGGGAAATGGGTTGGAGTTTGAAATCCATCCCAGAACAATCTAGATTACATTGAAGTAAAGCTGACAGGAATTGAAGTTTGGAGTGATTGATTCCGGACCTATGTGCAGGGAGTGAGTAACAGGGAAACCACAGTTCCAACATGCAACAATCCAAGGCACACCCCCTCCTGGTGATAAGCTCATTAACAGCTTTGTCCTCCAGCAGAATAAAATGGTCAGAGAAGTCCAGGGCAATGCCTTGGGTTGGGATACTGCTACCATTGCGTTCCTCTGCCTAACGGTACAGTCTTTTAGCAGCAGGGTTTGTGTTTTATTGTACAAGAGATGCAGTACTATTGTGAGGGTTGTGCTGTGCGTTGTCTAGGGGCGTTTATACACGACCCCTAAACTCTGCGGCAAATGGCTGCAAGCTCTGGAGCTTAAAAATGTTTCCCCACCAGCTCCGGAGTTTACATGCAATTAAGTGCGACCACGCCCACTTTAGCGCGTCCCAGTGCACCTTTCAAGTACCTGCTCTCTGGAGGTGAACATTCTTTGATGCGGTGCAACGATAGTGAGTGCGGGGCTCTCCTCACTTCTGTTTGTTATTGTTTTGGCTCCCGCCCCTTTAAGAGCTACTTAAGAAGAGCGAGAGGCAGAACCGAGGTGAGCCACATTCTTCCTTTCTTTGTTTTCTCCCTCCCCTCACACAGCCAGCAGCCAGGAATGCGGAGGGGGTGGGAACACAGGAAGAGCAACAAGCCCCTAAGATCTCTGGTCCGAATTTAAGTGACCAGCGGATCTTAGGGGTCATGTAAAAGCGCCCTAGGTAAACAAGGCTCAGTTCACAATGTTTGATAATGAAAGAAAATATTTCCTTCTCTTCTTCAGTTTCACAGGCAACTTTACTGCACATTTAGGATGAACAATTCTAATCAGCCCCACCGAGTAGTATGTCCAATGGTAAAGGATGATGAGAGCTGGCATACACAGCATTTGTAAGGGTCACAGATTCACTACCCCTGTCTTACTGAGTACTTTGTATTTTTAGGCACCAGACTTGAACAAATTCAGTTTGATCCTTGGGGCTCCTCTTTTCACCCTAACCTAATTCCAGGAAAATATATTTGCTGTAGAACCAAAGCATTCATGTAGCAAACAGGTAAGGAGCACTGATATGTACAGACAAATCAAATTCCACAGCTGATGAACACATCAGGGAGGATGAGGCAACAGTCCTGACTTGGTAGAATGCTGGTCCCTGCTGGTTCAAACTTTACTTTTGTCAGAGCATGGAAAAGTTGTCTGTCCATCCCACAACTCCCAGACACAAAAGGTGTAAATTCTAGAGCAAAATGCCATAAGAAATCTCCATAGACATTAACTTCAGCAAGTCAATCTGCACAATTTGAAGTGCAACAGATAATGTCTACAGAGATTTCTTGTCATGGGGAAATGTGCCTCCAGAAGTTATGCTTTTTGCATAACTGCCCAGCAAAAGTTTGACCACTAGATATACTGTGAATTAATGCAGTGTAAGTCATCTAACCATGCTATTGCCACCTCCTTCTGCATGGTATATGCATCAATTGCCAATCAGGACCATCTATCCGTCAGTCGTTTTCAAATTTCTGACCTCCAGATATTTTGGACTTCAGTTGCCAGTAACCCCAGCCATCATGATCAGTGGTCAGGGATTCTGGGAGCTGAAGTCAAAATGGATATGGACAAGTAAGGCTTAGAATCACTAATCTGAGGTCCATGCTACTTGCTACATGTTAAACCTGATGCTAGAAAAGGGAATTCCTTAATTGCTGAAAGGGTGTGATTGCTACGGAAGGAGCATTCCCTGTCTTGCACAGTCTGATTACTAGGTCTGCCTAAATCACATCACTGCTACACTATCATTAAAATCTCATGCTGAGTTATCTTTATAGCATTGTTTGGCTCTAAGTGTTCTCCAGCATACACTTTTGAAGTGTCCAGGAGCTTCATCCGATTCCTTCTGGTACCATATGCTCTTCCCTTCTGTGAGAGTATAAGCCGAACCTCTGATTTCCAAGGCATTAAGGCGGTTTCCATTTGGCTGGGTAGCTCAGTGAACTGGATACCTGATTGCAAAGCCAGAGATGGGGAGCTTGATTTTTGCACTGTGGCTACCATGAAAAGAGGCAGCTGGTGCCGCCTTGAGCAAACGACAGGGTTCCAAAGCATTCCCCAGAAGGAAATGGCAAATGACTTCTGAGCAACAGGTGCACAGCCATACAGTATTTGCATCAGTGCCAATGTTGACACCCATTCGGTTCCGACTGCAGTCAGAACCCTGCACGGGGAGGAGGGGCTGCCAGCCAGCACTGGTAGAAAATAAGAGGGAATGTTTCTGGGTACTGTACTTTATACTTACAAAATCCTGGGAAGGTTGCCGTAATCCAGAACTGACTTGATAGCACATAAGGAATTAATTACTGTGTTTTCTCTTCCATGTTCATGGCCACAAGAGCGGGAAATGGATTCTGGCTGCCTTTTACTGAATGAAAAGTGCAGTGTTCCAAATGCCAATTCCCATGCCAGTTTCTAGACTAGACATATGGAACACCCCCATAGCCCTTACTCTAAATGCTATCCTCCTGACACATACATAAAACACACAAAGACTTCTCGACTCAGTTAACCCCTGTTGCACAATCAATACAACCTAGCTGATGACTAACAGCACACTCTCTCTCTTAAAGAGGGGGAAATTAATGCAAAGCATGTTCTCTCCAGGTAGCACAAAAGCTTCCAGTGGTTGAATGAATATTTTTTCCATGCTGCCCAAAGGGAGTCAGTTTCAGTGCATACAGGAAGCAAAAAGGTTGCAGCTGCCAATCAGTTTGGCAGAGAAGGCGGCATAGGAAAGGCTTTAGTGACAGCTCCAAAATAGTTTATATGGAAATGTTGTTTTGTACACAGACGATCCTGCTGGGCTCTGTGTTCTTTACTGGGAGAGCCAAATGTGTTTCTCCAGTAACTTGCTATTTGGTGGTGAGACTGCAAAAACATACAGTATTTCCTTTGCAGAAATATCTACCTGGTCATTGCAAATAGGAGAGACGGAAGCCCATCCTCTGTGAAATACTGTATATGCTAATCTGAATTACAGCAGAGATCTTATTATTCCAGCCCTAATGAGATCCAGGGACATCCAGTTCTTTCACAAACAGTAGTTGGTAGACAACCTAAAGAGGTTCTACGTAAGCCGAAAGGAAAGAGACATCACAAAATAGAGTCAACAAGAAAAGGAGGCCAGGAGGCCTGGGGAAGTGGAGAGAAACAAGGACTTTAAAAAGTGAAGCATCTGTAGGAGCCTGAAAAGTATTTGTTGCTGGATGTATTGGGATGTGCTGGCTGGTCTTAGTACCACCTGTCCACACACATCCAGATTGCTGCATGAAATCTCATACTTCCAACAGAGATTACTATCCCCTTTTGCCTGTCTACTCTCTCACCCTACATACTTCACTCTCTCCTCCCTTGTTTTATTTATCCATGGGATACAGTGAGATGGAGATTGACAAACTTAAAAACACCAATGAGGAAACATCATAGAGTGACAGAGAGAGAGAGAGAGAGAGAGAGAGACAGAGACAGAGACAGAGACAGAGACAGAGAGAGACAGACAGACAGACAAACAAACACACACACACACCAATTGCACATATCTGCATAGAATAGCATAACAATATCATCCACATGAGCATAGCCTTTACTGAAGCAAATTGTTAGCAAAGCAGAACAAAATGGAACAACAAAGCAAGGCATTTCATCCCACTTTCAATGTGCTGACTCTAGTTTCATCTCTGCATTATGTGGAGGTCAGCATGCAGTACCAGTATGATGGATGCAAAAAATTTGGGGAAACGCTAAGTGTGGACAAGATCTTACTTACAATTGATTCAGTGCCTTGATCACCAAGGAGCCTGGTAACATGTGCACAATGCCTCCAGTCTTTCCCCAAAGACAGTTGCAGCTGCTCAGTATCTACCAGCACTACTGAGGGGGAGCAAGGCATTCAGAACAATTTTATTAGTGCCCCAGCAATACAGTCAATGTCATTACGGACCTAGTGGTGCAGCTTTGAAGCCTTACTGTCCCCATCCGGTCCCAGCAGAAACTATACAGTTTCTCTCTGTGCTTTGGAAAGCAGCTTTATCTGTAATTGATGCTTGGCCATCAGCCACAATGCCTGGATTGCTCAGGATTTGATGCTCTTTTTCTTTCCAGTTTAATTGAGGACTTCAGCTTTGGAGGAGCTGAGCTGGTGCCAGCAGCCAGACAAACTAGGCTGCGTTCCAAGACACTTGGCCTCTGGGCAGAAAAGGCAGGGGGTGATGCAACAAGGGCTGACCCAGGTCAATGTTTTTTGTTCCAAAAGATAGCCTTCAGATCAGAGATCAGGAAGGAAGCGCTCTCTTACGGTCTCCTTTTCTTCTGCCAGCCCACAGTATGGGATGGAAAAGATCCCTGCTCCAGGACAACTAGGATGAAACTCCTCTCAACCAAGGTTTGACTCTAAAACAAACAAACCACCTTGCTTCTGAACTTGGAGCTTACGGGTCTGGCAAATCCTTCAACATCCCTAATGTGTTTCTAGCAGCGCTGAGATCATTTGCTAGAATCCTTCAGCTGATCCTTTTGAAACATCTCAATTTGGACCAACCAGAGAGGGTACCTGATGAAAAGGGACAGTTGTGCTCTGTTACAAGATTTGCAGTTGAAAACAATGCAGAGAAATAGATTGTCTAGGAAATAAAACAATGCTGTGGTAGAATCTGCTACCAGAGGCTACTATTACATCTCAGTTTCCACTAAGCATTGTAGAAGTGAGTGTTTAAGAAGGAATGTTCCCCATTGATCAGCCCCTTTTGCTTGGTAGGAAGAGGTTTGGGGTGCATTAAATGGTTGCAGTCAACTGTTGGCATTGAAGTATGCAGGTGGCAAGGCAGCTTGCTCAGTTTCTGCTTCCTCTTATACAAAGCTTATACGGTATTTTTATATACTGTATATACTACAGAACCCACAATCCTGTATCTAGCACAGACCTTTGCCAAGCTATCCACAAGAAAGTCTTTTTGTGTCTCATTTATACTTCCGTCACCTCCCCACCCCCCAAAAAACCCTGAATTTTTATTTTCACAGTTCACAAATGTTTGTGACATTTGGGGTGGGATAGTTAAACGTGGAGTGTTTTTATACAAAACATTCCCTCCCCCCAATTCCCTCAGGCGAGCAGGGACTTTTAGTCTCAAAACAGCCAAATTGAGGGTGGGAAGAAGGGAAGGGGGGTGGTCAAGGACTATGCTGCTTTGTTTGATATTGTGGGTGTTAAACCGTATCCAGGACTTTGAAGCAGTCTTAACACCAGCTTGCCTCCTGAGACCATCATCTGGTGTATTCCATCTCAACCAAAAGATTCTCAGCGCCTGATAGACAACATCCTCTATCAAGATTGCATTTCTGGTACAATGCTTTGATAAAGATAGCAAGTTGCTATCGAAAGCTTAGCTTAGTGACCAATAAAGGTATCACCTAGTCTACTTATGAATTTCTTCTTCTGGTCACACGGCTCAAACCACAATTTTTTTAATACAAAAAGGAGAAATTTATCACATTTTTTGTCTCTTTGAGTTTTTTGTTTAATGAACTATAACTGCATATTAAAAATGCATTTCATATCCAGATAAATGCAGATTTCAAGAAACAAGGGAACTTGAGTCTACAGTTCTAGTATTTGTACCTACCTGGAAGTAAGTCCAAATGAACTCAATGACTTTATTTCCAAAGGACCCTTCACAGTACATCTGAACCTGTATTCCAGAGTAACTTCAAACACGTCCAGCCAGGACTTCCAACTTGCTGCTGTGAATTCCATTACATAACCAATTGATTCAGTACCTGGGAAAGGATTCCTGGGGAAAGTTATGGAATGTTTCCCACGAGCATGTTGTGGCCTCAGAACCTGAATGCTACTGATGATGTATTCAGCCTTCCCCACAGTCTTATGCTCTGCAGACATAGTACATAACAAGCCCCACCATCCCCATACATCATCCCCCATGTTGACTAGGTATGATGGGAGTCATATAAAATGTTTGAATGGCACAAGGCTAGTTGGATCTAAAAGCTCAAGCATAGCTCCTCTTGACGGTGTCTTATCTTTTGCCAGTATGACCTGTGGGCTAGTATGTTGGATTTGAAAGAGGAAAACTCAGGCTCAACATTGCTTATAAATTAGGGCTGAGGAGGGGATTTGAGCCTTTAGCTGATCACCTGATCTACCCTACCTTGCTTTCTGGTTATGAAGGTTTAAAAAAATTCATTACAGTATTTCTATGTCTCTTTTTTGAAACAGCTAGGGTATATGCAGTGATGTTGCTGTGTAAATGCCTCCATCTAGATGAAGATGTCAGTCAGTCAGCATATATAAATCATGGGCTAACAACCCATGACACAAGAGAATTTCACAGTACGTAGAGGACCCAGTTACTCTATATAGGAGACAATGGTCTAAACCCAGTTTCTAGACGCAACTAGACTAGGTTTATTGAAACCATGGATCTTATTGTCCATTCAAGTCCAATTGATTCATTAGGCGTAATCTAGCTGAGAGTAATAAATTGACAAAGTACCATGCCATAAATTCAGGAGTCCAGGCCACATCGTTAAGATCTATGTCACTGTCATGGTAGTCCAGTGCACTACCATTCCTGTTTTATCACTGCTTGAGTTCCCATCACTCTTCCACACATATCACAGAGTAACAAAAATAATAGGGGTGGGGGGGTGGGGGAGACAGCAGCAAGAAAATACCTGGAAGCTAGATCTCAGCTCTCAGACCTTTTTATTAAGACTCTAGTACAGTTTGACAGGAAGAGACATTTGTACAATGCAGGTGATAATAGTACTAAATACTGTCCAAAATACAGTAAAAGCACTCGGGGGAAACCCCCAAACAAACCATCTCTTCAGTGCAATGGTTCCACCTTGTTCATTATACTGTACATATTCATAAGTTCATTTTTAAGGAAGATTCCTTCCGTCAATAACTTGTGGCTTCAAATGGCCTAATGGTTTTGTGTGAATATCATCTTTTTTAAAAAGGGAATTTTCTACTGAAGAAGACTGGAGCGTACACCATTATGTCTTTTTAAAAATCTGCAGATAACGCTTGACATTTATATACTGAACATCTGCAGGGGCCTGCAGAAAGGTGTCTAAGATCGGCAATGCCTGTCAGTAACCATGTCCAGGAACTACAGTGAAACAGTGGTAAAGGCAACCAAAAAGTCAATTGATACAACAGAAGGGAGAAAGCTTTCGATCGAACAATGAAGGTGTTTGTACAGGATTGGATCTCATGATGACACTGGCAGTGCGGAGTAACCCTGGGATGTCTCAGATATTGTTTTTACACAATGAATACACAGCAAGCAGGATTACAGCAAATAGGCAGGTCCTTCAAAATTATACTCTCCTTCGTTACATTTCTAACAGGAAACATTGGTCAAGGCAGTCTTGACTTCTAGTGACAGTGAGGATTCAACACAGTCCTGCAAAAACAAGGATTTTTAGATTCTCTCCTGGAGAAAGTTTCTGAAGAGGCAAAATGAAAAGCTGCCTTCCAACCAATACTTCTTTTATGAGTACCTCTGTCCTGAGACCAAACTTTGCCTTGGAGCCAATTAGACAAGAAGATCTTTGGATTTAACAGATCCGGCACTGACGTGACATCTTCAAGTGCTTGCTTGCCATTGATCCCTAGACATGAATGATTTCTTAAAATATATAGTAAAGAAGAAAATGAGAGTTGTACACTGAAGGATCCAGAAATGCTTCAAAGGGAAGAGCGGTGATGATTCATTCGGCCTTCTAAAGGCTGGAGGAACTTCCCAGACAGCACATATGGTAGCTTGGCTGAGTCAAAAGGAGAAGACAAAGGCTCAGTGGAAATGGACAGCATCATGACAGAGCAGCTACAGAGAGGGTCAGAGCATCATCACCTTTCCCAGGTGCATTTGACAAATGAAAAACCCAAACCACACCAGAGTCTCATTCCTTAGGCTAGAAACAGAAGCATCAGATCTGGTTAAACTCTTTTTACACAATAGCATAAGTATAAAGAATCTGCCCCACCTCCACCCGCCTCCCATTTCACAGTATTTCTCTGCAGCATGTGGTCCATCTCTGCCCATCTCATCAACTCTGTACCAAGTGACCATTTATTTAAGCACTGTTTCCAATAATCTTCAGCAAACTGACAGTTAAATCAGCCAATCAGTTAAAAGGTATGCATTCTGCTTGGGGGCAGGGACTTAGCAGAAAAGCTTAACAAAAGTGTTGATGTAGAGAGGAGGGGGATTTATTTTGAATGGTCATGAGACACTCCTGAGTCTGATAATACTGCTATAAGTGTACTGTACCTCCCAGGAAGGGATAAGAAAAGTAGCAATGAGATGATCTTATAAAATACAGCTCTTTACTCCTAGCAAGATTTAAAAGTAAATTGCAAAGTTTTAAACAATGGCCTTCCATCCATGCTTTACACAATTACCTATCCAACCAGACCTGACATTGTGCACCTCAAGTGTTAGCAATCCTGAAGCTAATTGAGTCTAACTGGATGAGCATTTCCAAGGAACAATAATCTCTGGTGTCATGGAAGACAGAGAGATATCATTACAGTGGAGGCATCACCAAAGGCAGGTGGCATTGCCTTTCCTCATTTTTCTGTAGCCTGAGCACTGCCTTCATAAAGAATCCACAGCTGTGGTCAGAATGATCTCACCTTTGGATTGAGTAGAACAGGCCTGTCCAACAGGTAGACTGGGGGCTACCAGTAGCCCATGAAGGGTTCAAAAGTAGCCCGCCGGCCATCAATAACAAAAGTGAGGGGATAGGTTCTCTACCTCTACCTCCCCCACCCCAAGGACCACCACTGCTCCAGCAAAGCTCTGGGTCTGCCAGCCCACTGTCTCAGCCGAGTGGAGCTGTTCAAGGGCTTCTCTACTTAATGAGCATATGGTCGGAACAGATAAAATTCATAAGTAGAGGTTTTAGTGTAGTAGCCCTCAGGCACTTTCATCTGCTAAAAGTAGACCTCGGCCTATTCAAAGTTGGACAGCCCTGGAGTAGAGTAACAGGGATGGACCATATGTGGTTGCCCAGATTGTCACATATCTCCTAACATGCCTTGCTATTTAAAGTGGTAGCTGAGGCTGATGGGAGCTGCACTTCGACAACTCCAGATGGCCACATATTTCTACTCCTGATTGAGAGTGAAGGGACAATTGTCACAGAAGGATACTCCAAATGAGGGTTCAGGTCATGCTTTCAGTGGTAGAATGTCTTAGCTTTTCCCATCTGAACAAATTGCACGGTCCTCCTTAACCATACAGAGAGGTCACAGGGACAGAAAGGCAGGAACAGAACCACAGTGTTTCATAGCTATCAATTGAATCAAGCTAAAATAGGGCTTAAGAGAATCTCTAAACCACAGAAGCCCAGAGGTCGCATAGAATATCAAGTGGACAGACACTTGCCAATTATAGTTCTTAGAGTAAGCATGATTGCCAACCTGGTTCCTATACTGTTGAATCACTAGGATTCTAATGCAAACAGGTAGGTCCTTAGTTATCTAAGTTATAGAACTGTAGTGGCCAAACTTCATCCCTCCAGATGTTTTGAACCACAACTCCCAGAATTCCAAGCCTGCATTGCCAATGACAAAGGACTGTGGTAGTTGTGGTCCAGAACTTCTGGAGGGCCAAAGTTTGGCCACCACTGTTATAGAAGGAGCTGTAGTCTTTTTTAGTATTAGCCTAAAAAGTTAAAATGAGCACTCATGTTAACTCATGACATGACCTGAGTAGAGAACAGAGCTGGATTGTGAAGAAATAAGACATCAGTATAAAACAGCAATAATATTCTAATCTCCCTAAAGAATAGCCATTATCACAGTTGGCATCATTCTTATAATTTACTTTTGGAATATAATTTTTAGGACAATGCTAATCTCTAGAGATAATGGAAATGAGCTATATAGAGATATGGCACCACATAAGTTAATGATATGTGGTTTCATATGATCCATTGACCATTTTCTTTTAATAAGGCCATTTTGAGGCAAATGTTTTCCACTGCATTCCCCCCCCACACACACACACACTGCACAACTAATCACTCACAACTTGTGGATCGTTACAGCTCTTGTCCGCTCCTTTCTGAGAGGGTCTGGATCTACAGCACTGATGCAAGCAGTTCCAGTGGCCACTGTGGGTCAAGAGGTACATCTCCTGCAACTGCAGTTTCCCTTCTACTCCTGTGCAGTGAAACCCAGAGGGGAGAGAACAGTAGAGGAGGAAGGGAAGGGAAGCAGCTGTGGCAGCATCAGCAGCAGCAGAAGAAGAAGTACCTTGCTGTAATCATGCATTGCATACTCTAGCTTTTAATTGACTGGTTTAATACTGTAATCTACCTTGGGTCCTCTTGAGAAAAAATGTGCTATATAATTAACCTACATAATTAATAAAAATGAATGAATGAATGATTTCCCCCCAAAATCACTATACTTCTCACAATGCCTTAACCTTCAAGAGAAATTCACCCCACCAGAGAAGGGGGGGGAGAGAAGAAGGTGCTAGTTAGTAGTGGATGAGTTGATCTCTCTCTCTCGATCTCTCTCACTCACTCTCTCACACACACACACACAAACATCCCAGTATAGTCACCTGAAGTGACGGCTGCAGCCGCCCTGGCTAATGGATGGGCCAGTTCTGTGAATGAGACAGTAAAATACATTATTCCTGCTACAGACAACTAAACTACTTGGATTAAAGGAAAGTAATGTTCAGATTATTTTTCTGTTTTTGAGACATACAATACAGTAAATGTAAAGAGAGAACAACTTAGCCAAAAAAATTTATAGCATTTGATTGATAATTAGAATACCAATGCCTGCATTGTCACCCACAGCCTTAATTGTCTGGCTGGTCTTTGAACAAGCTAGGAAACTCTTGACAAACTGGGACTTATCTATCAGGCTTCATACTCGAATAGTTTGATCCTGTGTATTCAGCATACTTCTCCATGGGGTTGAAACTTGGACCCTTACAGACACATTATGCTGGAAGCTGGAAGCATTCATTCAGACAATTTCTAAGATACCTTGGACAGCCAGAGTCACTAATGTGGCTGTATTACAGTGCATGAATAAAAAGCTAGAGATCCTCAATACCATAAAGAGAAGAAAATTGCAATATTTCAGACACATAATGCGCACTAAGAAATACCATCTGCTGCAAGTTATCCTTCAAGGAAAAATAGATGGGATGCGTGGCCCAGGATGTATTAGAACATTCTGGCTTAAGAACTTAAGCCAGTGGTCCACAGTAAGCACAGCTGCTCTGTTTAAAATAGCCTTCGATAGAAACCAGTTCAAGCTACTGTCTGCCAACGTTGTAAGAGGACATAGTACTTGAAGAAGAAGGTCTTTGACCTGGAAGTTAAACAAATCCATGAATGGATGTTCCTCTTATCCACCTCCTGCTTTTTATCACAGCATTGCGTACTATGAGAAGACATTGCTTTCATCAGGCTTATGATTCCTGATGGTACCCTGAGCCTTGTAATAAATGTAAGGCAGAGAAGCACCAAGGGCCTCTCTTCCAGTAGGCATCACACCTTGGTAGCAGAAGCTTCATTTGTTGAGCTTCTTGTATCAACACTGCTGTTAGAAGGAATGATTCCTCAATCTGGAAAAAAAGTGACAACACCCATGTGTGAAGACTGGAACCTAATTATATTTTTTGTGCTTTCAGTTTCAGTTGCATGGAATCCCCAATGGCATGTCTAAGTCCTTTTCAGAAGAACTGTAGCTCTGAACCAGTTGACTAAAACAAAGGCTGGGTAATAGCTTTATTGGACCACTGAAATATAAGATCAACTCCTGAGGTAACCTGTTGTGATTGAATATGTTCTGTGGCACCTTCGGGACTACCACATTGTATTTGGCATTAGCTTTCATGGACAACCTCCTGCTTCTTCAGATGCAAGATTTTAATTGTTTTAGTAACTTATGGGTTACTTCTTGCTTTTTTTGGTTCTGGGCTGGGATCCATCTAAAAAGCAAGCTAATTATTTGAAGTTTGGAAAAAACGCCTCAAAATTGTTACCTCCCCACCTCCAATAATGAATAGAGATGGGCACAAAACAAGTTTTTAATTCATTTCATTATTTGTTATTCATTTTGTTAGCTAATGAAACGAATAACGAACCAACCCATCAAAAGGGGGGGGGGGGAATTTCCATTTTGTTACATTTTGTTTTTCATTCCCGGTATCTCTCTCCTACCTTGCCGGCCTTCTCGTCCACACCTGGAACTCCGGCAGCCAAAACCCCCAAAAATTTAAAAAAATGGGGTGTGGGGAAGCCAGCGCCTCTCAGCCGTAAAAAAACCCAACAACCCGGCATCGGGGACTTTTAAAAATAATAATATAAAATAAAAATAAAAATAAAAAGTGCTGGCCACACTAAAACTAAAAATAAAAAAGAGAAAAGAGAAAAAGTAAAAAAGTAAAAAAAGAAAGAAAGCCAAATGAAATACAAAAATGATTTTTTAAAAAAATAATAATTTTGTATTAAATGAAATGAAATGGGGCGGAGAAACGAATAACGAAACGAAATGCCATTTTGGCATTTTGTGCCCATCTCTAATGAGAAAGAAAGCATATACATATTAGTCATTACATGAAAAAGGTCTACTAGTACCCCTATTACTTGCCACAAAACATTAGAGTACCCTTATTACCTCTAAAGTGTCATATGATAGGCAATCTTGTCACTTGTAATGTGTTCCTTCCAAGCTCTAGGTGCATATAGCTGTAAAGTCTCACGCCTGCCAGGATTTCCAATTTCCCTTGAAGAGCACTGGGGTGAGGAAAGTACCATATATTTTGCTCTAAAAGACACACTTACCCCTTAAAAATAAGGGGAAATGTCTGTGAGTCTTATAGAGCGAATACAGTAGTCCCTCCCTGCTACATATACTGTATATCACACACTTTCATTTAGAGAGAAGTTACCTGCACAGAGCCAATCTGCTGCAGCCGGGATTCCCCAGTCCCAATCACCTCCTTTGCAAAGAGGCTTCAATCCTCTCCCCACCCCTTCCCTTCTGCAGCAAGTATTCCCCAGTCAAAAATCACCTTGTTTGCAAGGATGTCTCCTCCATGGAGCCTCTGCCCTCCCCTTTTGCAGCCAGGATTCCCCCACCTTGAAACCTTAGGGTAAACATTTTTTCTTGTTTTCTTCCTCTAAAAACTAGGTGCATCTTATGGCCAGGTGTGTCTTATAGAGTGAAAAATACAGTAAACACTATGCTTGAAAACCATCCAACTGTATTAAGAAACCTGTACAAGATGGAACTCCTGGAATGTGTCAAAATAAGCCCACATACAACTTCTACACATAATTTGTAGGGGGAAGCATGAAGCAACTCCTGTTGTTATTTTTAAGGAAGAAGGCAGCCGGCAACCATGAAGCAGAATCAATCTGCAATGAGGATGAGAGTCAGAAGTAATCCAATGATATCAGCTTGGATTCTAAGGCTTCACAAAAAAATATAAAGGCTTTCCTCAACCTCTGCTTTCAGAAATGGGATCAAAGGACAGAGAGAACATGCAAAGCTTTCTTTGTCTTGATTTGCACTATAGATCCATCTGGTTTGGTCTTCTCTATTTGACCACCAGCAGCTGTCTGTCCATAGTTGGGGGCAAGTAAGCTTTCCAGTCCTGTCCAAAACTGAACACATAACTGTTTCCATCAAAGTCATATGCTTTCTCACAAAGTTATGGCTCCTCAGACCAGGAAATAAAAAGATAGCACCGAGATTTAAGAGACTTGACGCCTGAACCTCTTTCTAATTCCCACTGTGTTCAATGGAACACTCCCAAGTAACTGCAAAAGTTTGCAACATTTCAAGGACATATACTTTGATCTCAAGAAAGGACTGGAATTCTGCTCCACTCATCAACTTCTTCTTCCGGAGTGAACATCAGATCATGATGCATACATGTGCTCATGCATGTTTGGGTGTCTGTGCATGTATGGATAAGTGAGTGCGCTTCGGATTACAAAAACCCAATAAATAGTCACTTAAAATGCACAGGCTGGAGATCATTCCCCCTCAATTCTAATAGGTTTCTGTTTCTGCAAAAAGCTATGAGATACCTCATTTCAAGAGTCCCAAAAAGCCTTGTGCCATATGCACACAGAGGATTTTACCTACATTTTCAATGTATTTTGGGAGTAGCAATACTTGCTGAAAAAGACTGTGCTATATACATGTTTGGAATATGCTTCAGGCTATCAGTTCTATGATTATATAAATGCGGCAGGAGTTAAATGTTTATTAAAGAAAATCTTCCTTTTATGTGAAAGTTGTACTTGATCCAACTGTTTGGTTTTTCTTTGTTTTTTTACTTCATTACAATAAGCAAAGCCTTACTGGTGTTTTTATTTTAACAGGAAGCACAAAGGAGCACTGCTGGCAAAGCAGAAAAAAACACTCATACAGATGATTTTTGGGCAGCTCAATTATTGCCATGACATTTAAATGTCTTGGCTAGCAAACATTTTGGTCTTTCCATTTTCTCCATTTGCTTGCGCTCCTTGGAGAAAATGAAAATATTCTCAGAAATAGAACAATAATATTAATATACAGAATATGTTATTACTATTAAATAATTTGCTTGTGCATTGCTGCTTTTTATCAAATTTTGCATGGCAAGTTAGTTTTTAAAAGTAACTTATCCTTATCATCATAGCATTAGAAAATCAAGCAGTTGGCATTACTTGCCACAGTACTGGAGAAGTAATTCTGTGGCTGAAGTCCTTTTGCTTAGCATAGTAAGTCACACTAAGATTTCAGCCAGCATCTTGCTTGTTGCACTGCCTGTTACTTTTACATTACTTTATTTTCCTTTTTTTAAAAAAAATGAATTTTATAAGAAAATGGCATAGAAACTGCTTGTTTTGATTTTTAAGAATAAATCAAAATGCTTTAAAAATGCTGCAAAATGCTCCTTGAAAGTAACTTGGGAAAATAATTAGAAAACATTACTCTTCATTGCACCAATGAAGTTTCTTTAAGCTTACTTGTCCTGAGGCTTTTTAAATTTAACTCTGCTGTCAACTACGCAGGGAAGTTGCTCTGTTTTGATTCAGAGTTTTCTGTCCCATGCCCTGGAAGATTCCATTGCTGAAACTGTTGTTGCTGTTCACAAGGAAATGATTACAGAACTTATCTTCTAATCAGCCTCCCGCCCCGCATCAGCTTCTTCCCTTTAAAATGATAGCTTTGTGCTTCGGGTATCTGGCTGTAGAACCAGAGGTGGCACCTTTGATTCTCTGCTGTGCCTCTTTGACAGGACCTTGACTCAGGGCGCTTTTACATGACCTCTAAAATCCGGTGTCAACTTAAATTCGGACCAGAGATCATGGGGGCTTGTCGCTCTTCCTGTGTTCCCACCCCTCCGCACTCCATTGTTCCTGTTGTCTGTGTGAGGGAAGGGAGAAAAAAATGCAGGCTTACCTCCGTCTGCCGGTCGAAGCAGCCCCAAGCCGCCCCGTACTGATTCCTGTCTCTTAAAGGGGCGGCGGGGACAAAAAACCAAACAGAAGGCGAGGGAGTCCGGCTACAATTCGCATCGGAAGATTTTTTACCTTCTGGAGGCCAGGTACTTGAAAAGTGCGCTGGGACACGCTTAGGTGGGCATGGTCGTACTTAATTTTTTTAAAAGTCCGGAGCTGGTGGGAAAACATTTTTAAGCTCCAGATCTGGGAGCCCTTTGCCTCGGATTTTAGGGGTCGTGTAAAAGCGCCCTCAGTGATCCATAGTTTCCTGTCTGGCTCTGCAGGTCTAAGAGGATGGTGGTGGTGGTGGTGGTGATGATGATGTTGATGATGAAAATTTTGAAAGAGGGTGCTGTGGTGATCTAAATTGGCACCATTATTTACAAGGTCATTACAATGTTTCTTTAAATCAAATTTGTCCACAAAAATGGGAGAGATGCTCACTAGAGTGGGATATTCCAACTTACCTGCCTCCCCTCTCAAGACATTACCATCAATGCCACCTGCAGTGCTGCCTCTTCAGACCTATATACGTGATCACACGCACCAAAAACAAAACAAAACAAAAAAGCAATGTGTGGGGAAATGCCTAAATAAATAAATAAATAAATAAATAAATAAATAAATAAATAAATAAATAAATAAATGCCCCCTGCTAGCCAAGCAAACTACAAATGAACAAAAATCAGGCTTTCTTGTGATTAACTTTATATCACATAGTCAGCAGGAAATAACTCAAAAACTGACCATAGCAATTGCGGGGGGGGGGGGGGACAAGGACTGAGCCCTCAAGAAATTGTAAATGGCTATAATTTCAAGCTTTGTTTTGGCTAAGAATTGCAACATAGACCTAGCTAGAAAACCATATTTGCACGTACAAGCATGACCCATATTCCAAGGAAATTGATCTGCCAGAGAGATTAATTATGACAAAACAAATGAAGCCTCCATGATTAGAAGCAATGCACCATTTGCTGGATGGGAAGGAAGCCCAGAATGGCTGTGTTTTTACGTCATGCCTCGCATGCGAACCTCTCACTGTACAGTGCTAACGATATTATTGGAAGTAATATGCATCCAGAACCAGCTGGTCAGTTCATATACTGTCTTTATATTCCACCTTGGGCATCTGCAAGAGAACAGTGCACAATACCTGCAGGCACAGATAGACTGCAATTTGCCTACAGCAGTTTTGGGGAAACTGTGATTTTACAGATGTAGGCTGCCATTCCCATCACCGTAATTTCTCTGGACAATACTATTCCTACTGTGGGAGGAATAATTCATTAATATCTGGGTGGCCATAACAGCCCCTGTGCTGATAAAAAACCTGATCTGCCAGGTCCAGGTACAGTTCAAAAACCCCTGGCTTCAGAAACTAGGACGCAGGGCAATGGTTTCAAATTACAGGAAAAGAGATTTCCTTTGAACGTTAGGAAGAACTTCATGATGGTTAGAGCTGTTCAGCAGTGGAATATGCTGCCACGGAGGGTGCTGGAGTCTCCTACTTTGGAGGTTTTTAAGCAGAGGCTGGATGGCCATCTGTTGGAATGGCAGGGGGTTGGACTTGGGTGGCCCTTGAGGTCTCTTCCAACTCTATGATTCTATGATTCTATGGTCCTCACTCACTTGTTACCCCGCATTGGTCCCAGTAAAACTGCCTCAAGCTTGGCAAGACCATAATGTCTCCCATCGCGATGTCAACAGAGGCATATTTATGCCTCTTATACCAAAAATGGGCCAAACCCACACCATTGCTCATGGAGGGTTCCAGTCAAAAGATCCCTATTTTTCCAGGATAAATGGTGCTCCAGCATTCCAAGTTGGGATCTCTAGCCTTATGCTGCTTCCACTCACTAGGCAAAGAGGATGATTTTCAGCTTGGAATATTTGTATTTGTTAACATTTCTGTGAGGTAGGAATGCAATAATGGCACATGTTGTACCAAGCTGAGGCATGGGCAGGCCAGTTCTTTATTTTGCTGGAAAGGATATGAAAATATCGATATAGCAGCACTACGCCAAGTACACATGGGAGTGTTCCAATGTCACTCTGTGCAGTATATGCAACTCCAGCTGCAGTCTCTAGTAAAATATAACTTGGGCAAAGGAACAGTTAAACTAATGCAGAGAATAGACTGGAAATGGAGTATTATTCTGTGTTAGTACCCTCTCCCTCCAACCCATACATGTACCAAATTTGTAACCACACCCTTAGCCTGTTTTTGATTTATCTAGAACAGTGGTTCTCAACCTATGGGTCCCCAGATTGTTCCTGGACTACAACTCCCAGAAGTCTTCCTCACTAGCTGAGCTGGCCAGGATTTCTGGGAGTTGCAGTCCAGGAACATCTGGGGACCCACAGGTTGAGAACCACAGATCTAGAAGGATATGTGATTTACTCTAAGAATGTTTCTGAACCCTGGTTTCCCTTAATATTGTATGTAATTAAATTAACCATCTCCACTATAATGTCTTGCGGTTTTCCCAAGTCAGCTCTTCTGGGATTACTCTGGATTCAGACTTGCCATCTGACACATTAACAGTTGACTGGTTGTTGGCAGTTGCATCCTGTTCTCAATATTGGGTTAGAGGATCAGTAGATGCAGGGGTAAAGATTGCTGTTCTGATGAGACTGGACCTCACCCAGCTCAGTCTGGAGGGAACAAAATGTTGTGCTTTCTATTGACAACTACCACGTTTTGAACAGGTTCTCAACAGCAGAACAAATATTGCATTTGCTACTCTTCCTGGCAGTCTCAATGCAACTAAAGAAGACACTTGAGTCCAAGGAGCTCCTGCGCTTTTGCTAGACAAGCTGAAATTCCTTTTGCTCCACACAGTTGTTCAAGGTAGAGGAGCCTTGTTCTAATTTGGGCTTGATTGATTCAAAAGTTAATAAACAATGAAGATCAAGGAAAAGTTTCTGTCAAGAAAATGGCAATGGAAGCTGTATTTGCGCATACCATGATTGCCATGTACACTTGGGTTGATGGTCAATATTCAGGACCCTCAGCTCTACCATTTCTGTGGATTTAGGCAAGTCCTTTAGTTATGCCAGGAAAGTGTGTCCAGAGTCAGGTTCCTCAAGGCATAGGCACCACATCAGGGGGGGGGGCATTAAAACTGAATCACAATGGAGGATTCTAAAACATGACCGATTCTTGCATGCTAATCCAGTTCTCGACAGATACGGTGTTGTCAAAGCAAACAAAGTGTGCAATTTCTGGCTTTTTGGAAAATGAGTATTTAGCTTTAAATCAAGCAGGAGAGTAAGCCCAAGCCCAAACACACACACACACACACCTCCTCTGACCTATGGCAAGAATACAGCAGTTGGGGCTTGGAGCCTGCCTCCAGATACTCTGCCCTGGGCAGAAAGAAACATGAAACAGGCCACTTCTGTGTGGAACAATTATAGCCATAAAAGTGGAGAGAGGGGAAAGAGAGGGAGGGGTGGGGGTGGGGGAGATGTGGTGACAGGGAGGGAACTATGGTAGCAGCGCTGAGGGAACAGTGGAGTCCTCTGCTCATGGTGTCCTGCCATCTCCTGCCTAGTTTAGGCCCAGCCCTTGCTCTAGTTGCCCTTGCCTATACTTCCTTGGGGCCCTTCCTTTGCCCTCCCTACTCCACTCCCTCTGCTGTAAGATGGTCACATATTCCTCCTCATGCTGCCACTGCCTGTGGGGAATGTCCATCATGAGGGCAAGGAGAGAGAAGGAACAAACACATTCCTCTCCTTCATCAGCACAGTTAATGGTGGACAGTGAACAGCTGGGCCCTTCTTTGGCAGTGGCAACCCTATGAAGGAAATCCTTGATCATTTGGATTTTCCCTCACATTCAGATTTTAATGTTTTTACATACTCAGGATTAAAATGTATTTATTTCAACAGAAATTGCTTCAAATGAATAACTTCACCCATACAGTCTTGTCCTTGAAACAATGACTGGGTCTTTAACTCAAAGTCTCTGGCTCTCTCTGTTCTATTGCCTGATTTTTTCCAATCTGAATATTTCCTCTTTGCAAGTATCTTCAGAAAAGCTCTAAGGAACCTTCTGCATTGTACATATATGGGCATTACTGATTACCCTGCATGGTACATACCTGGGAAGAAAGGTGTATGGGTGTGTGTGTCAAATGGAAACCAATTTCAGGACTACATGGAGCTTTCTCCTAAGCTTCCCAGTATCTCATTCCCTTATTCTGGTTTTTGTTCTGACAGCAGCAGGACTATTAGTCATGCTTTATATACCGAGTTGCATAATGACAAGTCTAAAAATTGCATAGCAGAAACACATGTCAGTTCTAATAAGCACTGCCTCACACAATATTATCCTTGGTGATTAGGAACACTTGGTCCACTGGGGATGTCCCACATCCAAAAGCAACAGGTTTGTCCTTGGTTTAAGCAGGAATAGGATTCAACCCTCAGTTGCCTTAACATTGCGGTATAAACGCAGCAGGGTCCATCTTTTTAATATTTAGTGCATTTTACCACATACAAGCGAATAGCCCATTTTCCATCCCCAGTCTTTCCTGCTTTATCAGTGTGGAAAATGATTTATGATATGTGCAAAGGAGAATCATGAAGGTGAAAGTTCATGGGGGGGCAATTTGATTTGGCTACCTGTCTTACAAAGGGCATAGGTGTCTAATTAGTAATGAGCACCTGGAGTAGGAACTGGCAAACCACTCCAGTATTCCTGTCAAGAAAACTCCATGGATATGGGGTCACGAAGAGTCGGTCACAAATGTAACCACACACACACACACACACACACACACACAAGTTGGTTGTGGCTGAGAAAAACTCAGGTTTTCAGGACAAATATACACATTGTAGTTTACCCCGGCTGCTGCATTAACAGGTAATTGCTACTTTCCTGCTAGAAGCCAGGAACCTGCATTCAGACTATAAAGAAAAGCAATTCCCTGCAAGTGACCCTAACAAAAACCTCTCAAGGAATCCACTTGCAGTCCAAGTCCACAAACTCTAGTCATTAAGTAACATCCATGCACCTGCCCTATGTTAGCACTGTAGTGCCTTGAGAAACTTCCTGGATTTTTGTTTTTTGTTTTGTTTTTGCTTGCTTCAGATGCAGAAGCGGGGACTTTTAGACATTGGTAGGTTATAGGTTAGATAGCTTATCTGGATGTTGTCATGGCAACTGGACATCTTTTTCTTGAGAGATTGAAACAGTTCTCTGCTCATCCAAACAGCTTTTTAAGTCTGAGGAAAGCTAGCTGCGAGTCCTCCATTTTATAGCTCACTTTGACCTCTTGTCACCATTGTCTGAAATAGGCTCATAAGATAAACAATGGCCTGAATAGGCAGCCAGTAAGGAACTCCCTGAGCTCCTTGCCCTCTGAAGATGCCAGCCACAGAGTCTGGCAATACATCAGGAAGAAAAACTTACAGAACACAGCCAAACAGCCTGAAAAACTCACAACAGCAATTGATGAATTGATTTGCCTCCCTTTTAAAATGCCAATAAAATCCCCCCATGGCATATAGAGGCCCCAAATATATGTAGATCAGGGCTGTCCAACTTTGAACAGCCCACAGTCTACTTTAAACTGCCAAACGTCCCTGCAGTCTACTTAAAGAAGTATACACACGCGTGCACCACCTGACCAGGAGCTCAAGGAAGCGGTGCTGGTCCTAGCCACAGCTCCTTGCTTTTCTGGTGTTCTGGATTAGGAAGGCGGAGACTCCTACGGAGGAACCGAGCAAGGGGGTGAGCCACGGCGGCAGAAGGGAAGGGAAGGGAAGGGAACAAATCTGAAACTAATGTCCAGGTGGGCGAGCATGCCCCCCAATTTTTTTTATTTATTTATTTATTTATTTATTTATTTATTTATTTATTTATTTATTTATTTATTGTGAACACGCTGCCACTGGTGCAGTATCAGGAGGCTGGCAGGGGCCTGGTGGGCTACTTCTAATGGCCCCACAGGCTTCCAGTCACCCACGGTTGCCACATTGTGCAGGCCTGATGTAGGTGATTCCTTTGCCCTCGCTATACAAGCCCTGCATGTTTGGTTAAGACTGGGGTTCAGGTGTCCAAGCTATGTATACCCAAGCAGGGGCTCCCAGGAAAGTGCCCCCAAGGCACCTAGAGACACTAAACTTGCAGGGATACCTCTCCCAATTCACCTCTACAATCCCTCTAAAGTTTGGTAAAGACAAGGTTTCAGAAATCTGGGCTGTACACCCATGAAGTGGGGCCCTCTAGGAGAGTATCCTTTAGAAATTGTGTTGGGGAAACAAAATATTCACAAGTTTGGAGTCTCTAGGCACCTTGGAAGCCATTTTATAGGGTTTTCAAGTTAAAAAAAACACAACAAAGAATATTCATACCTCCAAACAGGGATACTAAGGGGAATTCCCCAAATCCATTTATTTGCTGAGCCAACTGAAGTTCACAAAATGGTGCAAGCTTCCAAGACGTCAGAATCAAGCAGGATGGCACCAACAGCAGTGAGTAGGGCAACGGGCAGAGGCAGGAAAAACCTGTTTCAATGCTGAATTCCTATTGACAAGGGTATATCCACACAGAAAGCGTGAAATGCTGTGGAGTGTCTTCTCTTCTATTACTTACAGTATTTAAGATACTGTGTATCCTAATTTGGACTACAACATATTTACACTTTTTAGATTTAATGGATACTTTGTAGTGTAATGTTTTTATTCATACTGAAACATGAATAGAAACATTCTATTCAATATCCTGAAGAGAAACACAATATTAGTCATATTGTGGGAAACAAAACCAAGACTACAGTGCAACTTCCTCCATCTGATGGTCTTGAACAGGGGATTAGTCTTCCAATTTTGGTATCTTTGGGTGCTGTGGGGGCCATTTTATAGCCCAATTGATTAACAAATTGAAAGTCACTAAATATTTATTAATTCATATATTAATTTGTATTTATATTCATTAATTCATCACCACCAATGATGATGAATACATATTGACAATTTTTGACAAATTGACAAAATATGTCAGATAATGCAGTTTGTTTTTCAATTCATCCTGATCTCTAATGATTTTAAAATCAAGGAAATCAAGGAAGTTTGTCCCTCTTTGCAAATTTGCACACACAGCTGATGGTTACTTTATTGCCTATTAGGTAAAACAAAGCTGTCCACACCTTTAATAGATTTGCAGCAAATGACTCTTGACCTGTAAGGCTGCTAATGTCCACACCATCTGATTAGACATGTCTAGTATTGCACTGTCAATCCCTGAATTACATGCTGCGTAGCTTCCAACTTGCAAAATTGGCATTCTTCCACACTGGGGTGCTGTGTAGCTGAGCCTATTATGGATGATGATATTCTTCTCAGATAACACGCCAATGATGAGAACCACATAGCAGTGCTTTATCATCACCTTGATGAGATGAACCCTATTTTACTCTCTTAGGTGAATAAGGCTTACAGTTTGAAGCATGTTTATGGCATGACTCACTCGGTACTGAGGCTGGCAGGCTTAACAGATAAATGAATACACTTAATTAGACAAATCACACAAATGCAAAGCATGTCTCTGTGGAACAAATGCCTGGCAAGCCTACTGGATGTAAACAGCAGATTATCCACTGGAACAGGGCAGAGTTCATTCACAGCTATTAAAGCAAAGACATTATAAATTACAGAATTTGGTATTTTTATCCCTCTTCTTCAGATTTTACAAGCTGGACGTTGTGTGAAATTTGAGTATAGTCTCTTCTTGATAAAGCGATGCCTGCATCCAGTGTGCAAAAACCAAGGGTCTCCAGCTCAGCCTTTCTAAAGATGCTACATTGTTCTCTACGTGGAGGCTCATTAACCACTATGAATGGTCTTCAACTTACAGTCCTACATCTATGACTATGAGTAAGCAAGACCTAACCATGATTTCTAGGACTTTGTCCAGAAAAGGAACCAACTTCAAAGCCATGGTTTAATGTATACATAATTGTGTGTAAAAAAAAAAACTAAGCACACTGGGATTTGCTTCCAAATCAGCTTGCACAGGATGAGGTTGTGTATGCTCTAACACAGTCTTGGCAACTTGTCATTTCCAGACACTACTGGACTCCAACACCCACCAGACCTTGCCAAAACAGGGAGGAGCAATGGGGTGCCAAAGGGTCACAAGTTGCCCATCTCTGGTCAAGTACATTTCTCTTCAATTGTTGGGTAAGAACCACAATGGGGTGGGTCACACAAAGACGAACACAAACACTGAAGCCACTATATTCCTTCCTTTTGCCTTTCCTGGGCTGGGACAGAACAGAAAGATCTAGGGAAAGACAGGCATACTCAACAACAACAAAAAGTCAAAACATTACCATACTTGGCACTAAAGCTGGGCTGCAAATCTAATCAATGCCAAAGGCAACAACAAGTGAATATAATCCTCTCTCCATCGCCGCCGCCCCCCCCCCCCACACGCGCTTTTGGGAAGATGCAGAGTTTTGCTAGTGACAGCAGGGGGAGTGGGCAAAGGCTCCAGCAGCTTGTAAAAGAAGAAACTTTAGAGTGGCCCAAGAGTGGGTAGTCCAACCTTTTTGGTATGTAAATTCTAAACATCCAAGACCGCAACAAATAATCAAGATTACATCTTGGCAATTCAATGTTACGCTAAAGACGGGGCCCTAATAATAATTTCTTGTGAGCTTGTTCCACCTCAGACAACAAAACAGCATGTATAGTCCGACTGTATGAATCATTAAAAGCTATGGCTTGTTCTAAAATAAATGGGTGTGGTTCAAGATTTAATTGTTCCGATGCACCAACTCTACTTGGGACAAGAAGCTATTGTTAGGTTAGAATTTGGAGAAACAGTATGGTTTTCCATAATAGACAAATATGTTAGAGGTGTTTATCTTCCTATCTGTTCAATCTTTGTGCAAAAAAACTAGGTGAGATTCAGAGGAAGGAGTTAAAATTAGGGGGAGAAATATCAATAATTGAAGATACACAGATGACACCATCTTCCAGGAAGAAAGCAGCAATGACTTGAGACCACTCCGTGTGAAGGTGACAGAATCAAGTTCAAAGTAAGACTGCAGCTAAATATTTGAAAGACAAAAGAAACCATGTGTACAGATGAACAACATAACTTGAATGCTGACAATGAAGACATTGAAATAGTGAAGGATTTTACAAACATTGATTCAGTCATCAATCCAAATACAGCCTGCAGCCAAGAAATCAGAAGGCTGAGGTTGCAACCATATGGTCAAATACCACGTGATTTGCTCTGCTTATAAAATGGGTTAATTTGAAAGATTTTTTTACTGACCACATGATACAAAGGTTGATTCCAATCTCTCCAGCCCTTTTTGCTCCCAAAGCAGTTTTATTTTGGTCTCTGTGTCAAATCAGAGCCCATAAGTGAGCACTGACTAAGATTTCAAACATAATGCAGTAATACCTCGGATAACAAATGCCCCCAATACCAAATTTTTCGGATAACGAATCACAATTTCCAGGTATAGGGCTGCCTCAGATAACAAATTTTCCCTATGGGCTGCCTCGGATAATGAATTTCAATTTCTAGGTATGGGTCTGCCTCGGATAATGAATTTTCTCTATGGGCTGCTTCGGATAATGAATTTTCATATGGGCTGCCTTGGATAAAAATTTTCCAGCATGCATCAGTAAAAAGAGTTATTCTGGGCTGCATCGTATCTGTACCTTTAAAGTGTCTTTTATAAAGAGTTTTGAGCGAAAATCCAGGTGTCTGTGTCATTTTCCTAGGCTCTGGAATGAATTAATTTGTTTCCCATTCATTCCTATGGGAAACCATGTTTTGGATAATGAATTGCCTCTGAGAACAAATTAATTATCCAAGGTACCACTGTAAAGGCTGCCAATCAAATTCAGATTTAGAAGGGGAGCTATGAAGAGAGAGAACAAGATCCTGAAGTGTAGCATCCACATCCTAGTTACTATGCATGGTTGTGGAAGCTGCTCAGTGAAGAAGGCCAATCAGAAAATATCAATTTGTTCAAGATACAGTGTTGGAAGACATCCATCCGATAATGCATACACTCACAGATGTGCATCAGGTCATGCATACACTCTCTCTAGATGCAAAGCAATGTAACTGAGGGTGTTGTACTTTCATGAGACTAGAAGAATCACTGGAAAAGACAATATTGCTAGGAAAAGTTGGAGACAGTGCAGGGAGCAAAAATTATACAGATGGGATCGATAGAAGAAGCTGTAGTCATGATTTTGCTCGAGTTGAGGTGATCTGGGACAGGAGATCTGTGATTTACAGAGTTGCCATAAAACAGTTTGATTGGACAGCACATAACATAGTTTATTTACACACTAGTTGCTGACATCTTTACATCTATACAAGCCCTTGGATCAGGGATGAGCAGCTTGTGGTTTGATATGAAAACTATCTATATGCTACCAGCCTGCATAACCTGGGAAAAACCCAGCAACATAAACTATGAGTCGCAAGTTCAGGTCTGGTTTTGACAAACATTTGTACTTTACCTGATTCTACCCAACTACCTTTTTTCCTCAGTGTTTTCACTCTCAAAAAGGGACAAAAGTAACTCCAGCACAAACACAGGCAAGGAAAACGTGAAAGCAAATAGCTTTTAATCTACTGGGAGGAGTATATAGGAGCATTGCTTTAGTTTGGAGGCATACAATTGTGTTATATTTATTCACTGCTGTGTTAATTGTTATGAGCACCACTTAATTAAACCATCAACCTTTCTAGCACCATACACAAAAGCTGGTTGAAGTCACTCTTAAGTGGTTAAAAACTGTTTGTTGCCAGGGAACTGTTTGAGGGAGTTTTGCAAAGAAGGCAGCTGATATTGTTATTTGGAATCAGAATAATTCAGAGGTGCAACGTTCCCCACATACAGCCCATCACTCCACTCAGAAGCACATATTTGCACAGAGGTACAGAGACTTAATATTGGAAAACATGAGCATGGAATTACTTGCATAGCCTTATGACTAATGACTCACTTCTACAGTCATGTATGTGCATTTGGAAGTAACTCCATTAAATGTCAGCTTAGTACTGCCAGAGCCAACAGGCCCTGATGCTGTTAGTAAATGGGCATGATGGGAAATGCTGCAGCTGATAAAGTTCCCAATTGTCCACAACTATTAGAAATACAACACAAGGCTTATCATGGATTGAATCCAGGACCATCCATATGTTCTTGGATGATATTTACTTGCATCAGATACCACTATAATCAGAGATATCAATTTGTTCATTTGTATTGTACAATGAAATATAAAAACAAGCACATTCACCATATACTTGTAGGCATATGACTCACATGCAGTTTGTTCATCTGCAATTTAAATATGGAGTATGCCGTATATTGACAAACACCCATCCACAGAGCCTCTCCAAATGACAGAAGACTGTGGGTGTGAAGTCTGTTACATGCGAGTCATAGAAGCCTGGTATGACTTAAACCAGGCCTGCCCAAAGTCCGCCACAGGGGCCAAATCTGGCCCATCAGGCCATTCTGAGTGGCCCGCGGCTGGCTGGCCTACCCCTCCCTCCCCCCATGTTTTTTTTTAAATCTTCTGCCAACAATGACACCGCTGGGAAGCTTGGGCGGACGGGCGGTCTGCCGCCACTGGCACCGCAGGGGAAAGTGTGTGGGTGGGCAGGCCTGTGGGCCTCTGCTACCGCCAAGGAGCTTTGGGGTGGGCTGGTGGGTGAGCCATCAGCACCACTGGGGAGCTTGGGGTGGTGGTGCAAGGTCGCACAGATCGCCTCTTCCAAGGGGCTCCCTGTGGCCACGGCTCCCTGTGCTTCCTTTGGTCCCCACCTTCCTTCTTTCCTCCCTTCCTTGTTCCCCACCTTCCTTCCTTCCTTCCTCTCTTGGTTTCCACCTTCCTCCCTCCCTCCCTTGGTCCCCGCCTTCCTTCCTGCGGGTGGGGTTGCAAGGGGTCAGTGGGTGGGGCTTGCAGTGGGGTGGCAGGGTCAGGGAGCAAACGGCCCCTAACACATTCTCAGCCACGAAATCTGGCCCTCCTTACAAAAAGTTTGGGTACCCCGGACTTAAACAGTCTGGTCTGAATGCCTCCCTTAGTCCCTATCTTGATCTCCCAGTCCCAAGTTATAATGTCATTATATTTCACAACTATAGCTCTGATTGATCTTTTGTCAGTTTTCTTGGTGGCTGATCTACTGGCGCTTCTCAGTTCCCCAGTTGGGCACAAAGGGCCTCCAATAGACGCATCTAGACCTTCAGTAGGCAAACTATTGACTTTCCACATGTTGTACATCTGCATCAGCCCTAGCAGTACAGTATAGGCATTGGTACGAAATATTCGGAACTGCAGTACAACAATATCTGAATGGCTCCATTTTAGAGACGTTCCCTTTCCTTTGATTACATGCTCAATATTCATTGTGAGATGTGCCCTGTGAATATTGGACACTACATTCTCCATGTTACATCTTTCATTTGTCTTTCATCGACATGTTGAATGAAGGAGTGACACAGGCTAAACTCATTACTGGGTGCAGAGGTCAACTTCTAACAAGGCTATGAATGAAATACCTGTATCCACAAATGCCCTCATTCCACACTGGCCAACTTTTCCAAACTAGACACTTTCTCTCATCTTGACCTGAGCAGATGTCCAAGGACCTCATTATGGGTCAAAGGGAACCAAAGATAGAGACCAACTCAACCCCAACATTGTTTCATCATCTTTGGTCATCACCATGTTCAAAAATTATCTTCTGAAAGGAAGCTACTCTATTGACAGAATCAACGGTTATTGTTATGAAAGCCCTAGTTCCTGAACCATAGCTTAAAAGCAACTCATGATACCAGAAGTCATTCTGTTTTTGTGTACAGTATATCAATTTCTTCTACCTTGCTTTCACTATAAGTATCTATATTCAATGAATAATTTATTGAATTTTGAATGGTTTCGAACATTGGTTTGCACAGAAGTTCTCCAGAGACTCTTGAGCCTACCCTTATTCAGTAATTGAGGTTGACTGTGCTTCAGAATTGGATCTAAGCTGTTACAACTTGCTTTTCGGCTCTCAACGGAAGGGCAAAGAGCCAGCATATCCGTTTGTGGTGATGACTCAGTCTTATTTGGTTATGTTTTCTCAACAGTCTATCTTGAAGGTACCCTCTTGTAACTGCTGAAAACCAGCACATTTACCCGGCATAGTTACTGTGGGCTTTGAATAAATCAGCTATCCAATGTCCTTCTTTTGTGCATCTTGGTGTAAATCAGAACAAAACGGCACTGAATTCAAACAATAGCAGGAGGAAATAAGTCAGGGAATAATCTGTCCCAGTTGGTGAGAAACTGTGATGAGAAGGTATAGGGGGAAAATATCCATTAGAATAAAAGCTGGCAGACACAAGGAGACCATAAGCTGGAACTCCTGGAGGGTCATAGGTTTCCCCATCATGGTGACAGACAGTCTGAACAAAGTGAAATGGGATGGTATCAAATAAATGTATTTAACCTGATTCTTTATGTCACAGTTGGGGACCATTTTTGTATTTGAGGGCCATATCCACACTAGAGGAATTTTCTGCAGAGGGAAAAGGACACATGGATTACCATACATGATTGCCTTGACCAATTTCATAAGAACACCCAGTGTTTTCCGTATTACTTTCCACCCCTCATAATGGATTTTTCTTTTCTTTTTGCATGCTCTTTTTAGCTTTAATGTTATCTTTTAATGTTCTAATTGATGCCTCTTCTAATTCCCTGTTCTTAACTTGAATATGTCTTAAATGTTCTGGGCCATATATAGTCCCACATTATTGTATGCCACCTTGGGTCCTTTTCCAAGAAGAAAGGTGGGGTAAAAATATTCAAAATCAATCAATCAATAAGAAGGTTCAGATTCAGCAGTCTGTTCAGCCAATTCCTTTTCCCTCTCCCACCCCACATGCCTCCATGCCTCCGCCCTACCATACCCCCCCCACTCACCACACAGAGGCGTAGCCAGGATTTGGAGCACCTGGGAACAAACTTCATTTTTGCACCCTTCCTGCCGCCCCCACATCGCCCCCACCCAGCAAAGGGGGGGACCCTGTAGGCATGGGGTGGGTGCATGTGTGCGCGGATGTGCAGGCCGAAGGGCATGTGCATTCATATGTGTGTGTGCGTGTGCATGCACGCACACTTTACACCGCTCCCACCAAGGTGAGGAGGAGGAGGAGGAGGAGGGCACCACGGCCACCATTCTCCTGCCTGCTTTGCCGCTCGACTGGCACGCAGCGGCAGAGGGGGTGCCGTCACCAAGCCTTAGGGGAAAGGAGGACTACTGGGCGGCGGGAGGGTGCATGGCTTCCCCCTCCTGCTCCCCCCCCAGGTGCTCCCAGATTGCTGCACCCAGGGCAGATGTACCCTTCTGCCCCCCATAGATACGCCCCTACCACCACATTCTTCCTCTCTTGCTGCTCACTCTCTGCAGAGCTCCAAACTGACAAGTCTGTGAAATTAGACCAAGCACCACATGTGGTCTTACACCCACAGATCACTTGCCGCTGCTCTCTATATATGGCCATATCAAAAGGAAAGATTTAAGCCACTTTGTAGGAGAAGAGGCTAAGAACACAGGGAAAGAAAAGAGAATAAATGAGAGGAAGATTAAAGAAAGGGAAGTGGGGGGAAAAGTCATGTTTGTGAATGACAGACATAGATGAAATGGTGACAGGGGGGAAAGGAGTAGCACCGCTATAAGGAGAAAAGGTATATCTGCACTAGATATTTTCCACATAAGGTACTGCTAGATTAGAATGACAGAGAACTGTGGAGCTAGAAGGAACGCCAGATATTACCTAATCTGATCCCAGCTGATGAATGAACACTTACACAGTCCGTGGTACATCTTATGTGCTCTGTTGATTCATGTGCTGCTTCTAGATTTCTTTTAAAAATGTGAGCATTGTATCTACTTCTCTCTGATTTATCTTATACTGATCTCTATCAATAGTTATCTATGTTTGCCTCCCTGCACCTTTGATTTAAAGAAGAATAGCATTAGATGTTGTTTTAGAGTTTTGTGTGTGTGTGTGTGTGTGTGTGTGTGTGTGTGTGCGCATCAATATTTTGGCTGCTATTTGCGTTTTCCTCAGAGACAGAGGGTTCTCTTGCCACCCCCACAGTTAGGAGTTATTTCTAAACTGTACAGTGTGCTAAAAAAATCTTAGGCAAAAGAATACCTGATGGTAATGACACAAAAAGTAGCATCAGTGAATGAGGGACAAACAAAATGAACAAAAATTTAAAGATTACCAGCAAGGAAATCCAAAGAATGGCAACAGCTCCAGTAGAGAGATATTGAAAGCAAAAGAGAAATTAAATTAAAATAAAGACAACCTCTTCTAAGGTGACTTAGAGTTTGGATAAAAGACTGCAGGGTACCTGTGTCTTTAACACACCCCACCTGAGTTTGTCCAGAGAAACTGGTTCAGGGACACCAGTTAAACAGTCTCGAGACTAGAAAATGAATCAGAAGCTCCGTCATGGGACTCTTTGCATTTGGGAATCTTGTCTTATGGTTGTGTGTTTGTGAAAGGAAGGCATTGCTTGTGGAAGGTGGAAAGGGGAGGAATGAGACAGGAACAATATAGTGGGGGGGGGGTTCACATGAGTACCACAGATGATAGCTCTAACAGAGCCCAGGGAGAAATGGGTGGGAGAAGCCACGATTGCCTCGATTACCACGATACTGGCAGAGTTACAGAAATGTTCTCCGAGTCTCCGTGTTGCAACCTGACCACAGACACGATGATCTCATGCGAGGAAGCCATCTCAAAATGCAACACTGGCTTCCCCTTTAGCCTGTATTGAGAACTGAGCCATTTGCTCAGCTGGGAAACCTGCCTTATAAATATATATTGTTTTCTTCATCCACAATTTCCCCTCTATCCACTGGCACGTGTCTCAGCTGCTCCTTCGTACCTTTCTGAATGCCACCGTCAGCAGCGCAAGGGAAGTCTCCAGTGCTCAGAAGGAAGCAAGTGGCAGCTTTTTTATTTTTGTCCCTGACGCTTGAGCACCTCATAGGCTGCTGCCTCTCTTCCTGTGGGGACGAAAGAGGCTGTTCCTCATCCAACAGCACCACGTTCACGTCGCCATTCTGCTTGGAATCTTGAGAAAGGGGGGGGGAGAGAAGAGGCGGGAAGAGGGGGAGGATCAGTGTTTGAAACGAGAGGAGAGCCAGATCTGCCCCAACTCTGGCAATGCTTCAGAGCAATCTGCAACATAAGGACCGAGAGAACAAGGGTTCCTGTTCTGTGTTTGAAGAATCTTAAAGCACGTGTATATGTGATGGCAGCTGACATCCCTCCGTTCTTTCTCTACTCCCACATGCTTTGCTGGCCAAGGAATTATATAGAGAACTGTCACTGCACTTAAAGGATGTTAGAAGGTGTTAGGCATTTGTTTCTTTAATATTATTATGGATCATTATTATTATTAGCACAAGGCAGCTTCCTCTTATACTTACCCCAGGGTTGCTGCCCTGCCTGCCTCAGATAACTCTCAAAGAATACAACGGTTACTGTGCACATTCCTTTGGGCAGCATTTTAGTGACTTCCTCCTGAGACTTCAGTGTGGGTGTGGGTGTCTCTTAAAGGACTTGCAAAGCTGTTAATGCAGCAGGTTTGTTTTACCTTCAGAAGGTCAACGAGGTAGCTATTTCGATACCCCAAATAAGAGTGCAAGAAACAGCTCCCCAAGGGCACCTGCCACACAATAATAGGCAAAAAGGCCTGAGGGAAAGCATACAGGTGACCGGTGAAAGGGTGGAGGGAGTGCTCTTTGATGCTAGAGCAGTAACCCTCTATGAGGACTACAGGCCTGTTCACCCATTATTATCAAAGCTGGTACACTTGGCACAAGGGGGGGGGGGCAGGTTAATCCTATTACCTGCTTCCAGTTTTGTTCCTCTGTTGTACATGGGACAAGTCTGAAGCGGAGAAACTTGCCACCCTGTGGGACTTTCCACGTGGATCAGAGCCCTGGAAAACCAGCACCCAGAGTTGCATGCAGAACCCTCCACTGATAGTGTGGACTATACGGACTCATCACCTTTCTGGCAACAAAACCGGAGACAGAGGTGACAGGGCTAGAATGGCTGTTTTCTACCTGCTGTAAGTGTCCTTATTTTGCTAATGGCTTAAGAAGACTTGAGTAGGCCCCAGGCTGCGACCCATTCACCAGCCTTTAAACCTCTCACTGCAGTAGAATATGAGAGCCTGGCCACAATCCTGGCCCATTTCTGAAGCACTGTGATGGCAAAACTTTCAGAATGCCCAAACTGCAATTCAAAGCTAGGGATGGGCATGAAATGAAAAATGAATAGCTGATTCGTCAGTTCGTTAGCTAACAAAACAAAACAAAATGGGGAAGCAGCGGTAAGTTAGTAACAAAATTATATTTTGTATTTATATTTAAAATATATCAATTCGTTTCTCCTAGAGGCACCAAATTTGGTGGGTACCTTCCTTGGACTCTCCCCTTTAAGCACCCTTAATTTGGAGGCGTTTGGGGTACAGGGGGCCAAGTTATTTAACTCCAAAGGGATGCCCCCAGGAAAAAACATTTGTAATTTACAAGTATTTGAAATTACTGATCCCAGGCATGTGTGTGTGTGTCTTGCATCGTTACAGTCATGACCGATTCTTCGTGACCTCGTGTCCATGGAGTTTTCTTGTCAGGAATACTGGAGTAGTTTGCCAGTTCCTAGTAGCATGGAAATTGCAGTGGAGTTCCCTCAAGCTCTCCCCTTTAAGCACCCCTAATCTGGAGAGGTTTGGGGTACAAGGGGGCAAGTTATTCAACTCCAAACGGGGTGCTATATTTGGACAGGAGGGGTTGGGGGACTGGGTGTGGTTTCTAACTGCCTGCTGGGGCTACTAGGGTATATAAGAGGCTGGCTGGTTTCGTTTTCTTTGTCATTTGTGGGAGTGAGGAGGGCTCAGGGGATGTAATGGCCCAATTTTTCTAAGGCCTGCCTTGGCCATACCAGGGAGGTCCACTCTCTGCCTTGGTCTTCTGGATGATGCCAGGAAGATCCACACTCTCCCTTCATACCTGAGGGAGCTGCCCTGGAAATAGAGGCGTCTTTTATACCTTGGACATTCAAGGGAGTTCCACTCACACATTCTCGTCATACCTGAGGGGTTATATGGCCCAAGCCTGATGTTTAATTCTTGACTGCCTTCCTGCCTGTCTGCCTGGTGGAGTGCAATTCTGATACAGCCCAATGTGCCTTGGTGGGTTTAAAGCAGGCATGTTCAAACTTCGGCCCGCCTGATGTTTTGGACCACAACTCCCAGAATTCAAGCCTGTATTTCCAATGGCAAAGGACCGTGGGAGTTGTGGTCCAAAACATCTGGAGGGCCGAAGTTTGGACGTGCCTGGCTTAAAGGGAAGAGCTTGAGGAAGTTCCACAGTAATTTCCACACTGCTAGATGCCTGGGACCAGTATTTTCAAATACGGTACTTTTAAATTACAATATTTTTTTCCTGGGGGCACCCTTTTGGAGTTGAATAACTTCGCCCCATATACCCCAAACCTCTCCAAAATGGCGCTGCTTAAAGGGGAGAGTTTGAGGAAGCTGCACTGCAATTTTCTACTGATAGCAGCCAGCGAGCTCTTCCATTGCCAGCCTCCTTCCTTCATTTACATGACAGTGGAAAATGGCGCCAGTTGCCTGCTGTTGAGCCTGTTTCATCCGCTAGTCCACAAGCCTCCTCTGCTCACTAACAAGCTTGCAGAAGTTGAATTACTAACCTTAGGAACATCAACATTATCATTATCATTATCCAAAGAAAGAAAAGAAATACAAACTTCCAATTTGCAGAGCTGCACTGGGGAGCAAGCTAAGAGCTTTCTGGGCTGAAACCTTTTATGCAGTTTGCATTTCATTTGTTGTGATCTAAATCTAGATAGGAAGCATTCATACTAAAGGGCATTAACACAGTTTTTATGCAGTTCCCATTCTGGTGTTAGCAAATTAATGCTCCTCCACATATGTACTCATGAGCATCTGGACATCAAACCCCAGGCCGGGCTCTTCAGGAATCATTTATCAGAAAGATCTTCAGTTTTAAATAAGAAACTTGTCTCTCTTTTCAGCAAAGACAGAGAAAGGACAATCTCTCTTCCCTTTTAAATATTGCTGCACACTTAGGCTATCCAAAGAGGTCCCAAAGCACTTCTTGCTGTTAGCCAAGAGTCTGCAACCAGACACCCTGGAGAGGCACAGCCCTGGGCAGCAACTACAGCCGTCTTAACCATTGCCAGCTGGTGGAAAGGAAAAAGGATAGCACTCATCAGGAACCAATTACCCACATCACCTTTCCTGATTTGATTCTCTCTCTCTCTCTCTCTCTCTCTCTCTCTCACACACACACACACACACACACACACACAGCATTCCCATCCTCCATGACTAGGGCAGCTTGGGAGAAACATGTTTCCAATAATTTGTTACTTGTAGTTCATTCCTTTTCCCCACCCCCACCCCAATAATGGACTTACAACTATACTACACAATGGCAGTAACTTGTCAAGAGATTACTTGGGGTGGGTGGGTATAGCTGTTGCTTTTAAATTGCTTTTTTTAAAAGACAAGGGTGTGACCTTAATGGGAGGAAGAAGACAATCATAGGGTTAGAGGAGTGGCTTCCATCTTGCAGTGCTTTTTGCAGATGGATGAAAAACACCAAGAAGTCAAACAACAACAACAAACTAGATGTGGCCAGGAAAAAAAAAACCCTCCAATTTTGGAAAAACTGAATTATTATTATTATTATTATTGGCCCCCTGTATTTAAAAGTTGAAATGCAATACATTGTTTTGGGAAGTGTTTTCATTGTTTTTATCATAAGACAGGGGAGGGGCAAGTGGCAATCAGGGGAGTTTAAAAACAGGGTCAGAGGCTGCTCGTGGCCTCCCAGGCCACATTTTGTCCACTATTGCCTCAGAGAAAAAGGAAAGGAAACTGATCTTCCTGTTTGCACATTTAGGACCAGGTTATGTACAGATAATATTACAAGCATCTTCTTAAGTCCAGTCCTATACATCATAAGTTGGGAGCATCTGGGGGTCCAGGTTTTTAGCATTCAAATCCCTTGGATTCTATGCTGTATGGCCAATACCAAGGCACTGTGTGGGGTCCTCATTCAGAACAGCTTGAAGGCCAAAAGTTCTGCACTCCTGTTAAAAACATTTATTTGGCAGTACTATACTGTAAAGCTGCCTAGATGTCCTAAGCACATCCGATCTCACCTGACTTCGGAACTAAGCAGGGTCGGCCCTGGTTAGTACTTGGATGGGAGATCACCAGGGAATACCAGGTGCTGCAGGCACCTGGAGTAGGAACTGGCAAGCCACTCCAGTATTCCTGCCAAGAAAACTCCATGGACACGGGGTCACAAAGAGTCGGTCACGACTGTAATGACACAACACACAGACTATAATGTAAACCTTCTTTAAGTCAGGGAGGCTTCTGTCTGAGTTTCCCTTCCTAAGACTGCCCTGTCCAATTTATTAAATTAGGTGACAAATCCATTCCATTCCTCCCAAGAGAGATAAACAAATTCCCATTTCAGTGTTATACTGGAAGGAGACAAAACTGTTATGTGAACCACCTTTTCTGAGGGTCCATGAAAGAGCCATATAGGTTGGGTGCTGAATATCAGAGCAGCTGCAGTGCAGAGCCACATGGAAACCAGTCTATAAGAGGCTTTTCAGTGGTTCGGGGAATGCTTGTCAGCCATGAAGTAACACAGGACAAGAAGGCCACTGCTGAAAAACCACCAAAGACTTTGTTTCTCCCCAGTCACCCACATTCCAGTAAAATAGTTTCAGAAAGTAGACATAACAAGACACTTATTAGAACAAAACCGCTGGCTGAGTATAGTTACTTCTTATTTACACTGGAACAGAGAATTGCACTCCATTTCGGCTGCAGCCCTAAAACTGGGCTTTTGAACTGGCCAGATCAGACCCTTTGGGTAAGTACCTATGAGTCAGCTGCTCATCAACAGAGAAGGGCATGTTCATATACTGACATGGGCTACTTGTTTTGACTACTTCTCCCACATTCTGCCCATGTTGGCTAGGGGATTTATAAATGTTAAAAGAAAGAAAGAAGAAACAAAACAACAACAGCAACACAATACTATTAACAATAATAGAGGGAGGCAAAAGGGTGTTTCAAAGCTCTGGATTGGTTTGAGTCAGCCTATGCTACTACCCCAAAACAGCTGCTTTGGCAGGGGTGTCCAAACTTTTTGCAAGAAGGGCCAGATTTGGTGAGGTGAAAATGTGTGGGGGGCGACCATTCAGCCACACCTGGGCCCTGGGATGGACTTGGTGACGCCTCTAGGACATGCAAGGAGATGGGGAGGACACCGCAGCAATGGAGCCAGGGGTGGGTAGGCTGGGCGGGTGGCTGGGGGGATGCACAGAGGCAGGGAGGGAAGGCAAGCCGTAAAACTGCAAGCTGACGTCTCCATCCAATATGAGGAGGGGTCAGCTGGTGGGGATTCATGGAAGGCTGAGCCAGTGGGGAGAAGAGGCTACGGGCCACTCAGAATTTGAAAACGGGCCACATTTGGCCCCCGGGCCTGACTTTGGCTATGCCTGTGCTATGGCTATGGTGATCTGAAGTGGAAAGACACAAGTGGAAAGACTACAGCCCTTTATTTTCCTCATGCAGAGGGAAAGCTCTACAAAGCTCTTTTGGAAGTTCTACAAAGTGTTCAACTGTATCTGCATTCTTCACAACTTTCTCTTTTGCTCTCCCTCCCTCTGAGCTGAGAATGGTGACTCTCACCTGATCTTTTCCTCTCCATCACCTCTGCTGCAGCTGCTGTTGTTGCAGCCAAAGGGCTGTTGTAACTATGAATGCTGTTGCGAGGCGAGTTGTCCTCTGACCTACAGTATGTTGGCGTGTCCAGCAGGGCTGGGCGGGGGACGTGCTTCTTCTTCTTCTTCGGCAGCTTCTGCTTCGCCATGGCCAATGAGTAATACATCCCAAAGTTGTTGACAATGACTGGGACAGGCATGGCAATGGTAAGGACCCCAGCCAGCGCACAAAGAGCCCCCACCAGCATGCCTGACCAGGTTTTGGGGTACATGTCGCCATAGCCCAAGGTTGTCATGGTGACCACAGCCCACCAGAAGCCAATGGGGATATTCTTGAAATGGGTGTGCTCGCTACCAGTCGGGTCAGAAGGTTTGGCTCCGATCCTTTCAGCGTAGTAGATCATGGTAGCAAAGATTAAAACTCCAAGAGCCAAAAAGATGATGAGAAGAAGGAACTCGTTGGTGCTGGCCCTCAGGGTATGGCCCAGCACCCGAAGACCCACAAAATGGCGTGTCAACTTGAAGATACGGAGGATCCGGACAAATCGGACCACCCTCAGGAAGCCCAGCACATCCCGCGCAGCCTTGGATGACAAGCCACTGAGCCCCACTTCCAAATAGAAAGGCAAGATGGCTACAAAGTCAATGATGTTAAGAAGGTTCTTAATGAAGACCAACTTATCTGGGCAGCAAACAATGCGAACTAGAAACTCCAGTGTGAACCATAGCACACAGACTCCCTCAATATAGGTGAGGACGGGCTCTGTCTCCATCTTTCGCACCACAACGACCTTTGTTGAGTTGCCCACCACCAGTGTCTCAGTTACATTAACATCTACGATGAAGGCTTCATGCGTCTCCAAGCAAAACGTTGTAATGGACGCCAAGATGAAGAAAAGGGAAGCAAAGGCAATTACCTGGAGTGGAAGGGGGAGAAAGAAGTACAGTGGTTAAAAGGAGCAAAGTATGGCAGAAGATAATCCAAAAAGAGAAGCAAAAAGCTTTGAAATGAATTTTCTCCTCTTTCTTTTATTAATCAGGGCAAAGAAGGCAAAATAAAGATGTAGGTTTGATTTGAACTAGTATGAGACATAGCAATGATCAAAAGAAATTTTGGCGTTATCATTTGTACTTTTTATATGGCTTCCTTCCTCCCCTCTGCTTGGTGATCTATTAGTGCATAACACATACACTTTCCCTGAATGGATGTTACCCATAATAACTACACTACAATACAGCAGTTTCTTGTGAGACTCTAGGAGTAATTGATTTACCAAGTGTCAAGATGTTTGTGTTATCACCACAGGGTGTTTTTTTAATGACCAGTATTAACAATGTAACTGCTACTGTCACTATCTTATACACTGCCTGTCCCTCTGACCTTACTCTCTGGGTCCTATCCAGAACCACTGTGTGTACATGTGACAAGGAAATTCTAGATATCACATCATACATCTGAAGAAATTGGCTACAGACCACTAAGGTTCATGCTGCAATACAAGTGTTAGCTTTTAATGTGCTAAAGGTAAAGGTAAAGTTTCCCCTCGCACATGTGTACTAGTTGTGTCCAACTCTAGGGGCGGTGCTCATCTCTGTATTCAAGCCGAAGAACCAATGTTGTGCAAGTCCATGGCCATATGGCCGGTATGGCTGCAAGGAAACACTGTTTTACCTTCCTGCTTTTTACGACAGTACCTATTTATCTATTTGCATTTTCATGCTTTTGAACTACTAGGTTGGCAGGAGCTGGGGATATCAGTGGGAGCTCACTCCGCTGCATGGCACCTGGGATTCAAACCACCAAGCTGCTGACTTTGCAGTCAACAGTTTCGGAGTCTTAGTCCGCTGATCTACATGCCCCTTTATCCTTCTGGAAATTGTTGCCACACTTTTCAATTGCAAATAGAGTCTCTCTGCATTCTGGTTAGATTCACATCTTGAACTTTTGTACTATTTACTTAAAAGTAGCTCTCATTGATTTCACTGCAATGTATTCACAGCTAAATGTGCACAGAACTATCATGTGGGGGACTTTACAAATTGAAGAGCAGTGAGGAAGGAAACTGTGGATGCAATAAAAGTACTTGTGCAGTATTGTGAGCATGGAATGCAGACTGCCCAGTATTCTTGTCCTCAAGGTCTACTCTTACTACTAGTGCCAACAACAAACAACAACAACAGATCTCCTTGTTCCCCAGTTTATGCCAAACAACTTCCTTCTATTTTTAAGTTGTCCTTTTGAGATTCAGTTCTTAGCTCGCCATGTCATGGGCTGAAATGAAACTGATTGCTACCTTTAATTTTTGCTGCATCGCAAAGACCAGTCTGACACCTATTCATCATGACTAATGACAAACAGGAACCACTCAATTGCCCAATTGGGACAGTTATGTGTTTGCTTGTACTCTAGTTTCCTTCACATTCCTTTTCCTTTGCAGGTTATTTTGAAAACAACTTGGGAATTAAAACCATCTGTGCACAATATGGGCTGTTTCAATCCTTCAGTCCCATGGGCGCCTGAAGCAAATCCCTAATGATGTCAGACCCCAAGGAAACCATAGCTTTCAATCTGGGTTTTAGGCAGGAAATTCACATATCTTTGAGGTGCAATATTAAAAGACAGAGAGACACCACTAAATAATCTTGGTACCATCTAAGAAAATAATTCCGATACTGCACTATATGATTTTTCATTGCTATAAAAAGAATAGGAATTCTGTGCTCTCCCCCAGGGGGTTGTAACTTCAGGGTTTTTCTCAGATATCCCACATATACACACACCAGGGTAGAAGGAGAAGTGAAACATTACTAAAAATAGGTAATGCAGAGGCTCAGACGTATCTTGCTTTGGCAACAAGGGATTATTTGGAATTTTGTTTCTTGCAGCTAGCACACTCCGTGGCTGAGTTTCGGGGGCTCAAAATTCACCTCCAGAGCCTGTTCACTGTTGCATTACATAAATTACATCTTTTTAAGGGCAAGAATATCAACTGTGAATATTATAGGTTTATCTGAAAATTTCTCTGCAAGGCAAGCAAACTATAGAAGACAGAGCGCTTGATTGTAGTTACATAAGGTATAGGGCTAGGCGACTTGCAACACTCCAGATGTTGAGTTACAAGTCTTACCCTCCCACACTATTGGCTATGTTGACTAGGGGTGGTGGAAGATGAAGTCCAACATCTGGAAGGCAACATGTTCCTTACACCTGACTTATAATGCATTCATGTCTATTTAAATGTAAATTGTACTGAGTTCAAGGGAGCTTATTTCGAGCTAAAAGGGTATACAGGACTACAGCCTGTGTATAATAACTTGAGTGAAACTTGTTCATGAGCCCAGTGTTTTTCCTCCCAGTAATCCACCCCCATGTCTCTGAACTCTGCCACAGAAACAAGAGCTGGTGATTGGTGGGAAGAATGTTTTTTCTCCATCAGATCAAAGTAAATGCCAACGCTATTTAGTTGATAGAATTACAAATTAGAGTAGAGCAGATTAATCAGTGGGAATTATTGGTTGACTTATTGTTCAGCCGTTGACTCAATGGCCCTACTTGAGTTGAAGTTAGCAATTAGATTGGGTCTTGAAATTTATTTAAAAATCATATTTTAAAATGTAAAAAAATAGGTTTAAAAATCATTTATTTTTCTTCACATTGCTTAAGATGCTCTTTGGTATCCCATCAAACTGATGGCAATTCCATACATATTATGGCTGCAACTCCATAAACACCAAGATGTATACACATAAATACACAGTTTCCCCCGATCATCTTGATACTTTCTTTAGAAAACTATTACACCTAACAATTCTACTGAGCTGATGAAAATTGCATTGCAAAATGCAGTGGCTTCAGATCTTTTCCATTCTATTGCTTTGCCTCAGTCGATATCTAGCTATTACATGGTTTCATCACCGATTACAATTCAATAAGAGATGCCTAAATCCAGTGATATGATGACAAATGTTAATATGAGATTGCTTCATAGACAATTGGGTGAGTCTCTTGGTGCACTCATATCCGTTGATTTTATTTATTTTAAAAATAAAGGTGACTAAGACAGCTGACATTACACTATGGATCATTAAAGAGTTAAAAATTCAGCCTTGCATCTTACCTAAAATCTGGAAGTTGAGTCATGGCTACTAGACTTCTTTTTTGAGAGACAGAAACGTTTCGCTGTTCATCCAAACAGCTTCATCGGTCTGAATAAAGCTAGTGCAAGTCCTCCTTCTTATAGTCAGCTTGACCTCTTGTCACCCTAGTCTGAATTAGGCTCATAAGATGAACAATAGCCTGAATAGGCTTGTTAGGGAGACAGTAGTGTCCATAGCCTTAAGGTGAACAATGGCCTATGGTGCTGAAAGCCAACAAGAATGGGGACAAATCAAAAAGCCTTCATCACCAAGGCCATAGCTAATGACCCATTCTTGATGGGTTTCAGCACCTTAAAAATACACAGGTTCCCATGAAGTCCAACAGACCTTCAAGTCCCAGGTCTCCAGTCATACAGGATAAAAGCAAGCAAACTTTGCATCTTGAATTGTACCTGGAAACATGTGGAGAGGCAGTAGAGATATTTCAACCAAGCAAGTCAACAGTCTGACTGCCACATTGACAATGACTGTTCTTGTTTCCAAGGGTACTTTTGCATGTACTAATATCCTAATTCATGACATTGCCAGTTTCTGAAGAACTGAGATTAGGCTAACTCAACCAAAGAAGGTAACACCTGTCATAGAAGCCATGGCTGGTGAAAGGCCCTTCAAGCAATGGGTACCAGCTTGTACTGTGAAGTCAAAGGCTGATGTAATAGAACCACTAAGCATTGCTGCCTAGGTGCCCTACGCACATCTGATCTCGCCTGATTTCAGAAGCTAAGCAAAGTCGGGCCTGGTTAGCACTTGGATGGGCAACCACCATCCTAAACCATATGCTGTAGGCACCTGGTGTAGGAACTGGCCAACCACTCCAGCATTCCTGCCAAGAAATTTCTATGGACATGGGGTCACGAAGAGTCGGTCACAACTGTAACGGCACAACACACACACAAACACACACAAGCCTTGAACATGGTAAAGGAAAGTTAGGCGTAGCTATCGGGACCATAGCTTAAAATTGCATATGAGTCTCCCTGATCACCCCAATTTTCTTTTCATAACAATCCTGTGAACTAGGCTATGCTGGGACATCATACGTAGCTCAAGTCACCCAAACAGAATCACGGCTGAGTGGGAACACAAACCCAATTCTCCTTGCCCTGACACTCTCAACCACTACACTGCAATGAGTCGTTGTTGTTGCCCTTCTTGAAAGATGCCCATATCCTTGCTGTCCTGAGCCCATTTGCCACCTCATGGCTCATAAGCCGATAGGCTCCTGAAAGGTATAAAGAACTTGTGGTGGCTTCTGCTCCACAGAACAGCCCTTTCTTGACTTTTCACTGAGCCTGGAAATGCTCTGCTCTTGGGGAGGTGAAAATAAGGCACAGCTGAGCAATGGAGAGAATTCAAGTGGCAAAACAATGGAAAACATAGGAGGAACCTTAAGTAGAGGACTGCTTAATAAAAATAGAGGAATTAATATTCATGGATAAACTTACAGATTCATTGAAAGGAAAGAGTGGAATGGAACATGAATCAAAGTGGGGGAAAGTGAAGGATTACCTCAGAGGGAAATGTGAGGGGGAATCAAAATCCATAATCTAAAAGGTATAAACCAGAGGAAGAATTGCTCCCAATCTTGGTAGAGATAGAAAATAAATGTAAAGCAGATTATTAATACTAATACAAAATAAAAAGAAAGAAAGGTACTATTAAGGGTGAGAAGAAAATATGATGGAAAATGAGGAAGTAAAACTGTTTAAGACACATTGCTTTGTTTTTCTGTTATACGATTATATTGTGATAATTATTTTCTTTGTTTTTTAAAATGTAAATAAAGTTCAAATATAATAAAAATATATATTTATTGGGCAAGAGTGCCAACCAATGTAGCGGTGTTCCATGTTGGCTGGTGGATTCTGCTAACTATAATCCCAAAATGTAGCCTTTTCCAAGCTCTCCATCTGAAGTTTTCAAACGATGCCTCCCCCTGTTAAGCAGATGGTTGCAGCGTTTTCATGTGCGTGTGATTATAGCTGTTTGCATGAGTCTGGCTTGCCCTTTCTTTGTTCAGCACAGCACGGGTGCCATGCTTCCCTGTGTGGCTACTTCCTGCAGTCAAAACCAAGCCACGCTGCTTTCCCAGCATTTTACAGAGAGCCACTGAGGCCTTTATTAACTTGTTACAGCGACAATCCAGAACCAGCACATGTTGTCATCATTATAATATTCCACAGTTTCCACTTTGTGCTGTAGTGTGCATGGGGGGGGAGCTGTAGGGGGAGACAGAGGGAGATTGCAGGCAGGTTGTGCCTAACAGGGGCCCAGGTGGAGAGAGCTTGAGCAAGGAGGGGTTGGATCCAACCAGCTATTTCTTAGTGAGGAGATAATAAGAGGGATGCGATACCGCAGGTACTCACTGCCTTAATTTCCAAGGATAGGCTGTGTGCTTTTAACTTTTGGAAATGGCAACAAAACCAGTTTTTAGGACCAGGCTATTAGGATTGGCTTATCCCAGCAAATGCAGGGTGACCAGAGGTGTTGGTCCATGACACCAACATTTAAAGCACTGGTTCCCAACCTGTGGATGCCCAGATGTTCCTGGACTGCAACTCCCAGAATTCCTCATTACTAGCTGAGCTGGCCAGGCTTTCTGGGAGTTGCAGTCCAGGAACATCTGGGGATCCACAGGTTGAGAACCACTAATTTAAAGGGGGGGATGTTACTGGAAGAGCACAAACCTTCTCACGAGCAGTGGCTGCCAGAAGGGTTCAAATGGCCTACTTGGAGTGCACACTCCCCATGGAGCCACCTTTGCACACTTAGATTCAGGTGTCCTCATTCCTGTGTCTCTTCTCCCCATGTGTGCCAGTCTCACATGATTCAGGATTAACCAACACGTAGTGAATTTCTGAGCACCCAGATTGATAATCAGGACTGCAGCTTCCCTTGTCCACCGTGTCTGAAATGTTAGTCCTCTGGAGGATTTGGATCATAGCTAGCTATGTTTGGAGGAGCGGATGGGAGTTCTAGGCCAAGGCATCTGGAGGTAAAACGGTTCTCCACCTCTGATCCAAGTCTATCATTTATCCCAATACTGAATGTATAATCCCAATCTCAGTGAATGTAAAACTCAGGCATTCTAACTTACCACTGAACCCCCCCCCCCCAAATAAATATTTATTGTGGCCAGCCACTTGAGCATTAAGGATTTCAGGCAAATCCCCTGAGCAGAAATGAAAACCCAAGGAGTTAAATGCCATTTCACCAATAGGGGACCTTTGTTCAGTGCTTTGAACATTGGGACAAATGAAGTCATCGTTTAGAAAATACTTCCCCCCCCCCATGGAAAACAAAACCCGAGGCCCCTGGTGAACAAACCTGTAATGTACAAGAGGTAACAGAAAGAACTGTTAAGTTCCTCTGTGGAAGGGATCAATAAATAGCAAGTAATGTTTGGGAAGTCGAACCACAGCAGGTGACAAAATCTAGAAATATTTTGGGGCAAACACTGCACTGGGGGAGGGGAAATTCACAAATGTTTCACATGTCTTTGCTTCATAGTAGGAGCCCATTAAGAAAAAAAGGAATTATTCCTGCTTGCCTAATGAGGCACAAGGGCACTTTGCAAGACACCTCATTCATATTTTATGAACCATTTAAACACTCTTTTCAACTCTAGACTGTGATGTCGGAAGCATGGGTATTAGCTATTTCGATGGTACAGATTGAGCCAACCTTGTTGAACTTCTCTAGGGTTTGGAATCAGTTGAACAGTATCTATTGACCACCTGTACCCTTATCACCCTCTAGAGATGGAAAAGACCCCAATTTCCATTGCCCAGTGACAGTTGGCTTCCACCAAGTGGAAGTCTGCCAAGCCACACAGATAATGCCAGCTGGATCTTAATACATACTTTGTCTCTTTCAAGGTAAATGGCTTGGGGAATCCCAACAGTATGGCCCTCTACCTATGATACGGAGATGGAAAAGCAGTTCATCCCACTTTTTCTAGACACCATTGACATTGGACCACTTAGCTCATGGATCTCCACTAGGGTGGAAACTCTGTCCCCCCCCCCCAAAAAAAAACACCAAGTCCTGAGCTACAACAAGAAAGGACGCTGATATACTGATGTTTTTAAAATATTTCTTGCACAATGGAGAAAGCTGTCTTCAGTATCACTACCTATTAGACCTCAGTCATCAACTGATACAGTTGTTCTCCCTGTTTCCTACATACAATAGCCATGATATCATCAGGCAGCATTGAGGTCAATGGCTGAAGGAAGCATTTTTAAAAAGAGAAGCTGGAAGACCAGCAAAGGCAGTGTGCGGAATTCCCTGGAGGCTGTTTTCAGCAAGTCTATTTTGGACCTTGAGTGGAGCTTGGAAATCTAAAACCTTGGAGACACAGAAAAGGGTCTGTAATTCCACCTCTAAAACAAATTGGGAGTGGAGGGGTCTGGTTTCCGAAAGAGTCTCTTTTGCCTTGAAGAAAATAGGCTGGATAAGTTAAATGCCACTGACACCAACCCTACTACCTCATGTCCCCATTTTAATGGGAACTCGGCTAGAAGCCAGGCAAAACACAGGAGTTTACACCTCTAAATAGAAGCAGTGCTTTCACATCCCACATATGAGATGGAGAATGGAGAGTGTGTACCTGTCCTATCATCATGGAGATGCTTATTGTGACTAATGAAAGAGATAAGTGATTGGCTGCTTCTTCAGAACAACAATCAGAGGGCAGACTTGGATGGCAAAGATAAAAAGGGCTGGAGGAGCCAAATCTGGAGGGAGATTACCCATCTCGATCTGTATGGGCATGAACGGAAATAAAATAGGTGTGTCTCCCTTCTTATGTGTAAGGGAGGAAAAAGATTTCTGCCAGCAGGTAGTGTACAGATTCCCACTCTTGTCCCAAAACTTACAAATAGGCAGGAGCAGTGGGTGTCACCAGTTTGCAAATTATCAGTGCAAGTTATTTCGGCCAAAGGAAAAAACCATGGGCCAATCTCACGGCCACCATAAGCAAAGTATAGAGCACAAAACTGCAACAACAAAGCAAAGTCCTGTGTTTTACAGGGAGAAGTCAGAGAGGCCAGTACAAAAGAGAGAAAGGGGAAGGGAAGATCATCCTCTCCAGGCCTGGAATATTAGGGAGAAGGGCCTCCTGTAAGCTCTACCTCCTTGTAATTTTTGTCTGCTTTTGTCATGCATATATGCACTTCTCTGAACATCTATAAAGAATAAAGGAGAACAGGGGAGAGGCATCACATTTGAGCAAATAGTGCTTTGCGCTGACAACAAATCTAGGTCATCAAATGCCTTCTCTTTAAGCAAGTTGATGAATGCACAGAGAAAAGTAAAAATAGCTAACTCAGAACTCTCCTGAAACTCCGTCAGATCTTGCGTTCAATGGGTAGAAAAGGGAAAAGCATGCCGACTGCATTCAGGGGGTATACCTCCAAGTCCAAAATACTGTACTGAGCCATCCTGTAATGTCCCCAATGGAAGGCCTTGCACTTGGCCACTGAGAGTTTTATGTTAGGGTGAGGAGGGAGAGGAGTCGCCTCCTGAGTGCATACATAAAAACAAACAAACAAACAAACAAACAAACAAACAAACAAACAAACAAACAAACAACATAGAGACAAATGCACTGGGAGGGAGATGGGAGACGACCTCCAGACCACATGCACCAGCAGTGGGAAGGCAGAAAAGCACACCACCTGAATGGCACAAGGCATGGGGTGAGTAGGGGAGGACTGGAATGTGGTCATGGAGGGACCCGGAGACAGAAGAAACTCTTTAGGTGGGTCACAGTCCACCAAAGCTTTTCCCAGATGAAACGTGTTCGTTAGGCTCTATGGTGCCCATTGCTGCCTAGATGCCCTAAGCACATCCGACCTTGCCCGGTTTAGGAAGCTAAGCAGGGTCGGCCCTGGTTAGGACTTGGATGGGAGACCTCCAGGGAATATCAGGTGCTGTAGGTGCCTGGAGTAGGAAATGGCAAGCCACTCCAGTACTCCTGCCAAGAAAACTCCATGATCATGGGGTCATGAATAGTCAGTTAGGACTGTAACGACACAACACACACACACACACACACATGCTGCCCGTTGGCTAGATAGCTCAGTGAATTTGGCATCTGGGTGTGGAACCATTGGCTGGCTGTTTGATTCCTTCCTACCATGCTTCCTGGTAGAAGTGCCAGCCTGTGTAGTCGTGGACAAGCTGAAGAAGGGAGACTGGCCAACCACTACTGAGTGCTCTCTCTACCTAGAAAGCTCTGGAAAAGGTCGCCGTCAGTCAGAACTGATTCCACACACACTATTATTACTGACCAGATACCAAACCAGTCACTCTTTATGCATCAGCACAGGCTACGGACTAACATGGTGGTTTCAACAACTTTTTGGAGTGGGTGAAATGTGGTGGAACAGTTGTAGCTCCAGAGAAAACAAGAAGTGCACAGAAGATGCAGCAACGTTCTAGAGTTTCTCTGCCCCCCCCCCCCACCCAACAAGGCTGCTATGAGGATAAGGGGGAGGATGTTTGGGGAAGTGCCATATATGGCACCCTTGATCTCAGGGAAAAGCAGGATAAACATGCACGATCTACTTTGTTTTTTTTTAAGTAAAGAACCCCATGAGAGAAGTAGGTCCCTAGCATGAAGGCAGCAGGGAGAGGGGTGTCCCTGTTGGGGCCACGGGCTTCCCTCCAGACCCTCCCCCTCCCCCTCCTCCCCCCTCTCCAACTCACCCTGGCCGCCCTGGAGGAATAGGGGTCCTCGAAGAGCGCCCACATCCTGGGCTGCCAGCTGCGGCCACAGCCCCCGCCGCCCCCGGGTGCTCCGGGCGACCGGTCGTCGATGCCCAGGCGGGGCAGGGTCCTCTCCCGGGTCCCTTCGTCCTCGGCCTCCTCTCCTCCTCCTCCTCCTCCTCCGCCGGGCTCCTCGGGGCTCTCGAAGATGTCCAGGGCCTCCTCGGCGTCGCGGTGCTGGCGGTAGGTCATCCAGCAGCAGGGCTCCACGTCGGTCTCGTCGATGCCCCAGTAGGTGAGCTCCTCCTCGAAGAGGGGCCCGCAGACGTCAGCCGGGCAGTGGAGTTTGCCCGTGCGGTAGTAGTTGAGCACGTAGGAGAAGATGCCCGGGTGGCGGTCGAAGAAGAACTCGCCGTGGCTCTGGCCGTCGCCGTCCAAGGCGCTCTGGGCGTCCGGGTCGGCCAGCCAGGCCAGGCGGGTGCCGGGCAGGGTGCGGAGGGTGCTCTTGTAGGTCTCATGCCGGGTGCCGCCCACGTTGATGGTGATCTTCTCCGACTCTTCCCCTTTGGCCATCTCCTCCTTTAGGCATGTTTTGGAGGGGGGCTTGTTCCCCGACTTGCGCCCGCGGTACGAGGAGACACACACCGAGCTGATCATAGATTACGCGGGACGGGCAGGGGCAGAGCCGAGGTGCCCTCTCCCTCTCTCTGACGGCGGAGCCTCGGGGGCCTGTCGGCAAGGGAGCCCGGCGAGAAGGGGGCGGCTCGTCTGTCCCGACCGCCGACACCGCTCGGTCGCTCCGCTGTGAGCTCCCGCCGGCGCTGCTTGGCATTCAAGCCCTCGGGAGGGAGGCGGGGAAGGAAGCGACCGGCGAATCTTCGCGCTCAGCTCTCCCGAACACCCGACACACCCGGCACACGCACACAAAACCACCAGTCGCGCCTCCAGATCCGGAGCCAAGAAAGAGCGGACGTGAGAGGAGGACGGGGGCCTGCGCTGAGCCTTGGCTACCCCTGAGAGCCGGAGGGATCTGCCTCCCCTGACGCAGGTGGCGGGCAGGGGATCGTGGCGACGGCTTGGTCTAGGACACGCGAAGCTGCGAGAGGAAAACCAGAAAGCAGGAACACACCGGAGGATGTGCGTGTGTGTGTGTGTGTGTGTGTATGGATCGCAGGCTGGAGAGCTGCAGGCGTCAGCGATCGACCCCTTGCTTCCTCGCCGCCCTCTCCTCGTCCTCTTCTCCAACGGTTTGCAATCGCGCTTCCGAACCTCCCTGCCCCCACCCCACCCCGTCGGGGCACAGCCCTTGCAGTGGCTGACCAGGAGGAGACCATCAAACTTTGCAGGGGCTCGCCGGGCACGGGTTGGGCACCACACCCCCTTCGACGCTTTCGCGCGGAGCTGCGCCGCCACCTCTCTTCTGCGGATCGCCTCCGGTCCTCCTCCGGCCGCAGCGCGCCTACCTGGCGCCTTTCTCGGCTCCGCCTCGCGCTCGGGGTCGGACGCCGATCAAGGAAATCAGCCTCGGAAGGAGTGGGCTGCAGTCTGGCGGAAGCCTGGGCCAAATAAAAACTTGCTCGCTTCTCAGGTGCTCCAAAAAAAAAACAAAGACAAAAAATCCTAGACGGTGTTCAGAGCACCCAGAAGAACCCGGGTTTTTCTTTCCCACGTGCAACAAGACCGGCCAGGATGTCCGACGTCTCTGGGCGCATCAGCAGCAGGCGCGCCTGGGTCGAGTCGGTTCCCTTCGAGCGAGCGATGCGGAGGGGCCTGGGAGGGAGGCAGGGGAGGCCAAACAGGTTTCGGCTTCCTCCTGTTTTGCTCCGGATTAGAAATACGTAGCGCGGAGGCTGCCGTCCCGACAGAATCCGCTTCCCGTCGGAGATCGTCGGATCCCGGCGGGATCGCGCTGTTCTTCCAATCGGTCCAGCCCGGCGGGGAGAGGCGGGGTGATGGCGGCGGCTGTCGTGGGCCTCCAGGTCCGGTTCCCAGAGAACCGGAGGAGCCCGAACCGGCGCGGGGCTGGATCATTGTCATCGAGAGGGCGGGAGGGCAGGAAGGAGGCCGGGGGCCAGCGTTCCGCGCCAGCGCAGCATCGTTAATAAAGCGGCCTTTTGGTTTCTATCCCGCTCCGCCACCCGCCGCACCACTCCCAGCCCTGTGAGCGGCTTGAGGCGGAGGGCTGGATTCCCGGGAGGAGCAACTTGAGATGACCGAAAAGTTGCCGCCCAAGGGGGGAAATAGGGCGAGCCAAGCAGAGAGCTTGTGCGCTGCTGGACCAGCTGTTCAACCCCCCCTTCCCGCGGCCCCCTGTTTCGCGATGCGCGGCCGCCCTCGCCGCCTTCCAAAGAGGCACGCGCTCCTGGCGGCGCCCGGGACGACTCCCTCTGGGAAGGATGGAGGGAGCCGGGCAGGGCCAGCGCCTCTCGCCCTTGGCCCAGTCGGGGGCGCTCTCCGGACGGCGGCGGCCGCTTTCCGGCAAGTGGTTTCCCGCAGCCTGTTGCCCGGATACTCGTCGTCTGTCCTTCTCAATTCCCAGCCATGCTCCGCCGCCGGGGCTGCAATAAAAGCCGAGCCGGGGAGATTTAACCCCGTCCGTGCCGCGCCCTTTGCAGTCCCTCGCGGGAGAGGAAGGGAGGGAGGGATGGAGGGGTGGAGTGGAGAGGGACGGGCCACTGTCTGGGGCCGGTCTACCTTCACGAGCCTTGGGGGGTGGGGGGAATCTGCTGCCCCCGGGGGGTGAATTGAGCTGATTCATAGCTGACGGTTGGCGAGGCCAGAAGACCGGCTTGCTGATGCTGAGGCCATTTCAGGAAAAGAACAAAGCAAAGAAACATTTGGTCCTTGAAGAAAACCCAGGAGGAAGAACCGGTGTTAGTTTTAGGGAACAGGGACAGAACCGCAAGAAGACTACCGTGACTGACATCAACACCCAACGAACTTCCTCCCGGGACTAGAGTGGACGTGAAGTAACCATCTTAGTCGCAATCGGCGGTTGTGAAATCAGTTCTGACTTGCAGCGATGCTTTCCAGGGTTTTATCTGCATAGGGTGTTCCCTCCCACTGGGGGAGGCCTGGGATTGTGCAAGGGGCCCACAATGATGTTTTCCTGGGACAAAGGATGGTTTGGAATTGGACTCCCAGCCTCTGACCCTGCAGCCAATTATTATTTAGTTAGCTTCTGCCTCTCTCATAATTAGAGACGGGCAAGGATTGAAAAATGAATAGTAAAATGTGTTCAAAAATCCGCAATTTGTTGATTCCTACGAATTGATAACCCCAACAAATATTAATTGATGAATTTTTAGTGATCTATGATTTCTTCTGGTTCATTTGGGTATAAAATGCCCCCCAAGGCATCCAGAGACTCCAAAATTTCCAGGTAGTTCCCCCTGAATCTTCCTTACATTCTCTCCAAATCTGAACAAGAATGAAGTTTTGATGCCTGCATTATTCACCTTCAAATAGCCCCCTGCCAGGAAGATTTCTCCCAGGTTTCTAGAGATACCAAACTGGCAAAGAGGCTTCCTCTGACTCTACTCTACAGTCCTTCCAAATTTGGTAAAGATTGGATTCCCCCCAAGCCACTTGCTAAAGGGAGTGCACTTTGTGGGTGTATTGCCTGAAACCCAATGTTCATCAAGCCTGGAGGGAATGTAGAGGACACTCATCGGAGGGTTCCCTTAAAAATTGGCATCTCTTGGTCCGGGAGGGGAGGAAACTTCCCTGGCAGGGGGTGGTGGTGGTGTGCATAACTCAGACATCCTCTGGCACCCAAAATCAGCAGGGAGGAGATCCAGAGAAGCTTCTCTCCAAGTTTGTGGTCTCTAAGTGCCTGGGGAGAACTTTCCCAGGGGGAGTCTCTTGGAAGGAGCATTACTCAAGACATCAATAATCCAAACCACCAAAATAGGAGGGCTTGTGGAGGAAAGTCATGGGAAGATTCTGTGCAAATTGCATGTTTCTGGACACTTTGGAAGCCACTAAGACCTTCCAAGCAGGGATACCAAGGGGAATTCCCAAAATCCGCTTCTTTGCTGAACCAACCGAAGTTCACAAAAATGATGCAAGCTTTCAGGACCTCTGAATCAGGTAAGATGGCACCAAGAACAGTGAGTGGGGCAATGGGCAGAGGGAGGAAGAGCCTGACTCAATGCTGAATTCCTATTGACAAAGATATATTCATACAGAAAGCATGAAATGCTGTGGAGTGTCCTCTTGTGTTATCTAGATGCTATTGTGTTTTAAATGGACACTTTTTGTAGCATAGTGTTTCCATTCATATCATAGTCATGTGGGGAGCAAAAGGAAGACAGCAATGCAACTTTCTCAACCTGAGAAAGTTCATCAGCATGTTTTGGACTACTTCCCATCAGCCAACAATTGGCTGGAAAGTATGACAGAGAAGAGATAAATAGGTATTCATGCAGGTTTGAGGAAACTGAAGTGCTTTTTGCTGTACATTTGTTAGGCACCTTATTTAAAAGGTATTTTAATTGTTTCAAGCGAAGCTTTTAAAGTCAATTCTGCTTTAATAAATTTATCTTGCTTTGTATTTTTCTTTTATTTGATACAACTGTGATCTGTTTTGAGACCCAAAGCTGCTAAAGTCTGGAGAGGTTGTTTTTAGATTTGTCAAATGCCATGTTTAACTTTTGCCAAGAGATGGAAGTGAGGGCTGTCCATTGCAGTCCAAAGGGACTTCAGGTATTTCAACATAGGGTGGGGGTATAGATTGGTTCATCTTCTCCCCCAAAAACCTCAAACAGGGAAAGAAAGATCCCATTGCTAAAAAAAACCCCAATAGGGATTCAGCACTCTCAGTGGCTGGGAAATATGGATTGATGGACAAGGGGAGGAGGAAGAACTGGAGAAAGAGGAAGTGGGATCATAAAGAAACAGGATGGAGCCTTGAACATTCTGCTGCAGGATTCTACTTGTCTCCTGCCATTAGAAAGTTAATATACATCCCCATATAACCAAAACAGCACCATCCGTGCAAAAGAGAGAAGAATCAAAGGGTTTGAATCTAAAGATTTGCAGAAATACCTAACTCTTTGAAGGAGATCTCACCAGAAAAGGAAAATATCTCAGTGAGCATGAAGTATGTGCAGTTATGTGTGTTGGATGGGGAGGATGATACAAAGAGCAAGTTTGGGCACTGAAAGACCTATTATGGATGAAGACCTATTATGGAGGAAGTCTGTGACCTTGTCTAACATAAATGTCTCACTGCAGTATTTCATTGCAGATCCCACTTGTTCCAGACCCAAGTCCATTCTAATGAATGGCAATATTTCTCCCTGATTGTGTGCTTAATGGTTCTGAATGGCACCACCCTTTTGATGAAATGGCTATCATCATGCATTTCATTCCCCCTTCAGACATATGTGGGTCCAAATGGGCTAGAAAAAGTCAGCTGAACTCTACTGGACAACAATTCAGGAGATACAGTAGGACCCCAGTATCCACTGGGGATAGGTTCCAACCAAGCCTTCCTGTGGATAATGAAATCCGTTGATAAGAGAGAACACCAAAATGTCCCCAAAACTGCTGTTTTGTGATAGTAACTTGTTTTACAGCTGCTGTTTTGCAACAGTTGCTTGGTTTACAGCTGCTGTTTGTAATGGTACCTTGCTTTACAGCTGCTGTTTTATGACAGTAGCTTGCTTTACAGCTGCTCTTTGTGACAGTAGCTTGCTTTGTGGCTGCTGAATTATTCATTTATTTTTTCCTTTGCCAGCTGTGGGTAATGGAATCAGCGGATAATGAATCAGCGGATACGGGGGTCCTACTGTATATTTAACCATTCCTGAAGTCAAGAACCTGATAATAGCTCCATGGGTTGGTGGGATGGCTTTTGGAACCAAAGGTGGACAATCAGATATCCAGCTGGAAAGCAGCTGAGATCACCCAAAACCTGTGTCTGATGGGATTTGTGCCCTGGCACTTGTGTGATATTGGGCAAACTGCATGACTCCTTTGCCCCACCAGAAGAGGGTTTTGTTAACAACTTTAGACTGAGAAGGCTCGGGGAAGGTGGCCACAGGTCAAAGTCAGTTTGATAGTTCATCTTTAATCAGAGCCAAGGGGCATTGTCATCTTGAAAACTTTCAAAAACAATGGGCAAGTTTCACAGTAGAAAAAATCCAGTCCTCTTCTGTTACACAATGAAGGATGTCTTGTGTTCATCAAAAGTAACAACACTGTAAATTGGAAGGAAAGGAAATCAGCCACCTTAAAGGAGCTTTTCCAAGCTCCTAGAGAGACATCTTGTGATAGTGCAGACATCACCATGGCATCAGTGGTTCCCTAGCTGGGGTAAGCCAAGTATTCTTGGGAGCACAATTCCCAGAAGCATTCAGCACCAGTTGTGCTTGCTGCAGTTTCTGGGAGCTGCAATCCAAAAACACCTGGGCTACCCACAGTTAGGAACCACTTGTCTACAATACAAAGAACCGGTACACAAAGCTCAGCCTTCCAGATGTGATTGGATTGCAACCGACGTCTGCTCCAGGCAACATAGGCCATGGTGAGGAAAGTTGGGTATTGCAGTCCAATCATATCTGGAGGACCACACTCTGCCCATCATTCATGTAAGTGCCACACATTGCAAGTCTTAGCTTGTGCATGTTAATTTGGAACCAGAAGTACTGAAGAGACCAGTGAAATTTACTTACAGATAAGAGTGCATAGGACTGCCTTTGGTAGAAATGCAAGTATGCATCAGTTCCAGAGAAGCAGTTTTTATTAGCTACAGGGCAAAGGACATTTCTCTGCAGCTGGCTGCTGAGGGCTTTGATATTCTACCAGTGTGCATTTCACAGGGACATCAAATAGGAGTCCAACTGGGAAAAATCAAGTTGGGGGACTTTACTTCTAAGAATCTTCCAAAATTCACTTCTCACCAAGGGGTGACTGGGTGAGCAAAATTACTGAATATCAGGAATGAAAAAGGTTGCTTTTTGAGGCCCACCTCTCATCCCTGGTAGCCAAGTTGTGAGTACTAGTCTGAAGAGGTTGACACATCCCAGCTCTTCTGATGATCCATCATGGTTTGTGTGGCCTACTGGCATCAGTTCCCTGAGTCCATGCAGAATACTGCTAGTTAGCCATATTCAAGCATGTTGCTCACCCAGCATCTCCTACCATTTCATGACACAGCATTGGACCACACATTCACTTCCAATGTTACTTAGTAGAGCCGGACAAATGTTTGCCTTGACCTCATCTCATCACTTGCATCCAGTGGTGAGAAGCCATAATTTTCTGCCAGGTTGCTGGTCTGGCACCTGAAACTCACAACCCAACAAGTCTGGACCAACTTCTAGCATCCCTAAGGTAAATCAGATGTTTGAAGAGTCATTTTACCATTTCCACCCTCCCCACCTGATGAGTTTCCATGGATGAGCAGAGATTCAAGCCCAGATCTCCTGGGACCTAGTCTGTCACTACACTAGTTATATTTCCAAAGTGTGGTGTGGATTAATACCAGACTTAAGATCACAAGCAGTGCTTAACTGTTTGACTTCATCTCAGTTGCTTTGCTTGCAACCATTGGTCAGGACACTGAAGACAGAAGCAAGTTTTCTTCTGAGCTTCTGTGTGGATCAGTGTCTGATCTCCTCTCTCTCTGTATTACGTGTAAAAAGCAAGGTCTATTGGCTGATTTTTCATCAGAGAAAGCAGAAAAGTGGCTCCTTTAAAATAGCACTTAGGTGTACTGGACCACAATGCAAATCACCCCGCCTGGGATGGATAAGCAGAAAGCAATGAGCTGACTTTTGCTGGGGAAGATGCAGGTTGTGGTTCATAAAATTTGGAGGGCACTAGGTCATATTTCTGGATATTCCTGAGGGTACCAGCAGTACTTGTCAAGTGGTGTGTTGATTGCATATGGCAGAGAACCACTGAATACAGTGGGAAACATACAGTCCATACAGGATGAAATAGTGACACAGCGGCTGGTTAACAAGAAGACATTTAAAATGAAATAAGAGTTTTGTTGATTGCATTTGTAGCAGGGACTGACGGTGCATGGACCATGTTTCATCAGTCATGCATCAGGCTCTACCTTTTAGGAAGGGGCTGTGAAGAGCATTCCTAAGCCCCCCCTCATATAAGAAAGAAAGAGAATCCAGGACTCATCACATGGTAAAGAAGAAAGTCTTTTAATTGCAGGCTGCTGTGGGCGGGTACAGTATTTTCCCCATACAACAGAATTCACCTGCTGACACAGAGTGCAAATGAGAGCTAGCTATGCTGGTTACACTGTATATGAGACAAGTCACTACAATCTGTGCTTTTCTTTCTGGACATTTTTCAGCCGAGGCAGGTGCGTATGACATTTTCCGCTGCTTCGTGTTAAAAGTATTTCAGGGGGAAAAATACTCCGCCTACCCAATGGCCTTCGTTATCCCTTTAGCTACAGACATCCTTATAGGTAGTAGACAGTCAGGCACAGGTGACCGTATCAAGCACTGGATACCAGCCTCAGATACATTTCCCCAGGGCCCACCACAGGTCTTCTAGCTAACAAGAAAGCTTTCTTCTACCTCTTTGGGGCCTGTAATGAAATCAGTGGGCATTTCTGTTCCCATTGGATCCCACGTGATCCCATTGGTGGATCACATATTCGCTTTTTTCAGTACGACCTCTATGATCTCAGTAATGGATTCTGGGAAATGAGCTCTATGCCTCGGGAGGGAGGCAGATTACAATCCTATTACTGCCAAACCTTATTGGTTTTTATATCATTTGTACAAAGGAGCCTCTCTGTTTTCAACAGGGTTGATATAGCTGCAAACCAGAGATCATGCAGAGCTGTCACCCTCCATCATTGCTGATAGGATTCCAACATATATTTTAGATTCTGATTGTGATCCCAAAACCATGGGAAGACTTTTGAATCTGAATTCGGGAGCAATCATAGGCTACATCCATATGGGGGTCTGCTCTGCCCAGTACACAAATGCACCCACTGCACAACACAGACAGCACTGAGGTGGACAAGAAAATTCCACAGCACAGTGAAGTAGAAACTAGGCCCTTTGGGGGAGTTGCTGTTTGTACCCCCATGACATGCTGAATGTCTAAAACACCAGCCCGTGGGATAAGTTTGAAAAGTTCTAAAAGGTTGACTAGGGGATGCTAGGAACTGTAGTCCCCAAAAGTAACATTTCTCATTCTGTGTAATAACATTTCATTGGCAAAAAGAGGTTGTACTTGTAAAAGACTAATAGGCCAATTATTTGATAGGACTGGAGGGTGAGCAAACAGTGTGCCCGCTGTAATTTTTTTTTTTGCCATTTTTCTTAACAGAGGCTTTATGAAACCTCCAGGGTGTTATGTATCACAGGTAGCTGAATCTGCAGGTATTTTATTTGATTGTTTTTCAAAATGTTACCAAACTATCAAGTAGTGCAAAGTGCAAATTAGTGGTAAAAATTATTAGTGTTTTCCTTCCACTCTAGAATTCCTTCATAGCTGTGTTTACCTCTGATTAGCCTGTATCAGAAAGTACCTAGGGCAGTGGTAGCGAACGTTCAGCACTCCAGATGTTTTAGACTACAGCTCCCACAATCCTTTGTCATTGGCAGTACAGGCTTGGAATTCTGGGACTTGTGGTCCAAAACATCTGGCATGCCAAAGGTTTGCCACCACTGACCTAGGGAGTGACCACTTAGAGCACTGGTTGAGTGTAGCTGAAACAGCACTACAAGATAAACTGCCTTCATGTCATTAACTGAGAAGAGCTACCCAACTTTGCATAGATTTGGTCAGTTCACATCTCATTACTTGTCCTATGCCCAGTTAACCTATTCTGTCTTCCTTCTGCAACGACTTGATTGTGCATTGAGGCTTACCATACTCTCATTCAGTGCTCAGTTAAGAAGTTATTTTGGGATCTCTGTCGAGCTATATTTTCAAAATGGATTGAAACAGTCAAAGGCTTCATTTAAAAGGGCAGAAATAAGCTGGAAATAGTGGCCAGAACTGTTTTTCTTAATTGGCTGTGAGAACCTATTCTGATCAGGTATCTTAGGAGATTCAATTCAAAGTATCATTGGCAGATACTTTCCCTGGTTCCGCGTGTAGATTTTCTCTATTGTCTGTGCTAGGATCAAGAGCTACAATATTGGAGGCTGCAGGCCCACTTGAAATAAGTGTGTTTAGCTGTCGCTAGTAGCCTTCTGCTCTGGAACAAACACTCCAGCATCTTACAGGTAGCTATATGCATATCTACCCCTAAGTAACCCCACTGAGTCCAGTTACATTTGCACTTAGTACAAGTTTAGAAGAGGTGCTCCCTCAAGTAATAGAGTAAGTCTATTTGTCATAGTTTTCCTCACTATGCGTCTCGCATTTAGTGTGCTTTGTTTTGTGACTGGTCAGTGGAAAATAAACACTGGCTCAATCTGCAAGTCTGATTTCCAAGGCACATATCTCAGAGAAAATATCTCGGCATGGAAAATGAATTAACCACAGGGAAAATTGTTCCTTTTAGCATACTGTAACCTGACCTTTCGTTCCAGGTAAGTGAGCAGAGCATGGCCACCAAGAGGCAGAAATCTGTATGATCTGATTATGTCCAAGGAACAAAGATCAGAAAATGTATCAGGGCCAAGCATCCAAGTGAACTCTCTCAGCATGCAGAACAAAAAAAGATGGGATATCTTTCTAACACTAACAGGAGTGCGACTAAAATATTATTATTCCTTCTGCGTTTTTATGCTTTACCAAACTCTAGTTTGTGCTATATGTTATAACATGTGGTATAAAAAGTTCACTTATTCCAAATGGGCAGAGAAGGCATCAGCTAAATAGGCAGCTTAATGATAGACGGATTATTTTCTGAGTATGTTCTTAGTCAGTTGCTAATGTTATACTCTATATAATGATGTTTACTATTCTAATACACCTGTTAACCATCAGTTACGTAACAGGGATAGCATGCCCCACACCTACACTAAAAAGCAAGGTGATTCTTTAATATTTTGACTTTCAAAGCTCCTTCCCCTGTCTAATACCATCTATTTATATATTTCAGATCAAGAGATCAACGTGATTTTTTTGCTCATATTTGTATCTGTATATCAAGAATGAGGAACGTCTGGCTGTCCCAATGTTATTTGAGTGCCACTTTTCGTCATCCTACCCAATCTGTTGAATGGCCAGGGAAGAAGAGATGTGTAGAGTACAACGCTTGGAGAAGAAGAGGCTGTCTACCTCTGCCCTAACCCTGAACATTTTCAAATAAGTGATATATTTAGAAACACCCTGAAGCTGTGCTCACTGATAGAGACTATCCAAAATATTAAAAGCTACTGAATGACTTTGAAAGTGTTTGTATCACAAGAAATGCTAACCCTAATATAACAAACCTAAACACAACAGCAGTTACACAAGCCATCACACGGAGAGACTCAATGGAGTGACTGCTCAAGGCATCTAACATTTAATCCCACAATATGTCCAACTTCTAAAGCCTAGCAAAATGCCACAATATAATACTGTTATATTTCCACAGAAATAATGAAGCCAGTGCCTCTCGGTGCTTCACTCACCCACCCACCCAGTGGGCAGCTCAGCAGGGTGTGGTCACCAATTGTACACTAAAAAAAATATAAATATATCAAATATACAATAAAATAGATCTGTACAGCACTGAGAATGAAAATAGTTCACATATCACTTTGAAATATGCTTGTCATTTAACAGAATTTACACCAACATTTACAGAATAAATATACAATAGAAATAGAATCTATAGATTACTCTCTATATGTACATATAAACACAAATAATATAGTGCTTCGCCATCTTTCCAGTGCCACTGTGACGGGTGCTGCACCGTAAGAGGAGGGAAAGAAACCAAACTGACCCACTGCAGAATTGTAACGATCGCTAAGTAAATGGTAGCCAAAATCCTTAGCAGCGATGCACAAATCTGCTTCACTTGAAGATCTGGTCTACTGATTCCAGTGAAGATGCACTGATTTACCTCATCTCTGGCCTGTCTTCCTACAGACTGTCAATGGCCATGTGTCCATGTGTGTAAGTGGAGAATCTAGACCAGCATACAGCAGAAGTTCGAAATTCCCTGAAAACCTACCTTCTAAAGAAGATGACCTTAGAAGAGAAAGAAGAGAGCCATTAAATTAAACAACAGGCTTTCTCTAGGAGTTCGTCATTTGGTGGCTTATCAAAAAGAAGTGCATCCCATAGGCCCTCTTCCCACCCTCAGACAACTTTCTGCCTTCCCAGATCAGCACACTCAGAGCCTCTCACACACCTCTCCCCCTCATCTCCCCCCCCCCATTCATGAGCTCTGGACATACTGAACTGTGGAGAAAAGAGTTGGAGGGTATTTGTTTTTGCACTTGTGTGGAGAGGGTGGAGGACCCACTGCTAGGCCTGAATGGCAGTTTCCTGTTTCCTACATTTGGTTAACCACAGTTTATTTCTACTGGAGGGTGAGGCTGGATGGGATAAAGGAAGCAGGGGATGATATTGGAAGAAGTGAACATGCACCATTGCTTATTGTTTCATAATTTACATACCAATATCACAAAAGAAACAGAAAGGCCAAGTACCAGGATTCACCACCAATTCACAAGGAAGGCAGTGTGTTAGCAGCAAGTATATTTCTCTGAACTGGTCAGATTCCAAGCCCGTGGGGTGTTTCCTCACCTTGCTTGGATCAAATTAAGAAACTCTGTGGAAATTAAAGAAGGAACACCACCTCAGCTGCTCAAATGAATAGATGGTTGCATAAAACATGCTTCTTTGATCTTGAAAAGTCTAACTCCTAGCCAGTGCTCAGAATATCTGGAGAAAGGTAACAGGCAGTGATGGGGTGAAGCTGGACTTCACAGCTGTTGGATCAGCGCAAAGTTGCTGACATAACCCGTGATCCCTGCCCTATCTTTCCAGTTCTCTCTCATGTTAGCTGAAATCATTGCAGTTGGGGGAAGGACAGCAATGGGTTTTCCCAGCAATGATATATTGTTGTGAGCTCAGACCTCAATCTAAACATGCACATAACCCACACACATACACATAGGGATAACTAAGTGGGGAGGTCTACATTTTCCCACAGCTTCCTATAGAAAGCACATAAATGTGAGCATGTCAGGTAATGCATGGAGAAGCCCCAACAATCTTCAGATTCACATTGAGTTGCAAGGGCTGCAGTAGTTTTGGGAATTGCCATGTGTACATTACTGTATGCACAGTATTTCATGCACCTGCATGTGCTGGTCCATGGAGAAAATGGGGGCGGGAGCTTGCAGGTGTGCCAAAACAGGCATGGAGGACAGCACCAGCTGTCGACACACTTCATTACTGAAGCCACCCTGTTCATCAAGTAAACAACTAAGACATGAAATGGTAGCCAGTTTCAAATATTTAAAGCACCATTTGGTGATATTTAATTCCAAATGAGCATGTGTACGATTGGAGTCTCACTAGATAGCAATGTTGTAAGCCTTTGTGCATAGGCCCTTAGCCATCTAGAGGCAGGCTCTAGGGTGGGCTTTTGAAAAACACTCCACGGGACACAGCTGATTCAGTCAGGAAGGAGACCAACCCCAAACCCCACCTTGTGATGGTGCCAAAGCACGTAAGTCTGAAGCACCAGGATCTTTCAGTTAGCGCTAAGAAGGGTGTCATCACCTGGTTCCTTAAAGCATCTCAGCTACATTCCGCACAAGACAAAACAGAGCCAATGAGGGGGGTGTCCTTACCCAGAAACTAAATAAAAACTGCAGAACATTATGGAGATGGCAAACATGCAAGCATGCCTGTATGGACATGCACACCCCCAAAGAGACAGAGATCAACATAGCAGTCTACATTTTTTGATTCCTTGAGCATGTGTGTTTGGGGAGACTACCATGAGCTCCTCAACTTCACTGCTACTACTTCTTTTTCAAGTGCCATGTCCTTGTAGAAGGTTGGCGATCCGTAGCCTGAACTGGTTTCTATCTAAAGCTATTCTAAACAGAGCAGCTGTGTTCACTGCGGACCATTGGCTTAAGTTCTTAAGCCAGAATGTTCTTCTATGCTCCGGGGCCATGCTTCCCATTGATTTTTCCTTGAAGGATAACTTGCAGCAGATGGCATATCTTATTGCGCACTATGTGTCCAAAATACTGCAATTTAACTTCACTATACCTCTGGCTAAATGTGAGGAGCCAGCATAGCTATTTACTGCAAGTGTACACTTCCTTAAGGCCACTCCACTTGTGTTCCTGCAGCCTTTGATCCCGCCTTAGTGGGCCTAAAAGTGTATTCAAGAGTTCAGTTTGTTTACATCCATGCTGTATAACTCCTTCTGGAGAAGGTCAGAGGCCAGCCATGACCCTGGGTTTTTCAGCTGCATGTGTTCAGTTGCCTTTGCTTTCCCAGCCCGTTCTCTGCACAGAAAACCCCTGCGCACAAGCTCCCACCTGGCGATGCCAGAACTGCACAAGACTCCTTTGTGGGGTGTGTGCTCCCCCCCCCCACACACACCAAACACAGATTGTGCTGCAGGAAGAGTGCTCCAACACTAAATTTTCAGAACGGAACCTTTGAAAGGTTCAAGAATCATGCGACAAATTTTAGTACCTGTTTTTTGGAATCTCACTGTGTGTGCACTCCCACATATGAATTATATAACCTCTGAGCAATTAAAATAATAGTGAGATAGAATGATAGAACCAAGTTTTTAAAATGGCACTGCATGCTTGACTCCTCTATAAAATATGACTAAGCAGGAGGCAAAGAGTGTGTCACTGTGCATTAAATAATGGAATGAGCTGTACTCAACAGGTGAGCCGTGTGTTCCACCTATACTTCCACATCAGTTACAAAGACAATGAAAACAAAGTCTAAAGGAGCTATTCTATTGTTATTTTTGAGGTATAAAATATACAGCATTTTAAAGGTAGCAGTACCAACAGTACCTTGCAATAAAACTAATGTGGTCATTTAATTTCTTTTTTAAATGTGCCTTTTTAAAATTAAAAATGTGCTTTTATAACCTGCCACTGTGCTTATATAGTGCAGCTTTCCCCAACCTGGTGTAGACCAGATGTGCTAAACTACAAACTCCTAATGTGCCTGCCCAGCTTGGTGGTAGAGATTATAGTCCAAAACATCTGTAGCACAGAAGATGAGAGAAAGCTGCTCTAGAGAACAACTGATTCTGGAAAAGTTTTCATCATAAAAGTGCATTTGAGGAAAAGTGCTGTATGAGGACAAAGTCTGCTCAGGAAACAGCATCAGGAGGGATACTGTAAATTCCGGAAAATTACACTGATGCAAAATGGTCTTGATTCTGTCCTACACACATGGCACATACCTGAATTTGCATGGGTCACCATTGGGCAGAGGAATACTGTAAAGAACATTAACAAGTAGAGACCAATGCGACCTTCATTAAGGGTGTGATGAGACAAGGAAAATTGTATGCCTTATTACACTGGAAGGGGTTGCCTTTGCCGGGAGTGATCTCCCTTAAAGAGACATTTCCATATTTGATATGGAAAATAAAAGTAGCAACTCGACAGCTGGACCAAAAAGGTTCAGCTTGGCCACAGACTGGGATCTGGCTGAAGTGCAATTCCCCATACATGGTAAGATTCCCGGGGAATAGATTGCACTAGACCAGTGATGGCGAACCTTTTAGAGACCGAGTGCCCAAACTGTGATTCAAAACCCACTAATTTTTTTGCAAAGTGCCAATACAGCAATCTGACCTGAATACAGGTGGCTGTAAAGGGGCGATGTCGGGTGCCCACAGAAAGGGCACCAAGTGCCACCTTTGGCACGTGTACCATAGGTTCACCAACACTGCACTAGACCATGCCACGAGTGGTTCAGAATGCTATCCATTTCCTCATGTGGCCATACCCTCAGAGGAGAGACCCATTCTTAACACATGTGGCACAGCCAGGCATTGTTTTGTGCTGTCTACAGAAAAGTAGATGTCGGCCCAGAGTTCTAAGACACCTTCAGCAAAGCAAGTGAGCAGACTGGATATGATCAAAGTGCAAAGCCCCCTGGCCATCTGGCAGAACCCATTTTAAGAAAAGCATCTTCCTTGTGCTCTAAGTGGTGGCAGTGCTGCTTAGATATACTCACTGGGACGAAACAAGATGTCTTCTAGCTAGAGAAAAAGAACAGACAAGGAGGTTGTTCTCAGGGCTTTCGTTGGCTGGTGCCCCATTATGTGTCCCTTTCCCCGCTTCTCATTCCTTGTGCAAAAGGGGCTTGTGTTTTTCAGTGCCCAATTGGCTAAAGGGTTGCTCATGTCCATAAAATGTATTGCAGTCTCTTATTACTAGCACTCACTGAGGAAGGATCTGAGATTTGGGGTTGGAGGTAACCAGAAAGAAAGGCCTCTTCCCTTCCCATGTTTTCCACCCTCGAGACCTCATTCTGCCCTCTGCCTGCTGTCAATGGTGGGAAGGGTGTAAAGCACAGGCTCCTTCTCTAGGCAAGGAGAGCAGGGTTGGTGGCAGGTGGTCACAGTTCAGATTCAGGGGTAGTAGCCATATGGTACCCACTGCTAAAGCGTCCATTGGCAACACTGGTCATCTCCATTGGGGATGTGGTCCCTGGGCCCAGGTAAGAACGATGTGTGGGCATCGGGGAAGGGGTTTCACTGGGTACTTTACTCAAGATGAAACGGGTCTCATCATTGTCTTCCAGGTTGGAGATGTCTTTCATCATGCGGCCCTTCTTGTATGTCACAGACAGGGCATTGGAACCATCTGACACCAGGTGGAACTGCCGCAGGATAAAGATGACGGGCAAAGGAAGGATGGCCAAGATGATCAGTGACACAAGGATACCCAATGCCCATGGGGGATAATAGAGGTATTTCTCTGCAGCCTGGGAGGGGAGAAAAAGCAAATAGCACTGGTAAGGATCAGTATCATACAAAGGCAACCCTAGAATGGATTAGATTAGCATTTAGCACCAAGGCTAAATATCAGAAGAACATGAAGAAGTTACTTGTGAGATTACAGTACCTCAAATCCCTGGGCCAGTATGACTAAAGGCCATATTAGCTGGAGGAGTCTGCAAGTTATAGGAAATGTATCCACCCACTCACCCACCACCTTCTTCTTCAAGAGCCATGTCCTCGTAGAACATTGGCGATCAGTAGCCTGAACTGGTTTCTATCTAAAGCTCTTCTAAACAGAGCAGCTGTGCTCACTGTGGACCATTGACTTAAGTTCTGAAGCCAGGATGTTCTTCTACACCCCGGGCCACCCTTCCCATTGATTTTTCCTTGAAGGATAACTTGCAGCAGATAGTATTTCTTATTGCCCATTATGTGTCTGAAATACTGCAATTTTCTTCTTTTTACAGTATTGAGGATATATAACTTTTTATTCATGTCTGTAATACAGGCACATTAGTGACTCTGGCTATCCAAAATATCCACTCATCCACCGAGGGTTAACCCTTAACCCTGCCTTATCTGCTTTACAGCAACAATGGACAACTCTGGAGTGCCAAGAGTGATCACTTTGCCCTGGAGAGGCTGCATCTCCCCAAGAGGAACGGCCAGAAATTTCAAGCCACCTTTATTGGCAATCATCTCCAGTAGGATTGTGGCATAGTAGGGTAAGAGACAAAGGTGTTGCAAAATTGTTGATGTGCTGATTGTGTGCAAGCAGATGTCACAATGGCAACCCTTCTCTGGCCTCCTCAACATGAACAGTGGTTCAACAACCGCATGCCTGATCACAGTAAGACTGCTAGGAAGATCCTGTGCTTTTATAGGCACAAACTTGTGTATGTCATTAACCAACTATACAGCACAGTGTAAACTGCATGGGCTTGGACAATGAAGGTGCACAGCCTATGGATTTGGGACTTTTAGGTATATGCAAGGACTCACCTCCTCTCTGATCCAGGCATTATAACCTGGCGGAGTGACCACTAGCTGAATTACACTGGCTATCATTAAGCCAGCCATACAGAGAGGTGAGACATACTTCCATGTGTAGAAGTAGAAACGATATGGGCGGAAGCCCAGCATATCTGTCAATTCAAGCATGAATCTATAAAGAGAAAAGGAAAAACAAAACAAAGAGATGAAGGACAATACCCTGGTTGCGTCTTATTTACCTCCCTGATTCAGATGGAGGATTTTTTAAGTCAATAGAAGTTGTTGGCTCCAGAAGGTCAATTCCAATCCCTGTTAGGAATTAGAGCCCTTTATGAGAAATTAACCCCATTGCACATTTCGTGGTCATACATCCTAAGGATGCAATATTGTGAACATGGACATATCTTAAGGATGTTCCACCCTTGGGAGGGGAAATCTCATTTTAGACCCACCTCTCAGTTCCTCCTTGCCCCGGATTTCTGCAAGGGTCCATTGGAACCCAAGCCTTAGATAGGGGCAAAAGAGCAGAGTTAGGAGTGTGATGGTGTGTGGTTGGCAACAGGAACTATATCTGCCAGATCCCAAAGCACCTCCACCTTCAACTCAAGCAAGCAATAGAATATTGTCATGCCTCAGAATGTGGTAAATCTGCTTCCCTATAATTGATCTCTTTCCTTCAATAAATCTGTGAATAAGCTGAATGGGGAGGAAAGAAACTATAGATCAGCTCTGGTGATTCAATAGGGCCACTGTATCTGCAGGGGAAGAGTTCATGGACTATAGCAAACACTGTTTTAATTGTGAACATTATACAAAACTTTGTTTTTAGAAACAGCTGTTTCTAGAATTTTTCTTTTCAATTTTTTTTACTATTTTCATACCTCCCAGGATATAGAGATCCTACTTTACCTCCACCTGAAGCCAAGATTGAATCTACCCACTTCTCTGTTTTAGAATTACCCCATAACAGGCAGAGGTTTAGGAACCTAGATGAACCATTCAAGGCGGGGAAAAGGACACCATCTTGGGTGTTTGCCCCCTTTGAAAGAAATCTTACTTTTTGGTACCATATATCCAGGCCACAGCAATGTTCTCCAGGAATACCACAAGAGTGAGCGGCAGCGTTGCGGAGTAATCATCAAACATGTTGACAAAGTAGTTGCCAGAGCGCTGCACAAAGATCAGCCCCACGAAGAACGCAAAAATGCAGCAGCCAACTGTAAAGAGCAGACGGTAAGAGCTGTCAAGCATAGCACCGCCTCGGGCCGCACAACTTCATTCAGGAGGCACACTGATCACCTCCTCACTACTTTGGGAGAGGATGAATTTAATAGCAGGACCTCCCACATAATTTTCACACACGAGCTGAGGGCTCAAACATAAGGACAGGAATTAAAGAAATAACAGAGCTACACTGGAGGAAGGAGGAAATGACTTTGGGGCAGCAAAATCATCTCATGAGGGCAGGTATCAACAGTCTTCTTGCTTGCTGCTTTGTGCACTCAAGTGCCTAAAATGTACCAGATTAAAAACTGCTGCAGCAACCCTAATTATATTCCTTATGTTTAACATTCATGTGTAGATGTATCTTAATTTTCCCTTGAAGATTCAAGATACCTTTCTTCATTAATCGAATAACAACACCCATACTCATTATTCCAATGAGAAACTAAAGATGGACAAGGACAGACCTTTTATTTGGTCCCAGGAAAGCTAACTATTTGCAACCATGGAAGAGTTTTCAATGGGACAATTGTCTTCTGTAGTCTATTAAATACATTTTCAAATTGATTTAAAGGGTTTTCTTTAGCACTGCTTCATTATCAAGATGTTTGATTTTTAACATTGTAATTTACTCTATTTTGAATTGTTTTAATACTTTTAAATACATTTTATTTGTAAGCTATACAGCCAGTGTCTAGTATTCTGCTTTCTGCAGCACACCGAGAGTTTTTCTGTTTTTAGAAATCTTTTTTATATCGCACTTAGTGGAAACGCTTTCCTAAGGCCAGATTTCCAGTGTGATTAATTCAGCTCTCCACTGCAGCCTGAGTACATTTTGTGGTGCCTGAAAATGCTGCTCTGTGGTAAAGATATGGCAAGGATGCTACAAGTGTATGCCTGATTTGTCTGTCTGATGCAGCCACATTTGATTTAGCACTTCTGGGTCATGTATCTCACTCCTATGATCGGAGCGCTGCCCCACTAGTTAGTGAGTGCTATTCTGGTTTGCTCAGTTGCAAGCTAGGAACTTCAGTTCTTGGGGGGATGGGGAGCAGAATGGCTTGTAACAGGACAAAATGACCCACTTAGAAGAGCCCTCTAATTCTGCATGGAGCTGCTCATCATATAAAATGTCTGAAAATGTATATCTATTCTGTTCTGTGTACACTTGTTGGAGATCGGGCACTACTGGTGCTTCCTGCCTTTTATATGCACAGATCAAGGTTTGTTGGTTGGTTGCTTGGTTGCTTGGTTGCTTGGTCAACCCAAATCTCACCCACCCTCATACACACAAACACAAGCACACACACACCAAAAAAAGCCCAACAAACCCTCAGGCTGTGTGGTTGCTTTAATGTCCATTGCACTGCAGTTAGCAGGGCCTGAGGGTGTTTTGTACTGGTGAAATCAAATAACAGGAGCTCAAGAGGGGAAAAAAGGTTGTTTTAATAAGGTTTGGGCATTTTAAGTCTGGACATCAGTCACTTCCTAACTGTTTTGTGGATGTTACATGACACTGCATGTCATGTTAAGTATCTAACAAACAGATATGCAAAACCTGATTATTTAGTTCTGTTTCCTCTACAATGCTGTACATCTAGCAGATACCAACTGCCTCCTTCTCCCAGCTGCACATTCTTTATTCAGTGGCACACTTTAAAAGACAGGAGACATAGAAAGCAAAGCAATGTAAAGTGTTCTGCTTATATACTGCCCCATACCACTTCAAATAGTCTCTGAGCAGTTTACAGTTTAATTACAGTATACAGGCTACACATTGCCCCCCCCCCTCCCAGCAAGCTGGGTACTCAATGCTGAGTCAACCATGAGCCTGCTACCTGGGACTGAACCCCAGGTCATGAACACAGCTTTAGCTGCAGTACAGGCATTTAGCCACTGCACCACTCACTGCTTGTGAGGTTCACATAATTGCTTACAAGCAGGTGACTAATATGCAAGGGCCTTTGACTCACAAGAACAAAGCAGCCCCCGTTCCCCCCTGCAAGGCAGGGCGTTCGACTCTTTTGAGTTATAAGTACTTGATTTTATTTAAAAGCTTAAGGGTAAAACTCTATGCACACATCTTGGGCAGCAAGCTCCAAAGCAAACTGGGGGGATTACTTTAACATGAACAAGCACTGGTGTACAGGAGTGGCTCCAAACCCTGGATCCCCAGATGTTCTTAGACTACAACTACCAGACGCCCCGGTCGGCACAGTTAGTGGCAAAAGCTTCTGAGAGTTTTACTCCGAGAATATCTGGGGACTGAAATTTTGGAGCCACTAAATAGACTGTAAAATTTTAATAGGCAACATGTAAGCCAGATGTTTTGGGCCACAAAACATCTGGCTTACATGTTGCCTATTAAAATTTTACAAGTACCCAGCTTGCTGGGGGGGCAATGTGTAGCCTGCACTCTGTAATTAAAATTGTAAACCGCCCAGAGACTACTTGTAGTAGTATGGGGCGGTATATAAGCAGAACACTTTGCTATAAGCAGAACACACAACTCCCAGAATTCCAAGCCTGTATTGCCAAGGACAAATGACTGTGGGAGTTGTGGTCCAAAACATCTGGAGGGCCGAAGTTTGAACACTACTGATGTGAGCCAAATGATACTACATAAAGGTCTGGAAGAGTCTAGGCAAATGGAGATCACAGAAGATATCACATAAGGGACATCAGAAAACACCTCTTTAATTCATTTAACTTATATGCAAAGCTAGAATACAACCAGCTGGATAGCTCAGTAATTTAGGTCGTGGAGACAGAAGCTGGAAGTTCGATTCTTTACTGAACCTGCTAGGAAAAGAGCCACCTTTTGTAGCCATGGGCAAGCTGCAAAAGCCCCAGAAAAAGGGAATAGAAAACCACTTCTGATTGGAACTTGACTTAATAACACGTTGTTGTTATTGTTGGAACTCAAATGCAAGGTTATTGCCAGATTCCATACGGATGCCTTTGTGTTTTGAATTTAACTCGGGTTCCATTTTGATCAGAGGTCAAACTACAAAAATAATTTGAATTGTAGAATCATAGAATCATAGAGTTGGAAGAGACCTCAAGGGCCATCCAGTCCAACCCCACAATTTGTCAATTGTGTTTCTGCAACATAGGCTGTTTAATTACAATGTGAAGCCCTCTGTGACATGTATTTGCCAGAAACAGATTATGTTTCCACTCTGTGAAGATGAGTTTTCAGAACGGCAACCTTACCTGTTAATACTTCCTTGCGCACCTTGAACATGTCAATGATGGGTGTAGTAATGCCAGTCATGGTCCCAATCATACTCCCCAAACCCAGGTTGATCAGCATCAGGAAGAACATCACGGACCAGAATGGGGAAGCTGGGAAATGGGTCATTGCTTCAGTGAAGGCTATGAATGCAAGGCCAGTTCCTTGCACGGACTGTGGACAACCAGAAGAAGATGTTCAGATCACTCTTGGGAGGAAGATAGCATTACAAAAACAGACTTCTCTCTATATAAAGAGAGCCTTACTTTCATCAGAGCTTGAAAAATTACATTTTAGAATACAGCTCCCAGAATCCACACACCTGCACAGACTATGGCTACACTGGTGGGAGATTCTGGTAGTTTAGTCCAAAAATTAGTTTTGAGAAGCTCTGAACTATATGCCATCATAATTTCTTATAGCTAGACTCTATACAGTTCTGTTCCAAGTCTGTTCTTTTCGGCTACTATAAGGTACACAAAGAATTCTTAAGTTTTAAAAGGAGGAAAAAAATTGGTTGGTGGCACCGCAGTAGGTACAGCCCTCCAAGGTACAGTAGAAGTCATGGACAGGGTCTGGATCTCTAGAGGTTGCCTGCTGGAAACAGGCTCCAAGAAGCCATGGACTGAATTATTACCCACTTCTTGCTCTAATGGGGTGGTGAGGAATTCAGAAGCATCTGCTTGTGGTTTACACTGGCTATGGTTTACGATGGCTTCCAAACATAAACCAGCTATAACATAAACAATCATTTCTACTGGATGCTAACCATGGTTTACCTAGCTGTTGCTTTCACTAACTATGGTTAAATTTAACTACAGTTTAGGGTTTCCCCCAAATATATAAAGTGGCATTTGATCTTTAGAGAAATATTCAGATGGACGGTCTGAGACTGAACAGTTTGGCCCCCAAATGAATAAATAAAGGTGATTTGGGCAGCAGACCTACCTTGTCAAGCTCCTCTTCCAGGATACAGGGATCCAGCCCCAACCTGTCAAAGTGCTCCTTCTTTATTGTCTTTATCACGGCGTACATCTCACTGTAGTCCTTGGATGTGAGGTGGGAGAAGTTCACGTGGGGTGGAATAAGCTCATGGCTCAGGACATTGGTGTTCAGATAACCCAGGATCTTCTCAGCATTCCTAAGGTGGAGAAGCTAAAAGTCACTACAAAGCCATTTCCTGGTCTTTTGACATTATTGTTTACCTTGTTCTGGGCATAAGGTGACAAGTATCCTCTTGCTGGAAAGCAGGGAGTGTGCCCCCCCAGCAGCTGATGTGGGAGCAATGAATCCTATTGTTCCACAGCACCTTTGGCAAAAAAACCAGAGGGAAAAGCTACCTTTCCTGTTCTGGAAGCAGGCAGGCAGAAAACTCTGGAGCTAGCCTGCAACAGCTTCCAGCAGCAGCCTAAGATCTGCTGGCAACTTAAATTTGGACCAGAGATCTTGGGGGTTTGCTCCTCTTGCTGCGTCCCCACCCCTCCGCACTCACTTGCTCCTGTCTGTGTGAGGGGAGGGAGAAAAAAAAGGGAGAAAAGAATGCAGGCTCACATCCGCTCTGCTGTCGGAGCTGCCCCGGGAAGCATTCCAGTCTCTTAAAGGGGCGGGGGGGGGGGCAAAAAACAAACAAACAGAAGGCAGGACAGCCCGGCACTCACTGCTTTACAATCCGCATCAGAAATTTTTCACCTTCGGAGACCAGGTCCTTGGAAAATGTGCTGGGGCGCGCTTAGGTGGCCGTGGTTGTACTTAATTGTTTTAAAAGTCCGGAGCTGGTGGGAAAACAATTTTAAGCTCCGCATCTGGGAGCCCTTTGCCTTGGATTGTAGGGGTCGAGTAAAAGCGCCCCGTGTTGCTGCTGTGTGCATACCTTCTCTGGAAAAAATATCTTGGGGGAAAGGCTAACATTGATACTTACTCAACCACACATTTCTCGTTCATGACATTGGCCTTGAAGCCCAGCACAGCAAAGACAACCAACGTGGCCAAGACGGAGGTGAAGAAGTTGATGAGGGAGACCAAGGCGGCGTCAAAGTGGCAATTGTTGTTCTGTTTGTTGTAACTGGAGAAAGCAATAACGCCACCAAAGCCCAGTCCGAGGGCAAAGAAGACCTGAGTGGCTGCTTCTCGCCACACTTGGATATCCAGCATTTTATCCAGCTGTATGGAGAAATGAGAGGAAAATCAACTCATCTGCACATCCAGTATATTCTTGGCCACAGAGTAATGTGTGATGCACCTGGAGTTATACTCATTCAGTGTAAGCTAGTTAGAATCATGTCTCCCTTTTTTCTACAGCTAATCATCTCTCCCTCCTCTTCCCCCTCCCATATCCACCAATGAGCATCTGGTATTAAATGTATATCTCTTCACATATTAAATTACACACCTCATTCTGCTGCTATATGACTGAAGAAGTGGACGTGTCCACGAAACGTTACATTAAAATTTGAAAGCTAGTCTTTAAGGTGCCACATGTTTTGTGTCTTTTTTGTTTTTCTTTGATTTTTGCCTGCAATTCTTTTCATTAACTGAACTATTTATGATGAAGAACAAAAAATGTTAAGCCTACCTGTGCCCCCAGAATCCCTGCCTCCACAACCCAACATTTTATGAGTGTTAGTTAAAAGAAAAATTACTTTTTAAATCCTCTTGTGCCCTCTAGGGACTCACAGGGGCAATTTCATCTTTTTTATTTTTGAGGCATGACAAAAATAAAACAGTCGCCACTAGAGGGCACCAAGAGGCTTTTTCATTTTTTAAGTACAATTTTTTTTTAGCTAAATCCCAGTCTGTAGACCAGAAGAGTTGGCTTGATTAGCGCTTGTGCTTTTCTGCATCTCATTCAGCATTAATCTGGATTGATTTATTTCATCAGCTTCACAATATGAATCATCTACAATTTTATTCAATTAATTAACTTGCTAATTAATGGATACTTATTGCAACTGTTCTTTTGCACTCCTGGTTAGTTGGACAAAATGCATCTTCTGCCCAGGAGTGGGGAGACAGATTGAAGTGTTTTACACTAACAGGCACAAGGCTATTAAGACGCACCATTTCAGCTGTAGATGACATTGTGCCATTGATATCCTGTTTATATGTAAGATTCTGCTCTGCTCTAATATATCCATTGTGATAGCCATGGATATATTAATGGATATATAATATGGATATATTATATGGATATATTATATGGATGTATAAAAACCTGGCCTGTGTCCGGACGATTTAGCGAACTATCGTCCTATCGCTAACGTCCCGTTTATGGGTAAGGTGATCGAGAGGGTGGCGGCGGTTCGGGTGGTGGTGGTTTCCCTCCGGCCAGCGGAGAGGGTGAGGAATCTGGGCGTGGTCCTGGACCCGGCGCTGACCATGGAGGCTCAGGTGGCGTCGGTGACCAGGGCCGCCTTTTACCATCTTCGTCAGATCGCCCAGATCCGCCCGTACCTGGATGTTGACTCTCTGAGAGCAGTGGTCCAAGCACTGGTGATCTCGAGACTGGACTACTGCAACGCCCTCTACATGGGGTTGCCCTTGACTCTTCTCCGGCGTCTGCAGCGGGTTCAGAATGCGGCGGCCAGGCTGGTGGTTGGTGCGCGTCGATATGACCGCATCACCCCAGTCCTGGTCCGCCTGCACTGGTTGCCCGTTGCAGCCCGGATTAGATTCAAGGTCTTGGTTTTAGTTTATAAAACCCTCCATGGCTTGGGACCGGACTACCTGACAGAGCGTATCGTCCAGCGATCCACCTCGGCCCGCCCTGTTCATCAGGTGCGAGCGCACTCGCTGCGGGTTGCCACTCCACGAGAGGCCCGGAAGACGATCACTCGGAACCGGGCCTTCTCTGTGGCAGCCCCTTCCGTATGGAATGCCATTCCCAGCGAAGTGCATTCTGCAGAGTCCCTGCAGGCCTTCCGGAAAGCTTTGAAAACTTTTTTATTCCGGGAGGCCTTTGGCGAGTTTTAGTTCAATCTTTTTTTTTTCCGCCATCGCTATTGATCGCTATTGATCTTTAAATTTTTGACTCTTGATATTTGGATAAGATTGGCTTCTCCGGCAGGCTGGGATGCAGGAGAACTTCATATGTCATGGCTGTTTTATTGTTGCTTGTTGATCCTGTTTTATTATATCTTGCTGTATTTTGATTGTTTGTTGGTTGGCACTGACTGCCTGTGTTAGCCGCTTAGAGTTCTACTTGTAGAAGATAAGCGGGATATAAATACAACAATAATAAATAAATAAATAAATAAATATGTACTGTACAATTTATGGGGGGAGGGGTGAATTCCTGGTGATATTTTAAAAGGATGCGGGGATTCTTGGCAGTTATATAGCCAGGCTTTATTGTTTGTTTGTTTTGAAAAAGGACCCAAGGAGTCTTACAACACCGAAGAAACAATATTTAAAGTTGAACACCATGGGGATACAATTATTGTTAACGACATTCAAGACAATATTTAAAGCTAAGAAAAACAGGAAGAAAGAGGCTTCTTACATCATTAAAAAGGCAATATTAAAGCTAAGAACAATAAGCAAACAAGTATTGTATAAAGAAAAATGCCTCTCTGAGAAATAGGAAATGCAAAAGCTGGAAAACACAAGTAGTACTACAAATTCAGTCAAAGCTGTGATGCATAACCGTCCATCTAAAATCAGACAACTGGTACCTAGTTACTAAGGAAAGGTTTGTTTGAAGGGAAAGGTCTTTGTCTGCTTGCAGAAAAAGAGCAAAGATGTGGCCAGTCTGGCCTCCTGTGAGGAGATCCAAAGTCTCAGAGGAGTAACAGAGCAGGCCAGCTCCTGGGTCCTCACCAAATGCACCCATGAAAGCGCTGGGGCTGAGAGAAAAGAGGTTGCGAATCCTGAGGATCTCAACACCTGAGCTGTCTTAGAATGGGAGATAATGGTCTCAGAATATCTCAGAATGGGAGATAATGGTCTTTTATTCTAACATTCTGAAACAAGTTGGGCTGAATGCATAGATAATGGCATGCCCTTATTGTAAAATGCTCCCCGCGCTTATTTAAATATGTTTGTGATATGTTTTTAAAATGCACACTGTACTCTAAATCTTGACTTCTCTGAAGTATAAATTTGCTCAGCCATAAAATTGTTGTCTGCCTGAACATTTTACTCAGTTTAATATTTTTGTATGTGTGGCATAATATAGCCAGGCACAAAATAGAAGGAATAATGAATGATATTAAATAAATGTTGTCTATTCGCATAATCATTAATGGATGCTGGATGACCTTGTGCAAGAAATTTTCTTCTGCATAACCTACCTATCGGGGCTTTAGTGACACTGACAGTAGTCATGAGGGTGAGAATGTTGTAATCTTGCCAAACTGCTTGGGAAGATTGGATATAAGCAAGTAAATAATCAGTACTTAGTACAGTAGGACCCCCGTATCCACTGATTCATTATCTACTGATTCAGTTATCCATGGTTGGCAGAGGAAAAATAAATAAATGATTCAGCAGTCACAAAGCAAGCTACTGTCACAAAAAGCAGCTGTAAAGCAAGCTACTGTCATAAAACAGCAGCTGTAAAGCAAGTTACTATCACAAAACAGCAGGTTTGGGGACATTTTGGCATTCTCTCTTATCCACGGTTCTCATTATCCACAGGAAGACTTGGAACCAATCCCCAGTGGATACTGGGATCCTACTGTACGTTGAACTGAAGGGAATATCTGGATAGCTCAGTGAGTCAGAGTAACCCATGTTAGAAACGCAATTCCTTACTGTGTCTCTTGGGAGATAAGCCAGCCTGCGTAACCTTGGACATGATGCCCGAAGAGACCTTAAAAGAAGGACACCGTAAATCACTCCTAAGTTCTAGGTACCCAGGAAACCCTGGCAAGAGTTGTCTTAAGTGGGAATGGATTTGCAGCATAAAATATGACTGTATCACTGCATGTACCAAAATTCTGCAAGAGGCTTCCGTGACTAGCCCAAAAGGCTTGTGAGACTTACCTTGGGAGTGAACATGTGCACGATCCCATCTACTGACCCTCTAAGAAGCAACCCCCGGACCAAGAAGCAGATCAGCACGACATAAGGAAAGAGAGAACTGAAATACATCACCTAAGAGAAAAAGGCGGGGGGAGAGAGACAGACAGACAGACAGACAGACAGAGAGAGAGAGCTTACGTGAGATAAAATAGTAGCAGACTGGGCATAATAATAGAAAGAACAAAATGGTGATCATGACCAAAATTTAAAAAAAAAAGGAGAAGGGATTCTAACCTACTAGAAATATCAGTTTTCTCCCATTTCAGCTGTCCTTTGGCAAAGCAAGGGTTGGTTCTGTTCTCTACTTCTCCTCCCCTAACATGACTGCAATTCTTAGAGCCCCACCGATCCCTGGAAAATCCTCCGCACTTTGAGGCAACAATGTGGATATGCTGCAAAACAGCTGGGGACTGGGGTACAAAAACTGGGAAGCAGTTGCTTCTTCTCTGTTTAGGATGGCTCTCTCAAGCAAGGTTCATGGCAGGAATAGGCACTCGTGGGTAGAGATGGGCACGACTCAGAAAAATTGTTTGTTTTCGTTTTCGTCTAGGGGTCCGTTTCGGCTCGTTTCCGTTTTCGTGAGCTAATTTTCAAAATTTTTCGTTTTCGTTTCGTTGCGTAACGAAAACGAAAAACGAAAACAAAAACAAAATTTTTTTCGTTTCTTCCCATTTAGCTCCATTAAGTGCTTTTCCAGTAACGAAAAACGAAAAATGGCTCGAAATTAGTCGTTTCGTTTCCGTTTCCGTTCCAGTTTTGAGCCGTTTTTCATTTTTCGTTTCGTTACGTAACGGAAACGGAAAACGAAAACGGAAATGAAAATTCCGCTAAGTCGTGCCCATCTCTACTCGTGGGCTTGGTCTCTGGGTGGACAATGCTTTCACTCTTCCCTCCCTGCCTATCATTAGTTACCTGGGTAGCAGGAGCTCCTGAGGATATGTGGAGGGGGGTGGCATCCATGGTTCACAGGAAAAACTGCAAAACTGTGGCCTAAAAGCAGTTCATGGTTTCTCTAATCTAGACCCTTCAGCCCATGAGCCAAAGCCAGCCTATGGGGTAAATCTGGCCTGCAGAGGGCCTGTATCCAGTTCATGGGAGTGCAGGCTCCTCATTGCTTCCCAAAGCCTAATGCTTAGGAGCCCACCTGTACCAGCATTTGCCATGTGCAATGGATCCTATTCTTTTGAAATTGTAGACCCTTACCTTCCCTGAGGACTGGATTCCTTTGATTACAGCTAAGCACACAATACTCCAAGCTACCAAGAGGCACAAGGTCATCCTCCAGTTGAGACTGCCGCCTTCAGAAATGGAGTTGGAGATGTCCAGGGCATCACGATACCAGAAGAAGGTAGTGGCAGAGCTCTTGTCACATTCTGGTTCCACGACTGCAAAGGATGGAAGAGCTTTGGTTTTGCTTACAAGTTCCACAGTCCTTTGTTTAAGCTTCTCGTAAAGACATGGATGAAGTGCATCCAAGTGGGGCAGGATTTACAGAGGTGAGGAGACAGACAAGCCTCATTGGGCGATTAAAGAAGGATGCTGAAGTTTTTCCCAGCTGAAATGAGTTCAATAAATGGGGTAATCCACACCCACTATAAACGATTCCTATATATGTTGGATGGTGTTCAAATTCTATTAAACACTCCATTAACTTCCTATGCATTTCCATTTTATTCTTTGGAAAGGGCCCATTTCTAGCCAGTAAAATGCCCAAAGCCAATTCCATACTGTAGCACTGTTCTGTTCTCAAACAGAATGAGAAACCTGACATTTCTGGGATGGGGAGAGAGTATGTTGACTTTCTGTAGAGCACAGATCAAATGAGCACTTCTATCTCCTTGTGCCCCCAAAAGACAAAAAAAGGTAAGTAAGCAGATCCGCCCTCTTGGTGCTTCATAACATTGCCCCCCCCCCCAATGCTACAATGGCAGCAATTATCCAAATCTGCGTTCCAGAGGGCAAGTAGCGCAAAGGTTTGTCTCATCTTCCATCATCCCAGATTGGAGAAAATGAGGTTGGATGGCTTCCATAATACCTTTTTTTGGGGGGGGGGTTAAATTATTTTTCAGACGAAAGCTTCCAGAATACCTTAGCCAGGAGTGTCAGTGTTCATGCTGGGGAAAGGACTGTGGGAGTTGTAGTCCAAAATGTTAATCTTCCCCATCTCTGTGTCTCCCCCATGCAAAGCTTTGGAGACAAGGTACTTACTTGCTATGGAACCATTTTTTAAGATGGGGCACTCACTCCAAGGCAGGGGGTACTGGAAGGACTTAAAAAAGTAAAAGATGCTCCAACCAATGATCACGTTGTAGTAGAGTCCAACAAACAAGCAGACCTGGGAAAAGGAGAATAGAACCGTGCTTGGATCCTGTGCAACGCTTTTGCCCTTCTAAGTGCTGCAAACAGAAAGCTTCCCATTGCATTTCAGAGCTCTGGCAGACTAAATCAATTGCCTCAAGATGTCCACCTGTGACAGAGGCTGAATAATTTTTAAAACAATTAAGGAAGTCTTCCCACGTGAGCCTTATAAAAAGGAACAGGAAGAACAGAAGAGCTCCCTTGGGCTGAAGAAATTGCAAAAGGGCATGAATCCCCAAAGCCAAATAAGGCCAAATTCTACAACCCGAGAAATATTAATTAATGCACATTGATCTAATATTATGATTAATAACTAATCAGCTCTGCAGATGGCTAGACTTTGGATTCTATTTTTTATACCTAAAAGCTTTCCAACAAAAGGAAATGGATTCAATATGTTTGCTTGCTAGAACCATTATGAACCCTTTTTTTAATTGCCACAGACCTTTTAAGAGTCTTCTGAGGTTCCAGCCCCCTCTTGTAAAAACAGGAATCCATCCATCCATCCACCCACCCACCCATCCACCCACCCACCCACCCATCCATCCATCCATGCATTCATTGATTCATTCTGCCCATCAGGTGCAAAGGCCAAGGGTACAGAACAAACAGATATCTTCTTTCAGTAACTTCTTACATTTTCCCAGTCAGTGGCCCCTGTCAAGTGTGCCAGGGCTCCCAGGGGAGCATATGCCCCCCCCCTTAAGATTGGCTGTGCTCAACAGTCTATCTGGAAGCCACCTGAAGTGTCTACATTCTGTCAAACGACAGCCCTCAGAGCCAGATTAAAAGAGGAACTCACCAGGCAGCTGGAAAATCCAATGCCCCCCAGCCGGGGACAGATGTAGTTCCACACCCCTATACTGCCGCGGCGGATCCTCTGGCCCACGGCCAGCTCCAGGAAAAAGAGAGGAATTCCGATGAGGATGAGCAGCACCAGGTATGGAACCAAGTAAGCACCTGGAAGAAAAGAGAAGTGCCACTGCAGTGGACAGCTTTCAACTACACTAGGCAAAAAAACCAACACCCATGTTTTATTTTAACTGGTACTTTTCAAAGTCAACCTTTCCTCCAGGCAGTATCTGCAGTTCCCTTCTACTCCGTGCTCTATCTTCCCAAGGACCCTGTGAGGCAGGTTAGTTTGTACTTAATTGACTAGTCCCAGGTCAGGAGATGAGTTTCACGGCTGAAGAGGAATGCACCACGATGGCAATGACTGCATGTAGGAGCCAGCCAGAGCCTGCTGCTTCCCAATGAAACATGCTGACTTCTTAGGACAGCCGGCCCTCCTGTTGGACAAACTGAGGCACATGACTCAGTCGAGATTGCCAGGAGGGGAAGATGGCCTACGGTTTATCTCACGGCTCTAAAACACTTCTTCCTTGAGAGCCAACCACACCTACCATGCCTGGCACTGAGGAAGGACCTCTCAGAAGAAGCCATTGGGGCCTGGCCAGCTGTGCAAAAAGCAAAGCTTGAGAACAGTAGAGGCGGGTAACTCTGATTTCATGTGAATCTGCTCTGGGATAAAGCTGCTTGACGTCCTCCAACTTGCTAAACTCGCATCCCTAAATAGATCCTGTGCCTTGTATAGCTGCTTAAAGTTTGGACTGAAACCTGGCACGGATTCACCACCCCAGTGAAATCAGATTCACCAGTTTCATCCAAAACAGGTGTACATCAATGCACCTAAATGCCTGGAAGGGCTGAATTATCATTTTCTCATCCTGTAGAGGAAAGATAGAATTACTGGAATTGTTTTGACAAAGATTGGAAGGAAAAGATTATCATTAAATCAGGATTTTACTCCAAATTCAGTTGTTTATAAGACATTCAATGAATTGAGTTGATAACATTCTGAGTACAAAGCTACATGTCTATATGCAAGAATCCAAGATACATATAACTGTCTAAGACCTCACATATGTAGTAAATGTATATACACTGAATTACATGATGCTTTCACGACAGTAGTTCCAGGGCCAGCTATGTCCTTTAAGGGAACAATTCCTTGAAGGGCCAAATGAAAACACTTCATAAAAGGCTTTCTTCTATTACAATGCCATTAATCTTTGAATTACTGAAAAGCTGAATGAAATAGGCAATGGCAGTGGGAAATTCAGCTGACCAAAGACTCAAATGTTAAACATGCTGAAAGTCTGTGCTGCAAACCAGTAACTCAAACAAAATAAAACCTGAAAATAAAATTAATATTCCAGGCACTTTTATAATTCTAACTGACAGGAAAGCAGTGTAGACAGGATTTTGTTTCTGCTTCACATTAAGGGGAGTCAGACAACCAGAATGCAAAAGATTAAGTACATACATTTTGACATGTCTCACAGCATCTTAGGCAACCTAAAAAAAATCTTTGCTGTAATTGTATCAGCTCCCAGCACATTGACTCTGACACAAAGGCAGCAGAAGATTGCTGAAGGCCACTGAGACTAAGGCTTTTTATTTTCATTTTTATTTACATGCTGCCTGGAAAAAGGCTTCTGTTTCAAAATGTAATGGTCTGGAAGAATGCAGTGCTAGCAATGTCTACCTTAAACTCTTCCATATCAGCATGGCCAGCTATAACTGCTGGGACCCGATGCTATGAAGCCTGCTTAAAATACTACATTTAGAACTACATGCATTGCATGTAACATTTTGTGAAATCCCTTTCTTAAGCAAAACAAAGATGAAGTACTGTATACTGTATTTACCTGGACCTTTCTATTTCCCGCTTGTTCACTTTTAGACATCTTTTAAAGACAGGTAATAATAAATATTAGTGAAAAATAGCGCCCTTTAAAAGGTATACTGTAACATATAAAACTCTCGTCAGAGCAGAACAACAATGGAAAGAATTAGCAAATATCTTCATTAGAAATCTCTGTTTTGGTTGTACATAACTAATTACTTAGCTCTCTAGATGCCCTAAGCACATCCGATCTCGCCTGATTTCGGAAGCTAAGCAGGATCGGCCCAGGTTAGTACTTGGATGGGAGACCACCAGGGAATACCAGGTGCTGTAGGCGCCTGGAGTAGGAACTGGCAAACCACTCCAGTATTCCTGCCAAGAAAACTCCATGGACATGGAGTCACATAGAGTCGGTCATGACTGAAACGACACCACACACACACAACTCAGTACTTGCAGCCTGTGTTTGTGTCTTAACTTTACATAGTAAACTGATAAAGTACCTTCTGTTTCCCAAAATGCATTCTAAGGTAATTAAGGAAATGAAGGCAGAGATTTGGGGAATACCTTTCTTTCCCATATAAAATATTTGGCAGTTGTCAGAGCCAAAGTAGACATGATGCATATATTTTTGCCCCAAATAGTAGACATCACTAGCCAAAGAACGGCCTTCAGCTGGTTGATCACAAAAAGAACAGAAGGAAGGACCAAATAGATGCTTGACCTCATCCAGCATAACTTTTCTCCTAGTTTAAATAGATCTTTACCCAAACCTTCACACAGATCCTCATCAGTAAGTTAGGATGATGACTGCAAGTTGATCAGAGCATCAGACTATGGCCAATACCCCTCTGCACCATATAATGCATGCAGTGTTCCTTGGCATAAGCAGAGGGTGCTCTCCCCAAACTTGTGCCAGATTGTATCCAGTGCCTTCTTGTGTATTTGCAAATCCCCTTGCAAACAGGGATGAGCTATTTCCCATTTCAAAGGCAATTACCTGTTTGGGGTAATCCACAAACTCCATGGGTGAAGTGTAATGCATTTGGCCTGACATGTTTTTGGCCGGACATGTTTATTATAGTGAGAACCTTACATAGACTATATCTTACTTTATTCAGTTCCACAGAATGATAATGAACATGTGCAAGTCCATTGCATATGAAATTAATGATCTGATTATGATAAGAATCAGATACAGAGGTTGCTCACGGCAGGGAAATATGGAAAGAATCATGAGCCATGCAGTCATGCTTTCTATTTAATAGTTTAGATTGGGTTAGATATCAGTTTTGCATTAATTTGAATCAAGCGTGTGTTTAAACAAAGAGAGACGCAATCTCTGCATGATCATTTTCCCCATGCATCTGAAGAACTGGATAAATTCCAGGTTCTGAGTTACCTGAGCCCCAAGCAGCTAGAGTTTGAGAAATATACAAACTGGTTAGAACAGTAGTTCACTTTTGGCCAGATGGCCAGAAGAGACCAACAACAAAGGATTCAGATAGTTGTTGGGAGTTTTTCAGGCTGTTTGGCTGTGTTCTGGAAGTTTTTCTTCCTCACATTTTGTTAGACTCTGTGGCTGGCATCTTCAGAGGACAAGGAGCTCAGGAAACTAGGAGTTCTCTCTGTGCTCTGGGGTCTGGCCGTGAAAGCCTTTGAGAATAGATAAAGAAATCATCTGAAAATAGTCTGGAAGTGGTCCACCACCAACCCTATGGATGAACTTTTTGTGCTGGTGAGTTAGAGAAAAAGGCATTTGAGTCATTCAACCAAACTTCAATGTGTTCTGCTTATATGCCTCCCCATAGCATGTCAAGTACTCTCTGGGCAGTTTACAATTTAATGATGCAGGCTACGCGATGCCCCCCTGAGCAAGCTGGGTACTCATTTTACTGACCTCGGAAGGATGGAAGGCTGAGCCTGTTACCTGGAATTGAACCCCAGGTCATGAGCACAGTTTTGCCTGCAGTACAGGCACTTAACCACTGCGTCACGAGGCCCTTCAGCTAGAAATATTGGAAGCCAGAATTCTCAGTCAGAGGTTTGCAGGTGGCCAGCTCCCAGAATACCAGTTTGTGGTATTCTGGGAGCTGTATTCCAAAAACATAATTTTTCTTATCTTTTAGGCTTGTTCATTTTCCCTTCTGTGATCTGAGTCAAAGGATCTATTCAGTATACTACATTCTGTCCTGAATAACATGCATAAAAACGAAGCAGATTAGTGGCACCAATATACTTCAGTAAGTATGTTGACACTCTTCTAGTTGTACCGTAAAGAAAAAGTAAAATAGCATTTTTAATTCTTAAACTCAACATCCAATGCAAAATTTTCAGCAAACATATTTTATTTCCTCTTCCCATGTCTGAGTTACTTTATTTTCATTATTTTTCTCCATAATGTTCAGCAATAATCCCACCTTGTATCAAACAAAGGATGAAAAAATGTTATCAGAAAAAGTAAACTTGTTAAAATCCCTCAACAAAAAATGTCCAGATGGCTCCAAAACACAATGGAAAAAAAGCTCTAACTCCTCCCAGCCCTCCACAAACTATGAGCGGTGCAATGCATCCTGGGTACACTTTTTTTTTGCAAGGCATTATGAAACATTAGTTATACGAGGCAGCCTATAGGCAATGTTCATTATGTGAGACAGCCCTATATCCAGAAATTTCCATTCCCTATCCTAATCATTCATTATCAGAGGCATTCATTATCCGAGGTATTAATGTATTTCATTAGTTCAGTTGTTCTTCTTGCTACATAATTATGAACTGACAAGAAAAAGGTACTTAAAATTTACTGAGTGAGATGGGGTAGAAAAAGTCTGTTTAAATAATCTTTGTATGAATAAACATGAGGCAAATTCACTGGCCTTCCTGATCATATAAGGTAGTGACATGAAAAAAAATCAATTGGAACACACTCCAGGAAGCAAACCAGGTACTTGGCCATGCATTAGTGGTACAGTACAAGAGAAGGATGAGAACTTAGTGGTAGAGCTCAGTGGTAGAGCATCAGCATTCTCTACATGGGAAGAATTCCTATTTGACACCATTATAGAATCTCAGTTTTTTCCACAAGCTGCCACGGCTAATTGTGGCTAATCGGCAGCATGCTGCACTGCATCTTCAGCACCCATCTTGTTCACTTGTTCAACTAAGGTGTTTTCCAGCACCTTCTCGCTTAGCTACAATTAGCTGCCACTTCACATAAACGTCAATGGGGTTCTAAATTAATCAATGTATACGGTATTATTTAAGATCTGACTGGAGAATTAGGCACCTCCTAATAATCAGGCGTATCCTCCTTTCCTCTCTGTCAAAGCAGGAATGCAGAAATGTATACATGCCTTTGGGCTGCATATTGAACCTTCGTCCTTGGTCACTTACCTCCACCATTCTTTTGGCACAAATATGGAAAGCGCCAGACATTGCCCAGCCCCACAGAGTAGCCAATCTGAGCCAAAATGTATTCTAATTTGTTGTTCCATGCTGGTCTGTCCTCGACTGCTTCCTCCCCATCAGGTTGCTGTTTGGTCCAGTTTTCTCCAGCCACATTTAAGACACTTTGCCTATAGTCCACAGGCTCCTCAAGGGCCAGAAGGTCAGCCACGGATTCTGTGACCGGCTCATTGCCTTGATCCCGCTGTGTCACTTTGCTGCTCTTAGGCATTGAGGCTGCTTGGCTGAGCCTTCCCCGTTGAGGAAGGGATTGTTGGGGGGAAAGTTGGAGGTGATCGCTGAAAGATGAGCTGCTAGACAGATATCTCGATCATCTGTGAAACCTGCAAAACAAACACACCAAGCAAACTGAGGCTAAGCATGAGATTTCCCTATTCTCAAAGCTGTTGGAAATATATCTAGGAATGTATGGCCCTCAAGGAGACACTCATTAGGCCCATTCAGAAAAAAAATCTAATGTGGCATCAGACCAAATTGATAACTATAGGCCTGTTGCCAATATTTCCTATATGAGCAAGGTCCTGGAGAGGGTGGTGGCAGACCAGCTTCAAGGTATTCTGGATGACACAAATGCCCTTGATCCTTTTCAGCCGAGCTTCAGGGCGTAACATAGTACAGAAACAGCACTGGTCGCCCTGCACAATGACCTTTTGAAGGAGGCCGACAGGGACAAAACATCCCTAATTCCCTATTGGTCCTCCTTGATCTCTTAACACACCTTTGATACTGTCGGCCATGGTATCCTCCTGGGGAGGCTCTCCGAGATGGGGATCGGAGGCACTGCTTTGCAGTGGTTCTGTTCCTTCTTGGAGGACTGTCCCCAGTGAGTGCAGCTGGGTGAGATGACCTCTGTCCCTTGGTCCCTCAATTGTGGGGTGCCACAGGGGTCAGTCATCTCTCCCATGCTCTTCAACATTTATATGAGGTCACTGGGAAGGGTCATAAGGTGGTATGGAGCTTTGTGTCCTTTCCATCTTCTGCAGTGGATGCCCTTCCATCCTTTGAGTGGTGCTTGTTGGCTGTCTTGGATCGGATGGGGGCTAACAGGCTGAGGTTGAACCCGGGCAGGATGGAGATCCTGTGGGAGGGGCTGGGGTCTGTGGGTTGGGGAATTCCCTCACTTTTTTGGGGGGTGGCTCTCTCCACGAAGGATGGGGTCCACAGATTGTCCATTATCAACTGTGTAGGATTGACATCAGGACATTAACTACGCTGGTTCATGCGCTTGTAATTTCTATAATAGACTAGTGCTCTCTACGTGGGGCTGCCCTTGAGGTTAATGCGGAGATTGCAGCTAGTGCAGAATACAGCTGCCAGACTTGTAATGGGGCAAAAAAGGCTCCAATATATTACCCCCATCCTGGTAGCTCTGCACTGGTTGCTGATATGCTACCGCATAGACTACAAGGTTTTGACGTTAACATACAAGGCCCTAAGCCATTTGGGTCCTCAGTAAGTGACAGAGCAGCTCCTCCCAAAAAGAACTGCCCAGATCACCCGTGCTAGCCAGGCAGGATATATGGGAGTTCCAACCCTGAGGGACGCCCGGAAAGTGGCAATAGGGAGTAGGGCCTTCTCAGTGGTCGCTGCCCAGTTGTGGAATCATCTACCTCCAGAAATTCACCTGGCACCCTCACTTCAAACTTTTAAAAACTATTGAAAACTTGGTTGTACAGAATAGCCTTTCCTGATTTCCCAAACGTCTAGTAAGGCACTATTCTTCTTTTTACCCCTCGTCTTCTTCTTTTTCCTGTTTTTTACTTAAGCAATCACCTGGCTATTTTTACTTTCATTTTAGTTTTATTTTAGTTTATTGTTGTTGATATATGTATCTTTTGTTTAGATTATTTTAGATTATGTTGTTTGTATTTTGGTTTTTTAAATATTTTACTTTGCTATTTTGCTATTCTATGTTGTAAACCACCCAGGGTAGCCCTAGGGCTAGATGGGTGGTATGAAAGTGAAATAAATAATAAATTAAAATAAATATGTTTCCTAGTTCTGCCACAAACATGCACTAGGGAGAAATAGGAATTCCTTACAGAATCCCCATATTTGCCTGGTTGGTTTGGTAGTTGATCTTCGGGATTTAAGCACAGGGTTCTTTGGAAGTCTGATTCCACATACCTGAAAAGAATGATGTTAGGTCTGATTAGAAAGTGAGAAAGAATTGCTTTTGATCACATTGGAAAGGTTCATCCAGAGTGGTCTGCCTTCCACCCCTACAGGAATTGCTCCAGCCTGTCCGCCCCCCCCCTAAAAAAGCAGCCCTGCCATGGGCCAAAAAGGTCCAACTTGGGCATGGTCAGGCTGGTTTGTGGGAGGGGACATCCATGATTTCCATCCTACACCATGCTTAGGCCACAACGAGAGAGTAACCAAAATAATTAGGTCAGTCGTCATATTCAAAGCAAGCGCTAAATTAAAATTATCCATAGAGCACTTAAAGGCACAAGAGAAAAAGAAACCATACAACAATCACCATTAAAAGAACTGCTTGCAACAGCCAGTCTGTAACTTGTCTAAACAAAAAGGTGCCAGCAGAAGGGGAGGGTGTTGGATAGCAGCCTAACCTCACAGAACTCCACTTGGGGTGGGGTGGGGGAGAGCATAGACAGAGAACCGGGGGGGGGGGGGGCTGCTATTTTCTCTCTTGCCCTTTGCTAAGCTCCATGACAGTTACATGCGTACATGGCTGCAGAAGCAAAATAAATTAGGCGAAATCTGTTTAAAGTACCTAGTTGATATAGGGTGCCGTTGGTTCTGATGCAAACGCTGGGGCACTGTAAGCAGAACTTTAATATCTTTTGAATACAAAATGTGCAGTAGAAACCATTAAATGATTCAATCCCCCCCCCCCGCCCCCTGTGCTCAAACCAAACCAAACCAAACCAAATCAAATTTAATTAAGCTGTAATTTCATGTCTGGCTGCTTTTCAGACCCAGTCCTTCTTCCCATCTTGAATCTACAGAAGTCAGAGAACTGGCAGTATTTCACCACTATCACTTTTGCTTCACTTTTGCCCAGTGCCAACATTGTGTCAAGAAGTATTTAACTTAAAATAATGCAGCACCAAAGAACTAGGGAGGCTTTGCCAATTCTTGTGCTAGAGTGGCAAGTACACGGGTTATCTCTAAGCTGCTGACATTATCAAAGCAACTGGGAGGGCCAGAAATCTCCTGTTTAATTGCCTGTGACAGTTTTACAACAGATAGTATCTGCTGATTGCTTGGAATGGAAGGTAACGCCATTTATTTGCTCCACCTCTTTGTTTGAGAGCTAATGTGAACCAGCAGAATCTCACTGACTTCCATCTGTTTACAATGATTTGAACCCCAGCAGTGATTTTTCCCACACAATGTATGCCAGACAGTATATCATTTCCTTGAAAACACACCTAAATAGAACAATGAGAAGGAAGGTCTTGTGAAAATCATTTTCAACAGCACATCCTTTGGAGTAATTCCAGCTCTTGAATATGTCATGCCTATTCTGCAATGCTTAGCAACCCTACAGCCATTAGAAGAGAGATATTTAGGAACTGACCTGGGCAGAATCATACCATGGACGAGAAATGTCTGCAGATGTTGTTGGACTACAACTTCCATCAACCCTAGGCAGCTAAGTTACTAACAATGGATGATAGGAGTTGGACTCCAGCAGCTTCTGAGGGAGAGAGATGTACTTCCCATTCCTGATACCTACAAAGCTTCATATTTCATTATGGATGGCATGTATTTGACCAGATAAACGTGACTGCTCTGCTCTGTTGAAACAGTGTAAAACCTCCTGAACCTATTGTATTCATAAGCACAAGAGATTGGTTTTAAAGGTGGAATTTTTCCAATGAATACTGATGAGCAAAATGTGAGATTTCCATATTTTAATGCATCTGAGTACAGAAATAAGCAATATACCTGGAGTGGTTTGAAAAGCACAGAGGATGGTATGACATTGTTTATGCACCAAAACAGAAAAGACAGATGAAAATTCATTGAGGATGCAGCCACGATATAATTTGCCCTGCAGTTTATGGTGGAATTGACATAGTTAAATTCAGCATATATTGGGTCAGCTACACAATGTCAAGCTAATGGCAAGGAAGCCTGGTATTCTCTTCATGGACATTCATAGCACCAGAGGCTAGTGTTTTGTTTTCATTTGGGTTTTTTGAGGTAGAAATTCTGCTTACATTGCTTCCCCCCCCCCTGTTTCGGGCACATGCCTTAGTCCAAAACTGCAGTGGCAGGTGTGTCCTAAGGTGATGATGCTAGTGTTTTCAAAAAAATGTTTTGTCAGATGACATAATGTTCAGTTGATATAACTTGCAAAACTGAAGTGTTTGTCTGACATACCACTGTTTTGTAACAGTATAATACAGGGGTCCTCAAACTACAGCCTGTGGGGCAGATCCGGTCCTCCAGGTCCGTGAACCTGGCCTGCCAGCAACTGCAGAAACCCCCCACACACACACACACTCCCCACCTACCCTTCCTACCTCCCACCTCCCAACCCTCCCCCACCTGCAGCATGCGGAGTGCAGCCAGGCTGGGCCAGGCCAAGAGAGGAGACGACCCTCCCTCCAGGCTGTGCAGGGTGTGCACAACGCCTAGGGCATATGGCCGGATCCATGCACGGTGGCACCACCCCCATTGTGGCCTTTGCTCCCATCCTGAACAGCCACCCATGAGGTGAGGAGCTGGAAGCAAGAACGGAAGGAAGAAGAGCTGCCGTTGCTGCAGCCTCAGCCACAGCAGTTGGAGGAGGAGGCGCACCGGAGGGACCCCACGAGTGGCACTTTGGGGCAGCCATCTAGACCAGGACCGGTCTGCCCTTCCCACAGGCCTCTCCCTCTGTGGCTGCGCTCTGCAGTGGATGCAGTTCTGGCATGCTCCAGCTCCTCCTGTGGCTGCATTTCCCAGGGGCAGTGGAGGGGCACCCCCCTGACATCAGAGCCAGCCATTCTTGCTTGGTCAGGCAGCTGGTGCTGCTGGAGGCACTGACACCATGCAGGAGGGGGATGAGGCGGTGTCTCCCCCATTTTCCAACATGGAAAAAAGGGAAAGGAGGAGGAGATAGGTGGGGCCAGCGGGGGCAGGGCTCCACCTACTTGCCTGTCCCCCACCTTTTTCCTACTGTGGTTTGGCCCCTAGCAGTGTCTGGGGGTGGTGGACTGGCCCCCAGTCTGAAAAGTTTGAGGACGCCTGGTACAATATATAATTAATAGGATAATAAATTATACTAGCATACCACGCCATGCTCAAGAGCAGACTAGCATAGCAGGAACATCCCATTCAAGTCAGCACCTCTTGTCTCTCCTCTGATCAATTCCCCCCCCCCCCGCTAAATTATGCTTTCCTAGTTTAGCACTATATCAGACCAGCCCTGAGTTTTTAAAGTTGTTACACCAATTCAGTGCTATGTCACTGGCCAAGCAAAAATTTTAAAGCAGGGAGAGGAGGTTTGTTGATCACCGGTGATCCCACTGAGAATTGTAGCAATTTGTGGTGTGGCACTGTCCCAAATATTACCTAGGATAATAATGATTTAACTACTGTAGGAAACATCAGATCAACCCAAACCAAATGGGGACACCTTTCCAGAATAGCTGCGCCCTCAATATTTTATAATTCTCCCATTACTTGCTCAACTAGCCAAATCAATAGCAAGAGTAGAACAATGAACTCTTAAGACATTATACAGTAACAATAAAATCAGGCCATAAATAATTTACTCCCTGCTTCATGCAATATAATTTATTACTCTTAGATGTATCACTTTGTTTATACTGTACTTAAGGGAGATGAATAGAAAGATGACATTCAAGAAGCTTATGTACACATATACCAGCCTTTCCCAACCTGGTCATCTCCAGATGTTTTGAACCACATTTCTCATCAGTCCCAGCTTGCCTATCTTGTCTAAAGAAGAAATAGTAATCATTTTACACTGTACCTTCATTAGTTTATTAAACAGAAATACCAACTTTCTCTGGATTTTGGAATTTGCTCTGTTCCAACCTGACTACCCTTTCAGACAATGGCTGAAAACTAGTAGTGAATTGCAATAAGAGTAAACACATTAAATCCGTAAGGATTTGGTGTATCTGCTCCTCCTGAGGTTCTATTGTTTTAATAGATCTACTCTACTTATAACTTGGTTTTCAGCAAATGTGAATTAGTTATTGAAAATCAGTGGAAACAAATCAAAGGTTAAATGCTGGCACAAATTTCTCTATGAGATGCATGAATATACTAAACAAATTATTCCTGGATTCCCTGAAAATGTGAGGCACTGAGAAGTGATTCCCCTAATATTGGATAAACTCTGGTGTTATCTGCTAAGTTATATAAAGCTATGAATTTTAATACTTATTCAAGAATATATTGAGGTAATCAAAATTCAAGTATTATGTGGCTAAATAAAAGCACATATGCCTGGCTGGTTTGTTTCCAGTATCCATGGATGAAAGCAATCTACAGAAGTCTATTGCTGGCACTAAAATTATCCTTTACTCTTGCTTTCTTCATTTCTCTACTCAGCTGTGCACAAGACATCTGGCTAACTGTCTCCAGCTCTGGAAGAGATATTTCCTTGTCTATTTGTGAGTTTGTCTTCTGACACACCAGGTAAAGATAGAAATATATAATGCAGATCAGCAGAATATTGGTTGCTCTGAATCAATGCTTCATTTCTTTAAACTGTAAATACATCATAATCTGTATTGACAGTGAGAGAAAAGCTCAGTTTTAACTTACCTTTCTTTATACCCTATGCTCATGTACTTCTTACAAGATGACAGCTCCACTGGCCCAGAGCACTGAGACTTGAGAGAGTGGCCATAGTCAATGGTGCAAGATGGCCTTATTACCAAGACAGTGAGGTACTAAGCACTGCACATGAACTCTATGATTAAGTCACATTATTTGTGAATTTCAAGAAGTGAATACAGTGATCTAAAACAGTGATCAATTTGAACTTTCCACTACATTTAATGGAATTATGTTCATTAAGCTTTTATTACATTAATGTGGATCAAGAACAGGGTACTTCATGATCCTACTGTGAAGTGTGAAATGTTATGGCACTTGACCATGGCTGCCCTTTTCTGAAGGTGACTTATTCTTAAAGGGACTACCATAAGCTGGCAGAAAAGAGAATGAATGACACCTTTAAAAAAAAAAAAACAACTGAAGCTTTTTTAAATTCTATTTTAATTTGGGAAACTACTTAAATTGATTGGATATATAATTCTCAGACACTACCGACAGAACAAGTCCATAGAACTGATACGTATCTTAGCAACAGGCAGCTTAAAATAGCATTTCTAAGAGAAGCAGGAACTGCATGGGTGAACGGTGAGTTCTCAAAAGGAAGGAAATAATGAGGTGAAAAAGCAAAACAGTCCTACATATCCCACTGCTAAGTATTTTGGTTCCCCAGTGAGTCCCTATAAGCCTCTAGGCAATTTGATGGATTTTCCAGGAGCTCACAATTACGGGCAGCTGGTTGTTCACAAACATTACCAGGCAAAACCTGGAAGCCTCAGCTGCTACAATTACAACTGCATTTTAACTTCAGAATAAGCTCCTTGCAATGTACCTAGCATATAGTAGTAACCTATTTGGTCCACCGCAAGCTTGTAGGACAGATGTGAGGAACATACAGCTCCCTCTGTGTTTGGACTTGCAACTCCCATTAGACCCATCCAGCATATCCAACAGTAGGGAGTCATGGGATTTGTATTCCAATAATGTGGGGGGCCAAAGCTTCTCCACTGCTGATGCAGAAAGTATGCAACAATAAATGGAGCTTTGTGAATAATGATAATAATAATGCTGTTAACCAATTTAGTCTATTACTATTTTACTGGATTAAAAACTCTTCAAGATCTCAAGAACTCTCTCTCCTGAAGAAGGATGTAGACTTTCTGTTTTCTGCATCACATGCAGCTGCACAATAAATGGCATTGGATGCTAAGAGGTTAAATTGCACTAGATGAGTGGAAAAGGAAAAGAACAAGATTGTTCTGCAGAGATCGCTGTCCTTGGTGCTGATCCCCTCAGCTAAACCTCAATACCAGTCTATTAGCCAGGAGAAACTGCGTTAAAAGCCCACACAAACTTCATGTGATTGCATGCGCACGGCTGGCCTCTTGTCATATGGTCTCGCTCTTCAAAAGTGCATTTCTTCAGCAGCAAAAACTGTTCTACAAACATAGTATTATTCAAGTTATTGACCTCAGTTGTCAAAATATGAACGTCACTCTCAAGAGTAACTTGCCATCCCTAGACGTGACACATGAACAATCTTATCTTGGTTGTCAGGAGAGAATTACACTACATACAATTAATTGATTGATAAATCAAACAAACAAACAAATCTCATTAACAGGGTGTTCAAAACCAGGTCTTTCAATGTACTCCATCTTCAGTCCACATACTGCCAGACCTAAAATGATGCTGCTACTATCTGTTAAACTATTTTGAAGATGACACTGAAGTAATACTATACATTATGAAAATAAAAGCTTATAGCTACACAGGTAGCTTGATAGGCTGAATATCAGCTTCTGCATCAAAATGTCATATTTGTTATCTGACTTTCAGGTCTTCCTGCGCAGTTTCAGTTTCACTCAGCTGTCAAGCACGATGCTGAAGGGATTCAACAAAAGGCAACTAAAGATTTGGTGAGATTTGTCATGGCAAAATTACATTGGTGAAACATGGCCTCCTCGTTGCCAATTTTCAAAAAAAAATCTCTTACAGATTATGCAGAACAAGGAAATATATGCAGGTTTATTGAGCCATCTGTTCCCATGTTTATACAGAGTTAACAAGGGTATTTTTTCCTTTTCCAGAATTTGAGGGAAATTGGTTTAGAATGGTACTGTAGTTTAAAGTCTTTTGACTTCCCTGGCAATGTCATGGATTATATTTGAACGGTCTGTTTCTGGAATAATATATTTGGTCCTTTTTTAGGCCCTGGCAATTTGCCACAATTCCTTGTTCAGCCATGAACTCATGCTGTGTTCTTGACTGATCAGTTTTTGACACCATTATTTTTCTCTCTCAAAAACCTGTGAATAACCTTCAGATACCCCACTGGATGGTTTTGGAAATGAACAACTTTAAAAAAAATCAATTTACAAATAAAAATAAATAATAACAATTAATGTGAAACACTTCAGCCAAAATAAAATCCCATAAAAAGTATACCGACTCTCTCTCTCTCTCTCTCTCTCTCTCTCTCTATCTATCTATCTATCTATCTATCTATCTATCTATCTATCTATCTGTGTGTGTGTGTGTGTGATATGTTTCAAAGATATATTACACTGATTATTATATAGCTCCTCTGAGTCCAGTAAGATCTTGAGGTACAATATTTTCTTCTTTTTGAAATGAAAGGGAGAAAAACATTCTTTCAAACAATTGTTGGTCCAAAAGTGAGTACAAACCATGTGCACTCCTTATTTCTCATCATAGTTGCTGTAACATTCTGATCTTCTGTTCAGAGGGGTTGAAAGCATTGTCATATGACCCACCCACCCCTTTCAATGCTATGAATGCACTCACAAGATAATACCCCTCTACTTGAAGCCGGAAGACCAAGTGGCACTCTAATATAAAAACACAAAACCTTGGAAAATACCAGCAGGGGGTTGGGCATTAAGGCTCAACCATGCCTTCGAAAAAGGTAGCATCATCATGATAAATTGCACTGAAATTATTGAGGGTTACATTCCCACCAATGACAATATAATGACTACCACTGTTGTTTCTAAAAAACTTCTACAGCACCTGAAAATCTCTGCCCTTGTTGCCATAAAAACTGCCACGTCCCTTTTTACTTCTGTTCTCTGGCTGACATGCTACATATGTGTTTTGCTCAAGGCGGGAGACATTTCAGGCTCTTGGCTGGGTTCTATATGTTCAAAAACGGGTGGAGACACAGCCCAAGTGGTATGTTTTTTGGTCTCAGCACTGGTCGGTATGACCTCAGACATGATCTCTGGCAGAACCTGATGTAGCTGTTCCTCAACCTGCCACTCTCCCAATATGCTGGATTATAGTTCCCATCATCCCCATTCAGCATGGCCAACACTGGTGGCCTATCATGGGAGTTGTCATACAATCATCTCAAGAGTGCTCACAGGAGAAGACTGTCCTAAGCCAACTATCTCTCTGTGAGTTCTTCCTACACTCCATCTCAAAGCAGGCATGGCTGTTAACACCAACCCAGCTTTCCTCTCCAGTAGCCATGTTCTGAGACAAGGGGCTGGTCCTCTGACTGCCCAATTGCGAGCGCCCTCTTTTTCATATTGGGTCAATATGGCTCCTTTTCTTTCTTCTCTGCCGACACAGGAAGAGCAAGTTTGGCATCTGGCCTTTGCATGTGCTTTCTCTTCTCAGATCCAGGACTGCCACTGTGAGAACCAGGGAGAATGCAGGCAAGAAAAGGGACCTTTTCCAAGGAGAAAGGCAGGGTAAAAATACTCTAAAATAAAAAAATACTCTAAAATAGGAAAGGCTCTGATTTGAAAGGGGGGATGGGTGGGGGAGAGGATTGGAGCAGAAAAGAGACCTGAAGCCCTTGAAAATGGGAAAGTCACCCTTAAGGAAGAGAAAGGCGAGAGAGGGAGGGAGGGAGTCAGGCAGATGGGGAGTGATGGTTCTCTCAAATGATGTCAGGAGCTCACCCTCACCCTTGGGGCCACCAGCAACGCATTCTGCAGGATTAATAATGCATGTGCCACTTTTAGCCACACAAAGTGCACTGCTGTTTTTAACTCAGACTCTCACCCCAGCTTCTCACTTGCACACACAGAACCTTGGAAGTACAATTGTGATGGACCTTTCTGAAATGAGGAATGGACAACAGGCCAGTCCAAGGCCACTTGACAGCTCTGGCCCTGGAATCCCCTAACCTTAAATGCTCTCTTGTGATGGTCCCCACTGACTCTCGGTGTCAGAGAAATGAGCTCCATGGAGCACAGGCAATCCCAGTAACGCAGAAATGTTATTATTCACATGAGAACATGGAGGTAGATAGAGATGTCATTCTAAAAGTTGGGGCGAAGCAGCTGTAAGGAAGAAAGCACAAGATGGGAAGGCCTTACAGGGTCAGGGGAACTGAAAAGGCCCTGCAGGGTTTCCAGGCACATCCTTCTAGCCTCAGAAGCTGTGGCCAGAAATGCAATTTGCTTACAACGGTGCTTTGCCCTGGAATTAAATGAGAGTGAGAGCTGCATGCATGCTAACCTTATCCTTAGGGGGTTCTAGGTCAGCAGTAGGGGGCTTTTGACCCTTCCAGATGCCAATAAATTGATACTCTTTTTAAGATGGGCAAACTCTTGATTGGTGAAGGTGGCAAGGGGAAAAAAGGGAATCCAACCCTTTCTGGAGAACCACAGGATCTCCAGCTTTGTTCAAGGTGGAGATCTAGGACCAGACGGTAGAGGGAGTAGCAGTTGTGCTGCAACAACGGAAGAAAGGCACATGCTGCAACATCATATGTACCTGCTGGCTAGGCACAATGAGATCTGAATAAAGGATGGGGAACTTGATGTTACAGGCGATGGAAAATGATAAGACAAGCAGGCTGAGGTTGGGTATGAAGCAAAGAAAATGGAAAAGCATGCACAGGTGGGTTGAATATTATATTTTAAAACTGCAGTCCCCAGTGCCACCTGGTGCAGTGGCTGCACTGGGGGGATCATGGGAGTTGTAGCTTTCTTTATCACTAGCCACACACAGCCTTCCAGGTCACAAACTCTGGTGTACGCTATCGAGAAAAAAGAGTAAATGATCCAGTAGAAGGTTTGGATAAGCCAGCTACAGAGAGGGAAGTGACAGTGAAGGAGGCTTCCTTCGAGAAGAGTGTGATGGCTGCAGGAGCTTTGAAGACAGAGGTAAGAATTTGATAACAGTTCAGGGCCAGCACTGCTGTCAGAGTATAGGGAGCATCTGCTCCAAGGAAGTGGGTTGCAATGGTAGGAAGAATGGTACACACAGCAGCAAGTTCTTGGAGAACTAGCCATCTTGCCCTGCCACCACCAGCAATGTAGTGTTCAGGTGCCACCACAGAGGGAAGGAGACATCTCACTCTCAACCCAAGTGATAAAAAAGTCAGGTTCAATTAGCAAAAATGGCAATAGAGGTTCCCATTCACACTTGTAAACCTAGCCAGCCCATGGTTCAAGAGGAGGGGGGGAAAACAAACCTCACCCAGAAGTTTTAGGACAATATCTCCCCCATTTCAATTCAGTCCACACACTCAATTGACTTCCAATTATATATCTGAGTCAGGAACACCTTACAATCACCAATATGACTTCTTTTAAAAGCACTTATTTTCTAGTTCAAAGAGCTTCCTATTATTTCCACTTCCTACTTCTCAAACTACAGGGCGCTTTTGATCTCTGCATGAGAAGGCCTGGGTATCTCTTCCAGGTATCTCAGCCATTTCAACCACACACACATCACATGATTCACTGCTTAGCATGTGTGTCAAACAGACTCAAAGCACATCTCCTTCCACTGTCTGATGATCTCTTTACATCAGGGATCAACCTGGCCCAGAAACCGGTCACCTGAGCATTTCAGGAGGGGCCAATTTCAAAGCCAAATTGCCAATATCCTTTCCTCCCAAAGTCCAGTTTAGGAATGGAATGGGTGCAAGCCATTTGCTGCTGTCCATATGGCTGTTCCTAAATGAAACTCCTGTTACCTACCAATGGCTAAGGAGGTGAGAGATAAGGAGGGAGGGAGAGGAATGGGGGAGAGAGAATTCAAGCGCCACCTTTTAATTATTCACCAGGGCCCAGTGGTTTCTGCTCCATTTCCCAATGTTACAATGAAGGTCACGCTTCAGGCTGCAAAGATTGGAGGACGGGCCACCCAGCAGGTTTCTGCACCTCCCTTCCCCCTCTTCGCTCAAATGTTGATTCGTCTACATAGCCTCTTTCTAAGACCCTCCTTCTGCTTTTTGAACTCAAGGCCCTCCATCTCCCTCAGCACCCCCCTCCCGCGCCCTGTCCCCCCAGTGGTGCAGGCAAGGGCTTGGGTCCTTCCGTTCCGCATCGCTTGTTATTTTTAGGCTTCAGGTGCTGGGCGCCTCGCCGGCGCTCTCCTTACCCCGTTCTCGTTCTCCATCCTTAAACTACCCGAGATCCCCTTTTCCATCCGCGCCTAGCAACTGTTTCCTCTCTCTCTCTCTCTCTCTCTCTCTCTCTCTCTCTCCCTCTGTCTCTCCTAAGAGGGTCAGAGATGGGAGACCGGCAGATCCTACCTGTTTCGGGGAAAGGGAGGAAAGCGGATGGCGAGCAAGGCAGCCAAGGGGAGCGGGGAAGATGTCGCTTGCGCCCGACGAAGGGCTGAGCCGGGGCATCTCCCTCCTTACCTCTCCGGCGACCAGCTGCGGGGCTCTACGTGCGCTCCGAGGGAGCTCCGCGGGCGCCCAGGGAGAAGACGGCTGCTCGGCGAGTTGGGCCGCGCTGCCAACTCCTGGCCGGTCCGTGGAAAGTGACCCGATCGCCGGTGGAGGCGGCGGCCGGAGCAGGGGACGCCTGCAGCTCCCGAGATCCCCGCGCGGGCCCCTGCCCTGGGGCAACTCGGCTCCCCTGGCCGCGCCCGGCTCGCCCCGGCCCTTCCTGGGGGCGCCTCCGTTCCGGGTCTCCGGAGCTCGGGGGTGGGTTGGGGGGCCGCTGGACAGCAGAGGGAGCCCCGATCACTGCCTCCGGAGGGCTGGATCGCGCTCGGGGCGGCTGCTTCGGAAGAGCACCTTGGAGCGGCTCCTCGCGTCTTTTGGCGAGGCGGGGCTGACGTAGGTTTGAGTCACTTGCCGACGCGCGTCAGTGGAGAAAGCGCGGGGCTTTTGTTGGCGAAGCCGGCGCGGATCGCTCTTCTGGGGCCCTTGCGGGGCCAGCCGGCCGGCCGGCGAGGGCCCGGGGCTTAGGGGTCGGCTGCGCGTCGCCGCCTGGTTCGCAGCCGCAGGCCACCCCGGCCGCCGCCTTCTCCTCCTCCTCGGCGAGGCCACTCAGCGACACCTGATGCTTCACAGAAAAGAAGGACGCTGGTTCCTTTCCCAGAAGGCCGCGAGCGGCTTTTGGCACACGGCAGGGAAGTGGTCCCCAGCAGCCTCCGGGCTGAGTGACATCGATCTCTCATTTAGACGCACACAACCGGATCAGAATAAAGTGTGTGTGAAGGAGAGACGCGTTCGCATTGCTTGTCACGTGTGTGTGTGAAGGGCCAGAGCACAGTTAACTGGTGCGATCCTTAGCAATAAGATCCCCAGGTTCTAGGTCTGGAAACCCAGGTGCATCTTCCTAGCCTGCTGAATTGCTTTATTCCCGACTTTAAGATCCTCCCGGGTGCCCTCTTGCTAAAGCCCTAATGCTTTAAGTTCACCTAACCAACAGACATGAGAGGGCCTTCTCCTGTGGACTATGGAATTCATTCCCTACCTAGTAGCGATCTATTTCCAGTGGGACTGGTTTTTAGAAGGGAGTTCCAAACACATCTTTTTAGTATGTCCTAGCCTGCCCTCCTGTGTTGTTTTTAATTTGTGTCTTTTGCTGATTTCACTTACTATAAACATATTGGCTTAATTTTAATGTGTGTATTTTTAAATAGTGGGCTGGTTTGTATGATTTCATTATTGTGTGTGTTGTGTCGTTACAGTCGTGACCGACTCTTCGTAACCCCATGTCCATGGAGTTTTCTTGGCAGGAATACTGGAGTGGTTTGCCAGTTCCTACTCCAGGCGCCTATAACACCTGGTATTCCCTGGTGGTCTCCCATCTAAGTACTAACCAGGGCCGACCCTGCTTAGCTCCCAAAACCAGGCGAAATCGGATGTGCTTAGGGCATCTAGACAGCAATTTTATTATTTTTAACTAAACATGTGTGTTCTCTGTTTTTATTCCTGTCCAAGTTAGTAAACTGTCTGGAGTGCTATCTTTCAGTAGAAAGGTGGGAGTACAAATGTAATAAATAAATCTTTATTCCTATCAAAGTGTCACCCAATTCAAAATCATTGATGCATATGAAATATAGGGAAGAGCAAAAAAGAAAGAAAGAAAGAAAGAAAAGAAAAGAAAAAGAAAGAAAAAGAAAAAGAAAATGGCCAGACCATAGGATTACTTTTGACCAGAAGTGGTCAGAGCTTGAAATCTGTGCATAAACTTTCCTTCCACTTCAAGTTCAGTGTTTGGTGCATTCCCAATGTGACACCTCTGGAGCACCTCGCTTTCCATATGCAATACTTGGCAGTTCTCAGAGCCAAAGTACACCTGATGTCAGATGTTCATATGCTTCTGGAAGTGAATGATTTGCCAGCTGCACACCATTGCCCAAGGGATACCTGAGTGTTCTCACAATGCTTTTCCACTCTTCAGCAAGGCTACTTCTATGCTCCTCCAATAAATAAATAAAATTGATAGACACTCCTCTGGCCTTCTCCCTGCCAGTGAATAGACAGTTTGTGCCACTGGCCCCTGAACAAACCACCAAGAATCCAAGACAACCAACCATTAAGATGAGTGCCTTGAGTAACCTTCTGGAATGGGAAGGGAGCATTAAAGAGACAGGCAGGCAGACACTGGTTTATCTTTTTCACACTGAACATTTGGCAACCATTGTTGCTCCTTGTTTTGCTTTATATTGCAATGTACCTTCAGCATGTTGGCAAAAATATCAGTACTGTACAGTATATGCACTTGTTATTTCCTTTACTCTTTACCCACCTTATGATTTGGAGAATCAAAATGGAGGCTTACTCACACTGATAAGCAATTGAATTTGAAGCTGTTGCTTGCAGCTGCAACACACACCACTGGGTGTAACATATGCATCCTTCTTTGGACCCCTACTGCCTTTCATCTCACCCAACTCTTCTGTTCTCTGGTCCTTCAGAAAATCCTTAGCCTGGCTTTGCACTTTGCTTTGCTGCCCAGTTGTTGTTTTGTTTTTGTTTTTGTTGTTGTTGTTGTTGTTGTCATCCCTTTGGAATGGCGAAGGATCATTTTTCTCAATTCATAGGGAGGAACTTTTTCAGGGGTTCTGGAGCAGCTGTTTCCCAGTTAGCTGAGCCGGAAAAAAACCAGCAGAGGGACAGAGTCTTTTGGATGTAGGGCTTTAAGTCTTGTCTCACCATGTGTGTCCTCAAACTTCACTGCCCTGCCACCACTCAAACAAGATCAGACTTGGACAGAGGGCAGGCAGTGGGGGTGCATGATTTGGGTAGGCAGAGGGGCGATGGGGCAGGCAGGGGCGATCCAGCAGGCAATGGGGGAGATTGGGTTGGACCTGACTTTTAACAAGCACTCTGCTTTTATTTATTATTTTTAATACTTGCTACCTAGTATAGCATTGTATCAGACTGCAGGAATTTTTTAAAAAGTCATAGACGCACGCATATATGTGGAATCAGTTCTACATTTGCCACAGCCTTTTGCTGGAGCAGCTCCCCTAGTACAGTAGCCCATCTATGCATATGCCTTATGTGTGGACTGAAAATTAAATCCAGGTTTTCTTCAACGGAACCTGTGTTTTATGGTCCATGGAATCGAGGGCATTTCTGAAGGCTCTTCAGATGCCTTGAACTGCTAGCTAGCTCCCAGTCTTCCCTCTAGCGCCACATCACATAGAACGGATAGAAGGGGAGAGGCTTCTCTGGGACTACCAAACATAAGACTAAGAGGCATTGTGGGCTGGATCTGACTTCGGGTGACGAAGGTTCCCCACCCTTGAGGTAAGCAATCAAGTTTGATTCTGATGGACTCTGTTCAAACTTGGCCTAATTCTTCTTTACCCTACCCAGAGCTGTGTCTAACCCTACCTGCCCTTGTCCCAACTGTTTTGTCATCAACCTGCCCTCCCTTTCTTCCCTCCTGGGCAGCGGTACTTGCACCTCAAAATCAAAAGTGGGCACTCCTGATTCCAATGCATTTTGCAAGACAAGAACAGCTTGTCTGAAAGACAAAATATTCATCACATGAGCAGATCAGCCAGGCTCAGAACAGGAAACTCACTACGGCATAAAGGAACACAATTAGGTCATTTTCACAAAGGAGTGATGCTTAAAATAAAGCCATTCTTGGTGTGGAAATGAAACGAATGATCTGTACTGGCCATCCTGTTCAACTAAAAATGGCTCTTCCCTGCTTCTCAGCCTTCTGTCCTTTTGAGTTCGGTAAAATGAGTTCCCAGTTTGCTGGGGTTGGGGTGGGGTGGGGCAATGTGTAGCCTGCTTAATTAAACTGTAAACCGCCCAGAGAGTGCTTGAAGTGAAATGGGGTGGTATGTAAGCAGAACACTTTGCTATATTAAAAGCATTCACAGAATTGCAGAATCATAGAGTAGTGAAGGTGGAAGGGGCTTATAAGGCCAAGGAGAATGCCAAACCAAGATCATATGTATTTCTGGGGGCAGGGTGGGGGGCAGAATAGGGTCAGTTAAAGTATGGAAAGAAAGTTGAATATAAAGGGGGGGGTTAAGAGAAATACTTTGTTCCCTAGCATGAATGGAGCAATGTATTCTGTTAATTCTTTGTATGTAATTTTTTAAATTTTAGAATTTAATTTAAAAAATAAAAAGGATTCCTGATCTCGAATAAAAAGCTTGTTTTGGCAAGCACTGATCAGGTCATGGTGGGGGCTGGGGAGTGAGGGAGGCACCCACATACAGCCAGGCATGTCCAAAATTAGGCCCTCCTGATGTTTTTGACCACAATCCCCAGAATTCTAACCTCAGATTGCCAATGACAAAGGATTGTGGGAGTTGTGGTCCAAAACACCGTACAGAAAATTCTGGATATGGAGTGTGTCACAGAGCTGGAGTTATCCAGATCCTGGTTTAACAGAGTATTGCCGTTTTAGCCCTTGGGAGAGGAGAAATGAAGACAAGACCATATATCTTGGTTTTCTGCAGTCTGTTTACTTATGCACAGTTCAAATTCCATTACCTTGTCCAGCTTCCAGCAATTCCAATACAGCTTCTTCCACAACAGATAGTCACGCTTCACAATACACCACAACAAAGTCAGAGAGAGTCAAATGAGTCAGAGACAAACCAGGGAAAACATCATCAGGGAAAAACCTGTTCACAATACATAGTATATATAGGTTTCTTAACCAATCACCTGTGCCTTTTTTAGTCACCTGTGCCAGGCTTTTACATCTCTGCTTCTGCCTCCGCTTCTAGTGTCTTTGGACACCTCACTTTCTTTCAATGACAATTAAGTGTGTCATCTTCTTCCGTTCACAGCTGGACTTATAATTGCTCACAACTGCATGCCTCAAAACTCTCTACAGTATTTGGGCATTTTATCCACAATGCCCTGATAGAGTGACAATACATACATACATACATACATACATACATACATACATACATACATACATACATACATACATACATACATACATACATACATACATACATACATACATACATACATACATACATGTACATATACATATTTTTAATAACACGTGGCAAGCACAGGGGGCATGAGCTAACTATTTCCCTACACATAGGAGAAATGGTTTTTTAACTCAAGCAAATTTGTGTCATTTGTTACTGTTATATATTGTGGGAAAGATGAAAGCCATATTGACCTGTTCTGTAACCATTAACTGATGACATCCTTTAAACTAATAGAGGAAATGAATTAACTCAATGACGTTTCACATGCCTTATATGCAAACTTCAGTAAGGTGCATGAATGCAGAAACGGAGACTGCCATCTTTTCGAGGTATCATAAGAAAATGAGACAACGATAGGGAAAACAGAAGACAACAGGAAAAGGGGAAGACCAAATGTGAGCTGGAAACCCCCGTTTGAATTTGCAAGAGCTGAGCAAGTCAGTTAATTACTTGGCAGTCTGGAGGTCACTCGTTCATAGAGTCAGCATGGGTGACAAGCAACTTGACAGCACATAACTACTGTCAGCTGCAGCAACAAATTCGATTTGTCTGTTACAGTCTGTTTAACAACAATCAAAATTAAAAAGCTCAAGCTACACATGGAGCCTAGTAATATGAAAAAGTTCAAATCCTTAATATTTTCAAGAAAGGGGGTGGGGAACTTCAATCTGAAACCCTGTCAAGTGACACTGGCCAACCTCTTGCTGCTCAGTGTACTGTGTCCATTGAAATCAACGGAACATACAGAGAGGTTTACTCAACAAACCTCTGTCTCAGTGGATTGACTGTAGTGTGACTTACTACACAAAGCAACATAATATTAGGCTGTGTACAGTGGTACCCTGTATAAAGGAATTAATTCGTTCCAAATGAAATTCTGTTAAGCAAATTTTCCTTTATACAAATTTCCCATAGGAATGCATTGAAAACGGAGTAATCCCTAATCGTGACCATTTTTATGTTGTACGGATTCGCCCCATAGACAATTCTGTTAAGCAAATTTCCCCTATCTCTGGAATTTTTTATGTTGTACAGATTGTATGTTACACAAACCATATGTTATATGAGGGTCCATGTATTTCTGTTGCATTTATTTATTTACTCTTGGCAAGAGATGAAATTCTGCCCAAGTCCAAAAATAACCTGCCCATCCATGTCTGCCTTAATTAGGGGTGGGCCCGATTTCTTGCCTCAGGCCAGAAAAATATCTTGGGTCCGCCTTTTTCAACAAGTCTGAGAAATATACATCTATTCAAAGATGCAGGAGTCTTCTGGAGTGCTTTGAGTAGTCTGGGTAGATTTATAGGAGCATCCAAAAAAAAAAACCTGGGGGTGAATTCCATCCAAACTATACTGATATCAGCATATGTTCCCAAGAATACCCCCTCCTCCACAGTAATTCTCATTCTGTGGGGATTTATATAATGCCTGCCTGTGAGGAATATTATGCACTGCCCCACCTGACGGGACATGGTGAAGATTAAACATGGCACTAAATACAGACGCAATGCCATAAATTCACAAACACCAGCCTATAAATAGCTTGCTGGTTATGCAGCCAGCCTCCTGTGATCCTGGGTCTTACATCTTACAGCTGCCATCTGTCTCCATGGTGACAGGATCACGTGTTCAGCACCCATCCGTTCATTCATAGTAATTTCAGGCTGACAGAGATGAAAGGAGGGGAAAGGGGGGGGACAGCTACCTCTTGTGGGAAGGATAAATGCAATATCTACCTGTTCTGTAACCGCTGGTAACCAGTGACATCCTTTGACCCAAAATTGGAATTTGGAGAGGGTGGGCTTCAGATGACAAGAGGGCAAAGCAGAGGGATCTGGCCCAGTGTGGGTTGGTAGAGAGAATTTGGTTAAGAAAAAAACACTTATATTGACAACAAGAAGGGTTAGACACAAATTTGATCTTAGGAGGCTTTAGTTAGTTGCAGGAGGCATGAAGGGGTTCACTAAGTGTGAATTTTTCCATTAGAGAACTGTGACAGCTTGCTAAAATTCCTTCTGAATCACACCTATTTAAAGCAACAGTATTTAATTCTATGGCTAGGGTCAGAGGGAGCAGCACATCATCATCGCTGTCGGCACAAACACCGCACTTGCTATGGCCCACTGCACAGTTTTTCTTTCAGCATGTCAGTCAGGAGGTGAACAGAATAGTCTCTGGGGGAAGCTGGGCCAGCCAGGCCCAGATATCTCAAAATACTGCCTTCTTTCCACAGAGCCAAGCTAAAATAGCATTGGCCTCTTTTGCAGCCACACGACGCTGTTGGCTTGTATATTCAGGTAGTCATCTACAAGAATTCCAACACCCATCGTGCATGTAGCATTACTGGGCCAAGTATCTGCCATCTGTGTGTTGGCAGTTTTTTTTTTAAAGCCCTAGGTCAGTGTTGGCGAACCTATGGTACAGGTGCCAAAGGTGACACTCGGAGCCCTTTCTGTGGGCACCCGACATCGCCCCTTCACAGCTACCTGTATTCAGGTTAAATTGCTGTATTGGCACTTTGCAAATAATTAGTGTGTTTTGAATCGCAGTTTGGGCACTCGGTCTCTAAAAGGTTTGCCATCACTGCCCTAGATGTAGAATGTTGCTCTTCTCCCTGTTAAATTTCATTCTTTTCAGATGCCTAAAGAAAGAACTCGCCCTAGACATCCTTATCAGGCCAACAATATGGTGACACTCCGCTTCTTCCAGAGAGCAAATGCAGCTTGTGGTAGCTACATGCAAGTCCTCATCTATGGCGACCCTATTTCCATCTTCTATTTATTTTAGCTTGATCAAACAAAACATTCACCTTATTTTGTTCAGGAGTTTTTAGCGTGCGTAATCTTGGTTTAAATTTCCCTTTGATTTCTTGAATTTTTAGAAGCCATAATAGATGGCTAGTGTGTTCGGGGAGAAGCGCTGTGTACAAGAAGTGGTCACATCTGAATAAATAGGAAACTTCTCTCTGCTCTTGACCAAAGCCACTTTTTAATGACACAGAAATGTGGAGATCAGGGACAAAATAGCCTCCACCTATTGCTTTCCTTGTATTTTGGAGTGCAGCTCCCAGTATCTTCAGCCAGCAGGAGCTTCCTGCAGGCTATGGGTGATGGGATAATTCATCTGCAACACACCTGAAAGACCCAGAGGTTGTGAAAGGCTGTTGTAGAGTGTCTGCCATGAATGGTATGCTGCTGCGCGCACGCACGCACACACACGCGCACGCTAACACACACACACACACACACACACACACACACACACACACACACACCAGTTTTGTCTGGATGAGCTCAGACTAATACAACCATTTCCTGCAAGGTGAAGTTAAACCCAGGTGGACCTTTTGGATGAATTAAAGCAATTAATGCATCAGCATATATCCAGATCAGTAGGCCATATATTTTTGTTCAAATCAATTTTTCACAGACTTCTCAATAAGATTGTTTGATAGGGCTGTGGTCCTTAGCAGTAGGTTAATAAAGGTGGTCACTTTAGGCAGCAGATTCTGAAATGAAATATATGACACCTAACAACTGCAGCGGATGGTTATTTATTGAATTCCTCGTGTTACTGCCAGGGATAAAGATTGGCACAGGTAAGCTTTTCTACCTCGTGTAGCAGAATAACATGGCTGTCTTTGGCTACTCTGCTCATTGACTAGACTGACGGGATGCATGGTACTTCATCTTAGACTTAGGAGGAAGCAAAATATCACAGGGCAGCCTGATCTCACTCCATAGAACAACAGTGGGAAACTGTCATCTTTGGGAACAACTCTAGCACAAATGTTGCTGCAGCTGCTGGTGGTGGCAGTTGAGCTATCAAAATCCAGTGGCACTGTGTGACTCTAAATTTCAGTGGCACTTAACAAAAAGAAGCAGCCTATGGTCATTTTATATTGCTCCTAGTGGTCAAGTGGTCAACATGTGGCCTGTCCCTGAAAAGGAATACTGTGGTACAAAACAGGCACCCAGGTAGATGTATGTATGCAGGTGTAAGTGTGGCTATAAAAGTTGCTGTGTCGTAGTGGATCACAACAAAGTTCTTGTTAGTCTAGCATTTTGTGTGCAACAGTCACAAGCTGAACAAATGGTGACTGTTTGCAAGGTAGTTTCCTTTAGCTAAATAGGCAAGAGAAGACTAATTTTAATTTTAAAATTGCTTTTACCTTTCTTCAGAGTGGCATTTGCTTGATCCTCTTTAGTATTGGTATACTCATTGTTTTTAGCTTAAATATTGTCTTTCAATGATGTAAGTTGCCTTAGGTCCTTACAATGAATGAATGAATGAATGAGTATCAAGTCAAATAGCTAGTTCACAGTCAATAGTTAATATGTGAGTAGCAGTATAAAGCCACAGCCCAGAGCACTTCCAGTTAACCAAATTCAGTAATGAATAGCAGGCTAACAAAGGAAAACTTGCATCTGATTCCTTTTGCTGTCCCCACTTTCCAGGAACAGCTTGGGGCATTCTCTCTCTCTCTCTCTCCATTTGCCAGCTGATGAGCTGCCACTGTTAAGCAAAGCAGATCGAAATGGGTTTGCCAGATGGTCATTCAGAACTAACAGTAACTAGTTACAAGAATCAAATTAATTCTTGGCAATTAATTCCTGTTTGCAGTAACGAAGGCATAATGATGTTACTTTAGGATTGCAGCTTAATAAGCAACAAGCCCAGTTCCTTCGTGGTGCGATTCGCTCTAAAATGTATTTTTTAAAAATTCTTTTAAAGTTTGGGCTTGCTGAACAGAAGAGGAGGGGTGTCATAGGGTTCAAAGGCTGGGGGGATCTTCAGATGACAGCGAGGTCCACTGGAGAAGAATGTGCTTTGAAGCTGGTGGGTCTTAAAAATGAAACTTCAGAGTAGCTATGCTAGTTTCCTGTGAGCATTAGCAATCAAACAATCATTCTTCAAAGATTGTAACTACAGGAGTACCTAACTAGTTGGGGGGGGGGGCTTTGGAAGTACAATTGTAAATAACTGAATTAAAAAAAAACAATTTTGCCCACATGGGGCCCTGCCCCCTGGCAGCAACTGTTCTATTCTGGTTCCCTCTGGATGCTGCCACCCAGTCATGGGGAAGTAGGGGGGGGTTCCTTTCTTATATTTTCTGCACTCCCCCCCCCCATGTTCAAGGCCTCTTTGTGCTTAGGTTTGTGCTTCGAAAGGGCAGCTCATGTTTCACAACTGTCATGTGATTTCACCCCTCCCCTCACCGGTGTATTTTAAGCCTCCCTTTGACGTCAGGCTGCTCTCCATCTCAACAGGATTCTGCTCGGACTGGTTTCAGGGATTATGTTTTTTTCTTCTTCACCTTCTAGCTTGCTCCTCTTTTGTTACTCCCATTGCAAGGCATTAAGCGCTTAATAATTAGGATGACAGTGATAATAATACGATGCCACCCTGCCGATCCAGGGAAGAAAATGACATTTTTTTTCCTCTTTGTTCTTCTGTCACCAGTGAAAGGATCATCCACCACCACCCTGCCCAAATCATCCTACCCAGGCCCTCTCTTCCCCTGAGCAACCCCACCGAAGACATCTGTTCTCAGCTGCACAGCAGCGCCACTGCTGAATTGGTGCTGAAGGTAGCTGCTGCGTCCATCAAACTAAAAGACACCGTTCCTCATTCTGTGCCGCCTTCTCCCATTGAGGAAAGTGGGAGAAGGAAGGGGGGGGTTATGCCATGCTTGGCTCACGATTTGTGAATCCAGACAGGGACATGTGGGAATAGCCACGTGGAGCAGCAGCTGGCAAGGGCCTGGTGCAGTGAGCTACAAACCAGTAACCATGACTCACATATTGCACCAAGCGAGACTTTGAACAAGCTAGGCACACAGCCGTAGAACATATTGTCACGTTTCCCAGCTCAGTTTAGCTGTTTATGCCCAGCAGTTATAGATGAGCACCTTTTAAAAAAATTCTCTTATTTTAAGATTATGCCTGGCCCTGTACAGTTCGGAACAGATAGAAACAATACCATATGTTCTACTAGAATGTGGCTTTTATGATAAGTGGAAGGTTCATCTCATAAACCCAGTATTTAAGCACTGTCAGGGCAGACAGCCAAATGCATGTTGCTTTCAACAACAGAACTGCCAGCTAACTCTAACTCCATTTGTGCTGCTGTAAAGAGGAGATGGAAATTAAGTAGCAGCTATCAACAATAAGGATGAGAGAGGAATGATATACATGGAAATGTTCAGAAGCTGAAGCTGAAATTCTTTGTATGTTGTAAACTGTTCAGATTGCTAATTGATTTTATCATGGATACATATGGATAGGTCTGTGTACAAATAGTTAACAACAGTATTGTCCAATGTTTTCAGTAAGGGCTGCACAAATATCATCTACTTTAATTGAGTCTGGATTATTTGTCATAAAAATAGCAAGTTAGCAACCAATTCACTTCAAGCTGATTTATAGCATGTCCTACTGGATATATAATTGTATATTTAAAAGCATTTTTATGTATTTGCATAGGGCAGGATAGTAGAAAAACATGAAGGAAATAAAGCACTTTGATCTGAAACTGTGTGTGTAAAACCTTCTTTTTTTCTACCTCTTCCTTCTTTCTACCTTTCTACCTTCCTTCTGTTATGCCTCTTTCTAAACTCTGCATTTGACTTTATTTACTAAATCGCTAGAGGGAAAAGAAATAGCACCCCAATTAGTAGCTTCACTAGTAGCCCTATTTGGGTTAGAGTACCTGATTGCTGCCTAGTGTGTCACATTTGTCATCTGTCACATCTGGAACCAAAGCATGTAGAGCAGAAAAGGAAAAAAATGTAAAGCTAGAAACATAAGTAAAATATGAGGTGGTGGTGATGGAGGAGGAGGAGGATACTTTCAGCCTTGTTCCTAATACTTATATCCCATGTGATAGACTCAAGGCAACCATGGCACATTCGTGTATACACAAGCACTTGGTTCAATTCTAAAGTGTAATGCAACATTTGATCTGCAGCTACCTAAAAGGAAAGAAGAAATCTCCAGTGTACACCCTCCCTTTTTCAGCACTTCAAACTGAAACACCAGAGAAATATTCAGTGCTTCATGTTGCCATGGCTGCTGCTGCTGTCTCATGCCACCAGCTTGGGGTGACCCCATGAATGAGAGATCGATCTTCAAAATGTTCTGTCCTCAGCAACCCTGCAGCATAGCGACAATGGAATGGGGGTGAGACTGGTGGCCAGCAGTGGACCTCTTGCTAAGGTTTGGGTCTTGGCTGGTGATCAGTGATGCCAATCTGTGGACTCAATTAAAGGCCATTAAACTGCCAGTGTGGTACAAAGTAAAGAGTGGATAGTAAGAGCTGGTGTGATTGATTTCTCTGTGTTTCATTCCTTTGCTAATCTTTCTTCCAGGAGTTCTTCCAAGTTGGCAAGGTGGTTCCATGAGTTAGTCTTCAGTTTGGGAGAATCTGTTTGGGGGATGCTTCCAGAAGCCATGAAATATGTTTCAAGAGTCTGCAACACCGATATAGGTCCCTTCTCCCACCATCACCTCTATATCTACTGCTGACTACACAAGGAGGACTGACTGGGCAGACACTTGCTCCCTTAAATGGCAGATTTTTCTGCAGCTAGAAGAAGCCACAGTGATGGTGGTGGTGGCGGGACATATACAAATAGTTCCACCTATTCTTGAGGATTGTATTGCATAATTCTTCTTCTTGATTCTTCTTCTTTTGGGTAGCAATGCTTTTTGGGTTATGGCACTGCACAATCCAAAGACAGAAGAAAGAGCACTGCCCCAGATGTTCCACATATTATGGACAAAATTCCTTTTACATGCCTTTTGGCTCATTAAACAATTCCAGCTTTCATTGCTGCCTCCATTTTTCTTCCTCTGGTTTTGGTGTTTACAAACAGAATTACTCCTGCATGCTAATTAAATACTCTGTTACCGCCAATTTAATTTTATTCCTGGGGACTGTTGAGCAGTTTGATGGGAGTGGTGCAGTGTAGAGCTGCTATTGCATGTGTCACTCTGCAGCTGTTATTAGACCCGTGGTGTACAGTGAGCAGGAGACTTTTGGTGCCTTGAAAGTTCACTGACGGCACAGTATCTGTGCTCTCCTGGCCTGTGATACATAAAGACAACTGCGGAGTTGCTTCTTGTGTTACTTTTTCCTATGTAGAGATTAATTTGTACATAGGAAAGAGTGTCTGGAAGTTCATCCAGAACAGCGAAACGTTTCTATCTCTCAAAAAAGAAGTCCAGTAGCCATGACTCAACTTCCAGATAAACTCACCTGGATGACTGAGAATCTTCACAGAGTGCACAGGAATTGAGTGCACATTTTGCAACATAGAAAGCTGTTAAATCCATGAAGGGGAGTGTCTAAAAATTAAGCGATTATTTAATGCAACTAGGGATTTGTTGGAGAAAACACAATCAGACAGACACTTGGAGGTCGGTGGGTGAAGTGTAAGAAGGGGCCCTCAATCAGCATACTCAACTGAAAGCTATAGGTTAGAGAGACTAGAAGGATTCCACCCCCACCCCCACCTCCAGTAGATACATCATTCTACTGGGACAAAGTGATGGGAATCTCACAGAATGAAATTTTCTGAAGTGGCTCCCACCTCCCCTGCAATCAACACTGCTGGGATCCTTGTTAATAGAATAGAATAGAATAGAATAGAATAGAATAGAATAGAATAGAATAGAATAGAGTTGGAAGATACCTCAAGGGCCATCCAGTCAAACCCTGTGGTATGCAGGAACACCCATCACAGTATTTCCGTCAGATGGCCATCCAGCCTCTGCTTAAAAAACTCCAAAGAAGGAGACTCCACCACCCTCCGTGGCAGCATATTCCACTGCCGAACAGCTATAACCGTCATTAAGTTCTTCCTAGTGTTCAAATGAAATCTCTTTTCCTGTAGTTTGAAAAACCATTGCCCCATGTCCTAGTCTCTGAAGCCATGGAAAACAAACCTGTTCCCTCTTCAATATGACTTCCTTTCAAATATTTAAGCATAGCTATCATATCCCCCTCTCAGCCTTCTTTTGGAAAGGCTAAACATTCCCAGCTGCCTAAGCTGTTCTTCGTAAGACATTTCTTCCAGACCTTCAACCATCGTGGTCGCCCTCCTCTGTACCTGCTCGAGGTTGTCAACATCCTTTAAAAATCGAGGCACACAGAACTGGACACAGTACTCCAGGTGAGGTCTGACCAGAGCAGAATAGAGTGGTACTATCACTTCTCTTGATCTGGACACTATGGTTCTGTTGATGCAACCAAGAATTGCATCGGCTTTCCTGGCCGTCGCGTCACACTGCTGGCTCATGTTCAATTTGTGGTCCACCAAGACCAGATCCCTTTCACATGTACTATTTTCCAGCCAGGTATTTCCCATCCTATATCTGTGTGATTCATTCTTTTTACCTGCATGCAGCACCCTACATTTCTCTCTTTGAAACCCATTCCATTAGCTTTGGCCCAGCACTCTTATCTGTCAAGGTCCTTTTGGATTTTCATCCTATGCTCTAGGGCAGGCATGTCCAAACTTCAGCCCTCCAGATGTTTTGGACCTCAACTTCCACAGTCCTTTGCCATTGGAAACACAGGCATAGGATTCTGGGAGTTGTGGTCCAAAACATCAGGAGGGCCAAAGTTTGGGTATGCCTGCTCTAGGGAATTAGCAACCCCACCCAATTAGGTATCACCTGCAAATATGATCAGCCTAGTTTCTATTCCTTCCTCCAAGTCATTAATAAAGATATTGAACAGACTGGACCCAGAACAGAACCCTGGGGCACCCCACTGGCCACGTCTCTCCAAGCTGAAGAGAAGCCATTAATGATCACCCTTTGGGTGTGATCAGTCAACCAATTACAAATCCACCTAACAGTAGCACTATCTACTATTCTAGTAACTTCTTAGCAAGAATACCATGGGGAACTTTATTGAAGGCTTTACTGAAGTCCAGATAAGCAATATCCACAGCATTTCCCCCATGCATTAGGCCTGCAATTCTATCAAAGAAAGAAATCAAATTAGTCTGGCATGACTTGTTTTTAAGAAACCCATGTTCACTTCTTGTAATGACAGCATTGTTTGTTAAATAATTACAGACTGCATGTTTAATAATCAGCTCTAGGATCTTTCTAGGGATTGAAGTCAAGCTGACTGGGAGGTAATTATTTGTGTCCTCCCCCACCCCCCTTTGAAGATGGGGACATTAGCCCTCCCCCAATCGATGGGGATTTCCCCTCTTCTCCAGGACTTCTCAAAGATTTTTGCCAATGGTTCTGAAATTACTTCTGCCAGTTCTTTTAATATCCTTGGGTGTAATTCACCTGGCCCATGAGACTTAAATTCATTTAATGTTTCCAGGTGCTTCTGTACTACGCCTCTACCTATTCTATGTTGCAATTCCCATCCTCCCTCATCTACTCTTTGTCCCACTGGATCTCTTTTTTCGTTTTTGGAGAAAATGGAGGCAAAGGGCCTTTTCACACAACCCCTAAGATCCTCTGGCCACTTAAATTCGGACCAGAGATCTTGGGGGTTCGTTGCTCTTCCTGCGTCCCCACCCCTCCGCACTTCCTTGCTCCTGCCTGCGTGAGGGGAGGGAGGAAAAAGAGAGGAAAAAATGCAGGCTCACCTCTGAAGCCACCCTGTCATCGTCCTGATTACTTCTCTCAAAGGGGCGGGAGGCAAAAAAAAAAAACCCCAAACAGAAGCGAGGAGAGCCCGGCACTCACCAGATTACATCCGGATCTGGGAATTTTCACCCTCCGAGAGCAGGTACATGAAAAGTGCACTGGGAGGTGCTTAGGTGGGCGTGGTCTCACTTTATTATTATTATTATTATTATTATTATTATTATTATTATTATTATTATTATTATTATTATTATTATTATTATTATTATTATTATTATTATTATTATTATTTATTTATTTATTTATTCATTTATTCATTTATTCATTTATTTATTTACGGCCAATGGCCAAAATAGGCATATATAACAACAAAATACATAGCGTCAATGTGTATTCCATGATAGTATTTCAATTGGTACATAAAATTAATAGATAAAATTGGTAGATAAAAGTACAGGTTAAAATTTTGATTAATGCATAAAATTGGTAAATAAAATTGGTAGATAAAAGTACGGGTTAAAATTTAGCAGCCATTAAAACATGGGTATTATATTTCTTTATCTCGCACTTAATTTCCTGCAAACTCCGCAGCTGGTGGGGAAACAATTGTAAGCTCCGGAGCTGGCAGCCATTTGCGGCGGAGTTTAGGGGTCGTAATACCCAAAGAAGGTGTTTAGTTCTGCCTTTTCCTTGTGTCCTGTTAGTAACTGGTTATCGCCACGATGAGAGCCTATCATTTCCTTATTTTTCCTTTTGCTGTGGACATAACTAACGAAACCTTTTTTACTATCTTTAACATCTCTGGTAAGTCTAAGTCCATTTTGCACTTTAGCTTTTTTTACCACCACCCTGCATATAGTAGCTGTTTACGTATATTCCTCTTTGGTTCATCCCCCATTTTCCCATTTCTTGTACTTGTTTTTTATAGTTAGCTAAGTTGAAAGTTCCTTAGTAAACCATTGCAGTTTCTTTAGACATCTCGCACCATTTTTATTCTGCATTGGACCATTTCAGGTAAACTATGGTCTCCTTTCTGATACAGTTGGCTCATCAAGAGCAAATTGTCCTAGTAATTTAACACTTCATTTATACCAGCTCCTTTTCTACTTTCATTCTCAATTCCAGGGAACTGCTGAGGTTGTCAAGCCTTTTATTTTTTTGCCTGGCTAGACTTACCAGAAGATGCATACATTTCAGGTCTCTTTCAGTTTCAAAGGCCTGGTCAGCAAACTGCAGCCTTCTGGGTATTGACTCAGCTAGTATTATTTACAGTTTAGATAGATA
>JAHTLZ010000129.1:53224306-53255054 GCA_023846285.1 Phrynocephalus versicolor
GATAGATAGATAGATAGATAGATAGATAGATAGATAGATAGATAGATCTTTATTGTTATTGTCCTGTGCAGAACAGAGAGATTGAAAGAATCTACAGGATGTAACAATGTAACCATACAAAAATATCTATCCCCTACCCCACATACGCACATTTAACCCCCTAACACACTGTAAAAAACTCTAAAAACTCTAAAAAATAATTACAGAAGCTTCCTCAGAAACTGCATTTGGCTGCATTCAAAGCCAAAACCACTCTTGGGTAGAAACTATTCCTCAAGTGGCTAGTCCTGGTCTTAATGACCCCGTATCTCCTCCTAGAGGGCAGAAGCTGAAAGAGAGCATTTCCAGGGTGTGTGAGATCCTGCACAATCTCTACCGCTTTCTTAGGGCGCTTTTACACGACCCCTAAGATCCGCTGGTCACTTAAATTCGGACCAGAGATCTTAGGGGTTTGTCGCCCTTCCTGCGTCCCCACCCCTCCGCACTTCCTGGCTGCTGGCTGCGTGAGGGGAGGGAGAAAAAAAGGGTCAAAAGAATGCAGGCTTACCTCCGGTGCAGGTGGACGCCGCCCCGTCATTGTGATTCCTTCTCTTAAAGGGGCAGGAGGCAAAAAACAACAACAAAAAGAAGCGAGAAAAGCCCGGCACATCCGCATCAAGATTTTTCACCCTCAGAGAGCAGGTACATGAAAAGTGCGCTGGGACGCGCTTAGGTGGGCATGGTCGCACTTAATTTTCAGTAAACTCCGGAGCTGGTGGGTAAAGAATTTTAAGGTCCCGAGCTGGGAGCCATTTGCGGCGGAGTTTAGGGGTCGTGTAAAAAGGCCCTTATACACCTGGGATCATAGATTTGGTCTAAAGTAGGGAGAGTACACCCAATTATTCTCTCCACGATCTTAAAACCTTGGACAACCTTAACAACTTTGGAAGGCTAGGAATGGCAGTCCGGCTATTTGGGAGGGCTGGATTTCCCCTCCCTTCTGCTTTAAGAGCACCCTTTTAAATGGATCATATAAGTACCAAAGAAGAACTGTCAAGGGCCCTGGGAAATGTTCTCAATGCCCAGTTTTAGTTGTGGAATATCCTCGATTCTTTACTTATCAGGAGTGCTGCACACTGGATTTATGAACATCATTAACTAAGAGGAACACCGTGGCAAGTCGGGAATCATAACCAAGTGACCATTTCCCCCAACAGCTTATGTAAATCAGCTTTCATGCAAAGGAAGACAAAAATGGCAACCAGTTAGAATCAGACAAGAATCAAGGAGGAGGGGGTGGCTCCATTTAGAAGAGAGATAAATGATCCTCTCATGCCAAACGGCCTGGAACCTAGGAGCCAAAGAACTGTCCCCCCCTCCCACCTTGCCACCACAGTACAGAATGCAATGCTTTTGCTTATGCATTAATCGAAAGAATGCCAACTGGGGGCTGTGAATAACTCTTTAAATGTTTGTCTGTGACTCAGTACCAAGAAAAGGGGGTGGGTGGGAAGTTGCCGCACATGCTGTTGAAGTCCCTGCCTGTTGTACCTGGAAGTCAGCCAGGCCTATGCAAGCACATTGTCTTGATTTAAATGCTTTTTTTTTTAAAGGAGACCGAGTAAAGAGGTACAGAAATTTCACAGCAACATGCAGAATCTTACTGGAGAACTGGCAGCACCGTATCCGATACACTTTATTTTTATTTGCAACGACAGAGAGGAAACCAAGAGAACACATGTTGAGTCACATCACATGTGCTTCGACACCAAATGAGGAAGGACTCCAAGAACTGGACATGTTGAGCCTGAAGAAAAGAAGAGGGAGGGATACGGAGGAAGGGCAGGATATGTTCTTGATCAGCCCTGAGCGCAGGACATGTAATAATGGGCTCAAGCGACAGGAAGCTAGATTTTGGTTGAATATCAGGAAAGCAATATGTTAAAGCAATACTGTTAAAGCAATATGACAATGGAACCAGTTACCACTGGAGGTGGTGAGTGTTCCAACACTGGAGGCATTCAAGAGAAATTCAGACAGCCACCTGGCAGGTATCCTTTGATGTGTATTCCTGCACGAAGCAGGGGGCGGACTCAATAGATTTTGGGCTAGATGCCCTAAGCGCCTCCGATATCACCTGATTTCGGAAGCTTAGCAGGGTTGTCCCTGGTGAGTACCGTACTTGGATGGGAGACCACCAGGGAATACCAGGTGCTGTAGGCACCTGGAGTAGGAACTGGCAAACCACTCCAGAATTCTTGCCAAGAAAACTCCATGGACATGGGGTCATGAAGTGTTGGTCACGACTGTAACACAACACACACACACACCTTACCCTACCATGAAGTTGCCAATCTTCTCCAAGTGAAAAGGCAGCCTAAGAAGCAGAGTGGTCACAGGAGAATTTAAATCAGAGGTTCCCAAACTTTTTTTGCCCCATAGACCACTTGCCAATTTTTGTTTTTGTTTTCCATAGACCCCTTGCCTGCCTAATACTGAATTTTCCTAAATTTATTAACTTCAAATATATTTTTGACAGCTGCCTCAGTGCTGCTCACTTTGATAGGGTTTTTTTTTTGTAGTGTGGATAAGTGTTAAAAAAAAGAAAACGCATACAATTTATAGTCATACCTTTATTGAAAAGACAGAAAATGCAAGTAAATATTTGGATTTGGAACAAAACAAATCAGAACCAGTACAATTCTAACATAAAATTAATACATACCGTGGTACCTCACAAGACGAATGCCCCATAAGATGAATTTTTCATAAGAAGAATGAAATTTCCAGGAATAGGCATGTTTTGCAAGATGACATTTTACCTATGGAATGCCTTGCGAAAAAATTGTAAAATGAATGCTGCTCCAGGCAGCCTCACACCCAGCTTTTTGATAGCTCAGGCTGCTGGGAGCAGCATTTGGCTTTGATCCTGGCTTTCCCCAAGGTGAAGCACCCACAGATCAGGTACTACATGGTCAGGAAAGCCAGGATGGAAAACCAAGCTTTTGAACGTTGCGTGCCCATAACCTCCTCATGTTGTGGGCACACGAAATTCAAAAGCCTGCCTGGCTTTCCTGGCCTTGTAGTATCTGATCCATGGGTACTATACCATGGGGAAAGCCAGGACTGAAGCCACCACTGCTCTCCCCTTTGCATTGGTCTCTGTGCCAAAACAGCTCAGTGCAGAGACTCGGGTGAAGGGGCAGTGGCAGCATCTTGTGGGCTCATTCGTAGTCCCCGTTTACTCTGCAGACATGCCGCTCTGGGCATCCAAAGAGCAGCATGGCTGCAGAATAAACTGGGACTATGAATGAGCCCACAAGCTGCTGCTCTCCCCTTTGCCTAGGTCTCTGTGTCCTTGGGTAGTGGGCATGTAAAATTCAAAAGCCTGCCTGGCTTCCAGGATGGAAGACCAGGCTTTTGAATTTCATGTGCCCATAACCCCCTAAGGTTGTGGGCGCATGAAATTCAACAGCCTGCCTGGCTTTCTCAACCATGTAGCACCCAATCCGCACCTTGACATTTCAAAGGGTACGGATTGAGATGACTGGGTCCCTGGTTCAAATCCCAGCCATGTCATGTACCAATGAATCTTTTCTATAAAGATTTAAGTACATAATACCAATTGCCAAAATGGTGAAGGGAACCCCACTAGTGGCAATGTGTGTAATTACAGTTGATTTGAATGACTCGGGTACAAATATCTGTCACGTGGCTGCAAAACACAAGTCCTCAACCTTTGCAAAACAAGCTTTAAAAACATGCACATAGTAAGGATAAGGTTCCAAAAAAAATGCAGCCCTCCCCCACCCACACATAGCAAAACAGACTTTAAATGTATGCACACCTCAAAGATCAGGTCCCTACGTTTGCACCAATTGAGAAATGCACGAAAAAGTTTTGAAATTTCCAAAAATCACTGCCAAAACTTTTAATGCATCAAAGCTCAGTGAAAATGGTGCCAAAACAGACTTAGGTGTAATAAGACATTTACGGAATGCTGAAATGTTGATGACCTTTCTAAATGGGGCCCTCTCACGTGGACCCCCATTTACATTTCGTGGACTTCCACTTTTTCCCTAGCTGTCATGGACCCCTACAAGTCGAAATAGACCCCTGGGGGTCCATATAGACCACTTTGTGAACCTCTGGTTTAAATGAAGATTCAAGTACATGGCATTTAATCATACAAAATTGTGCAAAAGGCTTCTGGTAAGAGAATGCTTGTTAGCTACCCTGGATTTTAACCCCCTTTATGCACAGTTACCAAATCAGAAAATAACAGAGTTATGAAAATGTTATTTCTTTTAGGGTTCAGTCTGGATCACCTTTTAGGTTTCAGTGTGCAGGGGGGCAAGTTTCAACTTCTAATGCAGAAACCCATTCCACCTCATTTTAATAGGATTTGAATTTATTTTCTTCTACCTTGAGCTTCTGGGAGTCAAACTACACATACCCTAACAACACAATTGAGAGAAAGGGGTATAATTAGTCCCACCTCCCTGTTATATTCTTGGAATACAGAAATTTCAGGAGAGTCAAAGCTGCAAACATGATGACTAGGAATTTCTTTTTAAAGTTCACCCACTGGAAGTTGGAAGCTTTAAACTGCATTCTTAGAAATTTACTACAGAATTATTCAATTCAATTAAACTGAGTGTAGGCAAATGTAATTACACAATCAAAGCATGTAAATGGCACAGTGATTGCTGTAATTAGGAACCCAAATAGCGTGCTGCCAATTTGTCTTGAAACCTGAGCTTGTACAGAACATGATAGAAATAGGATTGCAGTCAGGAATAAGGAAGGTTCTTTTTGTAGTTAAAATAAAGATCTAAAATTTGTGTACCAATGACTAGAACATTTGAGGGATTTCTGAGAAACAAGCTGATTGCCTTAATATCACTTGGTACTATAGATACACATGCTTGTTGTTGTTGTTGTTGTTGTTTAGCCGTTCAGTCGTGTCCGACTCTTCATGACCCATGCACCAGAGCTTGCCAGGCCTTCCTGTCTTCTAGTGTCTCCTAGAGTTTGGTCAAATCCATATTGGTTGCATCAATGACACCGTCCAACCATCTCATTCTCTGCCATCCCCTTTTCCTTTTGCCTTCAATCTTTCCCAACATCAGGGACTTTCCCAAGGAGTCCTCTCTCCTCATGAGGTGGCCAAAGTACTGGAGCCTCAGCTTCAAAATCTGTCCTTCCAGTGAACATTCAGGGTTGGTTTCTTTCAGGATGGATAGGTTTGATCTCCTTGCAGTCCAGGGGATTCTCAAGACTCTCCTCCAGCACTACAGCGCAAACGCATTGATTCTGCGGCGATCAGCCTTCTTTATGGTCCAGCTCTCACTTCCATACATCACTACTGGAAAAACCATAGCTTTAACTATCCAGACCTTAGTTGGCAAAGTGATGTCTTTGCTCTTTAAGATGCTGCCTAGGTTTGCACATGCTTAGGTTGCACAATTGGTCCAGGTACAGTTTGTCAGGCAGATAGAATAGTCCTGTGTTCAAATTAGCTAGCTTATCTATGAAGTGCTTTTCATTTGTTTCTGGATCTGAGTATATTTTCTATTATTCATCAAGTATAGGGAAAAGATTCTACAGATAGCTAGGTAGAAGTTAGGAAATTTATCCTGGTTGTTGGGATGAGCCAGATGACATGCTAATTGAAAAATCCTGCTGCTTTTTATGCAGATGTAAGATACAATTTTTAGTAGCTGGCAATCCATGAGTCTCTACTGTGATTCTGAAACACACGGCAAGGCAGTGGGCAAAAGGACTCCAGAGGAGCGCAATGCAGACTCATTAACTGGAATTGGAAACAAATGCCCCTAACCCCTACTTTTCTCTCTTGTATGTATTCTCACTGCTGGGTTGAGGTTCTGGGTAAATATCTTGTGATAGTGGTAGTAACAGATAAATACTAGTAACAGATACTTTAAATAAATCCATGGGGGTTTGACCTTGGTAACCTTAATTGCTTACCACATGAAATATATATTAGTTCTTTCACCATTTTAGGGGCATATATCCCTAAAGAACACGTCCTGGACTGGAGAGAAACAAGCATTTGTAGGATGGTTGGAATATGGTGTGCAGAGTGTCTGTGAAGACTCTCAGTCATCCAGGTGAGGTTATCTGGAAGCTGAGTCACGGCAACTGGACTTCTTTTCCCATGCAATCAAAAAGCTCTGGTGTCCAGAGCTTTTTTGGAAGGGGGAACGGTGTGTCCATTGGTTATGAGTTGTGCCAGGAATGGAGACAATGAGAGGGATCATAGAAGAAGCACTGTCTTAGAGCTGCCACCTTGAATAAATTCATGTGAGGAAAGCAGAATACATAATACCCTCCAGTCTTCATTTGTAGTACAAGAGTGAGGAACAGCTCTTACTTGTAAACTTTGCTAAATGTATCAGGACTTATCAATTTCATCTTTCTGTGTTCAAATAAACTGTAAAGGACAAAACAATTGATGGAAACATTCTCTCCTAAATTTATGTGGGGAATGACAGCATGGTTCCTGTCTTCGATGTGAAGTTAGAAGAGTAATTACTACGATCACTAAAGGAATACGTGCTGCAATGTGGTACAGGCAGCAACATGTACTTGCAATGTGATTTTGATGGAATCTGAAAGCTTTAGAGTCTCAATTTTTGAAATATTAGGCACTTCAAACCCATTAATTCCAATGCACTATAGACAGGATGGAACCACTCAAGGTCGGTGAAACTTTCCTCAAAGTCACTTGAGGTAAAAAAAATCATGTTTTTAAAATCTTGTGGGAGTGTGCTTCTGTATCTTTAAGCTCTGTCTCAGCCATATTTTTTCCTTTTTCATATCAAATTTTTCACACACACAAAAACCCATTCCTGTGTTTTTCCCAGGTTTTCTTTCTGAGCAACTGAACTTAGGAGGGGAGAAAAGAACCTTTGCCGTAGTTGCTGTTGAAACCAAAAACAGAAAATATGGTTGATCATCAGCCTAAGTCAGAAGTCCCAGTTTGTAAGCCATTAAGATAGCGCTACAGGTGAGTGTTGAATCATTTCAGACAGGAGTTCATCATAAAAAACAACAATACACTGATTTTACCATTTGAACTTCTTGAGAACTCATAAGCCTTTTTCAAAGAAAGATAAGAATCTGTAAAACTGAAATCCACAGCAACATTTTCAACAAATGCTAAGTCTTCATTTGCACCTTTCAGCAATTAACTTTTACAGCACAGGAACAGTGCAGGGTGTACAATTACTTGTACTTGTAAATGGACCACACAGCACATAGCTTCCCACAATTTCCTTGGAAAAGAAAGGAGACTTCTCTTATTTGTCAGTATCAGGAGTTCATTTTTACTGTAGCTTTTCAAAAAAAGTTACTGTGTAGTGCTCTGCAAGGAAAATCTGGGTAGATTTATCTTGGCTCAGATCAGGAAAAAAACTACACACAGTTCTGCAGATACTGAACAAATATTACTACACGAAAGAACAGGCATGTTGCCAGTCCTAATAATATGCAGCCAACCACATTACAGATGGAACCCTCTGCAAATACATTTATTCAACACAGGAATGACCATCTGGCTTTCCTACCCCATCCACCATCCCCACATATACTGTCTACCTGCTGAGAAACATAACTAGTGAGGAGGTGAGCCATCATCTATATCAGGGCTGTTCATCTTTGAACAGGCCAAGGTCTACCTTTTCCGACCCAAAGTGCCTGAGGGCTACTACACTAAAACCTCTACTTATGAATTTTATCTGTTCCACGCACATGCTCATAAGTAAAAACTTTTGTAAGTAAAGCAGCAGTTTCCCATAGGAACGCATTGAAAACCAATTAATCTGTTCTGGAGGGAACAGATTTCAATGCACCATGGCCCTTTAACTGCCCCATTTAGCTGAGCTAGTGGGCTGGCTGACTCAGAACTTTGCTGGGGCAGTGATGGTCCTTGGGATGGGGAAGGGAGAGGTGGAGAACTTATCCCCTCACTTTTTAAATTGATGGCTGGCAGGCTACTTTTGAACCCTTCATGGGCTACCAGTAGCCTGCGGTCTACCTTTTGGGCAGGCCTGATCTATATCAACGTAAGCTGTTCAGAGATGGCATCCACCCACATGGCAGTTTTGCCACCTGAATCATTCTATGAAGCCAGAAGGCATCAGAGAGAAACCAAAAGAGATGTTTGCATCTTTACTGGCAGCAGTTGCAGAAGACAATGGCTACGGGTGGATTACAGACCTCATAGAACTTCATGTCTCGAGATGACTTGACACTGATAAACACTGGGGAGATTTATTTAACCCCATGTCAGATAGGCTTGGCCATCAAGGGATGTTATCATTCCAGCGAAACCTGTAATGTGACAACTGAGATATGAGGAGCTTGACACAGATGCTTCTCCATTCATATAGAGCACACAAAGAATTTCTTCCCAGGATGTTCTAACAAATAAACTTTTCTACTTCAGCTGCGCTAGATTCATCTGAGTGGCACACCCCATCAAAGGAGAACAAAAGAAACATCCCGGACAAACAATTTATGGGTAGTATCCCTCAGTACCTTTAGATATTACTCCTTATGCTAAGGAGACATTTCACTTTATAGTAAGTGGATACCTTCAAAATAAGAGAGAAAGCATGGCTACTTGCTTACAATATACAGGTATTTATTCTATGAAGTGAATGGATTTCCTTCCACTTTCTAAGCCTCTAGCACAACAGCAACCAGAAAAGAGCATTGAGAACAACACCCAAAGTAATCTGCTTTCCTATTTGGGAGGAACTGGCCCTCTACCACTGTTCTAAAATTCCTTATTTTCACATGCAGGAAAATGCAGGTTTCTTTCCAGAAGGCACTTATAAATCTCGTGATCCACATACACAGGCAACTCACAAGCAAAGCTGTCAGGTATTTTGCTGGGTTTTTTTAAATAGTTGTTCATACTTTTGTTGCCTAAACGTGTCACCACCACACTGTTCACAAAGCAGAACTAGGGAAGCCCGGTTTTCAGTATCTTACACATTCAAGTAATGAATACCAAAGTGTGGCTGCATCACAAGTTTTGGGCTAGCTGTATGGGAGACATTTATTTAGATTAACTGTATTTGCTGTACCCTGCTTCTTATTCTAAGACAGATAAGGTATGTCTTGGTCCCTACCACTCTCTGCTGAGTGACACTCTGCAACCTCCTTCATACAGGTTAATTCTACAGGAGTGATTGGGAATAAAATAATCTAGGCGCAGTACCATATGTTGGGCAAATGTCATATTTGCATAAAGGTCTGTCGTAGCATTTTTGGGCACCCTTAACCTAAACATAATGGCACAAACTCTGATGTATAGTTGTGCCAGTGGAAAGGAAATGGTGTAGCCTGCAGTGGCTAGCAGCCACTACCTAATGAGTCACCCACGCAGACTCCTGGTTACATGGTAAATCATATGAGCATAATGCACTGAAGATTCCATGCAAAGACTCACTAATTAGTGGCAATGCGGCAACGTTAGTTGCACCATTTGCTTCCCATCAGTGCAACTATACAACAGGATTCCAATTAATTACTCAGAAGTCCCATTAATCTGAACAGTTCCGGTGTCCTACTAATTAGCCTTCAGGGAGCAGGCAAGTATGGAATTAGAATACAAAGCAGATAATCCAAAATTTTAAATGCTAGACTTAGGATCAGTCTGTTTGCTCCTGAATGTTTATACATGTAACCAGTCACAACTGTAGAGGGTACTCTCATAGCAAGAAGCATTATATTATCACCTACTTCAAGTAGGTTACTTTGCATCCACAGAGAAGCTTTGCAGGGATTTAAAAAAATCTGATTATGGAAATAAAATAAAATAATCAAAAAGACACAAAGCCACAGAAGTGGCAAATCCATGCCAGAGCTATTTTATTTCAGACCGTTACGAGCTGCTTGCAGCTACAAAGTCCAGGTCCAGAAAGGCAACCTCATTTTCTCTTTCTAAAAACCGACTGAAAAGGGACAATGGAATAAACCCATTCCTTTTCTAGGTCAGGAAGAGACTGACCAAGGAGGATTAACCTGAGCATACTTCATGTGACTGATGAACACCACCTTGAAGGAGGGGCCTAGAAGGGGCCTAACTGTGCTGAAAAACTGTCAAAAAAAAAAAAAAACGCATTCTTGGTCAAACAGAGGAGGAAAGGTTGGTGGAATAAAAGAGAATAAGAACATCAGAATCCACCCCATTCATGTGCAGCTAACAAAAAGGAAGACTGCCTACTAAAAATAAGATATTAATGTTAAATTATACTGGCTATGATTCCCTTTTACTTAAGACAGAGTTTGGCTCCACCAGAGGAACAAAATAGGACAATGTCTTTAAGTGAAGTTGGCTTCTTACTTCCCAAAGTAGAGGTGAGGCTTTTTATGCAGCCAACATCTTCCGGCAGATCACAGAACTATGGACATCATGTTAAAATATCTCTCCCTGCTCTTCCCAATTGTAATGTACAAGAGGAGCTTTAGGACTCACCCCTCCCAGTGCCAGCACAGACAGTGGTATGTACCATCTGCCCTTTTTCTTTTCTCACCTATATGACCATTAATCTGCTTTCTTTCCTAGACACTAACAGGAAAAGGGTGCCATTCTGTCCTTTTGGGATAAAAGTGAGGACATGCAGAAAAGCTGTAACACTGCTTCGAGACAGATTAGGCAGCCAAATCCCACGAACGACAAACTGAACAGGAATCCATGCTAGCACTGTTATTTTGGCCATGGTTAGTCTGTGGACCCAGGTCTCAAGTAAACTACTCTGAATCCATTTAGCACCATCCAAACCAAGCAGTATCTGAAAACCTCTGAAGACTGGAAAGCCATACAGTCAGGTCCTTGACAGCACTAAAAAATAATAATCATGTTGCCATTTTGAAAATGGAAGAAAAGTGCCGATTACAAGCCATATTGTGGGGAGGGACAGTTTATCTTCTCTGTGCTTAACTGACTTGAAGAGCTGGAGCCTCCATCCTTGGAAAGTCTTGAACTGGATCCTTTTCATCAAATCTCACTGCAGTAATTCTTCCCAACAGATAGATCTAGAAAAAACTTCCCTCTCCAGCCACAAGTCATAGTTCATCTGGAAATCTTCAGGTAGGTCCACACGCTGCCCCAGAACACTCTGCAAACAGTTGTCCACAGGCAAAAAATCAGGGTTGTTATGTGCTCGGTCATAGCGTCGTGAGTTGAACCGCTCTATGCTGGCACGCAGAGCGCACTCTTCCGCCTGGAAGTCCCATGGGCGTGCATCTAGATCTGCGGAAGTCGGGAAGCAGAGAGTCAACCAAGGCAAAGAAACAGCCTGTCATACCCTCGCTATGAAAAACTATACATCTGTAGCAGATGTGCAAATATCTGTTTTAGAAACCTCAGATTTTTCCACCTTCACAGAAGATACGAAAAATCAACCCAAACAGCCATGGTTTCAATAACTGGTTTTCGAGCCATACAGATCAATGGGTGATGTGTAGCCTGCATAATTAACTCGCAAACCATACAGAGAGTGCTTGAAGCACTATGGGGCGGTATATAAGCAGAAGGATCTTCCCCTCCACCACCGATCTTGTGAAAAAGTTTGTGGCTTCTGAATGAAAGGACATGGCCAGCAAGAACATAGGCTGGGAGAACATGTCTGTCTGCTTAAATAAAATATATAGTGGCAATTACAAAGAACCTTTCTGCCACGGAAGCCTAGGGTATCCTTGTAGGTGTTTTTCTTCTTCAACAGATAAATGCAAGGGAAGCAGGCATACTGAGCAGACATGTCTCCTTGGAGAGGGCACTCTGTCCCTGTAGCCATTTAAGGTGGAAAACTGCTTTCCTTAGCTTGCTGCATTTGGACTAAATTAGAGGGTCGCATACATTCTGAACAACTACGGAGGTTATCTGCTAACAGGAGAGTGGTGCATCAAGAGAAACGGCTTGATGTCGGAACCGAAGAAGGTGCGTGGAAGATGTGGAAAGAAGAAGAAAAAGAGACCCAGAACATACCATTGCCGTAAGCCCAGTCGTCGTTTAGGCGGTGCCGTACTTTCTGGTAGATGGCTGACATGGTCTTCATGTTGCTCTTCCTCCATTGTCTCCCCAAGTATTTCGTCTGCACCTTTAGGAGCTTCAGAACATAGAGCTGCATCATCGCTTGCTTCACCTTAAGGGCTCGTTTCAAAATGGGAGCAGACTTGAACACCACCAGCATCTGGGCAGGCAGGATAAAGGACCGTGAGTTGCAGAGAGTTGCAACTGTATTCCCACCTGGCACAAGAATCAGGTGCTCACTGAAGATATATGTGTATATTCAGATGCGGGCACACGGATGTGCTTCTACTCACCATGGTTCTAGAGTGTTTCCACTTGGTTAATTTATTCAATATTCTAAGTAAATTAATGCAGGAAAAAAGGTTTCTCCAACAAAACTGATTGTTGTCTCCAGCCTCCTGCAGGAAAAAAAGCCATAGAAATCACAATTAAGGAAGGAAAGTCAGCACACAGACATCACTTTGACATTATCTCCACCCCTTCATGTTTATTCAAGATAAAGGGTATAGCTGGCTTAACTCACCAGACTTTCTGCAGTCAGCTCAGGCAGTTCATGGACCACACAGTATGGATAATCCAACACAGAGATGCTGAAACATATAAGAACACCTCAAAGAGATGAGCCAACCATTCAACTATATTGTCTCCAATAATGATGGAAGCTGGTTGGTTCCAATGTGTTACAAACCTAATGACTGCAGCATCCTCCACTGATTGGCCTGAGTGGATCAAGATGCCTAATGTCTGTACATCTTTTCAGAGCTGTGTATCCTACACACTTAGCTACTGCCAGACAACTAAAGACTTATTAATGCTTCCATATCCTAGGAGAATGGTATCAGTAGTGTCCACTGATACTCAAGGACTTCACATTTCTTGGTGATGTTCCAATATTTAATTTCTAAGCTATCAAATCTAACAGGCCAGAAAAAGCACAGCTGAAGATGCAGGTTCCTTCTGTACATTCTTATCAGCAGCATGAAACAGCTTCTTTCATACAAATTATATGCTGGAGGAGAAGCAGGTGTTTTAAATGCTGCAAATAATGCCACATGTTTGGAAGCATCATGCCAATGGCTTTCCTTTTTACCTGTTCTTGGCTGTGATATATGACATGATGTTTTGATTGAAGAATTTCAGTATCAGTGGGATGCAGTTAGCGAATACAAGATGCTGGGCCATGTATTCAAACTAGTACAGGAAAAAGAAACAATGCAGTGTATTAAAAAAAAAAGAGAGAGGTTTATTTTCAACTCTTGCACTTCTTTCCAAATCTGCTAGCTCATGCTTACCTGGTAGACATGATTTAGCTTAAAATGTTTCAGCAGTAACAGTAGAACAGCAGAAATGGCCTTTACAATGATCTCCTTGTGCCTGTTCACATCCACTCCCAGCTTCATACTTTGCAACACAGTTGTTCTGGAATCCAAAAGCAGCAATGTTAGTTTCTGTGGTGTATTATCCCAAGCCTGAAGTGATTATTTATATTTTAATACAGTTCACAGTTGTGTGCCATGGTCTTTATTCTTTTCAGTAGAACAACCCCTAAAGGAAGATCAATATTATTTCTGGTTTACATGTGGATAATGAAGATCAAGGTAATTTCTCGCCAGTTTTCTCTATGCCTTTCCCAAGCCAATTTAATGAATCCACATTTTAAAAAGTTTAAGGAATTATGCCAGCAAAAGCAGTCAAAGATGCATTATGCTGAAAAAAACTGTGAAAACCTCCCACAAGTACTACTGTAACACAGTCTAACCAGAATCTATTCAATCATGAAATCTTTCCCGCTCCAAACAGATTCCTTTTTTAAAAATCCAACGCAAAAGATGGTAACAGTATTATTCCCTTAAATTCAAGAACACACAAATCAACTGCAGAATTTAAAAAAAAAACAAGTATTATATCACTGAAAAAGCATTCTGAACCATCAAGTGGCAATTGATTGTGATTGTTGTTGCTACTGTATTCATTACTTTGATATGTTTTGATATCTATATAATCTGAAGGGTAGATAGTTCTGGGGAAAAAATAACCAGCAATCTGTCACAGAAAGTCAAGTAAATTTCTTGTATTAATAGTCTGCTCTGTTCATTAAATGTAGCACTTGCTTCTCCCTTAAGAATGAGACTCACGGCATTTCCTCTGGCAAAACATCTGCTAGGATATTAATGGAATCAGTCTTGGCTTTGGAGGTGGGTGCTGCAGCCAGCAAAATTTTCAGCAAGGCAATCTGTGAACCAATTTAGGTGAATTAGGCAGAGAAGACTTTTCAAGTGGCCAAATGTAGGGAAGAAGGGCGGACACTCAAACACACAGGCAGGAAACGAGTGTGAAGGATGAAAAGGGTACATTTCCCATTATTCGCCAACAGATGATAACAAGAGAAAAAGAATTTGCACAAACCAACAGTGAAATGCAAACAATGACTGAATATTTCTACCACAAAGATGGTAGGGAAGACCAAGTGCAACACAATTGAAGAATTAGAGTATCATGTTTTAAAAAGTGATCGTGGGAGTGAATATATGATGTTAAGAGAGAGGCTATAGCTTACCATATACTGGGGCAGGCTAGGAAGCAGACCCTGGTACAAGACTTCTGCAGGAACTTGCTCGACCTCTTCTTCCCCCTATCAGCACAAGAAGATCATTACAGCCCCTTTTCATGTTAGCCTATGTATTTTGTGTACACAGCCAAAACTCAACTTCAATGCAGAATATCCTCTACTGGCAGAGAGCAGCTGCAAAACATCATAACTAGGTCCAGAGTAGGCGCTCACAGGGAGCTGGGTCATGGTGGAAAAGAGGATTTCTGCTCGTTTTCCCCTTCCCTTTAAAATTCTCTCTCTCAAGCATCTCTCAAGCCCCCCAACAACTTAGTGGAACAGTTTTAACCGATGTCCAAGTATGAATAATTTGGGGGAAACTGTTCTTGTCTTACTCCACTGAGTGCTTCCCATAAGGGACGAACTCTGGATCCAACCCAAGGCTAAGATCAAGGGGAAGGCAGATGCTAACCACTTTCTGGTCTAGAGACTGGCAAAACTGCAAGTGAACCACATGTGATATCAGTTTATACCAGAAATAGAACCACAAACAAATATTGTTAGCCACCCAGAGTTCCCGCCAGGGAAGATGGGCGGGATATAAGTCTATAAATAAATAAATAAATAAATAAATAAATAAATAAATAAATAAATAAATAAATAAATAAATAAATAAATAAATGTCTCCTCCAAGGAGGAAGCTGGTAGGCACGATGAGGCATGTAAAGGAGAGAGGCACGTGCAGACAATGAAGTTAGCTAAATTTTCAAACCCAATTTAGAAATTCAGACACATTTTCCTTCTCTTCTTGTTTCTTTGTACAGATGCCTTTTTCTATCCCCAGTTCCCTCCTGATTAGACATTCTTCTAGTCACACTTACCCCAGACAAGGGGGAACGCAAATATTCCTCTTCCATTTGTATCTGAATTTCTGCAATAGATGTATATTTGTGCTACAAAGTGACAAAACAAAGGAAGTTAATCTTATTATATAAACCACAAAAGAGATTTCAAACATTTTGCCTAGCTGGGATTATTATATTTTTAGTCTGGCACGACAGTGAAAGCCAGCAACAGTGTGAAATGCTTTGTAGACACAAAAATCCAAATGCCTACACCGCAGGTACTTACCAGCTTCAGAGTTTTGATACTCTCATGAATGGGTCTGGGCAACCCCACTACTGTGTTGGTGTCACTAAAAAACAAAGAACAGCCAGCATATAGTACAATATTACATAAAAAGGGAAACATTTGCTATTCTAAAAAAATAAAAAATAAAATAGAGCTGCACAACCACCAACTTGGATCAATACATTTCACTCTTGCATTCTTCCCTTCTCCCTCTGAAAGAACATTTTGTTCCCATCTGCTAAGGGTGGCCAGTTCAGGCAGGAGAATTACACAGTAAACATAATAACATACAGATTAGATTTACACAGGGCTAGGAATATATTGCATTGTCCTGTGACATATCCAAAGGTTTTTTTTCATTTTAAATTGATAGATTCCTCCTCATATTAAAGCAAAATAAAATCCCTAGTTTCACGAGCAAAGTCAATGCAGAGGCTGCCCTCATATGGAATCAAAAAGAGAAGCATTTGAAAGTTACAGGAACGTTGCCCCAAAGTTTAAGTTACATGCCCATATTAATTTTTAAAAGCATCTTATTTGCTTAACTATAAATCAGGTATAGAGCATGAAGCAAGCAGAAGAGTTTTACTGCGTGCATCTGAAACACGCAACATGCTTCTTTTAAAATGAAGCTCGGTTACATATTTACACAAGAATCAGGCTTCCTTTTACATGTAGGAGCACAATTATTATCTGAATATGATCAATATGAGAACAGACATTTACTATGTGTGGCCAGTTATGACAGGATAGGAGACTAGGCATGGCATTTTTGTATTTCCTCAACTTTAGACTCCAGAATCAACAAGGAATTCTCCCAGCCAGAATTCCGGGAGATGACAGATGAGCTTTCAAACTTTTTAAATATTATTCATAAATTGATTTGTTAGCGTGGAGCCATGATCATTTGCCTGTGAAGCTGAAGGAAAGGACTGGGAGTGGATAAGATCCATAGGAGTAATGAAGGCTTATGGAACTGGTCTTACTTTAAAAGCACCCTTTACAAACCCCAACAGATAGACTCATTTAAAAAAAAAAACACACACAATGTCTTATGATCCCTCACAACTCCGATGGAATATAGCCAGTTCCCTCCTTATTCAGTGGTTTTGCATTTACCAGTCCATATTTAACTAATGAAAAGTTTGAAAAATCTTCTGTCCTCTTGGATTTCTTGTCCAGAGCTTCCTAAATTATGACTTGGGAAATTCCTAATGAATTCTAGATGCTGCAGTCTAACAAAAACAAAAGTACCATGCTAACAGGATACAATAATGTACACTACCCTGTCCAGTATTTTATCCTGTAGACATTATACTTTTGTGTTTGTTAGACTGCAGCTTCTAGATACTCTATCCAATGGACACATAAAACAACTGTGTGAAATGAAAACAATACTCTCCTCACACAAAAACACCACCCACATACACCAAAACCCAAACAAAACATTTTGCCAGTGCTTTCCATATGTAACGTGGTTATCTACTTTCACTAGGCTCAGAGCACGACATATAATTAAGAATGCTGATTATTAGTCCAAAACATTTGAAGGCCACTAGTTGGGGAAGGCTACCTTTATATCTTGATGTCTTATTTTGAAAAGGACATGCTTTCAAGGATCAAATACATTCAACGCATAGCAGGAAGAGAATCCCCAAGCCAGCTTATCCTTAAAAAAACAACAACACATTTTAGCTTGCTGTATCTTACCTTCCCAACGTGTAGCCAATGAATTTGCTCCGACTAGATTCTAGAAATATCTCAATGTCTTTCTCTCTGCAGAAAAGAGGCAGAACATCATTCAATTGAACTTTCAGGCTGCTGCTTTAGTATGCACTTTGCAGGTGCCGCATGTAGGCACACAAGTATGTGTGTTGAGTGCTAGGAGCAGCCTGGGCAAAATATCACTCCTCCCATTAATGTAAAGCCTTTCATTAAAAGAAAGGTAAGAGTTTTCCTGGGCTTAACTGTCATGACCTCTATCTACACTCTGCCCTCACTGCAATTAGGTTTGGCAAATATCTTTCTTGGCTTAAACAAAAGGCTACTCCCACTGTGACATGAAGCAGAGTGAGTGTGGGTGAGTTTGGAGGTGATGAGGTAATATCTGGGAGGGTTAACCTTGTCCTCTCAGCTGCATCCCTCTCAAAATTGCTCTGCATCCAACTGGCAGCACTCAACTGTGCCAAAAAAAAAAAACCCTTCAACAAATATCAATAGAACGCTGGTCTTAAAACATACTGCATGGGATGGCAGAAGGAAGACAGACATGAAGGGTCAGATGGCAAATGGCAAATTTCTGTGGGACACATCTAGCTCACAGGTTTCCCATCCACAATTTGTCCAACATGCAGCCCAGGGGGAAACATTCATTTTTATATAAGAAGGAAAAGTGACCATCTTCTGATCTCATCATTTCCAATTCTTCAAACTTGATCAAATTGCACTAGCTAGAATCAAGGAGAAATTCTGTCACTTTCTCTACATCAAGTCTGCAAATCCCATTGTGATTATGCAGCATATGAGACCAGATTCACCCTTCAGTGCCATTATCATCTGCAACTGTCTATTAAGCACATTATCCAACTATTCCAGCAGTTTCAGCAAAATAGTTTAAAATTAATATTCTGGTGTATACATGCACTCACCTGACTTTAGGAGCCCAAGGCAAACCTTTGGGGCAAGTCAGTCGGTCAGTTGGAGGATGCTGGATAGGAGGGGGCATAACTTCATCTCTTTCAAGAGGAAATGTCTCTCCTTCGAGACTATTGTCGTCGTCATTCTCTTCCTCCTCTTCACGAGAGTCATCTGCTTTGTAAGGATCCCGCTCATTGAAGGCATCTAGATTATCCTGTTTAATAAGAGCCTAGAAAGAAAAATATGCTGGTGAAGGACAAATTAGTCTACCTTCTTCTTGAAAAAAAGAACACTGGTACTTATGGTGACTGGGAGGAGGGAGTGGGGGAGAATGATGCCATAATGATATCCTTGCAGTAGGTTGTCCTTCTCACTCTCTTTGATATGCAGGACCTTACAATCTTTTCCAAGCCCTCAGCATCCCCCCCCCCCCGAGTTGTCCTCACCACTAGAAAATATTGGTTAGATTGAAGCTCCTGCGTATTAAGATGGGAGGGAAAAGGGAGAGCAAGGGTATCCCCGTCCGACATGGCCAGTCAAGCAAATCAAAGCAAAGCGTTCTGCTTATATACTGCCCCATACCACTTCAGGCGGTCTCTGGGCGGTTTACAGTTTAATTACAATATGCAGGCTAAACATTGCCCCCCGCCCCACAAGCTGGGTACACATTTTACCGACCTTGGAAGGATGGAAGGATGAGTCAACCAGGAGCCAGCTACCTGGGATTGAACCCCAGGTCATGAGTACAGTTTTACCTGCAGTACAGGCACTTAACCACTGCGCCACAAGGCTCCTATCTATTCCAGTAGAAAAACACAGCTCTTTCAGCACAGGGGGAGATTACTTCTGGGTTCCAGGCATCAAGGAGGCCGCATTCTGTCCAGTGGAACCAGCTGTTTTTCCTCCCTCAACACCTCCCTGCCATCCCCTCCCCCTGCGGTCCTGGTCACAGAACTTCCCTAGAAGCTGTAATAAGGATTGGTGCACCCACCTTGTGCTCCCGCCGCCCCCGTTTCTGTTGCTGCTCAATCAAATCAGAAGCAGATGCTGGAGGAGAGGCAGCCCTCATGTTGCGAATCACTTTGATACTGTCCTCGGGAAGTGGCGGAAGTCCTAGCATCTCCCGTTTCTCTGCTTTCATATCCTGAAGTTCCTCAAATCCTCCAAGAGTGCACTGCACCGGAAAGTAAATACAGGCCTTTCACTGACACAACCTCTTTGGTCTTTCATAATGCACTATATAAAAAGCAATTTGCTATTGGTAAAACACACACACACAGAGAGGCTGCCATCACAAACATAGTACTGCAAAGAAACATTCGTGAACATGGGATGGGCCAGCAAATATAGCACAGTGCAGACCAAGGAACCTGGCATTTTATGCATTGCTCTTTTCTGTTTTCATTTTTCAAAATAATTAAGTGAAGAACACTCACCAGGTTTAAAATTAGGAACTCCCCCATTCCCAGTGGTCATCTCTCTCTATTCAGCACATTTTGGTCTCCCTTCAGATGCGATCACAAGGTAAATTGCAAGATAAATTTCAACCCAGGAAGACAAGAGGCTTGCTTCACTTAAATGATGCAACTACCCCTGGGAATAGGCCTTTTATACTTAAATGTATTTCATTTGTACTCTTATGAGTGGGGGCTATTCACCTTTTGTCTGTCAAATTGCCAAGGAAATTTTTCCTCCAATACTATCATGGCACCTAGCAGCCAATTAGAACATCCCTGAGGAAAACATGGATTTTGAATCTGTAAAACTGCCTGAAACCCAGTGGCATGTGTTCTTGGCTTCAGCCGTTCCTCGTGGGATTACTGTGTGCTGTGCTCCTGGTACCCTCTATCTTGAGTTGCTGCCTATTGCCTGCTGTGCCTCCATCTTGGTTCTTTTATTATTATTATTATTTGCCTTTATATTTTTTCAATTTTTAGGGTCTCCCTCTCTCTCTCTCTCTGCCATTTCTTCTGATTACTTTTGCTTTTGAGCAGCCTGTCTGCTGTTGGACTCAAACATGAAAATAGAAGGCATCAAGTGATATGAGAAATCTCCACATACCCCAGTAGTTTTGGTTTGATGTGGCTTTGCTGTTATTTGTCTTAGCTTTCCTGCTCTTATTGCTTTTTGTGAGAGGGGGCTGATGGTGAGTCTTTCAAATCCAGGATATATAGCATATGAATGAGACACGTTTGCTGCACTGATCTTTATTTTTTGTTATCACAAAACATTGCAAAAAAGGACTCCAGAGTCAGACCCATCATACAACTACAATTAAAACTACTTCTCTATGTTCTGAATTCACATGTTAAAACAACTACAATCTAGCCACATTTAGATTCTACAAGAAGAGCAGTCTGACTTATGATCAATTCTCTAAAGCACCATTTGGTTGATGGAGAAGAGCTTCTTACCAAAACAGTTTTCCAAAGCAGAAGCAACACCTTCTTCATAGGGAAGTGGGGGGCATGGCCGCTGCAGAATTTGGTCACCATGCCAAACAGCATCACAGAAAATGGCTCATTGTTGTACAGAGGTGCCCCTGAAAGGCAATACATTGGTGATAGCAGACCGCCATGTCACTTTCTTGCAGTCAGCCCACTAGCGAGTCCAGGTTATCTTCTAAGGGTTGTAATCCTGTTGCACTGTTATGCAGGTAAACAGCAAAAGGAGTAACATTCACTTTCTTCCAGCTGCCAATTAAAGAGTCATCACTCTGATTTTCAGAGGTCCCTTTGCCTGCTGGTTCAGCGCACAACTCACAGGGATCCTAGTGGAGACTCTTTAATTAGTAGGTGTAAGTGAGTTAATTTTATGCTTTCACCTGCATAACAAAGCAACAGGAGTAACACTCCTGTTAAAAAAGAGAAAATTGAGTAATCGCCACTTCCTCTTTTTTTGTATCTTGTGCATACCCTCTTTAAATCAATTAAAACCTTTTGGTCCTGTTCATGTACCTAAAAAGGAAGAAAATAAGCGTCCTTCCTAAATCTGTACTTTTTTTTACAATAAAATAATTACTGTACATCTTCCTGGTCTAATGAAGCTTATAAATTATCAGGTAGCCCGTGAGTGGCAACAGAAACCATACCTAATTCTGCTCTGAAGGTCTGCCTCATTAGCTTCCACTCAGGCTTGTCTCCTTCATACTCTTGACGGACAGTCTCTACAATGAGGTACATAATATTCAGCAGCACCCTTCAAACAAATGGCAAAGGAGGAGCAAATTAGGGGGGAACCTGTAAGAACAAAACCCAACATTTGATTCCTGCTCCCACTTTATTACTTCCTAGAAGACTGTGGTCTCCAAGAAAAATACATTACTTCTTAGCTTAAAACGAAATCTTTGACACAAATATTTCCTAGGACAACTGGGTAATTTCCATGTTGTTGTAATCCTACAACAGATGAGACAGGAGTTCTGAGTGCACACTCTAATACAGTATGTACCAAACGTACAGTGTTTATACTTAATATCCTCTATTCTTTCCTGCAGTATATCTGGATCTCTGTCTGGATGGGCTCCTGTCTTTTACTGCCTCAGTTCAAGTATGTGATGCTCCATTAAATCTAAGCATGTGAGTTTTCCTGCTAGCAAAATACCGAAGTGTATATACAAGGGGAACAGAAGCTGTTAAAAAGTGAATAGTTTTTACAAAAGTATGAGTCCTTCATAATCAGCACAAGATTCTGCTCATGAACACCCAGGTTAACATTTGTTACCTCAGGTCTGTGCTGTCAGCCAGGGAAATGGCGGGCTTCCGTACTGCACTGCTGCAGGCAGCGCTGTTACTGGAAAGGAAGGAAGAAAGGAGGAAGGGCAAGAGGAAGCAAAATATGTCTAGATTATTCCTGAGCCAAACTGAGAAGACATCATATCTATACGATCAGCCAAGGGAACTTTTTTAATATATGAGCAGCATATTATAGACCTCAAAGGAAGAATAAGTCTCTTCACTTTGAATATCTGCGTGTGCACCTTGAACCTGCAATTGCCGTGATTAAATTAGACTGTTTCCCTGAGGCAAAAGTGTTAATGGAAAGCCTTTCCCAAAATCTAAGGAGTTTTCTGTGCAGCAGATTCAATCCTCTCATCAAAGCTTCCTGTTCCAGGACTTTAATAGGAGGGTAAGGGAGAGCAGTTTCCATATGCCCACTTAAAGACTTGCCTAGTGAACTATGACCACATTTTTCCACAGATTTTTCCACACAACAGTAAAGGGGGAGGGGAGACCACTATGGTAATCAAGGATAGTGCTAAAGACAAGGGAGAGGTGTGGTGTTCACCCTGATTTATGAATATTAATTATTTGGAATGTTGAAAGGTTCTTGTTTTCGCAACTCCAGTGGGAGCCTTAAGAAGCCAGATAAGGTCTGCCAAATGTAAAGACTGTAGAGATAGGGCCTGACAGATGTAGAGATAGGGACTGAGAGATGTAAAGACATGTGGTAGTTTAACTAGAAGAGTATGTTATATATCCAATTTAAAATTAGTAGGTCAAGTTAATAACAAAAAGCATGTACAACTTTATTCTTTGTTCTATAATAAACCATACTTATTTGTTTTGAAAGAAATGTTTGTGAGAATCCATGATTTGAAGTATCACACTTGGACCTAATACAGTGGAACCTTGATTTACATACTGCTTGACTTGCATCATATTTGACTTGCAGCAAGAAGGGGCCTGTTTGACTTGAGTCGCAGGCTTTGACTTGCATCTCGGAGCCCCGGCGCAAGGCACCGGAATTGGGCGGCAGCCACAACCCAGCATCGCGGCTGCCGCCTCCAAACTGCTCCTGCCTTCTTCCCCTCCTCCGTCAGCGGCGGCTTCGGCGAGGCCAGCTCAGAGCACCTGGAGCCGGTCCTCAGCCTCACCGAAGCCGCCGCTGCTGCCGGAGGAGAAGAAGGGCCGGGAGCTCGGGGCTGGCCTTGCTGGTTAGACAGTCGGCTCAGTCTTGTAAAAAATCTGGCTGCAGAAGTCTGGTCCACAATGGAAGCATTTTAGTTGGGGAGCTGTACACTTGTGGGACTCTAATGGTAAGCATAGAGTTGTTCAGAACTTGGAACGTCAGGTTAAAAATCAGTTAAACTTAAATGTTAGACACTGTTGCTATGAACATTAAAAAGTGGAGGCATATAACTTGTGGACTATAATTCCACTGCCTCCTCCTCTCTTTGAAGAGACATTTCATTTACATCCCCAGAAGGAATCTCCTATCCCAGTCAAATTTGCATTAAATTGCTGTTTTGGGGGGTCTTTTTCATCATCTGGAACGGATTAATCCGCTTTCCCATTATTTTCTATGGGAAACGTTCGTTTGACTTAAGTCTAGACCTCTGGAACGGATTAATGACGTAAGTCAAGGTTCCACTGTACTAAATAAGTTAAATGGAGGCAGCAGAATTGCACATGCCTGAGACAAGAGGTTTAGCCTACTTTCTGGGACTTGAAAAATGACAGTGCAATCTCATTGCTCTTCCTTGACTTTTCTGTGGGAGCCCTGGCTGAGATATGAGGAGATGGAGAGGACAGAATTTAAGATTTGATGTAAAAAAGTGATGTCTACGCTCTGAAGAACCAACTTTCAATTGCTTACCATTCTGTAATTTCCATAAATGGTGTATTTTTAGTATGTTTGGTATTATTATTGGATTCTTCCCACTGCAACCAAAGCAATTCTATATTCCCTGTTCCTGTTACAAACACTAAACAAAAGGCAGTGAAAATTGCCACTGTAACTGTTTCTCTTCACCAGAAACCATTCTGTCAAACTATCTATCAATGCCCATGTTAAGAGTATTTGGGGGCGGGGGCTTTGGGGTGGGTCATCCTCCACCACTTTACTGAGAGAACTGCAAAAGATGGCTGCAAGATAAATATCCAGAAACAAGGGGTAAATATGTGGCTCAAGGAGCCATTTAAGTGAATGGGTGTTTTGTGTTCCAGCAGGTATCCATTTTTACATTGGTCCATATTTAGTTCCTCACCAGTAAAATCACCCAAGTCGTCTACAGAATTTATTTGCAACTTGCTTTCTCTGTCTTCTCTGTTTAGGTCAGACACATAGAAAAGTCAAAAGAACTGAAATTGTGGCACCTGATGCTACTCTCAATAAAGGGGAGGGCTTCAATGAAATCAAATGAAAACTGGATATACCCCAGCGAAGCAGATCATGAACAGGCTACCTCAACAGATAACATTCTTTCCAGAGGCCTGACTCTACAGCAAAGTGGAACTTACTCAATTTCCATGTTCAAAAGCTCCACCAAAGCATTAAATGTGCCAACTTCAAGTAGAAGAAATATGTTGTATCGCATCCAGGACTGCACTTCAGCTTCAGAGTTACACTCATCAAATGTTCCTGTAATCAAAGGAATAATTTATTTCAGCAGTGGTGGATATATAAGACCACATGCTATGAAACCATTCTAATCTACCCACCATTTTACTGATAAAACTTGTTATGGTAGCTGCAAATCTATACACATTGTTCATCTTTTATGCCTAAGGACAGAGAATTCTCAAAAAAATCAGCTGCGAAAGACATTAGAAGCAATATGAAAACAACTGAATGGAATAACACTTTCCCGTGACATCTTAAAATCATAGTTATAGCAAACAACCTAGGGACAGAGTACAACAGTACCTTATATGAGCTCAGTGAGGTTTAAGAGTACAGTGCTTGATCACACCAATATTTCAAAATGAGTGCTTTGGATCTGATCCAACATTGAAATAAGCTATACCAGTTTAGATTAAGTCCCAAGTAAACTGCAGTAGCCTGAATCAGGTTTGAGGTAGACCCAAAGTGGAATAGCTTTGGCCTGTTTCAACAATTTGATGCTAAAATAGGATCAGACGTTGAGTCTCCAAAATGCAGCAGAACAGTATCAAACTGGAAAACAGTCTGGTGCAGCTGTGCTTGTTGACGGCTCTATCTTGCAATCTTCGACAAAATTTTCACCAGAATTACTTTCTAATTACAGTGACTGCAGTGGACTGTGGGATGTCACTGAAGTTACCTATCTCATTCTCTCATGCAGGTCTTTATTCTTTTGCTTTTCTTTAGCTGCTACAGTAGTAGCAAATCACAAAAAAAAAAAACTGCAGTCAATGTTCTGGTGACTGCTGATTGCCTTGATGAGTCTTTGTTTTGTTCCATTAATTTCAAAAGCCAGCTTCTGCTTTTTGCCTTTCTTGTCAGTTTGTTTGGGCAGCTGTTTTCTGTGTATCAATTTTAAATTTACTACATAGAGACTGTAACTTTAGATGCACTGACATTTCTCTTTTACTAACTGTATCCATTTAGCTTTTTATCTGAACTAGAAAATAATCTATTTTACATTTGCTGATTATATTTCCTGAATTATTTTTGTTGAGGCCTGGTAACAGCTTTTTGCTCATTGTAAATTATGCTTTCCTTTCCTTTGTCTCGCGTATACACAACCTTCAGTCCCGCTTTCTTAATTATTTCTCAGCACAAGCCCATCTTTTCTCACTTCTTATACTTACTATTTATTCAAATGATTTGGTGAGTTGGACTTAGAATTGTTTTTAAAATAAATAAAATCTAGTAAGATACATGCAATCAATTAACTTTGTTGATTCTAATGGGTTTTTCCCCTAATGCAGGGAAGAGGGATTATGTCCAGATTTTGAGAATCTGCTCAATGTAAATATCACATATAGAATATTCAATTGCAGTTACCAGAAATCTCATAACTAGCAGAAATAAAGTTGTACCTTGTGCAACATAAAGAATGGCTCGGGCTACCCTGAGCCTTTTCTCCCGGGCAGTGACTTCAAGGCCATCCAGAAGCCTCATGGCATGCGTACGATGCTGATTGATGTCTAGTTCTGTCCATTTTTTATTCATCACTGTAGAACAAAGCAGTTTGATAGGATTATGGTTTCTGAAGAGGTGGAGAGGATGATAAAACTGCCTAAGCTTTAACTGTATACAAGTCATTAAACTCAACAGGCTTCAACTGGTATAGCAGCCATCAACAAAGTGACCAAATACATTATTGGAGGCATCACCCGTTTGCAATATGTGAAAGCAGACCTGTATCTTAAGTCCTTTCCATGCACTTATAAGTATGTGAAGCCTCTCTGTATCATAGTTGTCAGGATGTGAAAACCCACACAACAAAGAGAGATGCTTTTCAAAAAACTGGGGTTATATTTCATGTGGCGAGCCTTCCTCTCTTCTAATTGTTGCCTCCTGTGTTGAAAAGAATTATAGGGGAGGCAGGCTAGTGCACGCCCCTCATTGTGTATGGACTTACATGCTGACAAACATCTGCATTGGCTACAATTATCAGGTTTTTAAAAAGTTCAGCAACTTTGGCTGTACATATAACTGAGGCCACATGGAAAGAACAATCTCAAGTGCCAGTAATCCATCCCACTTGGACTACTATCGTGCACTCTGAATGGGCTGCCTTTGTAGATGTCTTGGAAACTTCAGCTGGTTCAGAATGCTATTGCCAAGCTGCCAATAGCAGCCCAGTTACAGGGATAATATAACTTCTCAGTTACAACAAGTTCACTAGCTGTCAGTCCATTTCCAGATCCAATTCAAAAGGCTGGTTATGACCGACAAAAGCCTAAACAGTTTAGGTCTAGCTTATCTGAATAGCTGTATGTCCCACTGCCTTCACAGAATTACTTTCATTTTAATTATTGAGAGTCACTTTGAATCCCTTTAGGGAAAATATGACTTGCAACAAAACAAACACATAAATAAACGAAACTCTGTTCACATGGGTGATTAACTCAGGTCCCTTGCAGTGAACTTAATATACCACTGACAGAAAGCTATTATTTTCCACAGGCTAATGAATAAATTTGCTATTCCCAATATTGACAAGAGTTCACAGTAAATTACAACTGAAATGCAGATAAACTAAAGGTGTGATCCAATGGTCCCTGGGAAAGCCCCCAAGATATTATATGGATTCTTTTTGTGATATTTCTCCCTTCAGATACAGAGAAAGGCCTCTGAGATACAGGCCTGTCTTCCATAAACCATCTCCATAAGGCTCTACGAAGGTCTCCACCATGGACACCCCTGACAATGGAATTCCCAACACTGGAAAGCAAACAAAACAAAACAAAGGCGGCATTCTAGGGCATGGTGGGAAAGTCACTGAATGAACAGCAACCAAGGCCTCCCCTTCTCCTTACTATATTTCTGGAAAACAAGAAGAAAAAGGCACACATGCCTCTGATAAGAGCAATGGGTTTTTAGAGGGACCTACCCATATCAAACAGAAATAAAAGGTCAGTCAGACACTTTTCACCCTGATAGTGCAGGCAAACTAGAATATAGGAAAGAGTGGACTCCTCTTTTCGCCACCACCCCTTGTTTACATGATACCTCGGCAAGATAAACAGCCACACCACTTCAAGTAGCATATCCCACAAAGAGTGGACTACTGGTTGATCCCCCAGTTTCAGAAACCCAGCTCATTTAAACCTCATGAAATTCATCAGCAAACATGTTCTGCCAAATGACAAGGTCCTGTTATTTAAAATAATTCAAACTGATCCTAAAAAAATAGGGCATGTAAGAAATGGCATTAAATGTTCTATTAAGATTTCACTAAATTTAAGTCAAAGTCTCAGAACACAGATGAAAATTTGATGCAGAACTAATAGCTGTTCAATCCTATCCCCCCAAAAAATTTTTTACTATACTTCTAAATCACAAAGACTGCCCTATAGTACAATTCCACAACAGAAAGAGTGTGAATTATTCTTACTGTGCAGCCTGAAATCCTCCTCAAAGCATTTTCTATTGAGCTGGAATTCGGGACCTTCTGTGTAACTGTATAATTCTGCCAAGAGAAAATGATGAATACTAGATTCTACTGTATACCAAAATAGAGTATGATTTAAAGATTATCAGCAAACTGCTCTCAACTTCAGTAACATTACTGGATGCTCTCTGCCATAATAAAAGGATTAGAAGTCATAATGCCTGATCTACCGAACAATATTTATCATATGAAAACTGATATTATGATTTTGGTTTACTGAGGCGTGATCTTCCCTTGCATACATTTGATTACTACATACACCAGTAGTGCTTGCTCATCATCTTGCAAGGTGAGACTGTAAAAGCAGAAAGACATATCTTGACAGAGATCAATAATGGCTAATATAAAGCATTGTTTGCAGTGACTTTCAGCTGTGGCTCCCACTGTTTTATACGTCACCTGGTATGGGTGGGCAACCTATGGGGGTTAGACAACCACATAGAGCCCAACAATCTACTGACAGTTCTACAAATCCTACTGCCATTAAAATCCAGTGGCGCAGCTGCAACCCCTCCTTGAATGCACATGCTGAGCATGCACCTTTTTAAATAACTGGCTAGTATTCAGGAAAGGCTCCTAGGTTACTAACTAGTTCCTGTGTTACTAACAGGCTTGGGAACAAGCCACATGTCAACGTCCCCACACCTTAATTTGATGAGGATGGAAAGTACAACCTAAGACATTCATAACAAAGAACAGAAGTAGAAGTAGAAAGTTTTCATGTGGAAGCTACTTTCATACTGAAAACTTTTCCTTTGGCAGCATTCCTTATGCATTTCCTTGCAAAAATAAAGCTGAACTGAAAGCAATGAACAATACAGGAAACAGCAACAACTGCTTTTATACTCAAGTTATTTAACTATAATCATGCAGCCATGTTTATTAAGCAAACCATTTTCAAAAAGGCAATTGTGTTTGAGGAAGTGGAATCTGGTCCACAAAAACTCAGACCAAAACAAATCTGTTAGCCTTTAAGGTCTGCAACATAGTATCCTTTTCTTTCCCTCCCACTTCAATTTGGCAAACTGAAATTGTTTCAAAACAATGCAAAATAGGTTAAAGGAGTCCATACCATACCTGAGAGCTCAGCAGCCCATTTGTCTGTGTCTGCATATTCAAACTCAAAGTCTGGTGACTCGGAATAGCCCTGAGAGAGGAGAACAATTTAAAAAAATATTCCCGGTGGCAAAATGCCCAACAAAAACTATTGATTGGTTGGTCAATTATATCCCACATTCTTCCTTTAAAAGGACTCAAAGTGGCTTACATTATTAAATACAACAACATTTAAAGCTAAAACCAATAAATATACAAATACTGAAAAGGGCCAAATACCATACTACATCACAGTAAACAAAAACAATTAAAAACACATTCAAAGCAAGAATACACAACAATCTTTATTCCGAACCCCACTCAGCCAGTCAATTAGGGAAGGCTTGCCTGAAGAGAAGGGTCTTTGCCTGCTTACAGAAGGACAGCAAAGATGAGGCCAACCTGACCTCTTGTTGGAGGGAGTTCCAAAGTCTGGGAGCAGCAAGAGAAGGCCCTCTCCTGTGTTCCCATCAAACGTACTTGTGATGAAGGTGGGATGATAGAAAAGTTTCTCCTAGCCGCCTTGGGTCCTTTTCCAAGGAGAAAGGCGGGGTAAAAATACTCTAAAATCAATCAATAAATAAATAGGCTCATGAAGGAAGATAAAGTCCTTGAGATAGCTTGGATTCAACACCTTTAAGGCTTTATAAGCTAAAACCAACACTTTGAACTGCATCCGGAAATCGATCAACAGCCAGTGGAGTGCTGTAATGGGGTGTGGGGGTAGGTGGGGGTGTGATCCTTCTAACCGGCACCAGTTAGGAATCTGGCTGTTGCATTTTGGACCAAGTGAAATTTCTGGGCACTTTCCAGAGGCAGTCCCATGTACACCACATCACATTCATCCAGCCAGGATATAACTAACACATTTGTCATTGCGGCCAGATCAAACCCTTCCAGGAAAAGAAAACTGAAAAGAGGTGTTGGAGCCCATGAAGAGTGCTGCAGGGCTTAAAAACTAGTTTCTCTTTGGGACACGTTAGCGGCCTAATCAAGGTGTGTGTGTTGTGTCGTTACAGTCGTGACCGACTCTTCGTGACTCCATGTCCATGGAGTTTTCTTGGCAGGAATATTGGAGTGGTTCACCTATTAAAGCAGGTTCAGTATGGCTCAACTCTCCTCATACAGTTTCTCAGTTACCATGGTAACTCATTACTGTAGTCCTTAAATGAAAGCAGCCATCATCTTCCCCCTCAAACCTGCTTTGCCACATTGCTCAACAACTAGCTGTCAAGCCTCTGGAGGGACGTTGCAGACTCCTGACTGCAACCATCTTACGCAATCATCTCCTCAACAGTAAGCACTACATTGTGGAATAGGACTTACTCCCAGGTAAGGATGCAATGGAAAACCTGCATCCTTTCAGTCTCTGATTCATTCCAAGGGGAAAAAAATAACGACGAATGTATGTACCTCCTACCGTGTGTGTGTGTGTGTGTGTGTGTGTGTGTGTGTGTGTGTG
>JAHTLZ010000129.1:53255064-53275308 GCA_023846285.1 Phrynocephalus versicolor
AGGGTCAGAGGGACGATCTCGCCCACAGACTCAACCCTCTGAAATTATCCGTATTACTAATCAGTTGAGCTCGCCCATGAAACCCGGGGGTGGGCAGTGTCAATGAAATGGCGTGGATTCATCCACGGCCCAAGGGAGGTTTCCAGGAGCCGACTCAGCCCTGCTCCGTTTTAACCGCAAGCGACCTACGAGGCAGGGTAAGAAGGGGGGGGGGTCACCCAACCTCGCCGCCCCCACAGACTTAAAAAGGAGCAGGCGAAGACACCCGCCCCTTCTCTCTCTCTCTCTCTCTCTCCCCTCCGCAAGCCCCACCCTTCGTCGCCCGGCCTCACCTCCGAATCCTTGCGTTGGTTGCGGTTGGGCTCCCGGCCCTTTCCCCCAGGCGACGGCGGCGTGGTGGTCAGCCCGAGCCCCCCGCTTCGTTGCTTATTGTTGACAATTAGCAAGCCCGGGCCACCGACACCGACACCGACACCGACACCGACACCACCGCCCGGCTCCATCACGACGCGCCGGCAACTCTCGCGGAAACGGAGGCGCCGAGAACGTAGAATCTCGCAGGAAACGTGGCCATCTTGAGAGTGGCGGAAAAGCGATGTCTGGGGCTTCCCCGATCGTTGCTATGGGTAAAAAAAGGGTTTAAAAGTAGACGAATAGGAGGACGCGAAGAGATGGGAATCTGGTGTGGCAGCCATCTTGGGTGTGTCTCGCTACGGCGTTTCTCCACGGAATCCTGCGAGATGGGTTCTAAAGCAGCAGATGGGTTACAGTACACTACTGCTAGGTCTATAATCAGTGTCCCACCCCCCTTGCGTAAATTCTCATATCCAGTATAAGTAAAACGGCCTGTACTTTCACAGGTACACATATCTGTAGTGTATGGTTTGTTTGTTTACTCAACTATTGTTGCGGTTTGTTTTTTATTTGGTTTGTTATTGTTACAATTATTGTTGTAAATCGCCCGGAGTTCCTCTGGAAAACGGGTGGTATATAAGTATATTTGTTTGTTTGTTTGTTTGTTTGAGCTTTATACCGCCCATCTTCCTAAATAAATAAAAAAATAAATATAAATACGTTTTCTGTATGAAAATGAGGAAGTCGTAAGGACCTATGAAACTCCTTTGGCAATATGTCTGAAGATTCTCAGTCATCCATGTGAGTTTATCTGGAGGTTGAGTCATGGCAACCGGACTTCTTGAGATATAGCAATGTTTTGCTGCTCATCCAAACAGCTTCGTCAGTCTGAGGAAAACTAGTTGGGAGTCCTCCATTTTTAAAAATACTTCACTTTGACCTCATGTCACCCTGGTGTGAAATAGGCTCATAAGATGAACAATGGCCTGAATAGGCTCGTTAGGTGGACAGTGGTCTCAATAGGCCTTTAGGTGAACAATGGCCTAAAGTGCTGAAACCCATAAAGTATGGGTCCTTAGTTATGGCCTTGGTAGTGATGGCATGAAGTATTTTTCATTTGTCTGGGTATTGTTGAAATCACTACCTGATAAGTAGTAGATAGACAGTGCCTGAGTCCCTCTCACCTCTGTTGAGGGGTTTTCAGTGCTCACATGAATGGCTTCCCTCTCTCAAACCAGCTGTTTGGATAAGCATTGAAAGGTTGCAGTCTCTCAAGAAAAGAAGTCCAGATGCCATGACTCAACTTCCAGATAAATCATTTGGCAGGTACCATATATGGAACTGTACTTGAGGCAGCTCCCCTTTTTGTCTCTGCTCTTTCCATTTCCTCCCCCTTTCCCCAGCAGCTGTTTCTTCCTAACAAGAAGGGGTAGGATTTCAGTAATAGGGTGAAACAAGTACGAGTCTATGAAAACATTTGCCATAGTCTATTTGTTAGCCTTCAAAGTGTCGCAACAATGTTTCTAGCTGTATTAAACTGGACAACAAAGTTTTCCTCATTTTTGTTTGTTTGTTTTTGTTGATGTTGTTTAGACAATTTCTAAAAGAAGCAAAAGAAGAGGATTTGGGATAATTTGGCGGTCTCACATTTGAATTATGAGAGGTGGGTGGACTACTCCTTTCTCCAGCTATCCTTTATTGTCCCCAGGGAGTTAGCTTCATTGAACATAATAGGATTTACTTCTGAAGAGACAAAGTCAGACAAAAATCAGCTCAGCATAATATTCCTATCATGGGCAACTAGATGTCTTTAGCCAAAATAACACTTGAAGAAAATCCAGTCAAATCTGCAGGTCCTGTTGTAGCACATTACATGAGGTAGTGCAGTTATTCAAAATGGCACTCGGTCCAGTTTTTTTCTGCTCTGTTGGCTATGGATACATAGCAGATTTGGGCAGTACAGGATCACTCCTCTCTTTCCAGCCCCTTGTCTGCCTTGCCTTTCCTACCTCACCCATTTCCCTTGCTGTTCTAGTGCCTCTGTTATATCTTGAGACTTATTCTTGTGCTCCCATGTGCTCATGTATTTATTTATTTGTAAGGACTGATTTCTTTTTTTTACCCTGTTCTTAAAACTGCACATCCAAAGATGCTTTAAAAAAAGATGGGCAGGAACAGGGCACAATGTGACATTCTGTCCAGCCTCCAAAATATGAATTAAAATACAGAAAAAGAGCTACAACTTGTCTATGGTTTACACGTTGGGTCGCATCTGTTTGTAGCCGAACCACATCAAATACTTTCCCTAGTTCATTGGAATTGTGTAGTTGAAATCTGTGAGAAGTTCCAAAGCAGAACATGAGTACAAAAATACCTTCCTCATGATGAAACGAGTCAACACTCATGTGTTACACTTTATTTGTATCAAAGCTTTGCACAATTTAAAATTATGGATATACAGTAATCTCAAATTGAAACAAACTGAAAATGTTAAAATGATTAAACTATTTTGACCAGAAGTGGGCTACTTCATTTCCCCCATGCTCTTTAGTATCTATATGAGGCAGCTAGAAGAGGTTGTCCGGAGGTATGGAGTTTTATGTCATCAATATGCCGATGACAGTCAGCTCTATAGCTCATTTTTTTCTAGCTGCAGTGAATGCCATTCCGACCCTTGACTGCTGCCTGGATGCCGTCCAGGGATGGATGAGAACAAGTAGACTGTGGCTGAACCCGAGCAAGAACAGCAAGTCCTCCGGGTAGGCTCCCCACTGTTGGTGGGTTGGGAAACTCCCTCAGGTTTTTTTTTTTTGGGGGGGGGTGACTCTCTCCGCCCAGGCTGAAGTGCGTAGTTTGGGTGTTCTACTGGACCCGGTGTTCATCATGGAGACCCAGGTGGCATTGGTGGTCCCGTCTGCTCACTACCATCTGTGGCAGATTGCCCAGATGCACACCTCCCTCAGTCTAGGGGCTCTCACCACGTTAGTTCACCTACGTCTAGTCTTGAGAATAGACTACTGTAGCAGCCTCTATGTGGGGCTTCCTTCGAGGTTAATGTGGAGGTTCCAGCTCTTGCAGAATATTGCATCCAGATTAGTAATGGGTGTAAAAAGGAACCAGCATATAACCCAGACTGGCCGCATCACGAGCTTCCAATCTGTTTCTGCATTGACTTCAAGGTTCTTATGACATACAAAGCCCTAAATGGTTTAGGACCCCGTTATCTGTTAGAACCACAGAATACAGCCTGCAACACTCGCTCCTCTCAGGCAGATCATCTGAGGGTGCCGACTCCGAAGGAAGCCCGCAAGACATCCACCAGGAATGAGGCTTTTTCGGTGATTGTGCCTCGGTTGTGGAACTAGCTGCCCTCTGAGATCTGTCTGGCACTCACTCTGTTTTTTAAAAACAGCTGAAGACCTAGCTGTTTAGACACACTTTCCCTGACTACTGACAATTATCTTGCTGATCCATTTCTTGAGATTCTGTTCCATAGGCCTTTAAATATTTCAAAAGGCCTATCATATCACCCTCAGTCTTCTTTCTCTAGACTAAACATGCCCAATTCTTTCAGTCTTTCCTCACAGGGCTTGGTTTCCAGCTCCCTGATCATCCTTGTCGCCCTTTTCTGAACTTGTTCCAATTTGTCAGCATCTTTCTTGAAGTTTGGTGTCCAGAAATGGACACAATACTCAAATTGAGGCCAAACCAGTGCTGAATAGAGAGGGACAAGCACCTCACAGGATTTGGAAATAATACTTTTATTAAGGCAGCCTAATATAGCATTTGCCTTTTTGTGGCTACATCACAATGCTGGCTCATATTCATCTTATGATCTACCAGGATTCCAAGATCCTTCTCACATGTAGTACTTCTGAGCCAATGAGTGTTTAAAATAAATGACAATAAGTAAAGTCAGGCCCATGCTTTGGTTGGAAAACCATGATGTCATCCTGATTTGTGGCCCATGAGTGTTTAAAATAAATGACAATAAGTAAAGTCAGGCCCATGCTTTGGTTGGAAAACCATGATGTCATCCTGATTTGTGGCATTTTAATTTGGACAGATTAAGGTTACATTCAAACTTGTGTCTTACCCCTGCACTTAAACAAAGACTGGCAGACGTTTTAAATAAATATTCAAGCAATAGCTTGTCTTGGACATTCAAGCAATAATCCATAATTTACCATAGTTTAAAACTACAGTAATTGTTTTAATTAGTTTCACTAGCCTTAATTTGCTTTTTGGGAAGAACAAGATTCTTGGCTGATATTGCAACTACAATCAACAGTCTTCTCTTCATAGGTTTACTAGCAATGGGGACTTAACTTAGTTCCATCATGCAGGGCTTTTTATCAGTAGACAAAATCTTCCTATGTAGCTATGTGAATACTGTACCAATGGCATAATTTATGGAGGCAAAATGTCTCAAGTTATGAAATCTCATCAATATTATGTGATTCAGTACATAAGAAATAATGTATTTTGCCATTATGCTGCCATAGCTTCACAAGCATATTTTGTCCAATGCTTTATAGGGTCTTTTCACACGACCCCTAAGATCCGCTGGCCACTTAAATTTGGACCAGAGATCTTAGGGGCTTGTCACTCTTCCTGTGTCCCCACCCCTCCGCACTTCCTTGCTCCTGTCTGCGTGAGGGGAGGGAGAAAAAAAAAAGGAAGAAAAGAACATGGCTCACCTCCGTTTTGCCTCTCACTCTTGCCGCGGCAACATTCCAGTCTCTTAAGTAGCTCGTAAAGGGGCGGAAGCCAAAACAACAACAAACTGAAGCGAGGAGAGCCCCGCACTCACTATCGTTACACCGCCTCAAGGAATTTCCACCTCCAGAGAGCAGGTACTTGAAAGGTGCACTGGGACGCGCTAAAGTGGGCGTGGTCACACTTAATTTCCTGCAAACTCCGGAGCTGGTGGGGAAACATTTCTAAGCTCCAGAGCTGGGAGCCATTTGACCCGGAGTTTAGGGGTCGTGTATAAACACCCATAGTCAATTTCTACTGTAGCCAAAATGAAAGTTGTCCCTTTCTTATATCACTTCTCCTTGTACTATGAAGCCAATGACTGATAGATCTCATCAGTGTATACTCTTCTTCCCAGGGTAAGATAAACAAGACACTATGAGGATGGGGTGAAAACTGAAATCTTTGCTATCATAACCAGCAGGCAACTTGTTTCCTCCATTTCCTTGGACATCACTGCATCTGACTCTTCAGCCACAAGAAATGAAAGCTAAAGCCAGAGATAATTTTCTAATCATTTTATTTAGATTTGCGTAATGGTTTTATTGCTCATCTGCAAGAATTAATATTGCATTCATTAAAAATCATTCATATACAAAATAAACTTATCCCCACCTGGGTTGATTCTATAACATGCTCCCTCTGACCTTACCAAGGTGTCGCCAGGCATGAGAATTTATTCCATGGCTTATACAGAGATGGAGCCCTTAGCTATGTTATCTATTGACACTGCAACGTGGAAGCAGACAAATGGAATGAAAAGGTCCTCCTAAGCTTCACGGAGGATGGTGGGGAACACACAGCCTGACTAGGGAGGATCTAAACCAATTCTGAGATCAGAACTTGTTATAACAGAGCTGTGAGAGTAAGAAACAAAAGTATGCAAACCTGATGAAAGATCGGACAGGAAGCACATACACGGAGGCCTGAGATCAATTTACCAAGAAAAGATGGAGGAGTTCACTTGGGCTAGCCAAACTTGAAAGCAAATGCAGGACAACAGGGTGGGCAGCAGTTGCTGGAGGCAAAGAGCACTCCTGCATTCAAGTTGGCCAATGGCCAGTACCATTTTGCCAGCCCTGGTTGCCTCTTGGCAGATGCCAATGATAAACTAGAAAAGTATTTTAATAGAACATATGAGAAAAAAGGTCATTTAGGGATTTGAGAATTAGAGGGCAAGCATTAGAATTGTGCAAAGGCTTGGTGGCTCAGGCTCCGTATCACATATAATTTCTCAGTTAAAGACTATTGAGAAGCACAACAGAATAGGAGAGATTTTCTTAAGATGGAGCTAGGAATGTCATGTCAAGTTTTCTGCAAAGGTTACATTAAAAAGGCAGGAAGTTCAAGATTGGTCGTATGTTCTTTATGATTCACAGTAGTCTCTGACTTGTCACAGCTCTTTGAGACTTCAGCACAAGTCTTCAGCAAAAGTCAACTCATCACACCTAGGCAATTATCTGCCTAAACTATCCTCTTTAATTTGATAATTTCCCTCACTTTAAAATGCTGAATCTTCCCTTCATGTTCATGGCACTGAAACATGAAATGCTGGCTGCACTGTATTCTCTCAAGAGACAGAACAGTGCATTAACTGGACAGAATGTGCTAGCCTACCAAGATAAGGTAATTAAAGCATCAGAGCACTTAGTACAGCAGTGCCAATGGGATGGAAACCCACCTTCAATGTTCATTTGCTACAAATGGAGCCTGAAAGTGGAAGGAAATGCTTTACATAATGAATAATTATTTGTAGCATCCAAGAAGCTAAGCTGATACAGTATCCAAACATTTTCTGTGCTGTGCAAATGAAGGAATGGAGGATAGGAGACACAATCTCAGCTCAAAAAGGCTGGTTCGTTTTCAGTGCCCCCTAAGAATTCTGCAATGTATTTACTAAAATCTTTTGCCTTAAAATTCTTCAAACTGCAAGCAAAAGGAATACTTACCCATTGCTTTTTAAAATATATTTTAGTGTACCTTGATCTAAAGAAGCAAGAAAAAATCTTAAAATCTAATAACTATGAAAAAGTGGTTACCAATATTAATTTCAATTCAGATTAGGACCCTAGCAACTTTAAAAAGAGAGGTTACTTGGGCTGCGTAACCAATCATGCGGCTACTCATTTCACATAAGAAAAACAGCCCAATTGATCATAAATAGTATTTGAAACTTCCCACTGATATCAATGGGTTTTTCTCTCCACAAAACAGAATCAGGAATGGAATTAGGCATTTGTTGAATATATGTATATAACTTAACTGGCCACAAGGTGTCAACTCTGTTCCTCTGTAGGAAAAGAAGCACAGATCTAGCAGCTAATAAACTGGGGTTCATTAAGGCAATTTAGAGTTTGCAGATCATTCTCAAGTGGGTGGGGTGGAATGGGGAACAGTATTTAATATTCTGCAAATCTATCAGTACAACTAAGGTGCCCTGAAAAGTTAAATTAAAAAAAAGAAAAGAAAAAGAAAATCACCATTGGAAATGGATGCCTTACATCACCAAAGGAAATTTATAGTAACAGAGCTAAGGAGCTGAAACAGCACTGATTTATTGGTGATGCTGCTAGGAAATCCCAGGTTGCCTGCAATGACAGAAACAGCACCTGGGAAACATTAAAGAATATGAGGGGATAGTAAAATTACAAGAATAAAAGAAACACATATGTCTTTAGAATACACACAAAATATTCTTTAAAAACATCCTTGCTAAAGCTCTTCTGTAGATTATGTGGTCTTGGTCCTTCAGCATTATGGTCCATCAGTACCTACAGCAAAGGAGAAAAGAAGTTAGTATCAAGCTGTTGAAAGCTGACCAAGCAACAGTAGACACTCCCGCCTTGGGCATCAGGACACCTGTCTCTGTTGGCCAATTTTATTCTTCTCTCATTCACCATATAACTAGGTCATCAGTTGACATTAGGCAACAATATTTTCAAGCAAGGTAGTTCAACCAGAAGAGTTTTATATTTTGCCCATATTTTAACTATTTGTATCCTTAACTTCCCTCTATGTTCCTAGCAGCCTTATAATTGCTTTGCCCAATAGTTTGCACTGAGAATTGTGAAACGTTTCCCATATAAGTTTTGGAAAGGCTGACCAAGTCTTGAAATCCAATGTAAATTTAACATCCAAAATCAACATGCTTCCTCAATGACAAAGATGCATGTGGTTGTATCTGAATTATTCATGCGTTTTGAAACATTTCTTCTTCCCCCCTCATGGAGACAGTTACTGTACCTATAATAGTTTGGCTTAAAGGGCCCATTTTTATTGAGTCCCAGATACTTTGCTTGATCATCTGTTAGTTCTGTCAGATGAGCATCAAATGAAGGCAAGTGCAAGCTGGCAACATATTCATCTAGGCAAGAGCAAAGAAAGATAAAACATAGTTTACAGTGACTCTTTAAGAAGTTAATTCCAACAGTATTAACCAATCTCCAACAACAGTAGCCTAAATAAAGCTAAAATGGCCTAGTAATTATTTGCGTTATGGATAAATATCAACAATTATATGAATACTGATGGAAATGAATGATCAAGAGGTAAAATATTTTTCTTGGTTTTGTGTTGTGCCATAGCATTCAGACACAGTAATTTTTCTTTTCTTAGCCTTCTACACCTGAGGCACTGATGAGACAGGTGTAACCTAAGAGGGAGGCATGATTTCAGATTCTCCAATTTTATCTTCAATATTAAAAAGGAATTTTCGTTTATACTGTGTTTTCTCCTTCCTATTCAAGACATCTCATCAACAGACTAGTAGACGGTAATGGCAAAAAGTTTACTAGCCTCTGAGAAGTACAAAGAACTGCAATGCTATAGGCCAGAATCCTGTTGTTAATTTACAAATGCGTCAATTGTGTGATCATGCACACACAGAAACACAACTGGTGCCTTGTTAATGACTGAGAGTTTGCCACTAAGACCTGTGCAGGTTTCCTTTACAGAACTGTAAATCAGCAACCTATATATTATGGGATTAATTTTAATAACCTTTGGCAGAGCACTTTTTAAAAGTTTTATCTGCTACTTTTAGCTTCAGTGATATTATGGAGATAAAACTAACTTATATCCTCTGGTTGGTAATCATAGGAATAAAACACAATTGATTAACATAGCTTTTCATAAGCAGAAGACAAAATTTAAGAATGTCTCAACTAGAGTGGCAGAAGGCTCTGAAAATACATAATATCTTTAGACTGGGTGTGAGCAGCTGTGAAATATCACTCATTTCCCATCCCAGTGGAGCCCCCCCATTCCCTACTCTCATTTTCAAAGCCACAATTGACTAGATGCTATTTTTTAAAGGGGTATTTTGGTCATTTTGAGATACCTGCGGGTGAGAAGAGAGCAGTCCTTAAATGAAGAATCATTTGAGGCAATTGTTTTATTTTTTTTTTTTAGCATGGGGTGGGGGTTGGCATGAGGAATGGAACAGACAGGACCCTCCCCAGGCTATAAAGCTGGTTTCAAAACACTTCTACATGGAACAAACATGGGATTAAGAAATCTGGTTTATCATGCTGGGGTTTCAAGGGCCCTTTTAAGAGGGCAAGTTCTCAGTGTAGCTAAAGAGTCTAACTTTGTCTGCTTACCCATCTTTTTAGGCAGCAGGTACACGTCTTGTTTGTATCGTCCGTCGGGAGCATTGTAAAGCTCAATCAAAGCCAGAGCCTGTGAAAACAAAAACAGACAAGAAGCAACGAGTAAAAACTTTGTCTACTGTTTCTAGCCCCCTCTGAAGAAAACATTATTGTGATTTTTGACATGTCAAACCTGTAAGCCTTTAATCAATATGATTAAATTGGGTCCCTTCGGGGAGAAAGGCGGCACAGAGATAAAGTTGTTGTTATTAATACAGATACATTAAAACTAGGCTTTCATGACAATTTTAAAATAGAAATAAACATTTTCCTTATTGTTTCCTCCTGTCTTTTCCCATTTCCAAAAGGAAGTTTTCAATTTTTAATTTATTTTATCAGTGATGTAGCACATCTGTGATATAATAGAATCTTTTATTACTTCCTCTGTCTTCTGAAGAGAAACAGAAGAAGTCTTTCATTCCCCAATATTCAGAGGTGGCTCTCTTTTTAAGCCACAATCTGAAATTTCCTAGTTAGAGCAATTTGACATTGTGTTTGCTGGAAATGAATGAAAAATGAACAATCCTATTATACCTAAAAACCAGAAGTCCTGACAGGGTGCCAGAAGAGTGTGAGTAGGGATAGGCTGATCTGCTCCAGTGTTTACATCATGTGACAGCCTGAAAAGGATCAAGTGGACCAAACTGTGGGCTAAATGCCTGTTTCATTACACTCCCCCTTTTAAGCTTATCAAATTGCAGTGAGGATTTATTAGTCCTTAATAAACCAACTTATTGAAAGGGAAGTTGAGTGGGTGTCTCTTTGCTAATCTGGTACAAGCCCAAATAATGAATGTCAATGTTGTTGGGAATATCTTAGTATCTAAACAAACTGAGATGCACAGAGTTACTTCACTGAGTTAAAAAAAAGGGACCAGCAACACTATTAACTGCTCAGCTGAAGAAACAATCCATCTACTCTGCTTCAGATTTATGATTTATTTGCTCTAGTTTTCTGGGTGCAAATAAATTTTAGTACTATGCTCCTGTTTTAATGAGGGGTATGGTGGCTCAGCGGGCTAGAGCATTGAAAACTGTCAGCGGTAAGGCCAGCAGGTCAGCGGTTCAAATCCCAGGTGCCATGCAGCGGAGTAAGTTCTTGCTGTTAACCCCACCTTCTGCCAACCTACCAGTTCAGAAGCATGTAAATTCAAATAGATAAATAGGTACAGCCATAAAAAGCAGGAAGGTAAAACAGTTTTTCCTTGCAGCCATACCGGCCACATGGCCACAGACTTACACAAAACTGACTCTTTGGCTTAAATATGATGAGCACCGCTCCTAGAGTCGGACATGACCAGCACGCATGAGTGGGGGGAACCTTTACCTTTTACATGTTTTAAGAACTGAAATGCAAGACAAGTACTGTTGAAAGATGTTCTAATTTTTGTGTGTGCAGACTTTAAAGAATCAATAGAACCACAGGTTTTTCCTTCTATTTTCTTCCATCCCTGAAAACAGTGTGTTGTAACTACAGCACTAAGTAAGCTAAGAGGTGAGCAAATATTTCATCAAAATAATATACCTGAGTAGTAGCTGTGATGGACAGAACAAAGGTAGGAACAGTTGAACAGCTCAGATTGAGAAGCCGTCCCTAGAATATAAAGCCAGGAAATAAAAGATCTAAGAATGCACTTATAAAAGAAAGAGACCAAGCCATCAAACTTATGCACAATCATTCAGTTTCAAGTTACTTTACCAAGTACGTATTGGTAAGCAGACATGCTACGCCTGGATTTATCACACACCATGCTTTTAATTCAGCTCTTTGGATATGTCTACTTTGTTTAGACCAGGACCAGTATATCTCCTAATCAAGACCGATGACTTGCTACTTCTGTTCTCAACCCCATGCCTTACAAGCTAGACAACTCTGAGATGTTACACAAAGGAAAAGAAGCCACCTTTTCCTCATCTAAGAAAAACATCTTTCATTGTACATACTGTATTTAGGTGCTCACACTGGCATCTTTCAATGCCCTAAAACCCGAAGAAAAAAATAGGAAGTCGTTGCAATAGACTACTGTAACACTCTCTACATGGGGTTACCTTTGACCCTTGTTCAGCGTTTGCAGCGGGTGCAGAATGCATCAGCCAGGCTGGTGGTTGGTGCGGGCAGGTATGACCGCTTCACCCCCATCCTGGCTCGCTTGCATTGGCTACCCGTTGCCTCCCGGATAAGGTTCAAGGCATTGGTTTTGGTTGACAAAAACCTCCATGGCTTGGGACCTGAATATCTGGCGGAGTGGATCTCCCAGAGATCAGCCTCATCCTGACCGACCAGGGCTTCGCTCGCCTTTTTGCTTTGGGTGGCCACTCCAAGGGAGGCCCGTAGGGTGTCTACTTGTAATCGGGCCTTCTCGGTGGCTGCCCCGACACTCTGAAATAAGTTGCTGCTGGAGATTAGGCTGGCGGAGTCTCTGCCAGCCTTTAGGAAAGCCTTAAAGACCTGGCTTTTTGTGGAAGCCTTTGGTGTTGCTGAGTGTACGTCTATGAGTTGTTGTCGGTTGTTTCATCTTGTCCTGCCCTTTTTCTTGCCAGACTCTTTGTTGTCGTATTACTTGTGTTGTTTATCATTATTCTGTTTTTTAGTCTGATATTTGTTTGTTTATCATGTGGGCTTGGTTGGGTTCATGTATTTGTTATTTGCTGTATACCGTCCAGAGTTCCCATGGGAAAACCAGGAGGTTAAGCACAAATATACATAAATATAAAATAAATAATTCTATAGGATCATCTTGGCTTTCTCAGACATACCTCAGCTAGTAGAACAACTCGCTTGCCATCAGGCCAAATTACATGATCCACTTGAGAACGAACACGCTCCCAGGTCAGCTCTGGAGTACGAAGACTAGCCTGAAAGGGGACAAATTAAGTCTGGCTTAACATTCAGTCACTGTTAGGAGGACTGAAGGAGTAAATAAAATTAAGAAACACTTACCACATCTATTTCAGTGTTGGAATGGCCCATATTACATACAATACAGCTATTCTTCATTCGATCCAAGTGCTCCCTAGTCACCACATTTTTGTTTCCTGTAGTGAAAAAGGGTAGCTAAAGCAAGTTAGGGACAGATCTTCAGCCACCAGATTTCCCATGTGGATGTCTAAAGCTTTGATTTCAAAACTGCATTTAAAACAAAACCATGAGTAATGCAGCCTATATTACTTTTGCTTGTTAAGAAGCAAAATGAGAATAATTTTACTAGAAGGAAAGACTGTAGAAACATAACATGTACACATACTTTCATACTTTCCATTCTCCCGACTTTTACCTGTGCAAGTTATGACTACATCCACTTGACGAATGACTTCATTGAGCTTCACTACTCGAAAACCATCCATGCTGTCAAAGAGAAGGTAAGACAGTAAAGGACAATGTATCTCAGCAAAGTAAAAAAAAGAGTTGTCCTGACCATTTAAATACCACCTCTACAATAAATTGACAGAAGCTACTGACAATGGCACACAATGGCTACAGACACATATTTCTAAACATGTTTAGTTGAAAGTACAACTTCAGTAATCCAGTTTCATAAATGACATTTTTGTTTTGTTTCACTGGCATGTTTTTCAAAAGCAATGGAAGCAGAGCTTTGATGAGATATTAGGTACTAGTTTCAGAGGCAAGAGATCATTAATGGCAATGTTCATTTTACTGCTTTAAAACTAAAAATTTAAATATTCATCTGAACCTTGTTAGTTATAAGAACTAGAGATCTTCTTAAAACCATTGAAAATCCAGCAGACTACCTGCTGGTACTAAATATAAGGTTCACATATTCACACATTTCCTACAGATGTATAGTGTTCATCTTTTCCCACTGCTCAGAATTTTTAATATTTGGCACTGCTGCTGAGCAGCGTGTGCTGCGATCGACCAGTCCCAAATGCATGGGGTAAGAAATCACATAGAAGCAGCAACAAAGTTGCATCTTGATAAATCCTTCAAAGAAGAAATAATCTCTTCAGGGTATCTTCCATGAAATTTATACTGAAAATTTATGCTTTCATCAGATGCTAGCCTTGAACTATAACACTATGGGAAGAGGAAGGTTCTTACTTATTTAGGCAGACTTTATTTTAACCTTTTGAAGTGGCCCCAAAGAAGAGCAAATGTAAAATAAGAGATTAGTGTTCTCATGCAGTAATGTTTGTAACAACTCATCACTCACCATGCTTGAAGAGCACAGATGGGATCAATTTCTGTAATGTAAACTATGGCTCCTAGGGCCTTCAGAGCTGCACAACATCCCTTTCCAACCTGCAATACACAACCGTCACAAAACCAAAGTGAAGAAGTCATTCTTATGCCACCTTAAAAAGGAACAGATTTGTGGTGGGATAACCTCATGTGGATTTCAGAGGTAAAAAGGATGGCTTATTTTTGTGGGCACCTCACAGTACATCAATACAGCCAAGAAGAGTTTGCTTACTCCTTGTTTTTGTGGATGAACATGTTTTATGTCTGTGAAGATTCTCAGTCATGAAGTTATCTGCAAGTTGAAGTCATGGCAACTGGACTTCATGAGAGATCAAAATGTTTTGCTACTAATCCAAGCAGCTTTGTCAGTGTGAAGAAAGTGAGTAGCGAGGCCTCCAATTTATAGTCTACCTTGATTTCCCATCACCCTGGTCTGAATAGGCTCTTAAATTGGACAATGGTCTGAATAGGCTCATTGGGTGGACAATGGCCAGAATAGGCCTGTTAGGTGGATAATGCCCTGGGGTGTGTGAAATTCCCACCTATCCAACCTTTCCCAAACTATGGGTTGTTAGCTGTGGCCTTGCTGGTAGAGATGTGAAGTGCTTCAGATTTGTTTGGGGATTGATGAAATGGCAGCTTGATAAGTAGCAGACAGATTGTGTCTGAGTCCCCCACCTCAGTTCAATACACACATGAATGGCTTCCCTGACTCCTCTCTCAAACCACCTATCTTCTCTGTCTAATATATGTATATCATAGATGTTTTGTCTATCTATCCCGCCATTTACTGCTGCAGTATTATGACTCCTTCCTGATTTGCTAGTATGGAAATACGATAGTTTATATGACTTAATCTTTTAAGACTAGGAGCAAAACAAATAACATTGTCTGAACTACCTTCCAGACATGCAGTATCCAGAATTCTACTGGTACTCATGTATAGCTTATGTAACTTGTTGCAGCTAACTGAAGCTAGCTCCATTGGTAGTCACTCGTTCACATGAAAGGTCACACATTGGTTGTGAAATCTGGCACACAACATTTTATCTAGGCAGGTTTTCTCAATTTGATTCCAGCTTTCATGTTTATTTTAATAAGAGTAACCATTATGTGCATGCATGCATTAGAAGAAGCAAATGGAGGAGTGGGGATGGAACTCATCAGTTCAATATATATACATCAACCTCACAAAGCCTGACACAGTAGTTTCCTGATTAAGTAAAAAAAATGCAAATACTTAGAGTACTTAATTAACTGCATGGTAAAAAAAAAACCTAAACAGTTTGTATTGGCTAATTTTGTTCACACAGAAACAACAGGAAACAAATTGTATTTATGGCTCAAGTCCTGTTGTGTCGTTAGGCCTGTGAAAGGCAAGCAGTGTAATTTACAGCAGTTTCTAGTCATTAATTAATGGGTCCTTCTCAGACTTTTCAGTGCATGTCAGTCCAGTAGGATGATGTTTGCCTCAGAATTGAAGTGGGAACTTAATTGCCAGTCAGGTTCCCCCTAATGGTTTTCTCACATAAGAAAAGGACAAATAATAAATACTGCAGATGAAAAGTACTAAGCAAAGACATATCTCTAATGTGTAGTGTCAGAGCTGCTGAATTAGCTAGGTTACTGAACTGTCACTTCTGCAACTCACCTCACCATAGCCACACACCACCACTTGCTTCCCTCCAAACATCACATCAGTTGTCCTCTTCAGTCTGTGATATAGGAGAGGAAAAAAAGAGAACCCCTTTTTGTGAGGATGACCATGTTCAAAGCATGTGTTTTTAATGCAACAGAAAGCTTCAGATTCTATAACAGGGTGGTCATGTTCTGCAACTCAACCTCACAGAGCATACTGTAATGAACTCTGAAGTACGAAAGCCTGGGATGAAAGCCTGGGACTCCTTTGAGGTTTCTTTTTTCACAGCTGCCAAAACTTCCGTATCAGACTCACCCATCCAAGATGGACTCTCTGCAACAGTACAAGTTATCAAATTTCTGTTTGGTGACTGAGTCATTGACATTCATTGCTGGAACACACAGTTTCCCAGCCTTTGATAACTGGTATAACCTGAAAAAAGAAGAGAGGATATTTTAGATTTAAATAAACAAACATGTATACTTAAAGAGGGACACAATTTGCTTGCTGGACTAACAACAAAGATCTTCCAACAGAAGAAGAATGCCTTTAATGTGTGTGGTTCTGCCCTCTCCCCAATGCTCCCTATATGCACATTATTTGTAAATTTAAAAATAATAGAACAGAAAACAATTTGAAGGTAGAATATGTCCAATATATAGCTTAATTAACAAATATGCTTAGGAGCCAATCACAAAATTTGTATAATTAGCAGAGAAAAATTCTTCATACTATTGCTGCTAAGTAAGACAAAAGTCAGTTAGCACCATCACCAGATTTCTGTGGAAAGACACGGCAGCAGCATTCCCCATGAGAGAAGCTTGAATCCCCCCCACGTTTTATTTATCCATGAATTAATATTCCAGTTTAAGAGACCGTGCTTCTGCAAGATAAAGATCTCAAGTTCCATCCTTAGCATATCCAAGGAGGGTTGGGGAAGACGCTTGTCTGGAAGTCTGGACAGCTGTTGCTAATGTAGACAATACTAACCTAGATAGATTAAATGTCTGCTTCATCCATGTTACTTAGACATATGCACAAATAAATTGCAAAATTTCCCAGCCTCCCAGCATAATCTGAAACAAGATCAAATACTCTTACATTTGCTATCATTGCTATTAGTTCATTTTCAAATAATTAAGAGTATTTGTTCTTGATTTGGATTACATTTTTTTTTTGTAATTTGATTGTGCGTCAATATGGGTCCACCAACTGGGTTTATTTCTGCCTCAGTATAAAACAGCCCTCTGCTTCCTGCCATTATCACTAGAAATATAGCATTGAATACATTTTTAAGAAGCACATGGTACTGCAGAAATAATTGAGGCAAAGAAGAAAGAAAAAACAACTGAGCAGGAACAGAGGACTGAACAGTTTCTATGGCAAAGCAACATAATGATAGTGGAACATGAACATGTAATTTATTCTTTACTAACACAAGAGGTAACAAAGAGAAGCAGAAGTGAAAATTCTTCAGCTTTTAATTTTACATGAATTCCCATGTCTTAATTAGATAAAGAAGTACACTAATATACCAGGCCCTAATTTTATATTAGCGCAACAATACAGCTCTTTTATGGCCTTATTTTGTTCATCCTGTCCTTGTATTATCTCCCAGGGTCTTCTTAAATAAAGCTTCTGTGGTTTCAGACACATGCCATACAAATATGGAGAAGACCCTAAAACTACCCAAAGTTTCAATATAACAAACAAAACACATAACATTGTTCAGGTTGTCTTTTAGTTTGTTACCTGTGCACACCTGTCACACTCTCTTCTACAATGCCTCTGATCTTTTTAAATACATTTGGATATTTCTTATAAACCCAATGTGTCAAGTCTCCTCCATCATCTAAAATCTAAAAATAGGGGAAGTAGAAATCAGCTCAGGTTTGAAGAAGTGGACTTGTTCACAAAAACACACATTAAAATATTGCAGTTAATCTTTAAGGTGCTTTTCTTCTTTATTTCATTTTTTTTGTTTGCTAGCACAGTCTAACAAAGCTATCCCTTCTTAAAAGCAATTCTGCCTTTGATACCCCATATCTCCCTAACTTCACTTTAAAGCACACACATGGAATTATTATGACAGGAATTAGAAATGTTAGTCACATACAGAATTGGGGGTTGGAATTTTTGGATTGGAAGGCTTCTCATATGACATAAGCATCTGGCAAAATGATATCCATGTAAGAACATATCAGGCTTAGCTTTTTAATACAAGATCTGAAACATGTAAAGAAGGCAATACAATAGGAGCCCCAAATTCATGGATTCAGTAGCATGCTATCTGCCCCCTCTAGTCACCAGTTCTGATAATGTATATTAAAATATTTTTCTGGGTTCCGCCTTTACTATACTATATATTTAAGCATTCACTATTATCCACAGATTTAAATATCCAAGGGGCCCTCCAGAGCCAGTCTCCCGTGGATACGGGGGTCCTACTGTAATATTAAATTTGAACCAAAGTGCACTCCAAAACATCACTGCTAATGACGGTACAATGCTTTGCCTAGAAGATGGACCAAAAAAATCTAGGCCCCCTATAGTAATCAACTTTTCTTTGGCTAACATTTCAGAGAAGGATATAAAAATAGGAGGTGGTAATATGTAGCTCCTGTTCTTAGAACATTGCAACAACAGCCGATAGGAATACATTATTCCATACCAGTGGCTATAAAGTTAATTATTTTCCTCTGCACGGGAATGAACCAGATAGGATGCATGAAACACAAGAGAAGGTTTTGTTGCCTGTGCTGCCCATCCTAATGCACAAAATATTCTTCTACTATTATCTGACACATTTAATTCATCAAGATGAAGGAAGCTACAACACTGTTTTCTTAAAACAATAAAACAGCATTATAGAGTAGGGATTAATTACCTTATTGTATCTAGTACAACAAGCCAAATAGTCAGGGGATATATTCCACTGCAGATGGTACTCCAGTCCAGAAAATATGCAATTAACGTATAGGGTGGTGAGGTAAGTGTAATAGGTGGAAGGACATATGGCAGGCAATTATTAAACACACTTGTACTTTTGCTGTCCTCTCAAAAATAGGTATGCTAAGACAAATGACTCAGTGAATTTTCCATTAAATGCATAGCCCTTTATACATCACACACCATAGGATTTGAATAAATGTTCAGCTGGTTATGAGTGACTTGGATCTGTTATTTAGACACATGAGAGTTAGCAGAGAATCTGTATAGAAGAAGATGCTTTCAGTAGTGCAAGATTTATGAAACTAAGGTTGGCATGAATATAAAACAGTTATTAAAATCAGCCCATGTTTTCAAGTTACAAAGCTTAAAATTCACATATTAAGAACTATTTAAAAACAAGCGCCCTGTTCTGTTCTATTCAGCTTCTTGCATGTACCTCTCGGATCATTTGTATCAAAGGCAACCTTGTCACTGAGGCATTTATCAGATATATAGCTTATACTGTACGTTCAATGTTTGATTTTCATACCTATCCTTGGAGACAGGCTAGGCAGTGACGGACAGTGACCTTCCTAAAGTCAACATTATGGCTCTGTCGGAATTTATTCTCTGATATAGTCACTGATCAAAGTGTAACACTCTCCTTTCAGGAGTCTGTTGAGATCAGCATTTTTTTTACAAAATGACTCCACACTCCAATTGTAGGAGGCAAATTTGTCTGTGAGATTACATTCAGTTCTCGCTTTGTTGACAGAGCACACTATTAAACTACAGCTTCTTTCCTTCTTGCAATCTTCTCTTGGCAGGCTGGTCACCATCCCACCCACCCCAAAACCTGAACACCTGAGATACAGTATCCTTTGGGAGTAAAGCAAAAAATGGCGGTCACCGTTGGGCAGCAATTTTCCCAGGGCATTCTGGGGTCAATATCTTGGTTACAAGGCTGTGGAAGATGAATTTTTAGTTCAATCCTAGGAAAGGTAATATCTACTTATAAACTACTTTCTCACTCCTTTACTAACAAGCCTTGTTGAAAAGATGAAAGGGAATGAAAGAGAACATTGGAGGTACTGAAATATCATCATAATCCAACAGCCTGAATCCAGAGAACAAGTTCTACATGTGCAAGAGATTTCATGTCACAAATATTACATTATTCTATATGGCACTTCTCCTCTGAAACAAAGAAATTTTCAAACTACACTATTAATATAGCAATGGTGTTTTGCTATACAACAATCTATTCAATAGTGTAAAAAACACCAAAATTTCCACTAAAGTATGCCAAAGACCTCAGGTGTGTGCCCAAAGCAGTTTCCTAAATACCAGTCAATATGAACAGAGTGTCAACATATAACATTACCATATTGGCTTGCCAACTATCCACATTAACACAACGATCAATGCACCACCAAAAGTCATCCTCTGATTCCCCTTTCCAGGCGAACACTGCAACACCTAGTTAAAAAAACCCAAAGAAACTAATTACATTTATTTCATGATTGCTTGAAGCCTTTTCCAATGAAACCCTAATTTCATCACTAGTATTTGTATCAAGGTGGTAACTGCAACTGTCTGTGTACTGCATATTTGGAACAATCGGTGTTGTTAGAACAATAGACTGAGAATTCCAAGATCTGCTTAATAATAATAATAATAATAATAATAATAATAATAATAATAATAATA
>JAHTLZ010000129.1:53283278-53299886 GCA_023846285.1 Phrynocephalus versicolor
TCGCCGGCTGGGGGCGTCGGGCGTGCCGCTCCCCCCCGCGCGCACAGGCGGGGTGGGGGGGACAGCCGGCGGCGGGGGCGCCCTGCGACCGCCGCCCGCCTCAGTGGGGCGCCTCTGCGCCGCCGCCACTGGCGGCGCCAGCGGCAATCCCAGTGGCGCCCTCGAGCTGGAGCCGCCTTGCCTCCGGCTGAGGCTTTCGGGCGGGGAGGGGAGGGAAGCCGGTGGGGGGGGTGTTTCTGTGCTGGCCGGCCGGACGGCCAGCGCACGCACAATCCGGTTGGGGGGGCTCGGGGGGCCTGGCCTCTCTCTGTGTGTGTGTGGGGGGGGGGGCGGGGGACGGGAGCAGCCGCTCCTTCCTTCCTTCGCCCTCTCCCAGCAGAGCGGCGGCGGCGGCGGTGTTCCGGCTCCCGGGCCCCCACCCCGGCCTCTCCTCTCCTCCAGCGGGGCGTAGTGGAGGCTCCGGCCCGGCTTCCCTCGTCCCTCCCCCATTCCTCGCGCCTCCCCCGCGCGCCCCCTCCTCCCCGCCGGCCCCCATGCGCCTGGCCCCCAGGGCAGGGGGGAGGGGCCGGGAGGAGGCAAGGAGGGGCAAGCGGGCCAAACGGGGTTCCCCGCCGCTTCTTCCTACCCTTTGAGCGCAGCAGCAGCGGCGGGGGCGAAGGCGAAGGCGGCGGAGGCGCCCGGGGCAGCAGCCGCATGACCGCCCTCTCTGTCCCTCGGGCGGCAGGCGGCTCCTCCTGTGCTCCTCCAGCCTTCTTCTCCCATTTGCTGCCCGTGGGAGAGAAGAGGAGGAGGAGGAGGAGGACGCGCCGCCGCCGCCGTGGCTGCTGCTGCTGCTGCTGCTGGTGGAGGGCGAGGAGGAGGAGGGCGGAGGAGCAGGAGGATGCGCCGCCGCTGGCGGCGGGCAGAGGAGGGAGGCAAAGGCAAAGGCAAAGGCGGCGGCTCCTCTTGCGCTCCTCCAGCCTTCCTCCTCCACCGGCCGCCCGCGGGAGAGAAGAGGAGGAGGAGGAGGGTGGCGGAGGAAAAGGGGAGGAGCCTCCCCGGCCTCCCCAGGCGGCCCAGTGCCGACCGGTCCACGGACCGGCACCAGTCCGCGGACCGGGGCTTGGGGACCACCGGATTAGAGTGCTGGGCCAAAGCTAATGGAATGGGTTTCAACAGAGGGAAATGTAGGGTGCTGCATCTAGATAAAAAGAATGAATTACACAGATACAGGATGGGAGACACCTGGCTGGAAAATAGTACCTGTGAAAGGAATTTGGCAATCTTGGTGGACCACAAATTGAACATGAGTCAGCAGTGTGATGCGGTGGCCAGGAAAGCCGATATGATTCTTGGTTGCATTGAAAGAACCATAGTGTCTGGATCAAGGGAAGTGATAATACCACTCTATTCTGCTCTGGTCAGACCCCACCTGGAGTACTGTGTCCAGTTCTGTGCGCCTCAATTTAAAAAGGATGTTGACAACCTTGAGTGGGTGCAGAGGGTGACCAGGATGATTGAGGGTCTGGAAGAAATGTCTTACAAGGAACGGCTAGGGAACTGGGAATGTTTAGCCTTTCAAAAAGAAGGCTGGGGGGGGGGTATGATAACTATGTTTAAATATTTGAAAGGGTGTCGTATTGAAGAGGGAACAGGTTTGTTTTCCATGGCTTCAGAGACTAGGACACGGGGCAATGTTTCAAACTACAGGAAAAGAGATTCCATTTGAACAGTCGGAAGAACTTTGAGATGGTTAGAGCTGTTCGGCTGTGGTATATGCTGCCACGGAGGATGGTGGAGTCTCCTTCTTTGGAGGTTTTTAAGCAGACGCTGGATGGCCATCTGTCAGAAATACTGTGATACAGATTCCTGCATGGCAGGGGGTTGGACTGGATGGCCCTTGAGGTCTCTTTCAACTCTATGATTCTATGATTCTATGAAAAACCAACAATTCCACATACCAATGCTACATTCATGATTCCTACAAAGTTCTACATTATTTTGTTGATTCTTGGCTAAAAACTGTTTAATCATAAATTTGAAGTGACTTATGTAACACATCAATATATAAAATCATAATACAAGGAGATGTCAAAAACTAAAATGGATTTTATACACACCAAATGAAATATCTGATTAAGTTAATATGATTAATGTTTTATGTTATCTTATGTTATCTTATGTCTTAGGTTATCAAGAGGGTTGCCAGCGTTTGCTTCCAGGCTTTTCTGGAGGAGGAGGGAGTCCTGGATCCATTCCAGTCTGGTTTCAGGCTGCACTGGGGGACTGAGACCACCCTGGTTCACACTGCAAGATGACCTCCTCAGGGGGCTGACAGGGGATGTTCTACCTTGTTGGTCCTCCTGGACTTGTCAGCGGCCTTTGATACCGTCGACCATGGCATCTTGCTGGGTCAGTTTTCCAGGGAAGGGATTGGAGGTACAGCTTTTAGCTGGTTCCTATCCTTCCTTGGTGGACTCCCCAGCATGTTAAGCTGGGGGAAGAGTTGTCGGGCCCTTGGATGCTCCCTTGTGGGGTACCCCCGGGGTTTGGCAATCTCCCCCATGCTTTTCAACATCTACATGAGGCTCCTGTCTGAGGTCATTAGGAGATTTAGAGTGTGCTGTCATCAGTATGCTGATTACACGCAGCTCTATCTCTTCTTTACCATCTCTGCAGTGGAGGTAGTGCAGAACCTCGACTCCTGCCTGGATGCAGTCATGGAATGGACCAGAACTAAGAAGCTCAAGCTCAATCCAGAGAAGACAGAGGTTCTGTTCTTCGGGGCATCCTCTACCAGGTACAGTGGCCCTCTCCCCAGCTTGGAGGGTATTATGCTTCAACTGGCGGAGAGAGTAAAGAATCTGGGTGTGGTCCTGGATCTGGCCTTATCCCTGGAAGCCCAGGTGATGGCCGTCTCTAGGGCTGCCTTTTTCCATCTTCAGCAGATCGCCCAGATCCGCCCGTACCGGGATGAGGCCTCCCTGAGGACAGTCGAGCAGGCGCTTGTGATATTGAGGATAGATTATTGAATAGCTCTCTATGTGGGGTTGCCCTTGAACCTTAATTGGAGACTACAGCGGGTACAAAATGCAGCAGCTAGACTGGTGGTTGGTGCAGGTAAATATGACTGCATCACCCCAGTTCTGGCTCGCCTGCATTGGTTGCCTGTTCCGTCCCGAATAAGGTTCAAGATACTGATTTACAAAACCCTCCATGGCTTGGGACCTGAATACCTGGCAGAGCGGATCTCTCAGAGGTTGAGTGAGGCTTGTCCCACCAGAATGTTGCAGGGACACTCACGCCCAGGGAGGCCAGGAAATCAGTCACCCGAAACCGGGCCTTCTCTGTGGCTGGCCCCTCGCTTTGGAACCACCTGCCTAGTGAGTTGCACCTTGCTCCGTCCCCTAAAAAGCTCTTAAAATGTTGCTTTTTAGAGAAGCATTTGGCAACCATCAGAGTGTGTAGTTTTCCCCACCCCTGAGAAATACTTGCCACCATCTTTGCTGTTTTTTTTTAATTTTATGTTTTTACTGACATTGACACTACTGTAGTATTCTATTGTTGTGAACTGCCCGGAGTTCCATTGAAAGTTGTGCAGTATAGAAATATAAAAATAAACAAATAAATGTAAATAAGTTATGCATATTAATATTAACTAGCATTATTACTAGTTAATAATGCAATTTAGTCATAGATAAGTAGAGAAAGAAATAGTCTGCTTGCATTCTAAATTCTTGAGACAACACAACACCACAAACGTTTCTTACCTCTGCAGTAAACTAAGAAGTCTAATATACAAGATAACTTTCAGTAAAACTCCTAGATGCTGCTAGATAAATAAAGACTGAGGGAATGACTATGTCGACAAATAATGCAGGAAATGCTCCAGGATTGGAACAGTCAGATTTGCCTCATTTTCTATTGACTACACAACATAAACGACAATGTGAATCAACCCAGAGTTCTTCTCAATATCCACAATTTTTTGCTCTGTTGCTGGGGCTCATGAAGCATGATCCCTTGAGCCAAAGCGAAGGGATATACAGCTCATCAATCCCAGCTTACTATAGGAACAGAAGAGGCAGAATAGTAGGAAACTGGCTGCCTTTTCAATCAATCAATCAATCAATCAATCAATCAATCAATCAATCAATCAATCAATCAATCTTCCTTCCTTCCTTCCTTCCTTATGGTGCCTGCTGCCCTACCACTAGGACAACTTGGTGACTGAAGAGGAAAAAAGGAGAAAGAATTCAGCAGAGTGGAAATCAGCCCTATTTTCAGCTTGTTAAGGTAGTTCTGCTATGGCTATCCACATTTGCAGGAAGCATGGTCAAAGCAGAGCTACCTTAACAAGCTGCAAACAAGGCTGAATGAAAACTTCATCCTCTCTGCCAATTCCTCACTTATTTTTCACTGTTTTGTTAGCTAGCTGTTCTCATGCTAAGGATAGCAAGCCTAGAGAATAAGGAAGGAAGGAGACCCAGACAGCTGGTTTGGCAAGGAAAGGATGCAAACAACTAAGGAGCTGCAAAGCTGAGTGTCAATTTCCTCTCTTCCCTTTGCTGATTTCCACGTGGTTGGCTAAAGCAAATTAACCTGGGAAAAATCTGACTTCACAATAGATCCTTTCACAAACTACCCCTCACAATGGAAAACATGAGACATATGCTACAAAAATAAAGGCACCTGTTCCTCCTCAGTAATCTTCTTTCTTTCACTGTGAGTAGATGGCTGTATGGATTGTACCACGTGCAACTGCATTTAAACAGGCACATTAAATACACATACAGCTTCATGGGTCCAGACCTGGTAGTGATAGTGGAGAAAATTGTAGTACAGCTGCCTAGATGCCCTAAGCACATCCGATCTCGCCTGATTTCGGAAGCTAAGCAGGGTCGGCCCTGGTTAGTACTTGGATGGGAGACCGCCAGGGAATACCAGGTGCTGTGGGCGCCTGGAGTAGGAACTGGCAAGCCACTCCAGTATTCCTGCCAAGAAAACTCCATGGACCTGGGGTCACAAAGAGTCGGTCACAATTGTAATGACACAACACACACAAACAGTACCTCATGTTCCCAAAGAGTAACAAAGGAATCTAAAGTGATGATGCAAGCTGGTTTTACAGATTTGCAGCTTCCATCTTGGGATTTTAGTTTTAACATGGACCATGAAACTTCATAATCTGGTTAGGATGATTTTCCAGTTTCTCTTCCCCTGCCCCAAAGTCTTCCCCTGCTGAAAATTCACCTGTTGTTCATATTTTAGTGGTCTAATAAAGACTCTGTCTGTGGATTTTGCACACCAACTACATTGTCTGTTCATTTTTATTTAATGGGATCTAGGAAAATTCATTGTTATGCAAATTACTAGTACTACTAAATCCAGTAAAATCCAGCAATTTTCTGAGAATACCTCCAGTCTAGGACCAAGCAATTCAACAGTAGGGGAAAACTGTACATATTTGTTATAAGTAAGAAGAAACAAATAGGGTATCAGATGATTTTGAAGCTGCACTAGTATAGCAACTCAAATATTTGTTGCAGAATCTCTTTGTGCAGCTTTGACTATAACTGAAAAGGCTTCTACATAGCACCAAAACAAAACAAGAATAAAAATCTAAACCACATGTAGAAAGAGCCTGAAGAGAACCAGAAGCCCCCAGCTGATTCAAAATATAAAGCCCTTTCTTAATTCAGCAAGCCACACCTTTTAAACATCTTAGCGGTTGCCACCATGTGATTTTATTATTTCCATAAACCACCCACATGTGTTGCTTGTGTGGCCTTAAGAAACAGCATGACACCAATGGGGCTGCCAAGAAGCAGAGCTGGAAAAACAGAATCCTTGATATAACCAGAGGTGGGGGGATCTTTGCCTTTTATGTCCACATTTCTTCAACCACTTCGTCTTGAGGAATGCTTTTTGAAGCTGTAAACTTAACAGAACACTTTTTTTAATCTTTGAAGAAACATTTATTTTGATAAGGCTTTTACGAAATCTAGATAGCAGGGTGTAATATATGAAACACAGGAACACAACCCAATTGCTAACAGGTTTATAATGCTTCATATTGAAAGTTAATTTTTTTCCTAGATTCATTATCTTAAACCGAAATTTAGACAATGTTTTTGACAGCAATCTGTGGATTCCCCCCATGTGCAGGGTCAAGTCTTAATCATTTCAGTGCTCCAGAGTAACAAAGTACAGTAACTCGTATTTTAAAATACTGTATCAAGAAACTGTTTGTCCATAGCAGAGTGGGGAACCTGTAGCTGTTCCACTGCAAGTCCTATCAACCCCAGACAGTCAATGGCTAGGGATAACAGACATTGTAGTCTAATATCTGGGAGACTTCAGTTTACAATTCCTGATGTTCAGCTTCTTTTGAACTCTCACAAGAGTTATAAATAACAGAACTCTTTTGTCGAAACAAAAATCCAAAATCTATTTTAACTGGTTGTTATGTGCCACCCAGTCACCTCTGACTTACAGTGACACTAGGAATGAATGATCTCCAAAATGAACTCCCCTCAACAGTCCTGCTCAGCTCTTATACTGTGGCAGGCCTTGCTACGTCATCCAGATCTTGGAAAAGATGGAGGTGATGTTACATCAAATCAGTCAGTCCCCACTGCCTGTATTAAGTGGCATTTAAAGAGGTGCAGCAGCAGAACACTGCTCATTATGTGTTCAGGCAGCATGTTTATGGGTGCTATAACAGCAGCTTACTGTGCTAAAGTCTCTTTTTCATAACCATTTTGTTTGTTTCAGTCAAATCCTTGTTTAATAAATGTCTGTATTATAGATTTTTCTGGCTTCCAGTGATAAAACCAACCAATAAGACTGAGGTTCAAATGTATAGCCTGTTTTAAAAACCAATTTGTCATCCTTAATGAAAGAGGTACCAGAAACTTTGCACAGCACTAGTATCTTATCCATAAATGTTGTCCAGCCAATTAAACCACAGATAAGAAACCTTTGCAAGGAGAGGCACTGCACACTGGCCAAACATTAAACACTTAACTAGTTCAAATGTTGAGAAAACTACAACAGTCATGAATAAAAATGATGTCCTATTGCCAAAGCCAGAAGAATCTATTCTGCTCGCTAGATTTTTATGTTTTTTACTTTAACAAAAAACATTAAATTGTTTCTCCCGTTAGAAATAAAGAAATAAAATTAGAAGTCAGTAAGACACTATTTACTTTTAAAATGAAATCCTTTAATTTCAGTGAAAGATGGCCATAAAGGATGTCTTCTCTACCAAATAATAAACTTAACTTGCCTTTTGGAGGTGGGATATCTGATATCTCCAGCAAAACATTATAAATTATGCCAATGTTCTTATGAAAATGTTAGATTATTAGCACTTATGACAGTCAATCAAATGTGCGAGACCTGTCCCTTGCGGCTTACAAGTTAATGTGTATAGGAATGTGACTTTAGTCTTCCACAGAAACTCAGGACAAGTAAATCATCCTTGATTGTGCCCTAATTTTCCATCTGACATACAAATACCCTTCTTTCCAGTAAGCTCTAGCCCCTGCCTCTGAAAAGTAATAGTAACTGCCAAGCACTTATTTCATGTCTGCCAGGAGGAGTACAGCAAGAAAAACCAATTATCACACATTCAATAGTCAATTGCCCTGTTTGTTTCCAAAACGGTATGAGCATAACAGTGCACTCTTTCTCGCAATCCTCAGCCTCTGCCTTTTATTTGTTTTTAATATTATTCATTTTGTGACTATTAATATACTTGCTTAATACTTTTCAAAACTGTAATAATTATTTGGGTTTTAATTTTGTTTCTTTTAATACTGCAAGCTGCCTTGGATCTTAAGAGATAGGTAGCATACAAGTCTTTTAAATTAATAAATAAACCATACTTCAATGAATTTCATTTTCAATACAAACATCTTGCAACAAACATTCAGTCTACTTGGAAATCTTGCCATGCTTAAGGGGTCAGAACATTGTTTCTGACTGTAAGCTATAATAAGGTACAGTATCAATTATAATAGCTAGAATGCAGTCAAGAAATTTAAAAATCCAAGTGGTTGCCCTGAGTGGACTCGTTGCTAGATGGTGCGGGTATATAAATCTAATAAATAAATAAATAAATACTGGCAAACCATATGGGAAAATGTCCACGTTATCTCAAAGGCTGCATCTTCCAAAGGTGCGTGTCTGGCTTTTAAGATCTTCTCATGATCTCACCACCCTCCTGGGCGTGTTTGGTGAGATAGCCTTTTCTGTCACTGCTCCTAAACTATGGAATTTTCTCCTGAGAGGCCAAGCTGGTCCTCTCTTTGCTATCCTTCCATAAGCAGGCAAAACCCCACATAACATTTGAAAGCACAGTACTACAGTCTGAAAACATGTTATTCAGACTAACAGGAGATCTCCATTTCACACCCGCCCACCCCAAAATGCCTTTCTGAATTTAGCAAATATAGTCCTGTGTTACACATTGGTAGAGAGCCTGGGTGTGCTGTAGACATAGTATAAGACTTGGAGGACATAGGAAACATGGGTTCACATCCCCACTTGACCATGGAGACTCATAATAAGATGCTAATGATAAAACCACTCCATGATCACATGCATTGAAAACCTTATCAGAAACCACAAATTAGATGCAACATGAGGTCAGAAAGTAAAAACAAATACATTGAATTGTGTTTTATTTTATCCTCCGATATTTTTTTCCAGAAACAAAAAGAGGAATAAAATAAGTTATACTTGAATCTGGCTTTTAAGCTCTAAAAAGGACAATTTTGACCTAGGAAATTGCTTGCTAATGGTATCGACTGCTGAATTTGCCACCATAATCCCTGCAACAGCTTTAAGAGAGCTCATCTGAACTCTGCAGCTTAGTAAAATCTGCCCTGTCTAAAAATATTATCAAACATTGCAAGCAGCTTACTAATGAAGTGAATTACTCCTGCATGATATCAGTTTTAAACTTAGACTGTAACCAAAAAGATAGCTTACAAGGAGTTGGAACACAACTCTTGAGAAAAAAGAACCAAATGCATCCTCAGACATTGCCCTCCTGACTACAGTATATCCTTCTCTTTGTTCATGTACTGGAATCACTAGCCAACCTTAGAGGGAATATCCTCTCTCAAATCTCTCAGACATCAATACCAACAGCTGCAGAATGTCTCCTACACAGGCTGCTGTGTAATGTAGACCCCCATAAGAGCCTGCCAAATTCAGGACCGCTAAAATCAGCAGTGGCCAGAGATTGGAAAAGATTGGTCTACATCCCAAACCCAAAGAAGAGCAATGCCAAAGAATGCTCCAACTATCGTATAATTGCACTCATTTCACATGCTAGCAAGGTTATGCTCAAAATTCTGCAAGGGAGGCTTCAGTAATATGTGGACAGAGAACTCCCAGAAGTGCAAGCTGGATTTAGAAGGGGCAGAGGAACTAGAGATCAAATTGCCAACATGCACTGGATTATGGAGAAAGCTAGAGTTCCAAAAAAAAAAATATCTACTTCTGCTTCATTTATGTCAAAGCCTTTGACTGTGTGGACCACAACACATTATGGCAACTTCTTAAAAGAATGGGAATGCCTGACCACCTTATATGTCTCCTTAGAAATCTATATGTGGGACGAGCAGCAACAGTCAGAAACTGGTTTAAATTTGGGAAAGTAGTACGACAATGCTATATGCTGTCACCTTGCTTATTTAACTTATATGCAGAGTACATCATGCAAAAGGCAGGACTGGATAAATCACAAGTCGGACTTAAGATTGCTGGAAGAAATATCAACAACCTCAGATTCGCAGATGATACTACTCTGATAGCAGAAAGTGAGGAGGAATTAAAAAACCTCTTAATGAGGGTGAAAGAAAAGAGTGAAAAAAAATTGGACTGAAGTTCAATATACAAAAAAACCTAAGATCATGGCCACCGGTCCCATCACCTCCTGGCAAACAGAAGGGGAAGAAATGGAGGCAATGACAGAGTTTACTTTCTTGGGCTCCTTGATCACTACAGATGGCAACTGCAGCACTGAAATTAAAAGACACCTGCTTCTTGGGTCAAAAGTGATGACAAACCTAGGCAGCATCTTAAAGAGCAGAGACATCACTTTGCTGACTAAGGTCCGGATAGTCAAAGCTATGGTTTTTCCAGTAGTGATGTATGGAAGTGAGAGATGGACTATAAAGAAGGCTGATCGCTGCAGAATTGATGTTTTTGACCTGTGGTGCTAGAGGAGACTCTTGAGAGTCCCCTGGACTGCAAGGAGATCAAACCTATCCATCCTGAAAGAAATCAACCTTGAATGTTCACTGGAAGGACAGATTTTGAAGCTGAGGCACCAATACTTTGGCCACCTCATGCGGAGAGAGGACTCCTTGGAAAAGTCCCTGAAGTTGGGAAATAATAAAAGGAAAAGGAAAAGGAGACAACAGAGAATGAAACGGTTGGACAGTGTCATTGATGCAACCAAGATGGATTTGACCAAACTCCAGGATGCAGTGGAAGACAGGAGGGCGTGATGAGCTCTGGTCCATGGGGTCACAAAGAGTCGTACATGACTGAACGACTGAACAACAACAACAACAAAATGGCTTCACTAAGCATAAAACTGCTCCTTTCCCCTTATGCCTAAAGAATCTGTGTTTCCAAAGCCAAAAGCAATCTTTACAATGTCATCTTTTGATTGGACCTCACACTTGTTTCACTGCTGGATGTGCTTTCCTAATTGGGTGGAGCACAGTACTTAGCAAGAAAGAAAATATTTTCAATCCCAGTACTTCAGTATAATATGGGGAAAATAGCTTTTGCCTAGAACTTTAATTCATGAAGCTAAGGTAACAGTCATTGTCCCCTTTACTTTGTAGAAGAAGAATCATACTTGTATAGCTGTTATTATCACCACCACCATGTTATTAAAACCATACTGTTCCCATTATTAAATGTTAATCAACAAAATAATCTATATACCAGGGCTGCCCAACAGGTAGACCGCGGGCTACTGGTAGCCCACAAAGGGTTCAAAAGTAGCCTGCTGGCCACCAATAAAAAAGTGAGGGGATAAGTTCTCCACCCATCCCTCCCCCATCCCAAGGACCACCACTGCCCCAGCAAAGTTCTGGGTCTGCCAGCCCACTGTCTCAGCTGAGCTGGGCAGTTCAAGGGCCATGGCGCACTGAAATCTGTTCCTTCTAGAATGGATTAATTGGTTTTCAATCCATTCCTATGTGAAACCGCTGCTCTACTTACAAAAGTTTTTACTTATGAGCATGTGCTCGGAATGGATAAAATTCGTAAGCAGAGGTTTTAGTGTAGTAGTCCTCAGGCACTTTGGGCCAGATAAAGTAGACATTGACCTGTTCAAAGTTGAACAGCCCTGCTATATACAATATGGTTTCTATTTTGAAACTTGAATTTTATACATTTGTATATATTTTGGTTAACATTTAGTCTCCAGAAAGTTATATAGTCCAAGGATGCCATTAGAAGGAAGTACCAGTTAAACCACTTACAAATACTTTATATCTGAGAACCTCTGGAAGGGTTGCCATAAATTGGAACAGACTTAATGGCACATTATTATTGTTACTGTTACCATGCCTATATTAATGGATTTTCTTCTTGAAATACTAGAAAAGGTGCACATATAATCCAGGCTATAAGGTAATGACTACAGTATCTGTTTCTCCCAGGCTGGCCTTGAGGTGGCATATTTCCACAGATCCATGATGCATATTTTCATCATTATTACCACCACCACCACCATCTCGGACCTATAGAATCAGAAGGGATCCTATGAACCTCTAGTCCAGGCCTGCCCAAAGTCCAGCCCGGGGTCCAAATCCGGCCCGTCAGGCCATTCTGAGTGGCCCACGGCTGGCTGGCCGGCCCGCCCCTCCCTCCCACTCCTTTGCCCCATTATATATATATATTATACAGTATATATTTTCTGCCAACACTGACACGGCTGGGAAGCTTGGGCGGACGGGCGGTCTGCCGCCACCGGCACCGCAGAGGAAAGTGTGGGGGTGGGCAGGCCAGCAGGCCTCTGCCACCGCCAAGGAGCTTTGGGGTGGGCTGGCGGGTGAGCTGTCGCCACCACTGGGAAGCTTGGGGGGGTGCAAGGTTGCACAGATCACCTCTTCCAAGGGGGCGACCTGTGGCCACGGTTCCCTGTGCTTCCTTTGGTCCCCAACTTCCTTCTTTCCTCCATCTCTTGGTCCCCACCTCCCTCCCTCCCTTCCTTGTTCCCCACCTTCCTTCCTTCCTCTCTTGGTTTCCACCTCCCTCCCTCCCTTGGTCCCCACCTCCCTCCCTCCCTCCCTCCCTCCCTCCCTCCCTCCTTTCCTTGTTCCCCACCTTCCTTCCTTCCTCTCTTGGTTTCCGCCTCCCTCCCTCCCTCCCTCCCTCGGTCCCCGCCTTCCTTCCTGCAGGTGGGGTTGCAAGGGGTCAGTGGGTGGGGCTTGCAGTGGGGTGGCAGGGTCAGGGAGCAACCGGCTCCTGACACATTCTCAGCCACCAAATCTGGCCCTCCTTACAAAAAGTTTGGGCACCCCTGCTCTAGTCCAACCCCTGTTAAGGGGGGAAGGTCAGGAATGAAACTCCCAACCTCTGGCTCTGAAGCCATATACTGTATCTAAACCACAGCGCTCAAGATCACAATAGGATCCTGACTGACAGTATCTTGCAATATGAATGTTTTGCTTTAAAAGTCACATACAAGTGTATATGCACTTAAATTCTCAGTCTTGTTCACCTAAGGGAGGTTGAAAAGGCTTAAGAATACCTTCCAGCTCAAAACTGATTATTTCAAGACAAAAAGAGAACAAACAAGGACATACAACCACATATTGTGCAGAAAAGGACTGTATATATCATATATGCACACTGAATAAACAAAGAATTATATCAGACATAAACTACAGTATCTCAGAAATATTTTAAAGCTGATTTTAGTCTACACAATTGGAAGGAAAATCTGAAGGTATCTGTGATGTGTAGTGACAGTTCAAAAGCCAAATGGATTAAATCAGGGCTGTCTAACTTTGAACAGGCCAAGGTCTACTTTTCCTGGCCCAAAGTGCTTGAGGGCTACTACACTAATACCTCTACTTATGAATTTTATCCATTCCAAGCACATGCTCGTAAGTAAAAAAAAATGTAAGTAGAGCAGCGGTTTCCCATAGGCATGCATGCATTGAAATCTGTTTCCTCTGGAACAGATTGATTTTCAATGCATTCCTATGGGAAGGCTGACCATGCACATGCTTCCCTTGCATCCGCTCGGTCATCTGGCCAGTTGGGGGGAGCAGAGGACCACACCATCACCCTTGAACTGCCCCTCTTGGCTGAGACAGTGGGCTGGCATACCCAGAACTTTGCTGGGGCAGTGGTGGTCCTTGGGGTGGGGGAGGGAGGGGTGGAGAACTTATCCACTCACTTTTTTATTTTTGGCCGGCAGGCTACTTTTGAACCCTTTGTGGTCTACTGGTAGCCCGCGGTCTACCTGTTGGGCAGGTCTGGACTAAATAAAATTTGATTGAGCAGTGGTCTGCTAAGCAAACTTCCTATCTCTAAATGACTATTACTATCTTGTCTCAGTTACTCTAATTCTTCTTTGCCTCTGACATATAAGGAACAAATAAAGAGTTCAAGATTTTGATGGCCCAAATCTTGCAAACAATGCTATCAAGAACCTACATGTTATTAAACAAACGTTATCAATTCAAGCATCCAAACCACAAATCACCATTCCTAATCCAATACTCATTCTTCAAAAACAAAAATTAGTATCTTTTGAAGGGCTTAAATCTCAGGAGTTTTACTCTCAATTAGAGATGGGCACGAAATGAAAATATAGTGGTTTTGTTTCTTTAGTAGTTATGTTTTGTTTCATTAGTAACAGTTTTTATAGTTTCTGAATGAAACAAAACAAAACAATTCATTAATAGCTCCTCTGGGTCCTAGATGGCACCAAAATTGCAAGGTAGCTTCTCTGGATTCTTCCCTGTAAGCCCCTCCAAATTTGGAGAGGTTTTGGGTTCAGGGAGCTGAGCTATTAAACTCCAAAGGGGGTCCTCCTAGGAAAAAAAATCATTTCTGAGTTGGAAGCTGATAATAGTTCCCCTGCCATTTTGGTTGCTCTAGGACAAATCATTCCTAGAGAAAACAATGCAATGGTGTTTTATTTTGTTTTGTAATGAAATGAGTTGTGCCATTTCATTGCGTAATGAAGTAATTTGTTACATTCACAAAACAATGAAACAGCATTTCATTTTTTGTTTTGTACCCATCTCTACTCTCAATACTATTTATATCATTTTGTTACATTATTAACCACATGAAGAAAGTGGAAACAAAACTTTTTATGGCCCTATAGAATTCTATAGTGTGATATATTACTTGCAACATTGACTTCAACTGATAATTATTAAACAGAATGCAATGCTTAGTGTGGTATAGCTTTTAATTGTGTTTCAAAGCAGTGGTGGAAAGAATGCCAATACGTGGTGATTTAAATAAGTAGTTGGCTAGTTTATGCAATTGCAGCATTGGAACTACCACCTCTGGCCCGAACTGTTTGGTCATTAAATATATTTCTCAAGAAAAAAGGCTACAGCCCTCTGATATATGGAAAGCTAATATCGCAAAGAAAAGAGATTCTTCTTTAGATGTTTTTTTAGTTCCATTAGGGACTTCTGTGAGAGCTACAATGCATTAGCAATCAGATAATTGCAGGACAATACATGCCATATGACACTCGACAGCATTTAGAACAATTCACTCTAGTACCCAGTAAAAGATTACTCTTTTAATCTACATTCAAACAAGAAATGCCAGCTCTATTCACCCCTTCAAAAATGGGAAAGAGAAGCAGCAGCAGCCTACTATTTTGGACAGCACTGCCATTGCTACAAAATGGTAACGTGTAAAGACTGCAGGTCTGTAATCTTCTCTTAAACTTATAACCAGAACAACATGTAGAAATGAGTATTTATTTATAGAGAAACATTTTCAAACTGGATACAGCCTTTTGTTCTAAAAAGCTGAATTTGCAGCTCTGAGTTTGATGGTTCCTATTCCACCCTCCAGATTCCAAAGCAGTGCATTTAACTCAGGTAATGTATGCTACTTTATTAAGAATTAAGCTAATGTTACTAAGTAAATGAAGTTATGCTCCTTTAAAAATATTAAAATGGATTACTCACTGCTGTAAAATTTCTAATGACTTTGATTCACTTGCCTAGAAGTGATTTAAAGTAATTAAAGTAAGCTTGCATAAGCAAATAATTGAATACCACCCCCAAATTATGTCCAGAAATGCAAACGGAAACTATACTATCAGTTGAAAAGCAATTTAAAATTCAAATTTGGCAACTATTTCATACAGTTACCACATATGGTAGTTAAATCACTATCATCCTCTGAGAAATAGCAAAAGTATACCTCAGGCTGGCCCCAATTTAGGCACTTCTCCTCACTGTTTACCTCAGGAAGAAATATGTCTGTGAAGATTCTCAGTCATCCATGTGAGTTTATCTGGAAGTTGAGTCATGGCTACTGGACTTCTTTTTTGAGAAACAGAAACGTTTCGCTGTTCATCCAAACAGCTTCATCGGTCTGAATACAGCTAGTGCAAATCCTCCATCTTACAGGCAGCTTTGACCTCTTGTCACCCTGACCTGAATTAGGTTCATAAGGAAGAAATGAACAACGAAACTGGAAGATCCACATTTTTAATGCTCCTGACCGAGGAAATTAAACCACAGAAATAATAAAGATCTCCTGATTTGATAATTCACTTTTACAAATGCTGAAAGGAATATACAAGCCCCAAATGGTTTGGTCTTTCCCTAGAAAAAAGCATATATTTATAAAGCATATATTTAAAAGAATAAGATGAAGAAGGAACTGTGAAGCATACAAACCAGCTTAAAGCATGCTTTCTACATATCTGAGATAGCTCAACTCATTTAAGTATATTAAATCACTTTTCAAAGAAAAATGGAACACATGAACTACATGAGTCTTCTTTGGGATTTCCAGTTTCAGTTTCATATGGTTCTTCTGAACAGAACAGAATAGACTTATAGACTGGGAACTGGAGACTGAAATAAACAATGTGTTGAAAGAAAATAAAACCCCATACAAAGTAGCAAAGTGAGACTTTTTAACAGCTTGGTTTCTTAGTAGCCTTATAAATTCGACCATACAAATAGCAGCTAGAGAAAGGTCTTGCCTGAAAAAAAATACCCAAGCAATGGCAAGCAGAATACTGTAATGGGAAATATGGCACCAGAGATTGAGAGTTTAATTCCCCACTGGATCTCCTAAGAGTACAGCCAGCCTGTGTGGCCTTGGGTGAGCTGCCCAGTCCCAGGATACTCACAAAAGACGGGAATAGTAAACCATTTCTGGATACTCACTCCCTAGAAAACCCTGAAAAGGGGTATCATAAATCAGAAATTTTTGGTGGCACATGATTATTATTTAATCTACCATTTAATTAAGCAGGGCCTTCAACCACATGAAATAAAATATCTGACCCTGTAACATGGCAAAAGCCACCCAAAACTGAGGATGCATGAATATGTCTAAAAGTACTGTAAATGCTATATTGCT
>JAHTLZ010000129.1:53309186-53325045 GCA_023846285.1 Phrynocephalus versicolor
GTGTGTGTGTGTGTGTGTGTGTGTGTGTGTGTGTGTGTGTGTGTGTGAACATGGCTGGCAATTTCTTCAAGAAGAGAAGTTTACGACAAAGCAGAAGTAAATGCCAAAATGTTCTGGGTTTGCATATACCAATATTTCTAAGTAATAAAAAGTATTTTCTCTGTATCCATAAATTCAATAATCGAAATGAAAAGTGAAGAATTTTCAAACTTATATGCTACAGTACAGAAACTGTGTGTGCTACTACCAATTTCTGCTCTAAATGATTACTGCCGTCACTAATGATTAATCGTTCAATGAAAATGACCATTTACCTAGGTCAATTTACTCCCAGAAGAGGAGAATTAGTATATTAAAAGTAAGTTGCAATTGAAGGTATCAGGGATACGGGGACTACTCAGGCACAAGCCCATCATATGGTCCCCTCATGCAACTTGGGTTTATGCCAGGGACACTAGCCTCTGAGCTGGGCTGAAACCATAAAGGAACATCCCAAGATGGCTTCCAAAGCTCCTCAGCCTTAAAAGAGATGCAATCCAAGCCTGTCATTTCTGCAGAATGTAGACAGGCTACTAAAAATACTACCTAACCAAACACTTTAATTTCTGCATTTTTGTGGTGTCATCTTTTTTTATCTTGTATGTTATATTTTATGTTGATTGTTATCTTGTTTTATTGTATATTATATTATGTTTCTTTATTGTAATGCTCAGCTTTTTGCCATTTGTAAGCCACCCGAAGTAGTGTGTATGCACTATCCAGGCAATGTAAAAACTGGAATGAATGAATGAATGAATGCTCTTTTCTAGTTCCTTCAGTATTACCCTTACAAGTCTTAGGGTCTTTTCACACAACCCCTAAAATCCGTGGCAAATGGCTCCCAGACCCGGAGTTTAAAATTGTTTCCCCACCAGCTCCGGAGTTTACAAAAAATTAAGTGCGACCACGCCCACCTAAGCGTGTCCCAGCGCACTTTTCAAGTACCTGCTCTCTGGGGGTGAAAAATTCCTGATGTGGATGTAATGTAGTGAGTGCCGGGCTCTCCTCGCTTCTGTTTGTTGTTGTTGTTTTGCCACCCACCCCTTTAAGACTGGAATGCTGCCGGGAGCAGAGCGAGACGGCAGAACGGAGGTGAGCCGGCATTCTTTTCTTCCTTTTTTTCTCCCTCCCCTCAGGCAGACAGCAGCCAGGAGTGCAGAGGGGGTGGGAACACAGAAACAGCAACAAACCCCCAAGATTTCTGGTCCGAATTTAAGTGGCCAGCGGATCTTAGGGGTCGTGTGAAAAGGCTCTTAGTCTTCTTCTGGCTGATTGACTGCAGTCTCCATTTGGATTTATGATTGAACCAAGCATACAAAATCTCTAGCCACTACAGTTTCTTCATTGACAGTATTACCTTTCCCAAATATGACCTGAGAGATTATAAAAAGCAAAGGAATCTACAGCATGGTAAACCAGAAAGAATGAGAGTACACAATGGAACAGCTCGAACAATAATGTTAACTCTCTGAAAAGTTATTAATCTAAACATCTTAAGCTGCCCATTGTAAAAGATATTCACATGAACCCCAATGGGTATGACAAGATACAGTTCCACAACCGTATACAACTGAGATCTACATGTAATCTGTTGCCTAAAGACATCAATTTAAATGCCTATATACTGAAGGAAGCCTTCAATTACAGCTTTGATCCAATTAGTTCAGAATTACTGATGGGCATTTATAACAAAAAAGAAAGAAAGAAAAACAAAGTCGTCTTCATTCTTTCAGACAGAGGTATTTTCTGCTCCTACCAGTAGACACAGGGATTTATTTATTTCGCATGCAGAGCATAATTACTGACAGAACAAAATAACCACAGTTGAGTGCTATGCTGGTATAGATTATTTTGGTTCATACAGTGAATGTTGGAGCACTTATAACATGGATGCTCATTCATTACAGTCATAATAGATGTTTAGTATACTGACTGGGGATATCAGCCATTTTGGACCTGGGACAAAGGAGAAATGATTTTCATCCATCACTTTAATTTGAGTAATCCTCACGCAAACTCATGTCTCCTCCCCAAACAAACAAACACCCCCCCTCCAAAAAAAAAAAAACAATGCCAGGACTAAGAGCAGCTCAGGCAACACAGACATCACCTGTTCCTGCAACTATGATAGGCTCAGACAGGAGTCATTTACTGTCAGTTGTGAAATTGCAACATGGCAACTCATGCTTTGCATGCAGTTACAGTGGTACCTTGTATAGAGGAATTAATTTGTTCCAAATGAAATTATGTTAAGCAAATTTTCCTTTATACAAATTCCCATAGGAATGTATTGAAAACTGAGTGATCCCATTTTATGTTGTATGGATTATCCCCATAGGCAATTATGTTAAGCAAATTTCCCCTATCTCCAGAATTTTTTATGTTGTACAAACTTTATGTTATACAAGCTGTTTGTTATACAAGGGTCCACTGGAGAGCTGTACTAGGAGAGCTGCCAGAAGATAATGTCATAAGATAGTTGCACAGTTATTCTGGGAAAATAGGTTACAGGCAATACCTTTATAGGCCACTATTAAAAATAAAAAAAGGAACATTGCAAGCTTTCGAGTGTAAATCACCCTTCTTCAAAGCAGATCCCAGAAGTTCAGACATGGTAAAAGATGTGCTTTACCAGGAGGCTACTTTTAAAGTCCTTGGTTAAATAGTGTTCTTAAAGTCCATGGCTGGGAGTGACTGAACTTTTGTTGCTGCACTTCCTCATTCAATAGAGTTTCAAGGAATTTTCTTCTTTCAATTCTGTTTCTGTTAATAAGTCAACAGTTTTAGGATATTGAAAACTTTTAAGCACAGTTATGAAAGATCACATTTGTCCATGCCTGACAGTCTAACATAAGTCTTGCAAACACTAGTGGTCAAAAGCAAATTCTTTCTACAACTAATTGACCTTTCCCCCCAATGCCAGCTACCATATACCAAAAGGAAGGGTTGCAGTGTTATGAACTGTGAAGATTTTTCAAAACAACAGGAGAGGTGATTCTATGTCAAAGTTACACGATCAAGAACTGGATTCCTAAAAGCCACAGTATGAATTTACAGTGGCACCACTATATCCTTGTCAGTTCTGTAGTTGCTGCTGCTGCTGTTTAACTGACTTACACAGCTGTTTACATGGTATCACACCCTTAGATAACAAAATTTCTAAACCAATTCCAATCCTATTCTGACTATCTTTAATTTAACATGAAATGTGTCAAATTTTTTAGACTATTAAGATATTTTAGTTTCAAATTAACTTCCCCTGGAAGCTCAATGTCTGAAAACAAACCTATAAGCAGGAGGCTTAGGACTTAGATATACAGTGGTACATCTTAAGACAAATGCCTCGTAAAAAGCTCGTAGAAAGAAAAAAAATTCCAGGAATAGGCATCGCATGACAAAAACAAAAACAAAAACAAACCTAACCCTAACCCAAACCCAATGCATTCCTATGGGAATCCGTGTTTTGTAAGACAATTTTTTTTTTGTAAAATGAAGCGACCCATAGCTTCCTGAACAGATTAACCCATTTTCAATGCATTCTTATGGGAAACCACATTTTGTAAGACAAAATTTTCTTAAAACAAATTGACCCGTAGAACAAATTAAATTTGTTTTAAGAGGTACAGTACCACTGGATACCATAATTTTAGGTAGATGTTCATTGCTTTCTACATAAAGTGGTTGAGTGTATGAAACAAGAACAGAGATTGAAGGTGATGGAATGTGCAGAAATTGACAAATTTTGACATAATACAGTTAAGTAGACTAGAGATTTAAATGATGTAGCAACAAGTATGCCATATTCTGCCAAACTTAATACATGTTTGGGCACAATAAAGGAACATATATTACTGACAGCTGAAAAACTTTAACCTCAAAGAGTTTGAAAACCTTCTTTCCAACATTCTTGGGCCCCAGTAAAAATTAACATAATAATTAGTGTGCTAATGTTAAGTGCACTGATGCATGGATGGTAATTGCCTGGGGGCCTAAATAAGAAACAGCCAACTTATTTTGAAGTGGGGGAGAAGGCAAAATAGACTGATCTGTTTGCTACAAAACAGCTGGATGCTTATTTACAAGTTGTAGGGTTACAACAGGTGACAACATCTAATATTAATTTTCTGAATAATAAAAGATCATGAACACTAAGAAAAGCATGCTGAACTGTAAAAGATCACAATTCATCCACAGTGGTGAAACTCTTCAAATGTCATCTGTCATTTTTAACAAGATTACAAAAAGTTTCCTCCTCTTGCCCACTTTGGCAAAGGGATACAAAAAAGAAAGAAAGAAAAGAGGCAGAAGTATACAATGGCAGTAAAATTTATAAAATTTATAAGATGCTTCCTCACTTGTCTTAGGTCTGTACTACTTTCACATGTTGTAGAACACAGAATTTTTTTTTAAAATTATGGCATCTGCCAATGATATTTCTGTAATACTGCTTCTAAATTCTATAGCCTCTCTTGCCATGCATCGCACTCTCTTTTGCAACAAGTCAATGAAACTATTATTGGAAAAAGTGTTCAAATATGGAAGGAATAAGCCAACACGTACAATCCTTACTTCATTCATTCATGCACTTTTATTTGCTGAACTCCAAAACAAAATAAAAGGTGAAAAATTGAAGCCATGGAGCATTTGGACACTATTTCCAATCAGATGAATAAGGTTAAAGTTAAGATTTCATTAACCCTACATATGTGTGCCGGTTTGGCCACAATACTTTGATTTCTGCAGGACAAGAATTCATAAACATTCAGTAGTTGAGAAAAACCTTTTGGGGAGGGGGCTTAAATTATGTATTACCTTGACAGCAAAACAAGAGTTTGCTGTCTCCAAGGCTTGGATCTCTTCATCAGTCCTGACTTCCTGATGCATCTTTAAGCCACAAAAAAAGGCACTAGTGAATCTCTGAAGCTAGCAACAGCCAGCTGATACAGTGACAATGGATATATTAATAGGACGCCAGTCTTCCTGTGAATGACAGGAATAACTTACTAACTGTTAGAACAGTACAACAATCGAACCAATTACCTTGGAAGGTGATAAGCAAGCGTACAGTGGAGGCATTCAAGAGAATGTTAGACCACAAACTGTCAGATATACTTTGACTTGGATTGGCATACTAGGTTCTTTCCAAGTCTATAATTTTAAAATTACTATTCAGCACTTCTAGCATGGAGGTGTACATAAACTACTGACTTCCACCCATGCCTGGGTTGAAGATTATCTCCTTCCTTAACTCTAGGATTGAGAAACCATGGGTTCCTTACTAGTACATAGCAGATGACAGAGAATAACAAGGGAGGGTGAAGGGAAGCATGATTACTGAATCCTGCTTTTAATTTTTGCTATCATACATTCTTCAGCAGCAAGATAACAGTGGCATTTTTCACATGAAAACTGATGAAAGACAAAATACCCACATATTGTTCCAGGTGAAAGTGCACTAAAGCAAGGAAGTACAAGGCAGTACAAGTACAACACTCACTCCCATGATGAAGCAATATTCTTCTTTAGTGCACAAAGTGCAATAAATGAGTACTGGTACTTAAGATAAAGAGGCTTGGATGTAAAAAGGAGACAAGCCTACCGCACCCTACTTCCCCCAGCAGCCCCACCCCATTCCTCAGAGTGCTGACAAGGTTAAGAAGAAGACCAAACATAGGTGATGATATCTCTCAAGACCTGAACTCAGTCCATCACATTTCCAGCAAATAGTATGGATTGATTGTGTTGGCTAACGTGATAACCACTCACTGTAGCCTTACATACTTATGCCACGTTACATGGTCAGAAAGGGGTAAAGTACCACAGAAGAAATCAACATAGCTGACTTCAGCTTTGGATGCACCATCCCACTAGTCCTATCAAATGTGTTTTAATAAGATTAAGAGGGGACCTGCACAGCATATCAAACAGAATTCATTTTGCTTACAAAGACCTGGCTCACTAATATCGCCTGTCCATTTTGATCCCATTAGGATTTACAATATCCTGTACAAGAAGAATGGAGGCATTCTTCTTGTACAGGAAAAGCAACACTTTAGAACAAAGCAATACAGTACTGTATATAATAATCAAAGTCTACTGTATTTCCCATCATTCATCTCAGAAGCAGCACATTGGTGTTCTTTCTTTATTCCACAGGATACAGAAATCAAGGTAAACTTGGGCTGTTACCACAGTAATTGCTACCTTGATAAGTTCAGAAGCTGCTATATAATAACTTTTCCCTTGACCTCAATAAGCAGCATAAAATTCACTATGAATTGGTTTAAAAACAAATGTTTATGGGCTGTCTGCAACTAATCATGTGAGATGGAAAAATTTTCTATTGTTACACTTCTTTGTGGAAAATTTTCCATTCTTCCAAATACAGTACATTGTTTGATATAATTAGTAACAAACTAATTGAATACATCATAAACCACATTGGACAACTGGAATGAATACAATAACAATAAAATCTCACATCAAAGTTATAATAAAATGCTTTCAGGTGACCTTTGAAAGCAAATTTGTTTGTGTATGCTGTACTGTTCCTTGGGCATGCTGAAATCAGTAAGCCTAAAGGTTTTCAGTGCCTTTATTTTTTCTGAAAAACAGAACAGTGTAAAGGAAACCCATGGTACCGAGTTGTCCTCAAATGCTTACAAAATGAAGCCGTTTTTAAAAGAATAAATTTCCAATTAAAGCTTCTTTATTTTTAGCACACTATCCAGAGCTAGCCGTTATGAGGCAAAGGAAAGCAATTGCCTTAGGCCATTGGTTTTAGGTTATCATCAAAGGGAGAGCAATTCTAATTTAAGTTTATTGTTGTTCTGCCATGGAGGTGCATGTGGAATTTTCTGCCTCAACTTCCAAAATAATCTGGCTGGCATTTTATGACTTGTAAGTGGGGAGGCTCTGTTCACTACTCAATCTCAAGCAGTAAAATGTCTCAGATCAGCCTTGAGTACTAGATTTACATCATAATAAGAATATCACATTGGACTGTTTAATTCTCATTAAATATTTTAATTAACTCTTTCAGACTACTAAAAACAATTTTAAGGATAAAAAACTGATATGTTATACTTAGTTGTGTTGAATAAACTATGGTGGATCTGCACCGGTTAGCCACTTCCCATTCAGTCATTCCAAGCGCTTTCTATGTAGGGCTGCCTTTGAGGAGAGTTCAAACACTGTGGCTGGTGCAAAATGTTGTCAGACTATATTCGAGTAGGCAGGTTCCACATCAACTCTACCGATTTCCACTTTCCCCCCTTATGTATAAAGTCATAGATGACTTGGGGACAGTAAATACAAAACACAATCTTAAGCCATACAACATATATACAATTTAAGATTTGCATTTGAGGCCCTGTTTTACATTCCACCAACAGAAGTAGGTTAGGTGAACAGGGATATGGCACAGGTCATTTTCGGTGGACGTATCTCAGTCAAGGAGATGCTTCCTTCCACAAAAAGGTTGCATTAACTCCTTCACTACTCAATTTTCAGCAGGCAATGAAGACATTTCTGTTCCACTCAACATCTCTTGGTTTAGAACTGTCCACTGCTCCAATCTGAATTTTTTGATATTTTAATATTCACTATACTTTCACATTTATTTCTATTTGCCTCATCCCATGCATAAGTGGATAGAGTAATAAACTAGGGCTCAGGAGACCTGTGCTTGGATCCCTGCTCAGCTATGGAAACTCACTAGGGGTGTGGAACTGGAAAAGCCACTCCTTAAACATCTCACTTAGACTGAAAGCCATATTAGAGTTGTATAATTTGGTTCCTACAAAAAAGATAAATTTTCTTCTTCCTCAAGTGCCATGTCATCATAGAACATTGGTAATCAGTAGCCTGAAAAGGTTTCTATCTAAAGCTATTCTAAACAGAGCAGCTGTGCTCACTGCGGACTACTGGCTTAAGGTCTTAAGCCAGAACGTTCTTCTATGCCCCGGGCCATGCTTCCATTGATTTTTCACTGAAGGATAACTTGCACCAGATGGTATTTCTTATTACATGTCCAAAATACTGCAATTTTCTTCTCTTTACACTATTGAGGATTTCTAACTTTTTATTCATGTACTCTAATACTGTAAAAGATAAATTATCCCTTACAAAAATGGTTGTAAAAAGTGTTTTGGAAATACTTTGGTATGGAAACCTGAGCTTTGGTGTTCTGAAAAAACACACCAATATCAATCAGATTGTTGTTATATTTGGGCCCAAATTTCTCCTGCCTATTTATGCTAGAGTAACGTAAATAGCCTAGCTTTTGGAGGTGAACTAACTGATCAATGTAGATATTATCAGTTTGTGTAACTCCATATGCAACTGATGATGACTACAATGATTTCTTAACTTGGGGCCATCTGCCTCTAAAGGTTATATACAATATTTGCATAGCTGTGCAAGAGGATTCTGCGCTGTTGTTACCTACAATACAACAAAGACCTCCCAATTTAAGAAAAACCCCGAAGTAACCCTTAGACTAGAGCAGTGTTGGTGAACCTATGGCACAGGTGCCATAGGTGGCACTTGGAGCCCTTTCTGTGGGCACCCGACATCGCTCCTTCACAGCTACCTGTATTCAGGTTAAATTGCTGTATGGGCACTTTGCGAATAATTATTGGGTTTTGTATCACAGTTTGGGCACTCAGTCTCTAAAAGGTTCACCATCACTAGACTAGAGTTTAAAGCACCAGGTTTAATGTGTGCCTTCATTCTTGCCACAGTATTGTAAACAGGCAACTCAAGTACAATATCTTGGTGTTGGAACATATTCGAACTTAATGCACTTTAAGTAATCACTTGATTTGTTCTGGGAGAGAAATTAGATTGCTTTTCAGTGTGGGCAGCATATGAAGACAGCTGCTACTGCTTGTTTTGGTCAAATCATTCTAGTGAGAATGTAAGAAAAGTTTCCAGAAACAAAGTGGAGAATATTTGTATTAGAACACTCATAACATTGAAAGAAACCTGAAAGTCATCTAAACAGCCAGCAATAAACTCATTCCACAGCATGCCAGAGGCAAGAAAAATTGTGATTCTGATGAGCAAGAATGCTTGGGGGGGGGGCAGGCTGCATTACAGCAGCTGAATCTGGTGCAATAAAAACTGGGGCATTGTCATATTTGTTTCTCTTCCCCCATGCCCTGTTTCTCTCCATTTACTGGAAATACTGAAGATCTGACTGGGTTGTGAGAGAGGGGACCATAGCATTTCAAATCTCTCTGGTGCTGTTCGTTTGCCTTGTGCCACTCACTCTAGATGGAACTGCTTCCTTTTCTCAATATTATGCTCCTCCTGTAATTCTTTTAAGTAATTTTAGAAATCTCAGCATCTACCTCTTACTCTGAGAATACATTCCTCCCAAAGAGTTTTTAGTCAGCAAGGTCTTGTACTGCTTCATTACAACTGTATGGTTTTTTTTAAAAAGAACAGTCCTCAGTTCCGTTTAAATCATGGCTGGGAGAAAGCAGAGAGAAATTTTCCTTTTCCCTTCCTTCAGTCTTTCTCCGTAACACACCCTTCCTTGTCACTGGCTTCTCCTCCATTCCCATTTTCAAAAAACAGAATAAAGAATGCTTTGCATCCTTTGAGGAGGTGTGGGAGGTGACATTTAAGGTATTTCAAAAAAAAAAAAACCCCACAACAAAAAGATGGGGCTTTAAATGAGAGCTTCCAAAAGTAAGAGAGAACAAAAGTGATGTACTGTATTTCTTTCAGAAACTTTTGGGCCTTGTTTTGGGGAGGGAGGGAAGTTTGCTATTCTGTAGTTTGCTAAAGAAGTCATGACCGTGTTTAGTTTTTGGAAAGAGAACTGCAGGTATGATCACATGGGCATATAGCTTGCATTTTGGACTGCTTGGGACATAGTCCCATGTGAGCTATTTCCTGGTGATGATATACCATATACCATATAGGGAACAGCAGTCTAGTTTGACTCCAAACTGGACATTTTTCATCCAGCAATTGCATAATGCACATCTACATAGACTAGATAACTGTATGATATTTCCGACAGTTTCATATGTTGTGAAACTTGGACTTTGAGGAAGCCAGATAAGAAAAAGATACATACCTTTCAATTGTGGTGCTGGAGACAAGTATTACACATCTCATTGACAGTGAGGATTACCAACAAGGAAGTTTTAGACAGAGTCAAATCAACAATATATCTGACAGCCAAGATCACCAAACAAAAACTGTTGTACTTCAGTCATGTTATGCAAGCTGACTCACTCGGAAAAATGCTGGAATTGGTAAATGGTAAGAGAAGAAAGAATCACCCGAGGACTTGCTAGCTTGACACTACCAGAAGGGACACTGGGATGACTTAGATGGAACTAAAAGAAGAAATAGAAAAGCATGGAGAACATTGATCCATCAAGTGACCAAAAAGTCAGACACGACTGAACTGGCAGAAGAAAGTCTTCTGCAGTCATGATTTGTATTATCTCTGTTCAACTGCAGTCCAGCTTTTGCACTTGTTTGCTTGCTTCCTTCATCAGTCGTTGCCACTCTGCCAGTACTATGCTTAGCTACAAATTGAGACTCCCTATACAAGCAAACCCTTGAGTTGAGACAGCAATATCTGTAGCAATACTGCAATGAATGTCTGTGTCATCTATATGCAACTGTTGGGATTCAACTTGAAAGGACTGTAACTCAGGGCCTCCAACTTATGGCAACTCTCTCAATGAGCTATCTCCAAAATGTCCTATCAGCAGCACTGCTCAGCATTCTCAGACTCAAAGCCAAGGCTGCTCTCAGTCAATCCATTTTATATTCATCTTCCTCTTTTCCCACTGCCTTCAGTTTTTCCGAATGTTACTCACTTTTCCAGCAAGACTTGCCTTCTCATGATGTATCCAAAGTATGATAGGGTCAGTTTTTGCCTCTAGAGAGTGTTCAGGCTTGATCTGATCTAGGTCCCACCTGTTTGTCTGTTTGACTGTACAAAGTGTCTATCTACAAAGATCTTCACCATATTCGGAATGAATCAATCTTTTCTTTCTGTCAGTTTCTTCACTGGGTGGAGCTCAGGGTGCCTTCCTTAAATCAAGAAGATCAGGACAATTAAAATTCACTGTGCCCCTGGGTACTTACTTTATCAGAAGGCTGAACACATGCAGAAGTCCCAGTTGTTACCTGCAATATTGAAACAGGCTACAGTACATACTCAGCTACACCCTAATTCAGCATGTACAGATGCATTCTAATGCACAACTTGCAAGTATAGTGGTGCCTTGTAACACGAATTTAATTCGTTCTATGCTTCAATTTGTCTTACGAAAAATTTGTCATAAGAGACACAGTTTTCCATAGGAATGCATTGAAAACCAATGCATTCCTCTACTTAGAGGTTTAATCTATTCAGAATGCATGCTCGTAAGTCGAACAACTCGTAAGTACAGCAGCAGTATCTAAAAAAACCAAAAATTGAAAAAAAAATGTAAAAGCAGACCGCAGCTAAAATTTCTAAGGCAGCAGTTAAAACGACAACAGTTTTCTGCTCTTAAGTCAAATTACTCATAAGTAGAGCTGCTCATAAGTGGAGGTGCCACTGTAATAGGCTTTCAATGCATTCCTATGGGAAAGCTGCCTAAAAATCCCTCAAAGGACAGCGGAAGGCTGTTCCCTGCTGCAGCGTCAGGTGTCTGTCTCGGCTGCATGGAGGAGCTTTCTGCTGCCAATGATTGAGGGGGCAGCCACCTCCTCTTCACCCGTGTCTCTGTGCAGAGACTTGGATGAAGAGGAGGAGTCTGATTGATCTTCACCCAGCCTGGGCGCCTTGCAACAGATCATTTTTAAAAGGCTCTAGTCGTTTATCTAGAGCCTTTTTCAAATGCCTCCCACCCCTAAAAGTGAGCCTCTCGGAGTTTCGGGCGGGTGATTTTTAAAAGGGTTCCAGTGGGACTATGTAAACAGCAAGAAAGCATCTCAATAGTTGTCCATGCTTTCAGATTTAGATGCCAAAGAAGCCTTGACTCCACTGGAACCCTTTTAAAAATCACCTGTCCAAAACTCCGAGGGGCTCAGTTTTGGGCGGGGGGGGGGGGGGGTTGAAAAAGGCTCCAGGCGTTGACAGCTCAGCTGGAGCCTTTTTAAAATCGTCCACCCAGAAGAGCATGCCTCTTGGGGTTTCGGAGGAACAATTTTAAAAAGGATCCAGCTGAGCTGTCAAAGGCTGGAGCCTTTTTTAAATCCCCCCCCCCAAGAAGTGAACCTCTCAACGTTTCAGGGAGGATTGGAAGTGGTGATCCACTGCCGCCTGCCTTCCAACCCTTCTGGGATGGGAGAAAATCCATTTTAAAATGTCTCACCATGAGTGCTGTAGCCCCAGCTGAAATGCTTGTGGCAGGACATTTTAAAATGGATCTTCTCCCAGCCTGTGCTGCTTAGAAGACAAGCAGCAGAGGCAGATTGCCATTCCTGCTTCCCTTCCAAGAAGCATGAGCTGGGCAAAGATCCATGGGTCTGTGCTCTGCTTGGGCACAGCATGGACCCATGGCTCTTCTCCTACCTCGGGAGGATTGCAAGGCAAGCAAGCGGCAGTGGCAGATCACTACCCCCGCTTCCCTTCCAAGACCCACAGGCTGGGCAAAGATCAATGGGACCCTGCTTTGTCCACCAATTTGGTGGGCAAAGCTGGGACCCTGTGATCCTCACCTAGCCTGGGCTGTTCCCTTACAAACAGCCCAGACTGTGCGAGGATCAGTGGCACCTCATATGACAAATGTAAACAGGAGGAAAAATTTGTCTTACAAGTTTTTCCAATCCCTGGAAATTACATTCCTCTCACGAGTTTTTCGTCTTAAGCGGCATTTGTCTTACAGGGTATTACTGTAGAATAGCTGTTTATGACAACATGGAGCTCTCACAAGGATCCCATCGTATTTCTAACATTAACCATTCTCCAAAAGTGCTGGGGAGAAGTGAGGACTAGGTCAGCGATTTGTTCCATGTCTAGTTGAAGAAATTCAGACTAATGAAAACAGTAAGAAAGCATCTCAATAGTTGGCCATGCTTTCAGATTTAGATGCCAAAGAAGCAAAATAGCCCCATTCATACTGTGATAAACTACATCTGTCGAGGTATTTAAGATGTGAGAAAGCATTCTTGTAGTATGCCTTTTAACACAGATATGTTTTACAAAGTCTACTGCCTGAAATGAATTTTCAGTTAGTCTATTCACGCTGCAGATTTTTTAATAAAAAAAACAAAAGTCCAAAGCAAGCTTAATTGCAGAATGCAATCTTCAATCCACATGGCTGAAGCAAGGCAAACACAGGAGAATTAGCTCCATTAAGACAGAGAAAGGGCATGCTTTGTTATGAACACAATCAGTCTATCCAATTTTAATCAGAATTAGCAATATGCTTTTATTTGGAGCTGGTGCAGATCCCAAATTAATCCTCTTCCAATGAGGCTGGAAAAGAATGCACGACATTCAGATCAAGATGTAAATATATGTGAGAAGAATAGCTGAAGATGAAAGCTTCCACAGAAGAGGTTTGAAGTTATGTAAGGAATTTCCGAAGAAATTAGAGTAGAAAAAACTTCTACTGATCCATTCTTCAAATAAAAGCCTGTCCTTACCTAGTCTGATTTTGACTACCCCACTTTCCAGTTACAAAATCTCTGAATTATATGCCCCCACCCACATTCCTCTAGAGTAGACAGAGCAATAGGACCAGGATTCAAGTCAAAGCAATCCACCCACCTGCAGTACTACAGAATTCTGCCCCTCCCTCACCTGCAAGGATTCTCAACATATGCAATCATAATTCCAGTTTGATTCATTAGAACACCAAGTTTTTGATCAGCTAAATCATTTTTCTGTCACAAGCTTGAGGTGAACAAGTTATGCAGCAGCAGTAAGCCTGTTACCAAGGGCACAGTATTGATCAGAGCACATGCAGCGTTACAGTTCATGTGTGTGTTGCGTCGTTACAGTCGTGACCGACTCTTCGTGACCCCATGCCCATGGAGTTTTCTTGGCAAGGAATACTGGAGTGGCGTGCCAGTTCCTACTCCAGGCACCTACAGCACCTGGTATTCCCTGGTGGTCCCCCATCCAAGTACTAACCAGGGCTGACCCTGCTTAGCTTCCGAAATCAGGCAAGACTGGATGAGCTTAGTAGTTTACTATTATAGGAAAAGGTACTCCGTATTCTCCAGGACTAGGCCAAAGGAAATCTCTATTTTAAAGGAGCTTTCTAGAATTAAGAGAGGAGGGGAAACAGACTGCATGACTCTCTAACAAAGTCATATGGCCACAAGGGACCTTGTGCTCAATCCTTCAAAATCATTTCAACATCACCTACCATCAGGAACAGTTTTGTCACTCTGCACAGTAACATGCTGAAATGCATATACTGTACTCTTTTAAAAGGGCATATTTTGATCGAGCTGAAAGCTTAAGCCAGCTTGCTCTCTACCTCAGGAAATTTCACAATCACAACAAAACAGTTGAAAATCACAACAGAAAGGACATAGATAGCAACTTCGGTACTGGTTAAATCCTGAGGGCTGTTATGTCACTTTGACAAATGCATTAACATTTTAATTTTTTTGCCATGTGACATTCCATGATTTAGGAGACACTATAAGATGAAGCATTAGTAGTTAAAGATATAATGACAACTCCGATCTTAGAAATAACTGCACAAAATAGTTCAATATAATACAATAAATACATAAATGCACACATGCAGTTTTATATCTACATACGTAAAGACATTTTTGTGGCACACTGATCATGAGAAATGCATTGAGTACATTCCAAGTACAGCACACTGAATTCAGCCTTGCAGCTGGACTATGTATTAGGCACCCATGACCAAAGCCAATGTCTAATTGCTGGAGAGATCGGGGGTTAGGTCCAAAGGTTGGGAGTTCAATTCCCCACTGTGCCTCCTTGAGAGGGGCTGGCCTTGATGATCCATAGGTCCCTTCCAACTCTCCGGTTCATAGGTTATTATGACTATTTTCTGCATTTCCACTGACCTACGTTCAAAAAATATAATTTAAATTGTACTATGCCAAAGTTGCAGCACTGCATTAGCATTTTCCTTCACATTTTAAATACACTGCTTCAGCTGTGTTTCAATGATTAACAAGGGCATATTGAAACAACGAAAAGCTCATCAAAACAAAAATATTAATCCCACAGCTGCAATGTTGTTGGCTAGATTGTGAGAAAGTATGAAGGGAAGTCCTGCTCCTTATTACACAGAGTTAAGGAATCTTCCTGACAAAGTACTGTAGAACAGTATTTCAATATCAACAGAAAATATTTCCCCCGTCATATTTCTGTTTTATTATGCGAAGTAGCAAGGCCAACAAATTGTTCAATATAAAGAAACTCTTGCCTGGAAAGTCAGAATAAAGTTCAACTCAGGTCAGGCTTCAGAAATGAAGCTGTAAAGGCACATAAAACCTCCATGCTGTGTTCCTCTGTGTGCATCTGCTTAATTCTGTAGTTACTCCACAATATTGTGGTGTTTTTTTAATAACATATTTTTATTTTAAAAAAATATGTATTTATCAGGTTTACACCTTGCCTTTCTGTTCAAAAAAGGTATGGCACCTAATTATAACAAAATTCATTAAAAAAAATACGGTATAATTATAGAAACAGACTAAAAGCAAAATTTAAAACACCAGGGGGAAAAATCTGTTAATAGAGCCAAACATTTGGAAACATTTGATTGTGAGCCGCCCAGAGACCTTTGGGTAGTGGGCGGCATACAAGCTAAATAAATAAATAAATAAATAAATAAATAAATAAATAAATAAATAA
>JAHTLZ010000129.1:53325055-53395191 GCA_023846285.1 Phrynocephalus versicolor
TAAATAAATAAATAAATAAATAAATAAATAAATAAATAAATAAATAAATAAATAAATAAATAAATAAACACTTTAACAATCCAGACTGTCTCTTTACATTTAACTTCAATTTACTCCACCATCTAGTCCCATTATCAGCAACAGGCACTGCTTAAGAACCAGAACAATGTTGTTAAATTTAGATGGAAAAGATAGAGTGGAGTGCTATGCTACTATGAAACTCCAATTAACTTCTAAGATTTTGGCACGAAGTACCAAAAAGTGCTTTACAATCCATCTCGGGTGATGCATTAATATTTGAATCTCTCCAAACTGGGGGAATGGGCTGAGAAATGGCAAATGTGTTTTAATGTAACCAAATGTAAAGTAATGCATATTGGGGCAAAAAAAAAAAAAATCAAAACGTTATCTATTAACTCATGAGTTCTGAGCTATCCATGATGGATCAGGAAAGAGATCTTGGTGTGCTGCTGGACAGCTCAATGAAAGTGTCTATCCAGTGTGTGGCAGCAGTGAAGAAGGCCAATTCCATGCTAGGGATCATCAAAAATGGGACTGAAAATGAAACAGCCAACATTATAAAGCCAGTGTACAAAGTGATAGTAAGGCCGCACTTGGAGTACTGTGTACAATTCTGGTCACCGCATCTCAAAAAAGACATAGTGGAACTGGAAAAGGTGCAGAAGAGAAGGACTAAAATTACTGGGCTGGGGCATCTCCCTTATGAGGAAAGGCTAAAACATTTGGGGCTCTTTAGCCTGGAAAAAAGGCACCTAAGGGGGGATATGATTGAGGTGTACAAAATTATGCAGGGCATGATTAAAGTGGAGAGAGTAATGCTCTTCTCCTTCTCACAAAATACCAGAACTAGAGGACATCCACTTAAACTGATGGTTGGGAGAGTGAGGACAGACAAAAGTACTGTACTTCTTTACCCAGCATGATCTTAAGTCTGTGGAGCTCCCTGCCACAGGATGTGGTGATGGCATCTGGCCTAGATGCCTTCAAAAAGGGACTGGACAGATTCCTGGAGCAAAGGTCCATCACAGGTTACTAGCCATGATGGGGATGTGTAATATCCAGGCTTAAATACAGGGTACTTCAAAGGCCAGATGCAGGGGAGTGGTATCAGGAGACAGATATCTAGTCTTGTATACTCCCAGAGGGATTCGGTGGGGCCACTGTGAGATATAGGAAACTGGACTAGATGGGCCCTTGGCCTGATCCAGCATGGCTCTTCTTATGTTCTTATGTTCATACAAATCAGTCTAGGCATCTAAAGTTTACTGAATTTAACCAGAGGTTAGAGGAGTTTTCCCTTAGTAATGGTGGCCTTCCAGAGAATAGCAGTACTGTACATGGGAAAATCCACACTTGTGATGTCAAGTGGTACAAGTGAGGCAACACTATAAAAATCACATCCAACAGATAAAGTATTTGGAATAAAAGGGGCTATTCAAGAATTTCAAATTAATGATTACAACTTTCCCCACCTGCATTTAAAAACATTTATGAACATGCCATGATATGGCATATCAGCTATTAATATTATACATTTTCTATAACTTCAAATACTAATTTATGTCCCAAAGTATATATCACCAAAAATACCATTACCTGCTCAGATTTATGGATCTGAGTGTAGATCTTGCATTTCTCAGAGCAACACCATACAAGTTGTTCTTCAGGCTTAACTAACTACATTAGATTTATAAACAGCCTTTAACTTAAGGCATCTCAAGCAACAAACAATTTTACCCAATAATCCAATTGTTTTCTCTGTCTTCTGCAGTCTAAACTCTCCCTATTCAGAACACATTACAGGAGGCACTAAAGAGACAGTAAGGCGATATACATACAATATATCCAAATAAATGCCACCATACTATATGCTGGCCAGTACTATACATCTTCACTGAGAAGGTCCACTGGACTTCTTATAGCTAGTTTCAACTAGAGTAAATCTACTGCACATATACCTGAATGTAGATAAATACTCAGATAATCCCCCCCAACCCAATATGTCTACTCTAGTTGGGACTAACAATAGGAAACCATCAAGGTTCCCTCTAAGCCAGGAGAGCACATGGACTCACCTCCACCCTCCTCTGTGCAGGAAAGGAAAAGCTCCACACATCTGTCATAACCATTTTTGCTATGGTCATGATGGAACCCATGCTGGGGGTGTTGTGTTTCATGCAAAGTGCACAGAAAAATGTCCCAAGTAGCAGAGACAAAAAACAGAGGGCATGCTGGGTGCCACTGTTGTTGGGTGCTGTGTTTTACTGCAAAATCTGGATTGTCACTTTGCTTGCAGGAATCCACACCCATTCCAATATTTGGTAATTTCTTTCTTTAAAACTGAAATGTACACTGAATGTTTCTAGTTGGTATGCCACTGATTTACTTAGCTTTCCATTTTTATTGGCATATTCTTTTAAAGCTTTCGACAGATCCAGTCTCTGTAGTTTAATATAATCTACTGCTAGTATATCACTCTCTGGTGATTTATTTCTTCAAAATGCTTGGACAGAATATTTCACTTCATTTTCTAAATTGTGGATTCTTCATCTAAATATTCTTCTTTGAAAGGATATATTACTTTTTCTGCATTTTTCTTGAATATATTTCTTCGATCTTCTCTTCATTTACCCTGATCAGATATATATCCCCTTGTTGCTCTTTCAGTATGCTGAATGTTAATTTAAAATTCCCCTCAATTTCTTGAAATTTATAACAGACTTCTTTTGTGTTCCCCTTTTTGTTCTCTTCTTTTTCTCTGCCATTATTATTATAATGCTTCTCTTTGTCTCTGCAAGTCACTGAAAAGTTGTGCTTATGGTTCTCACTACGCTACCTTTTCTCTTTTTGTCTTTCCTTAATATGCTAGGTGTTTCATCAGTCACATATTAAAGTTTTTGTTTTCTAATAACTACAAGATTCAGCTTTTTATATTCTTCTTGGATAATATTACTGGTTTTGGTTTTTAATTTTCACAGTCATTTAAGTTTAGTAACACAAATGTGCTTTTACATGATCTTTAAATTCTTCAGGAATTTTATTTGTATATTTTACAGTATGATTATTCTAGTATTCTTTAGCTGTATTCTAGATTTTGACATTAGCATTTCACAGCTTGTACTATGGCTCAAACATAGTTCTGTTTTTCCCCTCAAGAATGAATAGCATTTGATCATCTTCTACTTCCAAGGATATAGTCTGACTTATATATTGGCCAGTGAAGTTTATGTGTACAATGATCTGTTGGGTTGTCTGAAGCAAATATCTACAACAATTTGTTAACTTCACAGAATCAATATAATTTACTCAGACATTGTCACATAGCCCTAAATGCTTGTGGTACAACTCGCTCTACTATTACAACCACATCATTCAATCTGAGTTTATTGTTTTCAGAGCAAAGCACTTTGTAGTTACCTAACAACAGAACTTACAGACAGACTCATGTTTGACTAGAGTCACAGCCCTGTAAAACGGAGCCCTTAAACGGAGAATTTATTTATTATTTATGTTTATATACCGCCGGATCTTCTCAAAGGAACTCTGGGCGGTAAACAATATTAGGTAAACAGTAATAAAAGCAGACAAACAGATCCGCAACTAAAGCATATAAAATCATCAGGAGTCCGAATCCAATAAGAATACCAATACAAAATTACAAAATACGAAGTACAAGAGGGCAAGATGGCGGCAAATAAACCAGACGGAGAAAACAAACAAACATAAAGACAAATCAAGCTCCTTGATCACTGAAAGCAGCCTTAAAAAGGCAAGTTTTTAAAAGTTTCTTGAAGGCTGAGAGGGGCTCCATAGTCCTCAATTCACTATGAAGGTGATTCCACCATATTGGGCCAGCCACAGAAAATGCACAATTCCGGGTAGAGGCCTTGCGGGCCTCCAGGGGAGTGGTGACCCGGAGTGAAAGGGATTGTGATGTCCTCGTGGGCCGGGCCAATGTTGACCTAAGGATGACACACTCCGCCAGAAACTCTGGTCCCAAGCCATGGAGGGTTTTATAAGTCAAAACCCTCCATGGGTTATCACTTAGAAAAATCATAATTGCTTGTGAACAGAAGTAATTTACAGTACTGATAACAATAACTTTGCAGCTCTTTTCTAACATACATGAATATGGAGCATCTACAAGATTGATCACACGAAGGATTACTCTATTGCTAGCAGTTTTGTAAAATTCAACTTAATTTCCATTTTGCCGGATTCTGGCATTTGCTGTAACCTGAGTTGAAGGGTTAAATTATCATGTAGTGAACTGAAATAGTCAGCTAATGAAAAAAGACAGAGCATGTTTTCCTTTCATAACTTCATAAATATAATCAGATACTGTATCTAGTTATCTACAACCCAGAATTATTGATACAGAAAAAAGGTCCTACTAAATTTGTCCTCGCGGAGGTAGACTGGTTTTAAACAAGTTCAGTTCTGCTTCAGTTTGGCTTTCAACAAGAAAATATTAATTGTTCCAATAAAACTGCTGCTTCTCAAAGTTCTGCCCTGTACTCTATTCAGGTACGCCATGGAAGATCTAGGTAATACTAAGCGTTAGCAGAGTTCCACAGCAAATCTAAGCTGAGCTTTCCATCTGTACCTGTGTGTGTAGAATTTCCAATTTCATCTCCAATCAAAGGAATTATGGAGATGTCAGAAGACAATTTTTGAGATTCCTAAACTATGTCCCCAAAGCAAAAGTAGCCACCACCTGCTACTGAATTCCAAAGCAACATTCAGGGGGTATTTGGAGATTATATCAAGACTGGTAAAAACTGGCCAACAGGAAATTCCTAGTTAGCACAGGAACCCAAATCTCTAGTTGAGGGCTCTCTCACACAAGTCACAGAAAACTTTGTACGGTACTGATTTTTGGGGATGAAAATAGTCCTGTCATGTAATGATACTGCAGAAGCACACACCGGTATGTGAAACATAGCCAACTTATAGTGTTCATGCTCCTAACAAAATAAACCATGCTTCCAAACCAGAACAGACTATGTATTAATGGCCAGGGGAGCACTTGGGGAACAGCCTGCTTTACGGTACGGATCACATGTGTATACTGCCGCCTACTTACCACCATTGCTCCCAGACACTGGTGCACCTGGATGGAGGCAAACTGGCATAAATCAACACCACAGAAGGGTGTGCAGTCAGCTGTGAAGGATCTTTTTTAAACAACAAAAAAGTGGCTGGATTTCCGTTTTGACAGTTAGTTAGGCTTGGCTTCAGCTACTGTAGTAACAACAACTGGGCACAAGTGCCAAGTTGAATGGGGTAGGCTTATTATTATGCTTTTTCATTTTTAAGTGGGACCTCAGGTCGAGTTGGACCAAAACATCCCGTTCCCACATTTTCTCCACAGAAAGGAGTGCTGATAAAAGCTCTCCAAGGCAGTCAAGCTTCAGGCAGCAGGAAACCATTCACGGGGACATCGCCTGGGCCTGAGGTGTCCAGGGACGAGGTTTTTCGATGCCTTCCTCCCTCTCAGCCTCCTTGGTGCTGCTGCTGCCTCGCAGCTGAACCAGTCTTCGGCCCAGGGCACCAAACTGGCTCCATCCAGGCTCCTCTCGTCGCCGCTGCCTCCCCCCCCCCAGTCCTCCTCCTCCTCCTCCTTTCTCTCTCTTCCCCATCCCATCCCCTCCCCACCCCAGCCCGCCCGCTCCCAACCGGAGCCTGCTCTCAAGATCCGGAGGCATGACATGGTCACCAGGAGAGCCGTTCCCTGGGGCATGTGCAGAGTGCCTCGGGCTCCTCTTCCCAAGCTCACGCCCACTTTCACCCCAACCGTCAAGGGTCAAGAGGAAGGAAGGGCTTTCCCATTTCAGAGGGCATGACTTTCAGGCTTAAGTTTCCAGCCCCGGCCGGCACCTTTCACACGGCAGGCCCGGAGCCGCCTCCTGCCCACCGGCTGTCTCCTAGCCATCCGGCCGGTTTCCTCCCCCCCCCCAAAACACACCCTCGCCCCCCTCGGCCAGGCGGCCCCGGGTCGTGCCCCCACCCACACCCCACCGAGTGGGCGGCGGCGGCGGCGGTGGTGGTGTCGGCGCCCGGCCCGCACCTTCTTGGGCGCCTTGGTGAGGGTGGACATGAAGGAGTACTTCTCGGCGTCCTCCATCTCCTTCGCCTGCTTCAGCTCGTCCCCGGCGGCTGCGTCCGGCACCGAAGAAGACATCCTGAAGGGGGAGCAGCACAGGGGAAAGGAGGTGAGGACGAGGAGGAGGAGGAGGAAGAAGAAGAAGACGACGAGGAAGAAGACGAAGCCGCCGCCGCCGCGTCCTCCTTTCCCCTCGCCGGCTCCACGACCTCCCTCCGCCACCACCAAAGACTGCAGCCGCCGCGCTCCGGCAAGGGGGCGGGGCCACAGGAGGCAGAGGCGTCATCACGTACGGTCGCCCGCCCCTCCTCTCTCCTCCCCTCCGCCCCCTCCCTCCCCCGCTTCCCCTCCGCCAGCCGCTCGCTCGCACGCACAGGACGGGCACAGGACGCCGCACGCACGGATCTGGCGCTGACGTCACACCGCGCCGGATTCTATGTGAAGGGAGGCGGCGGCGGCGCCCCGCCCCCGACACGTGTTTCTCAGGCGGAGCCACCGGCTGTGTTTCAACGGCCTGTTTAATTTGTTTTTTTTCCTTTATACAGTGGACCCTTGTATAACAAACAGTTTGTATAACATAAAATCTGTACAACATTAAAAAAATTCCAGAGATAAGGGAAATTTGCTTAACAGAATCTTCTATGGGGCAAATCTGTACAACATAAAAATGGGATAACTCTGTTTTCAATGCATTCCTATGGGAAATTTGTATAAAGGAAAATTTGCTTAACATAATTTCATTTGGAACGAATTAATTCCTATTTACAAGGTACACTCCCGACCAGCGACGAGTTGGGAATTGGTAGGTCCCAGCAAGGGAGCGTTTTCATGAAGGGGGGGAGGTTGGAGTTGTGTTCTTGTTTTAAGAGGGAAAAGAAAATTAATAAATTAAATACTGTATGCCATGAACTCTTGGGCATATGCTATAATATCCAGCGGCTAGGAGACTCCTGTGTTTAGAGCTGCAGTAAGACGGCTAGTGAACAGCCGGGACCGAAATTTCAGAATTCATTCACAGATCTGGAGCGTGGAGAGCTGGACTTGCACAGGCACCTCCGGGATTAGAAAGACAAGTTTCCAGGTCATGGAGAGGGTAGCTCTTAGGCAGCCTTGAAGCCCCCCCCTTTACTCCAGGCAACAAGCACGACTCCGCTCTTGGCCTCTTGGTGTTAAAAAGCCCTGCGAAGGCTGGTGGATTGGTGTGGATCGGGCGCTACTGCAGGGCTGTTGTTTTGCTGCAATGGGAGGACTGAGCATGCTCGCTGCCCACAGGATGCTGGTTGACAGTTGCAGGATCCTGCAAAAAGGCATTGAAAGCTGCAGGTCCAGCTTGTTTATTAATTTATAAGTTTCCTAAAACAGACTTACGTGATGCGCTGAAGAAAAAGGAATGGGTAGGAAAGAGGCAGACAAGCAGACCCGGGCACCTAGTTTTTTAAAAAAACATGACATTCTTGTTCTTTTCAGCTGAAGTGAAAAGACATTTGGGAAGGAGAAGATTCAAACCGGATTCCCATCTGAATGGGCCTGCTGGGAGGGACATCTGAAACAGAATACAGGAGCTGCAAATACAATAGCTCTCCGGTTTCGTCTGGAAACTGCATGCATTCAAAGCAAAGAAAGGGCATATTTCTGTTCAGCTTGTAAACCGCCCGGAGTAGCCATGTAGCTAGATGGAGCAGTATATAAAATAAATAAATAAATAAATAAATAAATAAATAAATATTTCCTATAAGAACCCAGAAGTAATCTTTTTCTAGTGCAATGCCTCTATTGACCTATAAAAGCAAGAAAACTAAGTACTGTATATGGTGACACCTAAAGGCAAATGAGATGATTATGACAAGGATTTGGGCAAGGGCAAGAAACAGATTTAGGGCCTTTTCACACGACCCCTAAGATCCACTGGCCACCTAAATTCGGACCAGAGATCTTAGGGGTTCGTTCCTTTTCCTCCATCACCACCTCTCCGCACTTCCTTGCTCCTGTCTGTGTGAGGGGAGGGAGAAAAAAAGAGAGGAAAAAATGCAGGCTCACCTCCGAAGCCGCCCGGTCGTCGTCCTGACTCCTTCTCTTAAAGGGGCGGGAGGCCAAAAAAAAAAAAAAACAGAAGCGAGGAGAGCCCGGCACTCACCAGATTACATCCGGATCTGGGGATTTTCACCCTCCAAGAGCAGGTACATGAAAAGTGCGCTGGGACGCGCTTAGGTGGGCATGGCCGCACTTAATTTCCTGCAAACTCCGGAGCTGGTGGGGAAACAATTGTAAGCTCCGGAGCTGGCAGCCATTTGCGGCGGAGTTTAGGGGTCGTGTACAAATACTAAAAATGAAGAGAATGTGCTAGTAAGAAGTATCCTTTGAGACACACTAGAAGATGAAAAGTCAACAAGGGGAAGAAAAGTAAACCGTGACAATCCAACACACATTCTAAAACACAGTAACTGTCCTAGAGAAAGAAGTTGATTTTGGTACCTTGCTTCCCATGGGGAAATGTAGTCTATGTAGCCTTGGGCAAGCTGCGTGGTTCCATGATGCCCCCAGAAAAATGAAATGGTAAACTACTTCTGAATACTGCAGACAAAAAGGGAACAAGGTCAGAGGAAGGTGGCAAGGATGATTGGGGGGATGGAAACCAAGCTCTATGAGGAAAGACTGAAGGAATTGGGCATGTTTAGTCTGGAGAAGAGAAGACTGAAGCGTGGTATGATAGCACTTTTCAAATATTTGAAGAGGGCAGGATCTGATCTCATTTCAGCCCTGAATGGGGGACACAGAACAATGGGCACAAGTTACAGGAACCCAGCTTTTGGCTGGAGATCAGAAAAAACCTCCAAACTGTTGGAGCAGAACGGCAATGGAACCAATTACTTTGGGATGTGGGGAGTGCTCCAACACTGGAGACATTCAAGAGAAATTTAGACAACCGCCTGACAGATATCTTTTGGTTTGTGTTCCCGTATGGAGCTGGGTGTGTGTGTGAACGTGATGGCCTTATAGGCCCTTTCCAACTTGGCTGTTCTATGATTCTGTGATGATTCTATAAGAACATAAGAACATAAGAAGAGCCATGCTGGATCAGGCCAAGGCCCATCTAGTCCAGCTTCCTGTATCTCACAGCAGCCCCACCAGAAGCGTTTGGGAGCGCATGAGACTAGATATCTGTCTCCTGATACCACTCCCCTGAGTGGTACTACTATGACACTTGATAACCAGAAAACCATAGAAAGGATCACCATACAATGGAACTTACTTGGTGACACATTATCATCAAGAGCAATAAATATAGTTTTCTGGATAACTTGGTGTCTGTGAAAAAATTAACTATGTTACATGTGTTTTGAAAAAATTATTTGGACTGGTATGGTGCTTCATACATCACTGACAACATCAGAGAATATCCAGTTCCAGGGAGTACCCAAGACAGTCAAGCAGCCATGCTGCCTAGGGCAAGCACAACCAAAATGGCTATCCTATCTAGGAGATTTCTCCAGATAGCAACGCAGTGTGTATTGAGTGATTGGAAAATGTGGCATATCTGCAGTAGAAATATGATCCCAAGATAACATAGAACATGTGTGTCAAATTAATATATTGTATTGAATCTCTGGTTGTGCAGGAAGGCCGTGTATTAGAGGATCACAGCAAAGTGGAAAAGAATGTGAGGGGGTGGTGAAAGAATAATGGGAATTGGGCATAGGAGACAGAGAACAAGGACAGTGGGCTGTGGGACAGGGATGGGGAGCCTGTGTGCCTCCCAAGGTTGATAAGTCATAATTTTCATTGTCCCTTGCCATTGACAAGACTGGTTGCAGCTGGTAGGAATGGGAATTCCTTACTCCTTAACTCCTGCTGCAGGTTGTGGAAGTTTGATAAGAGGACCTTGAAACCAAAGAAAACTGGTTTGAGAAATTACTGCATTGAACAAGGGGTTGGGCCCACTGGCCTTACGGGCCCATTCCAAGTCAACTATTCTTTGAAGCCAGATGGGGCGGTTGGCAGGTGTTGACACATGGGATTGAGTTCGTTGCCTGGCAGAAGCAGATTACCAGTTATTGCAAGCCATCAGCAGGGCATCTAGCAAATCAGCAGACTTAAAGAAATCTAGGATCAAACTGCTTTGCAAGTAGAGAGCCAAGACAAGTCATTCAAACGTAGCTTTGGCTGCCGTTGCACTACATTAGTCAACAGAGATATTGCGCTTAATGTTAAACTGCCGGATAGTTCAATAGATTACATGTCTGGCAGGCTACGGGTTCTGTTTCCCACAATGCCTCCCTGAGAGGGAGTGGACTTAATGACCCATAAGGTCCCTTCCCGCTCTGTAGTTCTTAGTTTCTCAGGCAAAGCCAATAAGAGAAAGAAGGACCTTTGAAGGAGAGGGAGGAAAACAAGGAGAGGAATCCAAGAGGGAGTCAAGACTGGGAGGAGGCTGAGCCTGAGAAGGAAAAGGAAAAGTGGGAGACACCAGAGAAGAATCAAGGGAAGAGTCTTATCTGGCAGAGACAGGAATCCTTGGAATATAGGAAGCTCAATTGGATTGGGAGTTTGTCCAGAATGAAGATCCCTAGACAGGAGAGAGTTCTTAGGCGCAGGCAGAATGCCTACGCCATTCAAAAAAAAAAAAAACCCTGGGAAGCCTTCCTTTTGAGTGGCAAGGGAGAGACGTTGGGGAATGGAGAGAGGGAAGGCACTCTCCACTTGAACAGATCAGCCTTGGCTCCAGCACTGGGAGATGGGTTTTTTCAAACCTCTCACCGGTCAGGAAGGAGAAGGGAGAGAAAGGAAGTCTTGCCTCTTGATTCAACAGGTGTTCCTGCAAGCCAGCCCTGCTCTGGCACCCCTTGCTTAGTACGCCTCAAGCTAGAAGTCCAAGTCATTGGGAGACAAAAGGCCACCTCTTGGGGGCACTTGAGTGGGGGAAAGGACTGAAATGAGCTGGGGCATCAACAAGAAGAGTTACCAACCATTTGATACTACAGTATCTTTGTTTCAAAGTTAAAACCCAATTTTTAAAAAGTGGTGTCTCGATGAATGGAACAAAAGGATGGAAGAAAGTAACCTTGGTGATCCTGTGGCAGCTGAGGGGATGCACACAAGGAAATTCTGTCTTCAGATCTGGCCTTGTGGGTTTTTTTTTGTTTGCATACACTCCCCTGCTCTGTAATGTCCAGCCTGATGATTATCTATGCAGAGTCAAAAGCTAGCTTATTCTTACGATAATTTAGTGGTCTAATCGAAGTACTGCCCATCTCGAATTCAGTATCTCTGAATTCATTGGGAAATGGGAAGTTTTAAGGGAGCTCTTGCCCCACTTCCATTTTTTCCTGCCAAATGAGTGCAGAAGACCTCCAAAGTGGCTAGATGCATCCACAGGCATTTTCAGCATTTTAACCATATTTGCTCAGTAGAAAGTCACCATACATTTCAAAAAGACTTGCCCTTGAGCAAGTTAGGAGGCCTTGGGTTTCCAGGTACCAAAACATATTGGTCTCACCCTGAAACCACAAAGTGGGGTGGGGTGGGGTGCCAGAGTAGAGGGGCTTGAGAGGAAAGAGATGACAGCAGAAGCAGCCAAGAGCAAAACTCCCATGGCCACAAGCCAGAAGTTGTGTGAATCGAAATTCCAGCCATTGCATGCAGAGCATTTCAGTCACCCTACACATCCCCTCCTCTGACCATAAGGCGGCACTATTGCACTGTGGTTGACGGCATCTGCTAAAACGACCTTTGTTCAATGTGGCAGGTTAGCCTTTTTTATTTTATTTTCTAAGTGCAGTCAGCTGCATTGGCCCCACCACTGTAAGCTTGTCTGCCCCGGGGCCTCAGAAATGGAGTGAAGGGGATTAATTCATTCCACAGCTTCTTGCTGGGAAAGATAGTGTCAGAGGGGTAAGCCTTCTGACCTGCTGCTCTACTTTTCAAGTTAAGTGCTGCAACAAAAGTTTCTCAGGACATCTGGGATTCTGAATGGTATCAGCCATGTGCCTTGACGACACTTAAGGCCACCATCTACTTTCTCGGTGTTGAGCACCTTATGTATAGTTAAGACCTGCCATTTCACCCTGTGTTGATCTGATAGGAAAATATACTACCTTTATTCCTCTCCGCTCTCATAGCTGGTTGGACAGCTCAGTGGTCTATTATTAATTTATATGTTTTAAGAGTATTTTTACCCCACCTTTCTCCTTGGAAGAAAGGACCCAACAGAAGAAGAGGTTGGCAGTTCAATTCTTCATTGTGCCTCCTGGGAGAAGTGCCAGCTGGTGTATTTGTGGGCAAGTGGCACAGTTCCAGGGCACACCCAGAAAAGTGGAGTGGCAAACCACTTCTGAGTATTCTCTACCTGGAAAGCCCTGGGGAAGGTCGCCATCAGTCAGAAATGGGTTGATGGCACAGGATTACTATCATTGCTTGGAGAGTCATATCTGGGGACAATAGGGCTGGTCAGTTTCTTTACTTCTTAGTGACATTTTCCACTAGTCTTTTGATTAAAGTCAACATGGATGTTGTTGTTTTCCTAGATCCGCATTGTAGACTGTCCAGAGGTCTTTGCATATTATGGTCTTCAGCAGGTCCTGCCAACCACTCACAGTCCTGCTGCTGTAAAACATTGTGTTCGCATTAGTTTCCAGTTAAGCAGTGTTGATTCTGTCTTTCTAGGTTTCTGTCTGTTGCAGCAACAATCAGAAAGATGGTAACTCGAATGCTTGCCTTGTTTACATCCTTTTAATCATCCAGTAAAGGAATTGCTCAATGCAGAATGTCAATGTCTTCAGTTACCTTTCACAGACAACCTGACCTGACGGTAAGTGAAACTCCAGCTATTTCAATGTATGCAAAGTATTTCTTTATCTATATGAAACTATGCATCTAAGCTACATGCTGTGAACTGCATAACACATGGGCAAGTTTCCTTTTTACTTATGAGTAGCGTGCATGCCCTGATCTGGAACAAGGAGATCCAGCTACAGTTCTGACCTTTCATCCACACTCTTTTCCTGTGCACACACATACTGGCTTTTAAAATGGGTTTCTATTCATCTGTCACAAAACAAAGGTGCAAGAGAAGGAAAGGTAGAGAGAGATGTAGGGATTCCCTCGATATGAGATAGGTAGTTGAGTCCCTTCCTGTATGGAAGACACTTAAGGATGCATCTATAAAGAAGATCACAGCACTGTGACTTATTTTTCTCCATCCACAAAGGCCCTGTCACCTCTGTTGTGTTGCATTTTGACACATGTTTTTTTCCCAGGACACTGGGTATTTATTTCCTTGATTTAAAAAAAGAAACTAAGTGTAAAGCCACAGAAAGTATTTGAGGGAAGCCACGGGGTTGTCTTCTTGGAAACATGGTCACAACAGGCCAGAAGCAGCTGTTGTCAGCATTGTAGGACCAGGGGTGTGAAGTGCAGAACTTAGAAAATATAGATTTAGCTGCCTTTTCAACACGGATGTGTTGAAATCTATGTTTCTAGAATGCAGCAATGATGTTTCAGAAGTAACACACAAGCCAGAGTGTGAGTATACTGAAGTTTGTCCTGGACTGAAGCAAACTTCTCCTGTCACTGTTCACACAGGTATGTTAAATTATCATGGAAAGATGTGTTTCAGGTGTCCATTGCAGTTGTAAGCCCCTGCCAACACCAACAGAAAGCAGGCAGAAGGAGTCAGTTCACTAACAAACCACACACCCACTCTAGACAGCATCAGGAATGCCTTCTGGACAACGCTTGACAACAAGAGGCCAAAAGACAACACCCCAAAGAGCAATGGTAGGCAATCACACAAGCCAAAAGCAAGACAAAATAATGTGAGGGGAAATGCTATAACAAACAAACAACCCAAGCAAGTCTTGCCGGATGAACAAACTATAACACATACTCATACTGAAAGAACTGGTGTACTTGTAATAAGTACAGCACTAACATTATATAACTGACAGAAAATATATCAAAAGGAACAGCGAGAAACATAGTACAGACGGTGGGGCAAAGATTTGTCTAGTCACTTCTGTCAGCAGCATGTTTTTCAAAATCTAAAAAGCTCTGTGCAAAAAGCCATTTGCCAGGCACAACAGCCAAGCCTTTACTGTCTTCATATGATACTAATACTACCAACACACTATAGAATTTGAGCTCCACAGTTCTCATTAGCTACTTATTAGCATCTAGTAGTGCCAGGCATTTGCTGGCCATAAATGTTTGTTTACCATAGCAAGACAAAGTTCAATGATATAAAATCTGCTCCTGCTCAAATCAGTAAGCAACAAGCTTTCACATTGTTTTTCTTTTATAGCTGCTGTCTGTATTGTGGCCCTACATTATATAAATAGGTCCAGTACTGAGAGCTGCATATGGTTACACTTTCTTGAGCATTGCTTGAATGATAATCTGTCTTGGTTTGCACAACACATGTCCAGAATTAAGTGGAAACAATGACAGAGTGAATTCAGCAAAGCTTTAAACTTATTACCACCTTTAGTTGCTTGGGGTGGTCCACAAGCAATTCATTAGGGTACAGCATTCAGAAGTAAGGCTGAGTAGGCAGGTTAGGATGTGTGAGAAACTGGTTTTATTAGATTTTGATGAGTAGGGGCAAGTTTCTCTAGTCTGCGTCAATCAGGAAAGAGATATGGACTGGATGCATTTTGAGTTCCAAAATCTGCCCATTCAGGAATGTTGACCAACTTATTCATAAGGTGCTTATTTCAAAAGTGTTCAGAGAGAACTGCATATATTTTAAACGGCATATGAACATACTTTAATAAATGATAAAATGCATAAAAGTAGTCTCTCAATGAGGAACATGTACATATTATTTAAAATAATATTTTTCCCCCTCAAATGAATACATCTCTTTAAAAGAAAAACAGGGTAGGTTCAGGCCAATGTCCACCAAATGGCCTATTCAGATGAGGGTGATGTGCAATCAAGGGGAACTATAAAATGGAGGACTCGCAACTAGCTTTCCTCAGACTGATGAAGCTGTTTGGATGAGCAGCGAAACGTTTCATACGCTCAAGAAAGGAAGACCAGTTATCATGACGCAACTCCCAGATAACCTCACCTGGTTGACTGAGAATCTTCACAGACAAACAGGGCAGGTTCCCCCCCCCACACACACACACAAAGGAAAACTGTAATAATCTCCCTCCAAAACCATCACTACAGCATGGACTGAACAAAGAGGAAGAAAAGGAAAGACTGCTTACAAGAACAGACTTTTCAGATGCATATATCCCAATTTGCAAGTATCAGGCTGAAGGATCAAAAATATTGTAAGTGTTATAGGCAGTCCTGTGCAAAATGTATGATGTCCTGTAAGCATAATGGATATACTGCGGAAGTTGGCTTTCACCATCTATGTTCAAGATAAGGTCAAAGATGTCTGGAAAACAAGATAAGAGATACTGAAAATGCATTGGATGGTTGCTGCTTAAACTGTACTAGATACAGTTTTCAGAAGATTAGGGCTGTTGGAAAGAACACTCTAAACTAGCAAAAACATTACTAAAATAGTCCTAAATAAATGAAAGGAGTCTAGCCTGATGAACAGACTAATTTAACATTGTGTCTCTCATGTGCTGATGCAGCAGTTCAAGTAAATAAAATAGGCTTTTATTTAATCAGTGTTGATGTTTTCATTGAGACTACCATGATCCAGTGAAACCATAAGAATGAATGTTCAATCGGTCTACATCCCAGTCCCAAAGAAAGGAAATGCCAAAGAATGCTCCAACTATCGCACAATTGCACTCATTTCACATGCTAGCAAGGTTATGCTCAAAATTCTACAAGGCAGGCTTCAGCAGTATGTGGAAAGAGAACTTCCAGAAGTGCAAGCTGGATTTCGAAGGGGCAGAGGAACTAGAGATCAAATCGACAACATGCGCTGGATTATGGAGAAAGCTAGAGAGTTCCAGAAAAACATCTACTTCTGCTTCATCGACTATGCCAAAGCCTTTGACTATGTGGACGACAACAAACTATGGCAAGTTCTTAAAGGAATGGGAGTGCCTGACCACCTTATCTGTCTCCTAAGAAATCTATATGTGGGACAAGCAGCAACCGTCAGAACTGGATATGGAACAACTGACTGGTTTAAAATTGGGAAAGGATTACAACAAGGCTGTATACTGTCACCTTGCCTATTTAACTTATATACAGAGTACATCATGCGAAAGGCAGGTCTGGATGAATCACAAGCCGGAATTAAGATTGCTGGAAGAAATATCAACAACCTTAGATACGCAGATGATACTACTCTGATAGCAGAAAGTGAGGAGGAATTAAAGAACCTCTTAATGAGAGTGAAAGAGAAGAGTGGAAAAAATGGGCTGAAGCTCAACAACAACAAAAAAGCTAAGATCATGGCCACTGGTCCCATCACCTCCTGGCAAATAGAAGGGGAAGAAATGGAGGCAGTGACAGAGTTTATTTTCTTGGGCCCCTTGATCACTGCAGATGGCGACTGCAGCAACGAAATAAAAAGACGCCTGCTTCTTGGGAGGAAAGCAATGGCAAACCTAGATAGCATCCTAAAGAGCAGAGACATCACTTTGCCATCTACGTTCAGGATAGTCAAAGCTATTGTTTTTCCAGTAGTGATGTATGGAAGTGAAAGCTGGACTATAAAGAAGGCTGATCACCACAGAACTGATGCTTTTGAGCTGTGGTGCTGGAGGAGAGTCTTGAGAGTCCCCTGGACTGCAAGGAGATCAAACCTATCCATCCTGAAAGAAATCAACCCCGAATGTTCACTGGAAGGACAGATTTTGAAGCTGAGGCTCCAGTACTTTGGCTACCTCATGAGGAGAGAGGACTCCTTGGAAAAGTCCCTGATGTTGGGAAAGATTGAAGGCAAAAGGAAAAGAGGACGACAGAGAATGAGATGGTTGGACGGTTTATCAATGCAACCAGTATGGATTGGCATGGAAGATAGGAAGGCCTGGACCAGCTCTGGTCCATGGGGTCACGAAGAGACGGACATGACTGAACGACTGAACAACAACAACAACAACCATGATCAAGTGAAACTGTAAGAATGAATGTTCAGAGGCATTACAGGCCCATGAGATTAAATGAACCAAACCGTAAAACACGTTTTCAAGCCTATTTATTTATTGACTCAAGACCAACCTTCAAACCTCTTTACAGTGTTTAACTTTCCAAACAGCTTGAAAAAGAAGGGAAGATGATGACACAGTTGGGGAGAGTCACTTTCATGGAATATAATTCACAGGATACCTTGGACAATGGTCATCTCAGCTGAAAGATCCTGGGAGTTCTCAGAGGAAAAACAAAAAGTGATCTTTCCCAGCTCAGCTTGTAAAGCTCTTCCAGCTGATCAGAGCCAAGAAAACAGGAAAGGAAATCTTCCTTAAATCAGGCCTCAGGCAGGTGCAGATGGCTGCCCAGAACAAAACTCACCAGGAGGGAGAATATATATAATAAGCAAGACACCAAGAGAAGACTTGTCAGGCTTTTGAGAGAAGACCCCCTTGTGAAATGAAATCAGAATGCAGAAATAAAATCAGCTTTACCCTACTAGCATACCCTATGTTGCTCTGTTTCTGAAAGTAGGTCCTATCATTTGTCACCTGCAGAGGGGAAAGTGACTTGCTCCATAATATGTGTTAAAACTATAACATTTTACAAAGACAGTGTCTTTGTCCTAACAAATGGTATCATGGTCAGCAATGAAAGCAACACACATAAGTTGTCCCTTACAAGATCATTGTTCCAAGAGCATCAATACTAGCGTTGAAGTCCTGCCTGCTTGTTCTCTAATCCAGCTTTGACAACAGATGAAAGCTGGAATACTTCACAGGTACGCCTTGTGGGAACCGATGAAAGGGCCTTCTAATACTTATATTTCAGCATGAGCTTTTGTGGACCAGAAAGTTCACCCTGCAAGGATTACAGGATTACTTCCTTGGAATTTACCTGCAACAGTTTCAGCCAAGGAAGAACGCTGAATCTTTCTCCGGATTCATCAGGCCAGACTTGCCACACTTGGTTAGTGAGATCTGTTGTGAGTGACATGGACCAGTCTCTATAACGTAAAATATAAAGGGTGTAAGTTCAGCCCACTGAGGATTTATTTTCAATTTCCTGTTGGCTCCAGCGTCACTCCTGGCAACTTAATGGACAAAGTTAGGTAACTTGGAAAGAATATCCAGTTTGGACCAAATTTTGCTGATCCCTCTCAGTGTTGTTGCCAGCTCTGCAAGGTGCGGCACTTCACGGAGAGGGGGTGGCTGGCAGGGACAGAGTGCACGGCTGGGGATCATTTCTTACCAATTATCAGCTTTACTGGGTTCCGGGAATTCATCTGGAGAAACCTGATCCACTTGTTTTGGGTTTTTTGTTGTTGTTTTTAAGGAAAGGTCTACCACCACCCTCCGCATTTCTGCATTACTTAATGGTGCCCTCAAGCAGCAAGAGATCTTTGGCAATGATGCCCAGCAATCTTTTCTCTTTCAAAAGATTGCTCTTTCCGAGCAGTAAGGCACTCATGACTAAAGCTTGCAGGTTCCTTTTATTTACTCAATGGTGTCACTGATGTACAAGACAATATTATCCTGCTCCTCTATGTCTGTTTTTTTTTTTAATTAGATGAAGTTGGAAACATTCTACATCTTACCTACATCAGAGAACAGAAACTACATACACCACCACACCAAGACACTCAAAACCCATTAACAGACCCTCCTACTGGTTGTTCCAATAGAAAACTGTGAGACGGTGAACTCTAAAAGCTTTGTAATGGACGTAGGAACATGGACTGGGTGCATCTACAGATCACACATCATCTTTGCCTATTTTGTACCGAGAACATGGCATTTCTTCTACTGATAGTTATTTATCCTTTTCAATTTAATGGATATTCATGTATCCACCTCTCACAATTCAGGGCTCTCTCTCTGGGCATGTAACATGGCTGAAGGGTTTGGTTTTGTCCTATTGTGGGAATCACACAGCTCCAACTAACACTATCAAGAACTGGGAGGAGTTAAGTTGATGCATTGCGGAAGCTTTGGATGGCAGGCCCTGTACTGTGTCTAGATAAAAAGCTACTCTAAGCCTCCTGAAAGGCAGAAGTCTTGGCGCCATTTATTCTGCTTCCTCCTCTTCCAAATCATCCTTCAATTGTTATAGCCAACAACTCAGATAGACACAGAACTTAAAAGCGTTACACGTCAGTGTTTATTATTATTATTATTAAATACAACATTCTCTATTTTTAAATAAACATTTAAACATTTAAAACGTCTTTATATAAAAACATTTTGTTGTTTGAAAAAATATATAAAAAAGAACACAGTTTGAACCAGAAATTGTAACTCTCTTTTAAAGGAACTTCACTGGATTCTCACATACACACATATAAAAACAAAATGATAACCAGGGAATGACTGCTGTTAGAATATGGCCTTACAACCTACAGTTTACTGTGCTAAAACGTAAGTGCTCAGAATGAAGCGTACCTACTGAGTCTGACCAGAGAGGGGACACCATGCTTTCTCGAACCACAGCTTCTAGAATTTCCAGCCAGGTTGGCTGAAGGATTCCAGCAGCTGCAGTCAAAAAAAAACTTTTTCCAAGTTCTGTTATTGGCTGCTGCATCCAAACACCATCACAAACCTGGTCATGGGTTGCTAGAGAAGCGGAGACATATCCTGTGCAATGGCTCACTGACCTACCTCGACAAGCTGCTAGGGCCGTAATGCTTTCACTCTCTAACTCCCTGCTGCCCAAAGCAAAGTGAGAATGTGCTACTATCCCTCTGAGGTGTGGCCAATCCTTCCATGTGGTCTAGCAGCCAGAATGGAAAGGAGAGTGGACGGAAAAAGTAGCAGGTGATGTTTCACCAAAAGGTCAAACCTTCCCTTCTTCCAACACAAGTTGGAGTGAATACAGACAAGTTCTGCTACCGTCTGCAGTGGTTAGCTAAGTTGACATTAAAATATGAACACTGCACATAGAACTGCATTCCCTAATGGCTCAGGATCTTGCACCCAGATGCTAAGTCAAAATATGATTCAGTGGCACATGAACGATCTTTTCTAACCCTTTTGCAAACATGAGGCCTGCTCATATCAATTAAACAACATATACTCCCCCTGCTTAGTGGCAATATTACACAGAGTCCAGCTACTTGTGCCCACCGCTACCTCCAATACAATAGTATATCAAAAATATATATGCATTTATTTCTCATTTGGTACATGAAAGCTAAAATGGAAAAGGCAGGTTTGTCAGCCTGAGGCCAGCTCAGGATCACCCCTCCCTTTGTCACAAATAAGGCACAAAGGCAGTGGAGGATACAGACAGAAGAAAAGGTGCAGGTTGACATGAGGAAAAGAATGGGCATGAAGCTGGGCCAGACGGACCATTTGGACCGTGCCACACCCCAGCTCCTAGGTGTGGGGCTGTCAAAATTTTGGAGTACATCAGAAAAAGCATTTAAATTTATATAGTGCAACAGCTTGGCTTGGCTTTAGAACTTTCTCTTGCCTTCTTTGGAGCAGCCTACCTCTACGACATGGAAGTAGAATACCTGTACTAAGGAGTGGGGGGAAGCATAATTCTTTTTGAAGAAAGGCTCTTTTGATTTTAAAAAATATATATTCAGGGCAGGGCACAGAAGAGAGTATTAAGGAGAACACACACAGGGGTTCCAACCTAAAAATATTTCGTTACATCAGGATGACAGGGAAGCACTTGCAGTGCACTGGAGACCACGCTACTTCAGTTTTCCTCTACAAACAGGCCTCTCCAAACTATAATGCATTTCCCCCTCACAATCAAGTTCTGAAAGTGGCGCTGGTGGGATCTACCCCAGAAAGTTTGCTGTAAAGAGCAGGTAGGTCCAAACTTTGACCCTCTAGATGTTTTGGACCACAACTCCCACAGTCCTTTGCCATTGGAAATACAGGCTTGGAATTCTGGGAGTTGTGGTCCAAAACACCAAAGTTTGGACATGCCTGGTATAGAGCATCAATCAGTAAGAATAGCTAGAATTCATCACCCCCTCTTCTTCTCTCAAGGCACTACTACCTTGTATCTTCCCCCTCTCTCCAGACACCCTGCTTGGTATTCTTTTGGCAAGTGCAGATTGCCAAAATAAAGATGCATGATTCTGTCCTAGAATCATAAGAGACCTCAAGAGCCATCTAGTCCAACCCCCTGCCATGCAGGAACCACCAAAATGGCTTGGGGAGCCATTGAGATGTGGGTGGGCAAACGAATTCTCTGATGATCATTAGTCTCTCTGGAATGAAGCAAGAGTGAGGGGAAATCAGTGCTAATATAGGGACCTTTCCTGCTATGTCTTGCAAGCTCTTGAAGGCAGAAAGTGCAAACGGTTTAAACTGATTGGAGCATAACTAGCAGCATCTGCATGGCTACAGAGGGGCAGCCACCATACATCCTGGGTCAAAACTGCTTCTGGACCTTTCAGTGCCACTAAATAATTACTTCACACTGTATTTGACATAATCAAAGGGATAAGGGCAAAGACTGAGCCTACCTCAAGCTGGCATTTTCCCTTGGCTAAATTAGTTGTGTTTCCTAGGAATTTTAGTCAAAAGTATTTGGATACTGCCAGGTTAGAGAAGGCTGCTAAAAATCATGACCTGAGCTCTGTGGCACTCCAATTGATGGCTTATATCAGCATTCAGCAACACAATCTATTGCTGCCCTTATAGGCACAGAGAGATGAAGTCTGATAAAGCCAGGTTTTCAATTAAGCTGGATTTCAATTTAGCCCCCAGGACTGGTGGCCATCAACAGACCTAGGCTATATACATCAACGTTGCTCAGCTTGGAGACTTCTGTGGTCTTCACTTGTTCCTTATTCAGCTTATGGCCACATCACCACATCACCTGCAGTGGTAAATTTCCTATGTGTGCTGTATGAAGAAGTACTCTTCTGTTTGTCCTAAAATTCATTTAAAATCATTTTTATTAAGAAATTCCTCCCCACCAAAGACCCACCTGAGGTTTACTAAGAAGTCAAGGTTAAAAGTGGGTCCCATTTGTTAGGCTAAAACCTGGACACTGATAATAAAAACACAGATGACTACTGGGACAGCAAGTTGCAACTTTCTCCTATTAATGAACTAGTTTTTATCCAGGGAGCTAAGCTGCAAGCAGGTAAGATCTTAGTGGGACACACGTCCCTTCCTGCCAGGACTGCAAGACACGCACAGCTTAGATGAAGAGGGTTCGAAACCATCTGTTTTCTCTCAAGTAACTACAGCTTGCCATCATCCACATCATCAACGACAGTGGCTAGAGGAAATACAGCTGAACGGTGATCCCATGGTCTTCTACAGTTCAGGAGAAAAGTAGGCTCTTAGAAGAGATGGCTGAACCTTCCTGCCCAGAGACTGGAACGGAACATTATTCTTCCCTCAGAGGAACTCTGAAAGGGATATCCCCCTTCCCACTCCAGGTAGCAGTTGACATAGTGGTTCCAAAGCAGATACGCTCCTCCTCCCCACATTGAAAGGAGGCTTTTTTGAAGTCCGTGTCAGCTTCTGGACAATCTCCCTCCTACTCATCAAGCTCCCACTTCTTGAAAGCCTGGCAAAAAACCAGGGCAACTTTGTGTGAAGCCAACCTTCGGTGCCAGAAATAAATAAGTGTCCACTTCTTCAATAAAATTCTTTCCATCCACTAAAACAAGAGGAAATATTAAAACACTCTTCGTGGGAATGGACTGCAATAATTCCTTCAGTTCCCAGTGTCCGGACGGTGTGAACTCCTCCCAATAGCAATGAGAAGACCATGCATAAAAGAAGGCCTTACAGTCCAAGCCCCACAAGCTTCTCTCTTCACCAAAGGAAAGGCCCACCTGTAAGAAAGGGATACAACAACCATCATTATGGCAACACAATGCCTATTAAGAGAAATAAGAAGCGAGTGGGTGACCTCACCTGGACAGATCAATATCTGTCCAAGGACAGATCAATATATCTCACAGTAAGTCACCTCAAGGGTCACATATTTGCTAAGCTATATTTTTAATACCACAGTTTCTGTGTAGTGCTAAAATGAAAGTAGCTTAGAAACAGAAAACAGGCAGGATACAAGATGCAATAACAACAACTATAAACTGCACCCACAGTGAAACCTTTACTCCATAGACAAAAGAAACACAGAGAGCAACACTCCAGTTAAGAAAAGGAAACATATCTCAATTCTTTCTCCAGGAACCAGGCCTTATTTGGATATCTAAAAATTATGTGTCAAGACATACATTAGAGGAGATTTTAGCCATTTTATTTAGGCCTATTTAGGGTTAGAAAGCCCAATACGCAATGAACAAATAAATACTTCATACTGAGTATTATAGCTGTTGGTGAGTTTTTTGGGGCTGTTTGGTCATGTTCTGGAAGTTTTTCTTCCTGACGTTTCACCAGACTCTGTGGCTGGCATCTTCAGAGGGCAAGGAGGTCAGATAACTAGGAGTTCTCTCTGTGCTCTGGGGTATAGAGTGAGACTGTGTGGTTTTAAAGTTGTGGGAAAGAGGAAACTTGTTCTATGCAGAAGAGTAGGTGTTAGTCATTGTATTGTGATGGAGGGATTAAGAAGTTTCACTGCAATCAGGGGTGGCAGCAATCCTTCTCTGTAGTTGATGGGTGTCATTAGCTGTTCTATTGTGTGAAATGATCACAGGTGCTTATGGCTGGGTGGGAATCATTGAACTTTGATCTTTTGCAGGCTGTAGTTTTCAGTACTGGAAACCAGGCTTTGATGACTTTTAGACTTGTTTCCCCTAAGAAACTGTGCTTATGCTTGTGGTGCTAGCAAGAGACTTTGGCCTCCTGCAACAAGTACAGGATCTAATTACTTGTTACTAATCAAAATGAAATCTTTATAAACAAGTCATAGTACTTCTCGGAAAGTATAGCTTGACCTTCCCTTTTTGGGTCAAAAGGTCAAATTTTACCTTTTTTTTTTTTTTTTTTTTTTGCTCAGGACACATCAGAAATACAACTTTTGCACCTTACACATGGGTGACCTCTAACTCCACAAAAAGCAAAGTCGTGTAAGAAAGTGGTAGTTTTACTGTGGTTTCCCACCCACACTGTTGCCCTAGGCCTGGAATGCACAGTAAATTGATCCTATCTGATGCTGCCCCTGAGGGACAAAGCCACATTCCACAGCATCTATCTCCACTTGCAGGAAACATGTCCCTGCACAGAAAGGAGTAGCTCCCAATGGCATTTGGTTTCAGGGGACAACAGTTGGCTATCTGTGCCTACACACAGAATTGCAACAGATAACCTAGCTTCCTCTTTTTTTCTATTAGTCGCCAGGACCCATGTGTGAAACCTAAGGCTGGAAAGGTTTCTTTTATGGAGAGCAATTCCCCCAAATTATAAGTATCTGTGCTCTCTGGGAGATTTTTTTTTGGGGGGGTGTAATCCAAAAAAGTAGCACTTCCCAACTCTGATGAAACACATGTGCTGTGCAGGAAAGCAACAGCCCTCTCTATTCATTGCCAACAGCTGGTGTTCATATAGCTGCTTGTAAAAGTCAAGGTACTATATCTGTCCAGCTTCAGAAAAATGCCCCCCACAGCTCTAACCTTATTTTACCCCTTCCAGAAATCCTGTTACAACACAGGGGGCTCTAATGCAATGGTTCTCAACCTATGGGTCCCCAGATGTTCCTGGACTGCAACTCCCAGAAGTCTTCATCACTAGCTGAGATGGCCAGGATTTCTGGGAGTCCAGGAACATCTGGTGACCCACAAGTTGAAAACCATTGCTTAGTCTAATGGCTCTAAATGCCTTCTCTGTTCTCATCAAGGACGGTCATCTTACCTCATAATTCCTCCAGGATCTGCAATTCTACATGTTCCTTCCCTTTATTTAGTGGCCTACAAGGAAGGAAGGAATTTGATAAATAAGTCCAGCATTGAGCTGAAGATCAGGAACTGTGATGCATTGGTAGGTGAGTTTTAGGATTTTCAGCTCCAAACAGAAAGGGGTTTGGGGTGGGTGGGGTCAGGTTCAAGTTCATAACAGTGCAATGTGCAGAAAACAAGCCAGGGGGGTGTGACATGGAAAATTGAAACGAAGGAGTTGTAGCCTCAAGAACTGAGGAAGTCCAAGAGCAGAGCTTGGGAAAAATTACTTTGTCTGGACTCAGAATCTTACAGCCAAAAGGTACCAATTACCAAGAACCATGTCACAGGCAGGAGTCTGGTTATCTAAAACAAATAGGGACCCGCAAGAGAAGACCTGGTTGTCAATGAGCTTCTTACCTTCCTTCTTCTGTTCTCTCCCTGTTCTTCTCATTCCTCTGCAATTGTCTCTGTGCTGCAAACTGCATGGAAGAAAAGGGACAGTATTGCCACACAAAACCTTGATGTAAAGCCAAGCAAAACTTCAGCAGTACCATCTGAAGAGCAGAAAACAAGAGACTTCTCTGGCCCTTTCATATTCTGGGGTTATCCCAAAAGGAAAAACCAACCAAACAACAACAACAACAAAAAACCAGCCTTATAATGCAGCCAAAATGCACACCCCACTGTGATCTAATATCTTATAAAAATGCATTCCCCCAACCCCACTGTTTTTGTGCATGGAAAGCATTATTAGTGTTGTGGGTACTTAATGAGGTGGTACAGTATCTGTGACACATGTCCTTCTCGGGCCATTTTAAAAAGTCCACACTTCTCCTCCCTGATAGAAATGTCTCATGCCACAGTGGTTAAACTGCAGTACGGCAGCCAAAACTGTGCTCATGACCCGGGCTTCAATCCAAGGTGCTTGGCTCAAGGTAGCATGCATAATTAAACTGTAAACTAGCCAGAGTGCTTTAAGCGCTACGGGGCAGTACAGTGGTACCTTGTATAAAGGAATTAATTTGTTCCAAATGAAATTATGTTAAGCAAATTTTCCTTTATACACATTTCCTATAGGAATGCATTGAAAATGGAGTAATCCCATTTTTATGTTGTATGGGTTTGCCCCATAGGCGATTCTGTTAAGCAAATTTCACCTAGCTCCGGAATTTTTTATGTTGTACAGATTTTATGTTATACAAACCATTTGTTATACAAGGGTCCACAGTATATATGCAACACACTTTGCTTCCACCTTTTCTTTTCTCCCTTGGACCAGAGATTTTGCCACACCCAAAATCTTTTTAGTATACAAAAAGCAAGGCAAAGGTCATATTCTCTTCCCTGTAAGTAGCAATGAAGTTCAACTCTTTCAATACAGACTGCAATGCAGATGCCACAAATTCAGAAGATACTCCCTCTTTCCACTCTCTTCCTATACTTCTGCTACAGTGCTTATAAATCAAGTCTACTGATAGGAATGTTTACTCCCTCTTCAGTGTCTGAAGAGATTAATGCCATCAGCAAGGTGAGGTGCATGGACTCTATCTGGAATTCCACATTCCTCAAGCATAACATTGAGCAGACCGGCACCTATCTGGTTCCAGCTGCAAAACGCATCGCTTCCATACCCTTTCCTCCAACACTGAAAGACGGTCAAGTTTGGAAAACGACATGGATCCTCCCTTTAGAGATATAAGAACTATGACAGAGGAAGGTGGTCTCTTTTCTACGTGACATCACTCACTAGGAGAAGGGTGTCAACTGCTTGCTCTGTGTGTTCGCTTTCAGTCTTCAGGAATGGTTCTGTCTTGGGTGTTCTGTAGAACACCCTGGGCTTTGAGGTGAATCAGAGCAATGCTGCACCAAGAGAGAAATAACCCTCAACCTATCTGTCTGTGAAGATTCTCAGTCATCCAGGTGAGTCCTTTCCAGATCTCAGTGGAAAGAAAGACAGATGGAACCTTGAATGGGGGAGATATAGCTGTGGGAGAAGGTGCCATTTTCACCACCTATAGTCTTCTTGGGCAACTCGAAAACATCACATATGCTACCAAAGCAGCCAAAGAATCAGTGCAATGACAACAGGAGCATGAGGGATGATAGTTTTTTTTTTTTTAAAGCCAGGACTGGCCCTTACCCTGGATTTATGCAAGTAGAACAGGAGGCCTCCCACTGCCAGCAGAATCCCCAAGACACTGGGCACCACGACATAAATCACAGCCATCCCTCGGGTATCACTGGACTCTGGCTTCTTGGAATGCCTATCTGTGTTTGGAGGAATGAAGCTCAGATCAAAGCCAGGTCCCAGCACGCTAGTCTCTGGCTCACTGTTCCGGGCCGGGCCTTTGTTTCGTTCTGCTCGTCTCTCTCGGACCTGGGTGCTCTGCTGTCCTCCAGGGCCTCTGCCTCGGCTGCCCACCTCCCCCCAGGATCCACTTTCTGGGGATATCTGCCTGGGAGAGGATGGGCTGCCTGTGGCGGCCACCAATCTGGATGACTGTCGCGTCGCAGACACGGGATCTTCAGAGTCAAGAACATGGTTGAGTGCCGCGGAGTCACCAGGTGAATGAGGTGAGTGTGTTATCGATCTGCTGCCAGAGGGCACCCTGGAGCCACCCACCGGCTTCAGACCAGCAGAAGATGCCAGGGTGAGGATGGGTGTGCTACTAGTGCCAACTGTATCCCAATCAGTTTCAAGTCCTGTAGTGGCCTTGGCTATTTCTCCTTGTTGAAGCCACTGCTTACTGAGGGGAGATTTGGCGAGGCCAGAAAGATGGGAACTCTTGGAAGGTAATTCACTGGGCCATGCCTGGCCGCTGCCTGCTCCAGAACCAATATGATGTTGACTAGAAATAGAGGGAGGAATGCTTCTGAGCTGGTGAGAGAGCTGTTCCAATGTTATAGCTGGATATAAGAGGGAGAGCGTGTTCGTGGGTTGAGGGTTAGGTTCCTGTGATACAGCTGCCAATGGCTGCTCTTCTGCTGGTAAGGACATGACCATATCAGTGCCAGTCCTGAAATCCATGCTTTCTGTAGCTTGTGAGCCCATCTGGGTGCTTCTAGGTACCCTGGGCCTGGTAGTGTGTTCTGCCACTCCTTGTGTCTGCATGGTGTCAGGCAGCTTACACAGCTGGTGAGTGCCATCAGCTGCTTTCTTGCTGTCCAGTTGGTCTGCAATGGAAGAAGAGGGCTCAGAGCCTGGAAGGAGAGAAGCTGAGCCTCCCTCACTGTTGGGGCTTTTGGCCAGACATGGGGAATCCTGGTCAGTCGCCACACCTGAAAGATCCAGATAAAGAGAACAGCCATAGAGTCACCAGCATCTTAAGGAGCAAGGTGGAAGGAATGCTTCAGGGTAGTTTGGTCCCTTCCCACAACTATCATGCTAATAACAGAGCTCAGCCAGAGCAGATCAATGCCAAAAAAGCAACAAGAAATGGAAACGATTGCTCCAGCAATGCAGAAGGAGGGAGGGGGCAGCCAGCAGCAAGGTTCTAAAACGATGGATGAATGGGGCACAATGATTAGCTGGGGAAGCAACCCACAAGAACAGCTCAAGCAGCCCAAGTTTGCTAAGATGGCGCCAACCTTGGAAGCAAGGCACATCATTCAGCAGGTGAGCAAGCAAGTCAATCAAAGCAAAGGTTATATGAATATTCATGGCCAGAGGGTACACACACGAATAGATAGAGCAAACAAGCAGCACAGGAACTCCAGAAGCAGCGGGTTAAACAAGAATCAAGGAAGGAAGCATGTTGACTCTAAGCTGCTGTCCTTCCTGGTCATCACAGGTGCTGCACACAGAGCAAGAACACAAGACTGATGCAGGAAGACAGATGAAGGACTCAAAGAGCTCCAAAGTCAGGCATACCATCATTACTGAGCACCACTCAGAGGAACAGAGGTTTCATTGCAGAATTAGACTTCCAGGGGAACCAGAGCTAAAAGTGACTTGTCCAAAGTCACTTCTTATCTTTATATGTGCATGCATGTTCCTGTGCTGTAAAGCTGCATCTAACTTAAGGGAAACCTCATAAGGAATGTCAGATATTTAAGAGATGGCTTTCTAGTGACCTCTCTCAAGGAAGTTTCCAAGGCCAAATGGAGAACTGAACCCAGATCTCCTGGATCTAGTTTGATGCTCTCTGCTCTACATTGGCTCTCTACCCTTATTTATTTATTTTAGAGTATTTTTTAGCCCGCCTTTCTCCTTGGAAAAGGACCCAAGGCAGCTTAGATAAGCAATTACCCTAGCAATTTTAAAAATGGACAGCAGCTGAAACTGAAAATTTCTGTTCACTTGTGTTTGCTAGCTAGCATCCACGGCTCTCTACAGTATTTTCTAATGGAGACAAGGAGACCTCAAGAGATGTGCATGGAACCCTCAGCATCAATTTAAGTGTGTGAGGAGGGATGAGACAAGAGCTCAACATTTCTGTATGAGAATGCAATGTCTTCTTAACTTATGCCCATCTCTATAGCCCTGCAACAAAAGAAAACCTGTGTAGTCTTACTGAATACAGATTTCCCCTGGTAGCTAAATTTCCTCAAGACACTAAAATATTGATCAGGTTTCAGTAAATACAGAAGCCACACATAGAAAACAAACATATCCACACAATCCTTTGCAGCGAAGATTCTTTGGTAATAGTTTCAGTTCCTTGTCAAAACTTAGGTTGGCCCTTAACAGAGAAAATGTACAGAAGTGGAATTTGTGAGCTTTGAAGCCTTTATTGAAGCATTCTATGGAAAAGAAATGGACCATATAAACTGAACACCTCCTTGAAAGACCTCTCGGCTTCCTGGTGGTTTTGTTTTCAATGAATGGATGTTGTAGCTATTGAAACCTGGTCAATATTTAAAGCGATCAAGTACTTGAAGGAAATTTAGTTACTGTGCAGAATTTGTATTTAGTTACTCTACATGGGTTTTCTCTTGTTACTTGATTACGATACCATGTTTCTTTTGTTTTGGGTGACCCATCTCTGTAGGCCAGGACCCCCATCTGTCTGATGGCTATCACAGGAATACATCTGCAAATGTCTGCTATGACCGTAACAGTGTAAGATCTAAGAGCAGTTTCCTAGCATATCCATGAAATAACTGCATGAAAACACTACAGTTTTAAAAACCCAAATACAGTGCAACAGTTCTTTGCATGAACAAGAAAAAAAATCAATGTTAACTCTCTTTTTTTCAACAGCCTTTATCCACATATTTCACAACACAGGGGGTTAAAATATGTCATTGGAGGAGGAGAGGGGAAACCTAAAACTAATTACTATGGAACTGAAGAAATTTTGTTTCAAAGGTTTTATGTTACTTGGTCCAGCCAAACACACCCAGGAATTTACATATTTTTTGGACTTCAGCTCAAGCCAGGAGATGTCTGCTGACTTGAAGCCTTGGACTTTAGCAGCCAAGTAATAAAAATGGCACACACCAGTGTAAGTGCAAACACAAATCTGCACATATAGAAGCTATAGAACATAACTCACAAATACATTCCCCAAATTCTACTGCAGCATCTGTCATGAGAAGCATATGCAGGATGATTCTCGCCATGTACCTGTGGATCCTGTTCTCTCCTCTTCCTGACAGCCTGAACAGTTCTGAAAGATGCTGCTACAATCCTGGCTGAAATCTCCCTTGGACAGGAAACTTTTAGCTTCGCTGTAGTAATTATAGACCAGCTGTAGCATCTCCTCTGCAGTCAGGTTGAAACGCTTGGTGCAGTGCTGTAAGAAACGAACCAGGGCAGAAAAAGAGAAAGAAACCACATCAAAGACGCACCTTTGTATCTCACGGTTCATAAATGTTTTAGGATGTTTTTGTCCAATGAGAAACATTTAGTATGATCCCCTCAACACCCCCACCGGTCTAGTTAGGGTTACTCTCAACTGCTCAATTGGGAACTTCAAACAGAATGCATTGTGTAGCATGTTCTTTGTAACTTAGGAGAATAGTGGAAGATGAAGGGACATGGCAGTGGAATACAAAATTATGCACACTGTGGACAAAAAGGATCAGGAGAGTCAATATGTAGACTGGTGGAAAAATTCACATAAAAGGAAGCACTTCTTCACACAGCTCACGGTTAAACCATGAAGCTCACTACCACAAGGCATAATGGTGGCTGCCCGTTTCAACAGCATTAGAAGGAAATGGACAGATTCATGGAGTGTTAAGCCAGCAATAGTTACTAGACATGGTAGCTATAAATCCTTCCCCCAGGCAGGCACACGGGGCTGGCCTCTGTGTATCAGTTCCTGGGAAGTAAAATCATGAGAGCACGCTTGACTACGGTAGAAGCCCAGTGTAAGAAACAGGATGCTGGGCCACAGAGACACTTGGGTAAATTTTGTCTTCCGTTCTCATGGGCAAAAACGGTCTCACTTTGACAGCACGCACACAAAAAATTGCAATGGGTCATTTCCTACCTCTCCTCCCATTCGGCTAGGAATTGAGGTTGAATTCAGACAATAAGAGAAATATACTATTCCTCTCCCTTGCTGTCCCTGAAGACAAGTGGCTATTTCTGCATTTATTATTATTACAATAAACATGCCACAGCGAAAGGCATGACTCAAGCCGCATCTATTTTGTCCCTAACAGAGCGCAGCTTTCAGAGGGAAAGTGCACGAGAGAAAGGAGACACACAAACGCTTTCTCAGCCCTCTGTCGAGCCTCAGCCACAAAATGCCAAAAGCAGCTGCTACTCCATCTCTTTGTCTCATTGAATCTGTTAAAATATATTGAAGAACTGCAAGGCTGGTCAGCAGAACTTACGTTTTCCTCAAAATCCCCTAAGCAGCGTCCAAGCTCCCCGTGCAATATTCCTATGGCTTCTAGCTTCTTGGAGTTTGGCGTGTTGTTCTTGAACTCAATTTTATGAAGGATAGTTAACAGTGGTGAGTATGCTGCTATCAGAAAACATTTAGCATTGCCCTGGAAGACAACAGGGGGGGGGGAAGGTACCATCATGGAACAATTCAGAGCTGGGGTCAAAAGTGGAGATTATTCAGCCACTACCATCATCAAGCCTCACAGTCTGCGGCTTTGCCTCCTAGATATTGCTGCCCTGCCCCCACGAGTGAAACATGACAGAGAGGGAAAGTGGCATCTTTTAGGTTTCCTTTGCCATTTACTCCTGGTTTATGTTATAAATTTCAAAGGGCCAGTGAAAGTGACCAGGTCACATTAGAACAGTGGACTCTCATTCATCATCCTTCCCAAAAGTTTCCTTTGAAACTGGAAACTGACAGAGAGACAAAATACTCTACTATCCATTCTAGAGATAATGTTTACCAGATTTGCTCAACATTTGAGAGGAACTCAGGTTCAGAGACTGAAAAAGTATTTATTTTAATTTTCTGGCATGGATTACAACCTCCAGAATCAGCACTGCCTCCCAGCAGCAGCCAGTGGACATGCTAGGTAAGAGATCTGGAGAGTTATCGGCTACAAATGTCACCTTTCTAATCTCTGGCTAGGGTCTACAGGAAAACTGAGTCTGCCAAAATCAAGCCCATCAACTTAACCACAAACTAATCCACACAAACGTAGCTTTGGGAGATACAGAGCTATGGTTCACAAATTCTCCATGGCAGTGGTTTTACAATTCTTTTTTAGAGAACGTTGTGGTTTCTCACAAGCTTCATGAGAGACACTTCAATGAAAGTCATAGCTTACAAACCGAACTTGCAAAAACTGGTATCCTAGCTTGCTTTTTCTTCCAATCTCCACACCCCTTTCCCTCTGATAATCATGGTTTAAGGTAAAAGAAACAAGGGATGTCTTGCTACAAGTTTTTGTAAGCAAAGTTAGGATCCCCTTTGGTTAAAAGGCAACATAAAAATGTTTTGAATGTTCCAAATTATTTCTTTTTTCTATATCATTTATACCCCCCACCCAAGTCTTTTTGCAGCAGGGTGGATAAAAAGCAATGATTTTTAAAAAAAAAAAAATAGGATTTTTTAAAATTTTAAATCATTTTTAACAAAAAAATAAATGCTTTTTGAGGAAAAATCTCTTTCAAGATTATGTTATAGTTAAGATACATTATAGTCCAAATTAGTTTTTAATTATGTAGCATTAGGCTGTATTAATCCATTCACAATGCCATGCTCTCCCAGAGGTTTCTGATTATTTGGGGCATTTTTTATATCTAGAAGATATTATCAAATATGCTTGTTTTTGCTATTTTCAAAACTGTGCAACAATAGCATGCCTCCTTCATAACAACAAATATTATAAAATAAACATCAGAATTGAGGAAAAGACCTTCATCCCATTGTTCCTCTGCAAATCTATGTACACAGAATCACCCCCCTTACCTCTTAAGTACTACATTTCAAGAAGTTCTATGAATAGAACAGTGTTGGTGAACCTATGGCACGGGTGCCAAAGATGGTATTCGGAAGCCTTTCTGTGGGCCCCCAACATCGCCCCTTTACAGCCACCTGTATTCAGGTTAAATGGCTGTATTAGTGAGTTTTGAATTTCAGTTTGTGCCCTTGGTCTCTAATGGCAGCAGGCCGTAAAAGAGACCCAGTTTGGATCAGTCTAAATGAAATGCTGTTTTGTCATTTTGTTATGTAAAAAATACAAAACAAAACACAGAACTCATTACCTTGGTGCTAAACCGATACTTGAGAAATAAGGCAGCAGACTTACAATCTGACACAAGAAAAGGCAAAGGCAAGCAAATACTGGAGCAACAGCAAATGTCTCCATTTTCTATGTCATGAGAGGAAGATAAAGGCACAAAATTTGAAAATATTGTTTTGACATGCAAACCACAGGCAGGAAATATCATTCTCCAAATGTTGTCCAAATGGCACATACCAATGGCTGAGCTGAAGCCTTCACCACTAGTTGTGCTGGCCAGGATTTCTGGGAAATATACAGTTACAACTCCCAGAAATCCTGGGGACCCAAGGTTGCCAATTCCAGGTCTAAACAGTATGTTCTGGGGGGAAATACAACCTGATCACCACAAGTGATGCTTTCGGTGGAAAAAGTTACTATCCCATTATCAACTCACCATTTTATTCCGGTCCACATAGCAGAAGGACTGCTTGCAGGAGGTTTTCATCTGGCTATCAATCTGTAACGGAGAGTCAGAAAATCAAGGCACAAATCCTAATGAACTAAAATGTCCATTATTGAATAACTATGTTAATTTCTGAATTTCTATGAAGGCAGGCCATTTCCTTAAAAGAGAACTAGTATGGGGGGCGGGGAGAGATCATCAGAGGCAGCACTTTCATCTAGCATTATTTCAGTGTTCACTAACAACACAGAAACAAAACTCTTTGTAACAAGCTTTGTTGTGAAAGGATAAGAACCATCTCGGGGTGGGGTGGGGCTAATGAGCCAACTTTTTTACTGTTCCCTGAAAACATACTGGAGCCAGTAATTTCTCTTTCTGCCTCAAGGGGAATGGGAGCCGCCACCACTCTCTTCTTTCTCAAGCATTGATTCAGCATTTTTGAACAGCAGCGTCACCGAGGAACCCAGTCCAGTGTTTGCAAACCAGCCACGACAGAACATTTCAGAGCCTCCAAAAAGCAATGGAACAGCCAGAAAGCATGTCCAACTAGAAACAACTACTTCATTGTCTAGGCTTGAGTAGCCACTGACAACATTTCTTAGTCACACAACAGAAGTGAGCAGCAAAGCCAGCCCTGCCATTATGCAAAGACGAGGCAGACGATACAGGCAGAAGATCTGAGGTAATATAAAGCAACAGCCTCAGCAACAGCAACAACCAATTGCCAGTGACTTATTCTGTTGTTGCTAATTTTTCCTAATTTTAGCTGTGGGAAGAGGTGCTTGTGGGATTTTCTGCCTCACATTCCAATATAACTTGGTTGGTATTGGGATCTACTAGGGATGGGAACGGAATGAAAAATGAAATGCTGTTTTGTCGTTTCGTTACGTAACAAAATGAAACAATGAAGCATCATTTTGTTACAGATGAAACAAAATGGTCATTTTTCCGTTGAAACGAACTGTTTTGTTCCATCTGAACAAGGGGTCCTCTACTTGCAGGGTGGCCGCAGACGCTGGAGCCCAGGAGAGGGAAGAGGAGGAGGTGGGTCATCGTCGCAGCTCTGGCGTTCCCTGCCTCCTCTCAGCTGGGAAGTGTGTGTGTGGGGGGGGGGATTGACTCCCATGGATACTAGAGGCACGGGATTTGGTGCCGGGTTAGGGTTAGGAGGATCCCCTGGTGCCGACTGGGCCAGTTTTAAAGGGGTCCAGCCAATAACAGTTCATCATGAGCCCTTTAAAAATGGCTCCTGGGCACCAAATCTGGTCCCTCCAGGACCCAGGGTAGCCATTTTGTTTTGTTTTGCATGAATTTAAAAAAAATCATAAGAAACAAAATGAAAAAAAAAACGGGGGTGGGCACAAAACAAAACAAAATGTTATTTTTTGTTTCATGCCCATCCCTAGGTTCTATGAACCTCATCTACAGAGAACAGGGTCACTACTTGCTGTTCTCTCTCACTCAGACAACAAAGCCATCTTGGGCTGGGCCTGGCATGCAGAATGTACAGGAGGCAAAGCATAATAGTTCACTTTTGTTTGGGTTTTGCCAGTTCTTACATGTTCCATTTCTTCCTTGGGTAAGAGACTGAAAGGACTTCAGGTTCTGCAGCACAGAGAAAGGCCTGCTACCCTGACTCTGGGTGTCTCCAAACTTCTCCTAACCATAATGCCAAAGAACAGACACCATGCAACTAATTTAAAGAGGTTTCACTTTGTTAAGGGATGGTGGTTTGTTAGGCCAAAGTATTCCTAGTCCCTGTCCTTCCACTACTAAGAAGTTTTGTTTCTATAACCACCGGTCATTCCCCCACATTTTCCTTCTGCTGGGGGTGATAAACAGGCATTATTTAGGCAGATACTTCACTTCCTTCTTTGTTCCGCAACTAGTTTTGTACCAAGACAACGTTGGTTCCAACCATGTGGTTTTGTCCCTGTTTTAGTGTTCCCATGGTCATGATAACTTGTCTCGTGACAAGTGTTACCTCACGGTCTTGTACTGTGACAAACACTGAATTTGTCTAGCTTCCTTTTTCCTTTTTTGGGGGCGAGCTTAAAAATTCTTTTTCGGTATTTTGCTTCTGAAAAGTCAAAATTAAAAAAAACAGACAGTTTTGTGAGAGAAATGAATGTTTTGTTATGTGACAGTTGTTACTACACGGTGTCTTGTCTCAGAACAGAAAGTGGGAACAAAGAGTGACAAGGGATAACCCTACCCCAACAGCAGGTACAGTATTGTTGCACTTAGCACCCATTCCGGGGTGTGGTCAAGAAAAAATTCAGTAGTTGTGTGATGGACATGAAGTATCATTTTTTGTACTGCTCCTAAGTGCAACACTAACAGAGACAAAACGGACATGAAGTAACCGCCTTAGAGGGTCTGAACTGACCACAGATTCTTCAGTGGCTTATCCCTTGTTGTAGTTTCCCTTATATCCACGTTTCCCAGTTTCCACAGAGCATGGCTGTTGTCATGGTTCCATTTCTCCTATTCACTAATTAACCACTGCCCCCTTTTTTTTGGGCCAGTCTCATTCTCCCTTGGGACACTGTCAAAACAGTGAAAGCCTCCAGAATTCTTTGCCGGTGAAATCAGACTCATTCTCCACCAGTTCATCACGAGGGCAGCCCTTGCAGTAGAAACCTCCCAGTAATTCATGAGCCATCTAGGCCAAGACCAAGAACCAGGCCAAATTCTAAAAGATTCTACTCCCAGCATGCTGTTGATTTAGATCACCCTGATCTGCACTTCCTCTTACTCTGAGAAATTAATAACTGGCTTAGCACTCTTGTCTTCTAATTATGAATATTGTTTCCCTAAATGACTTGTCTTAGAGAACCCCCATCCAAGTCCCCCTTTTTTTCTTTTAACACACACATGTACATTTTATACATTCAGTCTTCACAGAGCAAATCAACTGCAGTAAGTTTTCCAAGCTGCTGAGTCACAGAATAACCCAGTCTGCGTCCAACTACAGTTCAGTTTTTACAGAGCAGAAAAGGGTAGAAAAGGAATATTGTGGTACCTTGAAACCTAACAAATTTGATTTAGGATAATCATAAGCTTTCACAGACTGAAGTGCACTTTCTCAAAAGCAATGAGGGTTTTTTACACACACACACACACACACACACACACACACACACACACACACACACAAGCTCAGAGGATGTGAATTAGTCTCCCACACAATTCTGGAGCTATTTATCCCAATTAAAGTCCTTAATTCCTCCTCCTCTCTTATTTCATTATCTTCTCCTTTCCTGCACATCTGTCTCTCAGGCAAAACTGACATGTACAGTACATGAATGAGGAACCAGCTGCTATGAACTTCGGATCTGCAGGTACCCTCTGGGTTCCTCCTTGACCCGACCAGCTGGGAAGCACCCTGTTCTCAATCTGTCAGAGATGCTGGTAGCTTCATGGAGCTGCCACAGGATGGCACCCTGCCAATACAGAAGTGCATGACCAACGCCAGGTGAAATTGGTCAGAGAAAGGAAAGGGGAGTAGATATTCCGAAGAGCTTCAATGCCCCTATTGATTGATTGAATCAGATTGATTGATTGATTGATGATTTATATCCCTCTTCAACTTCTCCTCATCAGAGCTTGGAAAAATTATCCCATTAGACAAGAGCAACCGCTAATGAATCCCTCAAAACTGCCTTGTTGTTTGACTATGGTGTGCTGTGTACACTGTTTCACTGATTTTGTTGTTCCTATTTTTTTTTATGACTTGCCTTCTTGATTATGCCTATATTTGTTGTACTGCTGTCATCTGCCCAGAGTAGTGCCTCACAATAACTGGGTGGTATAAAAGTGGAATAAATAAATAGAGCCCTCACAGCCTCCACAGCCCACATGGCCACTAGTTGTTTTTTTTCTCCTCAGCTTCCGCACACTATTTGTCAGAGGAGAATCTTGTGCAAAAAAAAAAATATCATGAGGATTAGAAATCTTTGGCTGGTTTTGGTCTCCTGCAATCCCTTACCACACAAGGAAGGTTCAGATGGGAATTTATAGGCCTAAACTTGTGGCTGTTCCACAGACTGTAGAGAATGTTATTCCTAATTCTCTGCTTGGGGTTTTGCTACAATTCTGTGTAACCTCTTTCCCTGGCAAGTAGGAACCCTGAGTTTCCAAAAAACAAAAAAGGTGACGTGGGGAGGGCAAAAAGATCTATACCTGGCAGATCTTTGTTTAATGAATTGGTAGATAATCCAACCAATGGCCACCAGGAGTGGAATTTCTAACTTACATTCCCGACTTGTGTTTACAGCCTGCATTTTGGATCTCACTTTTAAGAAACAGACCCGGCATGAACATGTAACATGACTTTTCAAAGTTTCAGATTTTTGTTTGTTTGTTTGCACCATCCACAAAGCAGAGGTGCCTTAGACTGATGAGTATTTGTATGGGTTGAAAGCTAAACAGATATATTGGTTCAGATGTATAAACCTTATCTCTCTCCCGTTTTGCACATTTGCTCAAGATATTCCTGATTTAAAGCTTATGTCTTTCACAACCTTTTTGTTAGCCTAGTGTCACCCGAGCATCACCACCTAGCTCCCATCCAGCCCACCTGACCACAAGGGGGAATTTGGGGAGCCGGAAATCCAAGGGCTTGCCTGTCCTTTTCCCTGGCTGACCTCGACTGCCTCCATTCTCTATTGTTTCCCTAGTTATCTCAATGTCTGCCTATCCATCTCACTTCCCTTCTTTTCCAGACTCTATGAAGGAGCAGACATAGTGTTGCTCCCACTGGGGCACATATCTACCTCGTTAAGATTAGGATTTAGCTTGTTCTACTTTGCATGCAAGTTCTTTAATAAAAGTTCATCGCTTGCTATAAACTACTTCGGTGGCCTCATTGTGGGACTCACAGATCACGTGCCTTACACAACACTGACTCTGCTGTTCAGAGAAAGCTTTTTTGTTTTTGTGTGTTTTGTTTTGTTTTGTTTTTCTCTTGTCTTGGGAACATTCAGACACATTTCACTCAGCTACTCCCACGGCAATACAAAGAAAGCATCAATCTACCTTACAATGACAATTGAGCAGTGCCTGAAAACATGTGCTCAATATCACCACTCTGTCTGCTCATGGTCTTCTTTCCAGCTTGGCACTCCTACTGTCCAGTACTGGGCAAAACGAAACAGGCCTCTCCTGAAGGCAACATTAAAGGAGCTGAGAGCAGGGCACCAGTCTCTCACACCCCAATGGTACTAGATCTTTGGTACTCAAGTGTGTTTTCTGACTTCAGCTCCCCAAGTTCCTAACCACTGGCCATTCTGACAGATTACAAAATGCTGCTGTTCTTTCCCAAAGCTCGTCCTCACTGCACTGAACTCCACTGCTGAAGTGCCAAAAAGGACAGGGGCTGCCCAGTGGCTCCACCCTTGTTCCATTCTTCCAACCACTCATTTTCTTCACACTGGGACTCACCAGATCTGTCAGGTCTCTCAGATGGGAGTTGGTGATAAGTCGCTTGCAGGCTTCCCTGGACTGTTCTGTCTCGTGCATCCATGCATCTTTGCAGGCTGCAAGGATGAGCAAGGCCAATGGAAGAAGGGAAGTCATACTCTTCTGCAAAATGGATTGGGGGGGGGAGAGAAAATACCAGGATTAAATGTGGACAAGTTCCTTTCTGCAATGCTGCCCTCTTCCTCCACACACAGAACTAACTTCAGTGATCTTCTGCATTGCATTCCATTTCCCATAAACACAGTCCAACATTAAAAACTGAGTTGTTAACCTGCTCGTGCCTTGCTATCCCAATATTTTGTCTTTTTACAAAACACAGCATTGTAGACTTTTAACAGGCCTCAGAAAACTATGCATTCATTTCTTCCTTACCGTGGTTTGCAACACATCATCCTTCCACACCACAACCACATATGCTGGCATTCTCTCTGCCCTCAATAAATAGGAAACAGCATCTTACTACAGATTATTGCTACAGTGCTTCCATTATATTTAAGACTGGTGGTCCTCACCTGAAAGCTGAACAAGATGGAAGCTCAAATTTAAGACATAGGGTGAAATCTTTAATAGTGTGTTAGTATCCAGTTCTAGTGCTCTCTCACTGTGCCTTTGCTCTCTAGACCCATTTGTGCCAGGAACTGGCAATTACAAGAGTTGTCCACTGGGCTGATACTGTAACTCCTCAACTTCATTTGGTCATCCCTGACCTGCAGAAAATGCTGTGCCTTGTCGCTATTTATAGACGCAGCACAGTCTGCTGCACAGGCATAGAAAGGCAGACAAGAAGAAGTAAAGTGGAGCTGGCACTGAGGGGTTGGATTGCTCAGTGGTGCTTCTGTTTTGTGCAGCATTTGAAGAACAAGACTCTGAAGGGTTAAAGCTAAATTGCAAGCCTTCCCTTCCCATTTCTTTTCTTCTTCTCCCTCCCTTTTTTGCATTCTTATTAGGAAAAGGGATAGGTCAGCTGAGCAACCAAGCTGGGAATTTCCCAATACTTAACAGTCAGCTGCACAGCACATTCAGAGAAAGATGCCTTTGCCAGTCTTGGACAAGGCTGCTTCCCCTGCTCCATGCAGCTTGTTTCTGTATCTCATGCTGGATGCAAATGATTATAAGTAATCAGCCGGCCCTTCTCTCTTTCTTCACTCCTCCAAAGTCTCCACTCTTTCTTTCATTAAACCTCTGGATTGCCCCACTTAATTTTTAACATCTCCTATTCTCCAGGCAAATTTTTGCAGACTTTACTGCCTGGGAAACTTCCAATCTGGAATTTCCCTGCTGCATTCCCTGCCATACAGAGCAGGAATGAGAAAAGAAATCAGTTTCACTTTCTCCCACATTTGCATTGTGATAATCCCAAATGCTTGCAGCATTCCTGAACATGAAGATACTTGCAATTTGAAGAAGCTTGTCCAAAATGAAGTGACTTGACCGTTGATCTCATTCCTATTACCAAGGCTAACATATTTGTCCTCCTTTCCTATGACATTAAATTTAGAAACAGTACCATGTGGTTTCCTAACAAGGTATGGAATTGTTTCAGTGGAATGGCAAATCTATAAAGAAATTGATTGAAAGGTTCGAATAAACCCTTCTAAATAGGGAGCTAGAAAGAAAGCCTTCAAGTAAAAACAGAGACTTCCCTGAAAATGTTTTTACATACTCATTGCATGTTCTCTGGCATCTTTTCCCAAAGCAGTCAATCCTAATTATTGCCAGAAATGAGAAATTTGGCCGGGCCATTTAGATTTTTGCCACTGCTTCCCAAAGCCCCTTATTATGGGTTTATGACACCAGCTGGTCATCGCTAGGAACTCCTTGGCAAAGCTGGGCACTTAGGTCTGCTAACCAGAGTGCTGACCACCTTCTCAGCATGAACCAGCCTCCGAAGCCCTGTTCTCAGGCCCCTTGCAATCTGAGGCAAAAGCAACGGGTGATCAGAGGCTGCTACAATTGTCTCTGGAATTCTCAATCCCCCCCCCCAAATGCTTTGCTTGGGGCTACATGATTAGTTAAATTCCATGGCAGGATGGACAAATAAGATAAGAGATAAGATAAATCTTTATTGTCATTGTCCTACACAGAACAATGAAATTGAAGGAATCTACATCAGTTCAAAAATGTCCATAGAGAAAACACAGGACCAAACATACCCCACCCCATATTCAACCCACCTAACCAAACACAAAAAACTCCCTGAGAGCCTGCATTCAAATGGACTACTCATGTTGTTCAGTTTCCTTGCAATACTGTTGGGAAGAATGTTATCTGTGTATAACTCTTAGGAACAATGCAGGAAAGCTCTAAGAAAAGAAGCTCAATCTATTGCAAACCAAAACCTGTTCAGTAAGTTAAAATATTTGATTAGTAACAGATCTGGGTCTGCACACCATCTCTCTTCACACCATCAAAGCTGCCTATAAGATGGGGGATTTGCACTAGCTGTATTCAGACCGATGAAGCTGTTTGGATGAACAGCGAAACGTTTCTATCTCTCAAAAAAGAAGTCCAGTAGCCATGACTCAACTTCCAGACATCATATTCCATGTTCTGGCAACAGCTGTGACTTCTCATGCTGTCCTACTGTGGACCTCCCAGTTTTTTGCCACCTCTTCTCCTCTCACGTCATTTCCTCCCCAGGTGCCTTACCCATTTACTTCTTTGCCCTTTCTCAAATGCAGAGCCCCCTTGACACTCTGCACATGCCCTTGCATGCTCTCACACACCCCTTACTCAAAAGCTTCTACTGTGTATTTCACAGTCAGTTTTCTCCCAAAAGTCATGCAAGATGAATTCTACCATGTCAGAGCCTCCACCAAAGATATGACTTTGCCATCCCTGGAACACCCCCCCCCCATGCACCTAGACTTTAGTCCAATATTTCTAGTCAAGGCAAACAGCCAGAGTAAAGAGGGAAAAGTAACAAGCCCAAAAGAAAAAGAAGCAACATAGAATTAGTAAATTTGGAGATTTCGGCTGAGCTTAGTTTACTGCCCAATTAATTAATGCCGTCTTCTATGGTGAGTGAATGCACAATTTCAGTCATCGTGCTCATTTCTAGAGCACTTGACCAGTTCAACTTCTTAACCTTCACCATGTTGAGCTTAAGGTTCTGCATGGAAGGCAGCGCAAATTTTCATTTTAGAAATCAGGAGCAGATGCCAAGGGGGCTTCATAATGCCACAAAATTTCAAAGAGTTCAACATTCTAAAAAGAAAACCGTTCTCTTGAGACACCAGGCATAGTAATTCATTTAAGCAATTTATATAGTACTTACCAGACACTCTAATGGGGGGGGGGGCGCTTTGGCCCTCCAGATGTTTTGGACCAGAACTCCCACAGCTCTTTATTATTGGCAGTATAGGCTCCGAATTCAGGAGTCGCAGTCCAAAACATCTGGAGGGCCGAAGGTTCCCCAACCCCGTTCAAATATGAAGGGGAGTCTAATGCTATCAAGGCTGCAATTAAATGCTGCAAGAGTGTCCTTTCCCTGGAGCAGCTTAGACTTGACCCCCCGGATCTCAGGGAAACCATCACCCCTTCCTTCTCTTGGCTGCAAGGGAGAAACTGGGAGTTCCCAGTACACTACTTCAAATGCCTGCTTGCCCATCACCCAATTTAATTCCCACCCCCCAGAAGTCGTACCTGTCCTTAGTTTGCCTATCTAGGGGACACGTGGGCAGCTCCAAATCAGCTACTGTTGACACCGCTAAAGCTCCCCCGTTTCAGTCGGCGGCAGGATTGATTCCGCTCATAAATGCAACTTTACGCTTCCATTTCGACGCCAAGGCAAGACGACCAGCGGGGGACACAAGCTCCGCGCCTCTCCTCGGGAGCAAACTCGACGGGCCTTCGGAAGGAGGAGACGGGGCTGCTGCAGGGAGCCCCCACTTCCCAGCCGGATCCTGCTGAGGGGGTCGCGGCCGTCTGGGCAGAAAGGGGTCGAGGAGAAGGCGCCTGAAGGGCGGGGCTGCAGGCCGGGGACTTGCCTGCCTCCGGCTCCCAAGGCCGTCGGGCAGGCGATCCGGTTCCGCCGAGGCACAGCCGCGCGGATTGGAACGAACAAGGAATGGGCGTGGGGGCTGAAGCGCAACGCACCTCGGACTGAAGTTTACACGATGGTGTCTGTGTATATTGGGGGGGGGGAGGGCGTCACGCCAGTGCTCTTCTCCTCGGAAGTCAGGCCGCGTAAACTCCGTGCAAATACGCTGCACAAATGTGCCTGGGCGCCGGTTCGCTGCCGGGCTCCAGTCCCAGTGCCAGGAGTCGGCCGAGGGAGCGCCTTGCAAAGGGGACCTTCCCGCCGGCAGGCTCGGGCTCCCGCTCTCCCATCAGCTTCCCTTAAGCGCCGGCGAGGCTACAGCCTCGGCAGGCTCTGGCCGTACCCGGTACCGATCATCATCACCACCACCACCCCAATCCCCGGCTCTTACCTTCGCCGTGCACACGCCCCTTCTTCTCAGGATAGGCGACAACTCCGCCGGCTGCAATTCCGGGCTTGCAAGGCAGCGGCGAGGGAGACCGTGTCTTTCCCGTCTGGCACACTTAATCCCGAGGGCGGGCCGGCCGGCTGGCGAGCGGAGCAGAGCAGAGCAGAGCCTTCCCCTCGCAGCAAGTCCTGCAAAGGCAGCCTCGGTAACTGTGCTTGGCCCGCGCCCGCGGCCTTATAAGAGCGCCCGGGGAGCATGTGCCTTACGGGAAACCGCCTTGGATGCGCGCCAGCTCCGGCGATTCTTCCCCCCCCCTCGCCCCGGACGTCTTCCACTTTAATTTCTCGCCGCCTCGTCTTTAGTCCCCACCCACCCCTTTTGTCACTGAAACCTGAAGCTAGTGAAGCTGGAAGGCCAGCTGTTCTCGACGACCCGGATTCATCCCCTTCTCACCACAACAAGACGCACGTGGGCGCACCTGGGAGACTCCGGGCCCCTCCCGACGAAAGCCCGAGCGTTCCCGACCCTGAACGGCCCTGGAGACGCTACTGTCAAACGCAACCGGAGCAGTTTGCATTTGCAAAGCTCCCTCTGAACAGCCCAGGCTGGGCCGGCCACTAAAAGTAAGAGAGAGTCTGCTCCCAAATATTTGAACTGGAGGACAGGGTTTCAGTTCTTCTCAAGTCATATCCACGGGTGAATCGGCTGCGGATTCACGCTGCGATCCTGTACACGTTTACCTTGAACTAAGGATCGTGGCCTTCAGGAGAACTTACATCGGAGGAGACAAGCCTGGATTGCTTCATGGATTCGTTGGCTATCTATGATGAGAACAATAGCGGTCTGCAGCACCGGGTTGTGTGGGTCCTAGCACAAATGCAGATGACAAAATCTCTCTCTCTTTGTGTGTCATGATAGTCCTGGCACACTAGGTTTTTAAACTCCCTGAAACATTTGTGCAATATTAACCTGATCTTTTACAGTTGATTTATTGTTTGCTTGTGTTTTATGGTTTCTATGTTGGCTTTGTTTTTATATCTGCTGTGCAACATGTGCAGGAATCATATATGTAGTAGGAATAAAGTAAAAGGCGGATCTTCACGGATCCTCCTGATTTCATATGATTTTTACATGGGATCCTTCCCAAATTGTGTAATAGTTGGCCATGAATGAGATGTGTGATTTAATGGTGATTTGGGAAGGATCCCATGTAAAAATCATATGAAATGAGGAGGATCCGTCAAGATCCGCCTTTTACCCAGACCCTATGTAGTGTTAAGGATCACTTTGTGAATCATTTAGGCAGGTGTGACCGCCCTTCTTCAGTTTCACATTCCTTTTTTGGCTGCCACAGTGCCCATGTGCACCCTTGTTCTGTCTGCTCCCCACTATCCGTCTCGTGTCCCTGTCAGCCCCGGAGCATATTGCAAATGGGAAGAAAGGGAGCAGCTTGTCCCTAGGGACGCAAAGAACTGTGCTGGGATACTTCATGGCCACCTCTTGAGAAATGCAAACACTCCAAAGCCAGAAGGCAGAAAAGAGGCCACAATGGGCAAGCAGTAGCTGTCCCTGTGAAGATGCAATGCACTCTGGCGTGTGGTGCTTGCTTTCTCATGACAAAATGCTTTCTAAGAGCACAGACACAGCACCCAACCACCTGGGCAGGAAGGAAGAGAAAGATTAGTCACTGGAAATAATTTGCACTCACCAGAGGTGACTAAAGGGCTATTACACCCAGCTGTGATTTGTTACTCAGCAGACTAAGGCTCCAAAAACTGTCAGCTGCAAAGTCGGCAGCTTGGTAGTTGCGAATCCCAGGTGCCACACAGCAGAGTGAGCTCCCGCTGTTAACCCCAACTCCTGCCAACCTAGCAGTTCGAAAGCATGTAAATGCAAGTAGATAAATAGGTATCGCCATAAAAAGCAGGAAGGTAAAACAGTGTTTTCTTGCAGCCATGCCGGCCACGTGGCCATGGACTTGCACAACACTGGCTCTTTGGCTTGAATACAGAGATGAGCACCGCCCCTAGAGTTGGACACAACTAGTATGGCATGTGCAAGGGGGACCTCTTTTGTTTGTTTGTTTTACTTAATTTACAGCATGTGCAAAGCAGTGTCAGGGCATCCAGAGCGGTGCCTCCAACTCCCAACCTGGCTAGCCTTTCCAGAAGGACACCATGGTCAATGGAGTCAAAAGCTGCTGAGAGGTCCAGCAGTATCAACAGAGTCGCACTCCCCCTGTCTCTCTCCTGGCAAAGGAGAGAGGATGACCAAGGCAGTCTCTGTTCCAAAGCCCAACCTCAAACCTGATTGGGTGCCTGTGGAGTTTTCTGGTGAGTTCCCTATCATATACTAAGCAGGCCTGGCTTTGCTTAGCTTCTGTAAACACACAGGATGTGTTCAGTTCACAGCAGCATACCTGATAAAGCTGGGCCACCATCCACAGAAAGCTTTTAATAATGTTTGTCAGCCTTTAAAATTCTTTGCCACATGAGAACTTTGTTGGCTTGGGTGTAACACACTAACATTTCCTGGAAATAGCTGAGGGAGGATGGTAATTGGGAGAAGTGGACAGTATGAAGGATAGAGCTGAGTAACTCTCAGACGTGCATAAGAGAAGTTTATGAATCGTCACCAAGGAGGGGATGAGAGTTTCTGAATGTTTTCGCCCTTTTCAGCCATAGTAGGGACTCCTCCCCCAACCCAATGGTTGAAATGGGGATGGGAAAACTCTTCAGTCATCAATTCTGCACACCTTAGAAGGACCTCGTTTAAATATAATATTGTTTGAAATTGCTGAGGGGAGCAGGAGTGGCCCTTTAAGATCACAGAAGCCAGATATGTGTATTTGTGGAATGTGCGAGCAGCTAAATGTAATGAATGAATGCGAGCTCTGGTGGGGAGGAGAAAGTAGAGAGTAGCAAGTAAGAGAATAAGGTCAGAATCCGTCAGTTCTGGCATCTGCCTTAGGCTGCTATCCCACGGCAAATATCCAGAACAAAGTAAAATGCGGATTTCCCCCACAACAGTCACATGGTTGAAAATGCGGTTCCTGTGTCCCCATGAGTGGGAACCACATCTTTTGTGTCCCCACGAGTGGGAACCGCAACACAGCGGAATGGAAAGGTTTTGATGCTGATTTTCCAAGTCCCCACAAACTCAAGTACTGGTTAAAAATCCACATCACAACTGACTGAGACAAGCTTTGTACAACCTCAAGACCAGGTACTTGTAAAATTCACTGGGTTGCGCTTAAGTGGGCGTGGTCGCATTTTCCCCCTTTAAAGTCTGTTAGTCGTGGGGACACAATTAACCGCATCTTCAAGCAGTTTGAAGTGGTTTTTAGTGGTTGTGAGATAGCAGCTTTGGAAGTAGATAGGTTTCAGACCCTCCCACCCTTCAGTCTCTCTTTCATTGTTGTAACAAAAGTGGCTGCTATTCAGATTAAGAATATTATTATTTTTTTGTCTCTGTATTGCTTACTGTGATGTATTTTGAAAGCATATATCCTTTGTGCCACTACATATGCCAACACTTGGATTACATCAGCTGTTTCCTTCTCTACCATTGCCTTGTCTGCAGATCTAATAATTTACTATGGATGAGCTTATAAGAAATTAACATTAGAAGTGATTCCACCTCCCCCACACACACCTCCACCTCTCGCTATAGAAAAGGAGTTACTGAAGGATGAGAGGTGCTGAAACCTACATGGCAGCCTCCGGTTCTTTAAGAACTTGACAGCCTTGCTGGCTGAGAGATTCTTGGAATTCCAATTCAAAACAGCATCTTTTCCAAGTTCTAGTTAAATCTTTAAATGTTTGCTTTAAAGGGGTGAAAATTAAGTCAGAGTAAGTAATTTTCTTTCTTTCAAGGAGCCCTGTTCCCTTCTCTCTGTGTGCTCTAAATGGCAGAGGCACCTCTGTCCAATCTGAATGCTGCTTCGTTAGGCAGTTCTGCTTACCCCCTACTGTTTCATAAAGGCTGTTCAACATTTTAGAAGACTCATTAGAAACATTGCTTTAGAAGGCAGAATCAGTTTTGAAAGAATTGCAGAATTGCTCCTGAGATGGGAGCTGGTTTGGCTATTGGTTTGTTGGTGTTGTCGCAGTCAAAGGCATGCTGTGCACCAGTGGCTTCTGCAACAAGCAGAACTAAATTGTAAAGTCCCACCACAAGAATACAGGGATTTAATGGGGAATTTAGACAGAATATGGCAAAAGTGGTACCAGAGTTGTTGTTGTTTTGGGTGTTGTCATTTTGTTTTTAAGGAGACTAAATCTGCAGCCCTATATCCACTTGTTTGGGAAGGACCTAATTAAGTAGAATTTATTGGTGAGTACAAAATGTACAGAATTGTGGTGTACACTATACCTAGTTCTTTGAATTGCTTCTTATTGGATTTGTAATTTTATGGTGCTTGCTGTACCCCGGAGTCTACATTTTGTAGGGGAAAGCCAGAAATGTCTTTTGATGAACCTTAATAGTTTCAGTTTATCAATTGTTAACATAAATGCACCATTGTCATCACAGAACCATTACTTGCCAACTAGAGATGGGCACAAAACAGAAATATAGCCTTTTGTTTTGTTTTGTTTCAGTCTTCATTTTGTTTCATTTCATTAGTAGCAGTTTTTTAAAAGAATTTTTGTCACAAAATAAAATGAAATGAAACACTTTGTAAGGCTATAAATAATGGGGAACTTTCCTTTCTTTATCTAACAGGGAGCCCGCTGCCCTAAATCAAAGTCCCTCAAACCTTCAAATCAATTTGTTTTCAATGAAATAATCCTCTGAAAACAAGCTAGAAACCTAATGGCTATCTGCTGCACCTCAGAGAAAGAAAATCAGAGAGAGAAGCTCAACAGCTGATCGCCAGCACGGTGAGGGAAGGAAGGAAAATATTAAAAAAAAACCCTCTACAGTCCTATGTAATCAGGAAAGGAAAACAATCAGTTTAAATCAACTTGCAGACACAGCCAGTGAAGGGAAGAGCTCAGCTCCTGGCTAGCTGCAAGCAGATCAAGACTGGAGACAAGCTATCTCAACAGCTGAGGCACAGGAAGGAAGGGAAACAAATCAACGGCTGGATCAAGAGGCCTCTTGCCACTAGGATGAATCATTTCATTTTCCATGTTTTGTTTCATTTTTTGATGATGCACTGTTTGCTGTTTCATTTCATTTTGTAAGGTTTCATAACCTTATGAAACTATAAAACTGTGTGTCATTTTTCGTGAGGTGCCCCTCCCTATTGCCAACACATACCACACTTGATTTTGCATATACGTTATTTTATTTAGCAGCCTGATCCCATATTTTGGTGAGCCCCAAACAATGGTTCCTCAGTCAGATGCATCATTTTCCCTACAGCTCTGCGTTACAAAATGTCTACATGAGTCCAAATGTACAATCTTATATTGCAATTGTGTTGCATTCTCAAGCAGGATGTGGATGCAACAGCATCCTCTGCTACTCCATAGTCTAAACACAACTGAAAGATCATTCATATGACCTCCAACAGTAGTGCAAATATATAGTCATTGTGACTGGCAGCCACTTCCACCTCCATGAAACAGCTTTTACGCATAGGCCATCTATACCATTCATGCACAATACATAGCAATGGCATGTTCATTGCTGAAATAGACAGTTCGCTGTGTGTAACACTCTATTCTTCAAAGCTTAAATCCCATTTGACCAAGAGGTATTCCAATATTGGAAAAGGGAAAGCAATGAAAGGAAAAGCTAAGGGATATGAAGAAACAAATAGATTATGATATCGTCAGCACTGGAAATTCATTAAGTGGGGGAAATGGGAGGTGGGAAGATGGGCAACCCATATTCCATAGCAGGTTCCTCCTCCTCTTGTGTTCCTTGCATTAAATCATTGACCTCATTTGCTTCCACAGTGCATAGAAAGTGGCTAAAGAGAATTAACAGATGGATTATAGATAAGAGAAGTTGGCAAGAGCTGAAATATTAGTATTGGTCATCATCAGTCCATATACAAACAGTAAATGATTGTGGCTGGTGGACAATGCCCCCAGAGCAATGTAATGATGTGTGATTGCAGGGACATTAAATGGCAGAGATTTCACAAAGGGCCAGGTGGATGAAGAATTTTCACCAGTGCTTGAGACAGGCTGTCTAAGCATCATGCAATATGTAGTTAAAGATTCTTGTGCTCCCAGGAGATTTCTCACCTCCTGCACAAGACTAAGGAAGCAGACACTTTTTGTCACGGTTTGCACAATTGGCCCAAAATGCCATGAGTGTCCCCCCCCCCCTTTAAAGCTATGCACACTTACAGCAAGCATTAAAGGGCTGACAGATGACTTGCAAAGATGCAATCAACTCCAATAACAATTGCTTCTACTTTTTGAAGGGCCATGCAGCAAGAGATCAGTAGTTAATATTGTTTTAAGTCTTGTCCAGCTAAGCAAAAATCCTCAGATTTACAATGCCCAAATTTTCTCTTGGGCCAATTTTTAAAAATCTTACTTCCCTGCCAATGGAAGAAAACAATGTGATTTCCTTTTAATATATAAGAAAAAAGTCAGGTGCATTTTACATCTCACTTGAAACAGCTAATGCTATGGAATACAAACAAGAAAGAGATCCTTCTCATTTTTTCTAATATCTATTGCACAAGAATTACTGTATAACATCTGTTCTTGGTAGGGTTGGAAGGAGCACTGATGCATCAGCTTGTAAGGAATAATGCACCAAACTTCCATTAAATTAGGCAAAGTGCTGATCCTCTATTTAAAGGTATGGAGAAGATTAAAGCTTCCTATATCTGAGCAGTTGTTCAAGACAGAATAGTCTTAATTTAATTATGCATTCAATTAAACTCATATTTCTTTGTTCACATACAATGGAGCACAGTTCCTACTTTTTTTTAATCTTTGGGAATCTCCTGCACAGAGAAAATCTGGCACCTGAGGAGAGCTTTATTTTGGCCAGATGCACTATGTACTGAAATGGAAATCCCCAAATCCTTTTCCTTCCTGAAGTTTGACTACTGAAGCAATAACATATCTCTTTTTAGTACAATGGTGTTAATAGGAAGTTAAATTCTCCTTTTGTAATCTTCATTTCCATGGTGGGAACAACCTAACAAGGATATTTTGGTGGTCACCAGGGAAGAGGTGGACTCAGCTGCTACCAACTTCTATGTCTCATTGTCAGCTGTTGATGATGTGATGTCAGGAAAAGCACAAAAAAGGGGATGGAGTGGAGAAAAAAAACTAAGATCTGGACAATTTAACAAGTGCCAATGAACTTAAGAATGTGTCTCTCTTGGAAACTCTGACTAAGCATAATCTAATATGTGTTCGTTACAGCAAATGGTCCATTACAGATTCCCTCCATTATTTGTAAGGCACAAATTCCTGCAGATTTGTTTATTTAAGTGCTTTGCAGAATGTACTTCTGGACCACATGTTTTCATGCCAATACAAAGCTAATTAAGATACTGAGACAGAATGTATCTCTTTGTTTACAGTGGTGAAGCTGACTGTATTGCACTGTAACGAACCTACCCTAATCATAATTCTTACATTATAATCAGAAATTGGAAAAATTGAATCATTCTTCTGCTTCTTCCACCCTCCCAGTGCAGGACATAGTATTTTCAGGGGCTGACTCCAGAGATCACCACACCCCTCTGGAACAGGTTTTAGGAGGCGTTTGGACATTTTTGAGGGGGATCAGAGACCAACCTCTACCATTCCACTGGAAGCAGTGTCATTCACAAATCTACCCATAGGATCAGGGACATAATCATGATGTCTTTTAAGGAAGAATCCACTTGGATTTACTTTGCCATTGTATTGCAATGGACAGGCAAAGGAAGATTCCAAAAGCATCAGACCACAGACAAAGAATGGGGGACTAAGGTATTGGGTCTCCCTATTTGAGTCCAACTCAAGTTTCACTGACCAGTTCGCTCAGAATCGATTTAGTGCACTCGAATTGCAACTCAGAATAATGTTTACGAGTTGCATGTTGAGTCCCTAACCCCCTCTCCTGTATGTCCCACCAGAGAAAAGGAACTGTGAAAAGGTCACTGTTTCTTTTCAGGAGCAACAGCAGTCCTAACCAGCTGCAATTCCCATAAGAAAGGGAGTCTTCCAAGAGATGCAAAGAGGGGATTTCTTGGGATATTATTCTGCCTTGCTTGCAAATGGCTTTCAACTCCAACCAAAAATCAGGAGGTTCATATTCTCGTTGTTGCCACCTCACCCTCACCTCAAGCTGCTTTTCATAGACATTAAGGGTTTAAGAACATGGACGAGTTTGAACTGGGCCCAGTTAACAGACAATTATGCAATTAAGTGGATCAAAATACAGTGGTACCCCGATTTAAGAGCAGCTCGACTTAAGAACAATTCAACTTAAGAGCAGAAAAATGCTGACATTTAAAGTGCTGCCTTACAAATTTTAGATATGGTCTGCTCGACTTACAATTTTTTATTTTTTCATTTTTAACTTATTTTTTCAATTTTTAGATAGGTACCCTGACTTAAGAGTAGTTTGACTTAAGAGCATGCATTCAGAACGAATTAAATTCGTAAGTTGAGGTACCACTGTACTTGCCGATGTCCCAGATCCGGTGGCTTCTGCAGGTACCTAGCCAGCTCCCTTGTCATTCACACACTTCATCTGCGGCCCACTCATGTATTACAGAAATGATCACATATGATTTTTTACAGCCAGAAAAAAATCATTTGTCTCATGCTTGGTTAAAACTGACCTTTTTGAACTCTGAAAGAGGCAAGCAGACCTGCTTTGTGCTGAAATGTTTGTAGACATTCAGCTATAGCTTCTTGACTATTGTTTTTCTTATGACTCCTAAAACTGAAACAAACCTGATGCTCTTTCAGAATGACAGCATTAAGAATATTTCCAAGTATAATCATTTCTGTTTCTCATAAAAATAAAAAAACTTATTTAAACTATTTTAGCCCTGCCTTTCTTCTTAAAGAAACCCAAGGTAGCTTATGCCATTAGAAGACAACATGAAAGCAAACAGAGAGGATATAAATATGAAAAAGGATCAAACCAATACATTACAAAAAATGTAAGCAACACCAGAAACACTTTGAAACCGTGAGGGACAGCAATCCATTTAACCTTCCCCACCCCTGTCCTCACCCCTGCAGCCAGTCACTCGGGGAATAAATAAATCATAAAATAGGCCTGTTCTTTGTGGAACTAATATCTGGCTCCTAAAGCCATTTCTCATCCAGAGTCCTTCTTCTTCAATGCCTTCTGTAATGCAAAGATTCAGAAGCTGAATGGCAGCCAGAATGCTGGAGGCCTGAAGGAACACTATTACCTTTGGCCCTGCTGTGCCTCTTGAATTTATTATTTAGAGCCAAAACTAGAAGAGGCACCAGCCATGGCAGCACTCCAAGCCTCACCATCTGAAAAATATGGGGAATGTTGTTGTTGTTGTTGTTGTTGTTGTTGTTGTTGTTGTTGTTGTTGTTTGATCTACAGCTGTCAGAATGTATCAGCCAGCCTGGCCTATAGTCTAATGACCAGTATTCTGTGCATTCTTGTCACCAAAAAAGTAAAATTCTTCCTCTTTGTGAAGGATTAATGATTGTCAGTTACAAGAGCCGTTTCTACTGAGATCTACCATGAAAACACCAATTATACTTCTTTGTTTTAAAGTATTTCACACTAGCAAAAATCACTCAGATGATTTCCTCTTCTAAACCCGAGTTTGATAAATTGACCAACAACATGAGTAGCAGATTAAAAGTTACATTCTCCCATCAAATGTTCAGGAGCCGTGCTTTAATGAATATTGTACATGCGTCCTATGCTGTCTAGTCAGCACTGACCCAAACAGGGTTTTCAAAGAAAGTGAGTGGTTTTACCAGTTTTACTAGTAAGGAGTGGTTTTACCGGTTCCATTTCCTTGGAGGGGTTCCATGGCTGAGTAGGATTTGAACATTGTCCTTTAAAGTCCTTGCCTGTCACTCTACCCACTACACCACATTGGGAATTAGAGATGGGCACGAAACGACCAATTTGTCGTTACCGTTATCCGTTACCGTTACCGTTACGTAATGGTACGAATAACGACCATTTGGACAGGCCAGGCTCGAACTGAACAGAACCAAGAAAATTTTCCGTTAACAGAAACTAATCTGCTCCTGATCGTTTCCGTTACTGGCCTGACCGCCCGATAAGTCCTCTGCTCCTACCTGCTGCCGGTGCTGCTGCTGGCCTTCCTGGTCCAGTCTTCCAGCTTCTGGCTTCAGGGGCGGACTCAAGAAGGAGCTGAGATCCGGTCTCTGCACGCAGAGACCGGATCCCAGCCCCTCTCGCCACCCTCCTCCGCCATGGAGCTTGACAGCCCGCCAGTGCAGGGCTGTCAGGCTCCATGGGGGAGCCGGGAAGGAAGGGGCTGAAATCCAGTCTCCTCGGGCGGAGGCTGGATCGGAGCCCCCTCTCGCCGCCCTGAAAATGCTCCGCGCTGCTGACGGGGCCATTTTCAGTGGGATCCTGTTGAGCTGTCATCGGCTGGACCCCTTCAAAAATGACCCACCTGGCACTAGGGGGACCCCCTTGTGCCAAGCGGGCCATTTGAGAAGGGGGCCAGCCCATGGCAGGGTGGCAGGACCTCTCTGAAAATGGCCCCGTTGGCAATGGAGGAGCTCTGCACCGGCAACGGGGCCATTTCCAGTGGGATCCTGCCGAGCTGTCATCGGGAGGGGGGAAGATTAGTCTAAAGAGCCCCATTATCCACCCCACACCATGAGGAGGGGGAAGAGGGGGCTCTTTAAAACTAATCTTCCCCCCTCCTAATGACAGTGCTGAACAGGCGCTTAGCGCTGTCATGGGAAGTGGGGCAAATGTTTAAAGATCACAGCTTTTTCCCCCTTCACAGCTGAGAGGTGGGGTGGGAAAAATAGGTTTCCCATCGGGAGAGGGGGAGATTAGTTTAATGATCCCCCTTCCCCCCTCCCCATGGGGTGGGGGGAAAGAGGGGGCTCTGTAACTTATCTTTCCCCTCCGGATAACAGCACCCATCAGGCGCTTGGCGCTGCCACTGGGACCAGGAAAAATGCTTAAAGTGCCCCCTCTTTTCCCCTCCCCATGGGGTGGGGTAGATAAGGGGGCTCTTTAAACTAATCTTCTCCCCCCCCTCCTGATGAGAGCGCCAAGCAGGCGCTCAGCGCTGTGATCGGGAGCAGATTAGTTTTAAGAGCCCTCTCTTTCCCCCCTCCCCAGTGGTGGGGGAAAAGAGGTATCTCTGTAACTTATCTTCCCCCCTCCTGATAACCCATTTACTTCCGGGTTCCTGGCCTGCACTACAGCTGTAGTGCGGGTGTGTTTTTCTTAAAAGCAACTGCTCCGCCCTTGGGGCCCCATCCACGCTTGGTTTTATTTACAGTATTTATTTATTTTATGATTTTAGGGTGCTGGCCAGGGCACCCCTGGGACCCCATAATTTTTATTTTTTCAAGCACCCACTGTGTGTACCCTGGGGCTGGGCGGGCCCTTCTTTCACTTCCTGTTTCTGTAGCGTGGGGCTTTTTTTGTTTGTTTTTTATTTTCTTTGAGCGCCCACCGCAGGGCCCCTGCGGCCCCATCAGAGCTGGGGATTTTTTATTATGTTTTTAAAGATATTAGGGTGCCAACCAGACCACCCCTGGCGCCCTGTTGGTACTCCTTTTATTTTTTTATTTTTTATTTTATTTTTTTTATTGCCGACCAAGCGCTACCGACAGTGGCTGGAAGGAAGATTAAGCCCACTGTTTCCCCCAGCCACAGTTGCACAAGCACCACACACACACACACACACACACACACACACACACACACAAAACGAAGAACAAATAAATGAACAAACAGAACGAAGTTTTTTGAAAAATGTCACGACAAACGGAAACGAACCAAATTAGGTCCGGTAACGGAAACGAAAAACCAAAACGTCATTTTTTCTGTTTGTGCCCATCTCTATTGGGAATCCATCCATAAACAGCAAAAGAAATATCCATCTGTGTAGCCTCAGATATCTAGAGAAAATTCATGGGGACCAATAAGACATGACACACTCCAGCGTCACCAGTGCTTGAGTCCCATCCCAATCACTGCACCTCCCTTGATCTTCAGAAAGGGCCTCCTTGAGTGAGTTATTGAGACTGGAATCAAAGCAAGGATAATGGCCCATGTTTTATGTAGAAAGTCTGTTGACATTCTTTCGAGTGGCATGAAGTCTGTGCAATATTGTACCAACAAATTACAGTTTTGAAGGGGAAAGGGGGGCTTTGAAGGACTATGAATAGCAATTTCAGGCAAAAAATCAAAGAAAAACAAAATAAACAAAACAAAAGACACAAACATGTGGCACCTTAAAGACTAACTTTCATATTTTAATGTAACGTTTCATGGACATGTCCACTTCTTCAGACATATAGCAGCAGAAATGAGGTGTGAAATATAGTATGAGATGGGATATACATTTCATACCAGATATTCATTGGCTGTAGCCCAGATATTCATTGGCTGTAGTATATAGAGTTGGGGGGTGCATAGGGGAGGGGAAGGAGGAGGGGGAGAAGAGGAGGGAGAGTTAATTAGTAGAAATGGTGAGAAGATTAAATGGTGAGAAGATTGGGTCAGAGCTGTATAGTTTCATGGCTCAGGCCAGCCTCAAGTGAACCAAAGCTGTTCAACAGCTGAAGTGACTGCGTAGCTAGGATTGGACTGTCAACCAGTTGAAAGCTTGCATCCCCACCTTTACAGCTCCTGCATGATCCTATTTTAGAATGGAAGGAGAACTAGGATTACAGACAGTCTGTGTCCCGATTTGAGTTTTGAATTCATCTCTTGAGTTTCAACCTTAAACAACACTTCTTGGGAATGAGTTCTGTTGTGCTTCAAGACAAGGATTTATGAGCAAGTCCAGACAAGAATTATGGGCTAAATCTCCCCGTCAGCAAGCATAGGAACAATAACTATACTGGCAGCCCGTCATGTTTGCTAACTCAATGGAATCAGCCAGGAGGTACATTTGTGCCCATTGTGAGGATCCCACAAGACCATTCAGTACCCAAACACAGCAGCCGCAGTCATTTTCAACCTCTGCAGGAACAAGCTGCAGGGCATGCCATGGCTCTGGATGAGAAGCCAGAGAAATCCCCTGGGTTAGGATAGCAGGCAACCCTATGAAGAGCTGGGAGGCATTTAAGAGAAGCGAGAGAGGAAACAAGAGTAATTGCTGGAAACCATGTTATTTAGTTATATTGGGATTAAAGGTTTTAGTAAGTCTCAAGAGAACTAATTTCAGGACTCTTACTGTGAAGTAATACAGCCCACAGTTCTAAGACATAGTGGTGGCCATTGGTTAGGACACATTATGTGCAACACTACTAACAAATGGGCCATATAGAAAATTAGATAAATATGCATAATTTCCAGAAGGTTTGGAGAATAATCCTCAGATTTCTTTCCAGAAAAAATTTAAGGAAATGGGGAAGGGGAAACTGATATAAATGCAACAATACATACTTTGTTATTAAGCCTAAGCTTATTTTTTCATGTTGCTAAACATAGAATGTGCTGCTTGCTATAACAACCACCACCATTACCACCATCACCACTACCATCTTCTTAGAACTGCAGAGCTGAAGAGACTCAGTGGCTCTAATCCTATGTATTCTTTTTAGTGAGATCTTTCCAGGTCTTGGAAATTTTACTTTGTGGACTACAGATCCCAGATGTCTCAGCCAGCATGGCTGGGATGTCTGGGGTCAGTAGTCCAAAATATAAATGTTGTCATGGTCTGGACCTTTCAGCAAACTGTAGTCTGTTTCTTTTTGTGAGTCTTGTTCCTCATGGAAATCTTCTGATATACAGTACTTTCTTTGAGACCTGCTCGAGCACATTCTCAGTTGCTGATCCACCTTTTCCTGAGCAGTGGAACATTAGAAACCTGTGTCTACATTATACTGAGGAACTATTGTTCTTTAAGGCTCTGGATTTCTGTACATATTTTCACTTTGTCTTTAAAAAGCATTTTACTCATTCCAAAAGAGAAAATGTTGCATAGGAATCTTTTCTAGTGTTCCCCATAATTTCCACAGAACCTCCAGTTCCTCACTCATTTGTACTTATGTGTTTAATCCCCAGAAGTGTCTTGCACCCAAGTAAAGCATGTGCTTGAACCAGTGGTGGCTAGACCATTAGGGAAACTGGGTCAGAAAGTTTCAGAAAGTAATGTGGCAGGTGATATATTCAGCATCATAGTGTTTATGCTATGAGGTCCATCAAACCACTGTGAAGTCACCGGGTAAGGGCATCAGAAGGAGTGCAGTGCTGCAAGAATGTTGATACAGTAGTACTGAGCTAGTGCCTCTTTGGGCCTTTTCACACGACCCCTAAGATCCACTGGCCACTTAAATTCAGACCAGAGATCTTGGGGGTTCGTTGTTCTTCCTGCGTCTCCACCCCTCCGCACTTCCTTGCTCCTGTCTGCGTGAGGGGAGGGAGAAAAAAAGGGACAAAAGAATGCAGGCTCACCTCCGTCTGCCCCGAGCCCCGTCGTCGTCCTGATTTCTTCTCTTAAAGGGGCGGGAGGCAAAAAAACAACAACAAACAGAAGCGAGGAGAGCCCGGCACTCTAGGTTACATCCGGATCTGGGATTTTTCACCCTCCGAGAGCAGGTACCTGAAAAGTGTGCTGGGACGCGCTTAGGTGGGCGTGGTCGCACTTAATTTTCTGTAAACTCCAGAGCTGGTGGGGGAACAATTTTAAGCTCCGGAGCTGGGAGCCATTTGCGGCGGAGTTTAGGGGTCGTGTACAAATACCCTTTGTTGTCAACCAGGAAAAACAACAATGGTCCAGGACGAGCACCTAGAGTTGGTAATGAGTATGGGAAGGAAGGAAGGAAGGAATCAACCATTAATGTTGTTGCTTAACAATTAAAATTGTCACAAAAGCAAATACTGTATTCCAAAATCATGTAAAATAACAAAAACACACTCTCAGTATGATTCCCCTCTGCCTATTCTCTGCCAAGCCTGCCATTTTGATGGCCATGCATGTTTATTTCTTGGACGGCAACTCCCAGAAGCCATCACCACTAGCTGTGTTTGCCAAAATTTCAGGGGGTTCTAGTCCAAGAACATGTGGAGACTCAAGGCTGGGAAACACTGATCTAGAGAAATTGTGGTCTTGACACCTGCTTGATGCACATACATGTGCATCAAGCAGAGGCAAACAATAAAAATTACCCATGACACACTCTTCTTGTTGTTTTGAGTACTTGCTCACAACATCACAGTTTGTATGATTGCTTCTCAACCACAGAATACTTACTGTACTAATAGGTCCTCCTACCACCCATAAGTTGTGGCCATTGGCCTGGCATTTCTCCCAGCTGGAAACAGAAAAGTAAAGGTTTAATGATGGGTTTCTTAATGCACCTTTAGCTCAGATGTCCTAGCCCACTACGCACATCTCATGCGTAGAGAAATCCAACATGTACATATGATGTCTCTAGGGGATTTGCCTTAGTGACCTGTGTACTGCTTTATATACTTGTTTGCGGCATGAAAAACCACCATGTCAAACCAAGAACCACTTTCTCACCAGGGTATTGCCACAGCAGTCCATTGTCTCCTGGGCCTGCCTTTTCTTGGGGTAGCTGTGTTGATTTTAGCATTCCTGGTTTTCTGCTTTTAATCGGAGAGAGAGGCATGTGCTGAACCAGTGGCACAAGAGGAGAACCACAAGTGGTTCTACAGCTCCTTGTCTCAGCTCTGTAGACCATCTGGCAGGCACAGAGGCCACATACCCCCCCCTTTTGGGGGGGAAGACAGCCTTCACTTTGAAGGGCCATCTTTCTATTGATGGTGTTCTCCATTTGAAGAACTATCCAGTTCAATTTTTTCTAGTGCCAAAAAGATTTCTAAATATATTTATTTATTTATTTATTGCATATATTTACCCCACCTTTCTCCTTGGAAAAGGACCCAAGGTGGCTTACAATAATGAGGAACAATATACAGTCCAGTACATTTAAGACATAGTCAAGTTTGAGAACAGGGAATTGAGGGGCATCTTACAACAATAAAAGGCAACATCAAAGCTAAAAAAGAACGCAAGCAGTTAAAGAAAAGAGTAACAATTCCATTATGAGGGATGACGCTAACACTAAAAACACTGGTGTGTTTATGAAGTCAGTCAATGCAATCATGTACGGTAGATCATCTAAAAGTCATGAGGGATGGAAAATGAATAATTGTTGGATTATAGTAATAACCTTGGTTTACAAGTACTGTACCTTGGTTTTAGAGTGTTTTGCAAGACAAGTGAACATTCCTTCTAAATTTTGCCTTGATCAACGAGCTGTCTTTCTGGAAGCAGGAGCAGGCAAGGATCTTGCTCTTCAGGCAAGCTTTCCCTGAATGACAGACGACCTGTTATGTGACCCTTAGATGGATTACCATGCATGATTACTTCGACTGAATTCTGAATTCATAAGAATGCCTGTGTTTTCTATGCTAGTTTCCCTTGTGATTGATTTTTTCTTTTAATTGTTTGTGTGCTGTTTTTAGCTTTAATGTTGTCTTTTAATGTTGTAAGATGCCTCTTCTAATTCCCTGTTCTTAAACTTGAATATATCTTAAAGGTTCAGGGTTGTATATTGTACCTCATTATTGTGAGCTGCCTTGGATCCTTTTCCAAGGAAAAACATGGGGTAAAATATTAAACAAACAAACAAACAAACAAACAAATGTCTTGCAATGTAAGCACTGGAGCAGGTCACATGATCGCAAGTGATGGTTTTCTCCCCCCCCCCCCACTGGATTGTGGGTGATTGATCCATCTGTCTCAAAGTGCGCTTAAATGTATACTTACAGCACAACAAGTACACAGAGGAACCACTCTCCTTTCTTTCATCCTTTATGCTTCATCTTTCTAATTTTGTAACCCTGGTTGCAAGACTCCTCTCTTTTTTATGATTGCAAGCTACTATGAAAAACAGGATAGCCCTCCCCCCCAAAAATAAAACAAAATAAAACAAATAAGAAACATTTGAAAAATGAAAATATTTATTTATTTATTTATTTATTTATTTGTATGCCTCTCGTCTTGCCAAGGGCCACTCAGAGTGAAAAAGTTACTTTTTTGGGAATCCAGCTTCCAGAAACCAACTGTGAGAAAGCTGACTGTGAGAAATATATAAATCTTCTAAACTCTGAATTTAAAACATAAGCTTCCAGAGAACTTAAATAAATAATGGGAGAGCAGTTCTCTGAGTGTAAATGCCATTAAACCCAATAGGGTTTAATTTGTTAACATGTAGACTAGAGGATGACTTTGCAATTGGTTGTTCTTTCTGTTTTAATGACTAAACATTCCTATTCACAGCCACAGATCCCAAAGGGGAGTCCAGATAACAGAGAGGGAAGAAGAAAAATCTTGTCTGCAGGCACAGAATGTACTTCTAACATGATGCAATAATAAAAAAATCTGTTATAACTTAGTAATATAAATGATTAGCACTTTACAAAGAAGAAAATGATCTGCAGCCCAGACATTGCTTAAGCAGTTCTGACTAAAAAGTCTAACGAACAGGATCTGTTTTCAGAGCCGTAGTAGCTTTTCCTGGCATCTAGGAAGCCCCAGCATCTCCCACTCTCTCCGCTATAAGGATCGACACCCTCCTGAAAGGAATGCATTATCTTAATATGTAACAATCACACTCTCCACTTCAATTTTCCTGCTATACGTTCCCTAGATCTCCCATTCCACAAAGAGGGCAATGTGATACAGGAAGCATTGCCCTGGCTGAATTGGCTACGTTTGTCCTTAATACAGTTACAATGTCCAAATTGCTATTCTGAAGGCATTACATTTGCAATATGTTCCTTCATTGGTGGACTGGACATCAAAACATGAAATACTCAAAGGTAAGCAACCTCACTGCCACCATAACAAACAACAACAACGACACAGAAGCGTCTGTCCGGGTGGTCTAAAACTAGTGAACATGTACTCGTAGCTGTAAGAAAAGTGAATTTGGCGTGTTGTTCAGAGAACATTTCCCTCATTCTCTTTTTGGAGGCTGAAAGTATTAGCCCGCTAACATTTTAGATAGCTCTAGAATATACGTTTTTGACAAAGAGAAACTATTTGATTACCTCATAAATGATTTCCCTCCCCCCCGCCTCGCCCAGTCACTATTAATTGGCATCAGTTGAGGCCTTCCAGAGGCTTGTCTGAATAGTGGTCTGTGCATGCACCTGCCTCGATAAATTCATGATTTTACAGACAGTAAAATCATGCATCCTCCTATAAAACCTACTCAGCCACACAGGCGAGCCAGCCCTCACTGATGTAAAACAATGACAGCATTGTGATCTTATTATTCCTCACCATGAGGGATTGTAGTGGGGTGAGCTATTTCTGAACAGAAAAAGCCCAGTGGCTTTCACTCGTGCTTTGGGAGGATGTGCGAACCATTCCAAAAATAGTTCTGTGCTGAGTCACGGTCAGCCTTGCATTGACCCAGCAAAGAAGATGGAGGAGTTGGAGGGAAGTAAAGTCATTAATGAGGTGAGCCCTCTTACACGCTGCTGATTTTGAGGCACACAGTGCAGGAACACAAGGAGGCTTCTCAGTGGAAGACAGCGTGTGAAAGAATGAACCTACAGTATTTGCTATAAGACATGCTTGTGGAATGTAATAATAATAATAACAACAACTTTATTTTTATGCCGCCTTTCTCCCCAAAGGGACCCAATGTACTGCCACAGGATGCCACCAAAACCACCTACTGCAGTCAAATCAAGAAAACTGAATATTGTATAAATATAAAATCAACTGTGAGAGGAAACATTTGTAACATCAGAAGGTTTGAGGGAAATAATCTTAAATGCCATGCACAAAGGCATAAAACATAGTTTCCACTAAGTTTTGGAAATCTGCTTTTGGGGTTAGAGTTTCAAGGATTCCCCAGCCAGCATGTTAGGTGTCATGAGCTGCAGAGCAAAATGTAACTTTTCCAAGATTTGGCCTCACCATTTGGACAGAGGAAGCACATGGGTTTTATGTTAAAGGGATCAAACGTTGGCATCTAAGTTTAAACTGTGTATCGCTCTGCATTTTTGTAATTAGAGGTCACCATCCATGTCTAGTGAGAATTTATATGAACTCCCATCAATTAAGAAATTTCTGTAAACATTATCTGCACATTCAGTCATGTGGCTTGATTTCCAACAGATAATTTGTATTTATGGAAATTTATATCCAAAAGTTCATTGTTTGCATAACTGCACATAACTGATAACTCTAGTGATTATCATGCATAGAGGATTCTGGAACACCCAGAGTAGAGTAAATATATTATCTGCCAACTGTGACTGGACTACAACTCTCATCATTCCTCTGCATTGGCTTGCTATCTAGGAATGATGGATGTTGCTGTACAATAACAGCTAGAGTGTCACAGGTACCTCACCCCCTACCTAGGACACAGTGCTCTGGGGATGTGAATTTGTGCACTGCCACCAGGAAATGGAGGATAGGGCATAGCAATAAGTGGAGCATCCTTTGTGGCCAATGAAGATTCTCAGTTTGTATTAGAAGTCAATGGCCCCAAATGCTGTTTAAAATCCCATATGGATCAGATGGGGAAAAAAATCTCATATGAATCAGATTCCTGATTTCCTTTCTTTTTGTTTTAAAAAGAAAGGGATCAGAACAGGTTACTTTTCCAGTCTCTGCCTGAGCTGCATATCTAAATCCCAGGGGCTGAATTAAAAGAGGCACAGGCTCTACAATCAGAAGACAGTAAAACTTTTCCCTCTGAGGGCACCCTCCTTCAAAGCTGCCAGGTCTGTGCAATCAACTTGCTGGCTAATGAGGCCTGTGCTTACTCCTAGTGACCTGTCCAAACAATCTAATTAGCAGCTTGCGATGCTGAGAAACCTCGTGGTAGGATAAATGCATTAGTGCAAATTCTTATTGAAATTCTGATACAAATGATTCTCTCACGGGTGGTGCTGACGACCAATAGTGACACATCTGAAGCACATAGAATCATAGAACCATAGAGTTGGAAGATACCTCAAAGGCCATCTAGTCCAGCCCCCTGCTAGCCCAACTGGTACCATGTACCAGCTAGGAGAAAGCTGCCCTTATATGTATGAATGATAGGCAAATGCGTTTTCTAAGAGTGCACCTGCCACCACCTTTAGTTTTGGTAACACAATTTTTTAAAAACACGTTTTCAATCTGATGGTTGGTTTTTGAGACATTCCGTTTTTTAAAAGACCCATGTAGCTAAATAAATATTTACAGCCCTGTTATAGATTGTGTCAAGGGGTCATGTGGAGTATGAAAAATATAGAAATGAAACATGACTGTGTGTCAGCGGATGTCTGTCAGGAAGGGGCAAATGGACATAGTTGTGTGCTCTCCAGGAAACCTCTCTTCCTTCTAAGGGAATCCTCAGAGTAATTTGATTAGGTCATTTCAGATGATCTCTGTACACTCCAGAGAAAAGCAGAAGCTACTGGGGAGCCCTTAGGGTTGTCAGGCAGAAATGAGGAAGCCCAAATGAGTTGCTTCCTCTGCTGCATGTTGTATGACTAAAACACAATGAGCTGGTCAACACAATGCTTTTTCAGCTCTAATACTTTGTTGTACTTTATGTGGACTAGTGATACAGGTATTTTTCCTGCTGTCCAAACTGGTGCCAACTGCAGCCAAGTGTGATAAAAAAAATATTTATTTTCCATCCCTTTTTAACCACCTCCAGTGGACCTCCACTTAGGCCAGGCATGTCCAAAGTCAGACCCGGGGGCCAAATGCGGCCCGTTTTCAAATTCTGAGTGACCCGCAGCCTCTTCTCCCTGCCAGCTCAACCTGTCATGCATCCCCACCAGCTGGACTCTCCCCATACTGGATAGAGACCTCAGCTTACAGTTTTACGGTTTGCCTGCCCTCCCTGCCTCCGTCCGTCTCCCAAGCCACCTGCCCAGCCTACCCACCCCTGGCTCTGTTGCTGCAGCATCCTCCCCACTTCCTTGCATGTCCTAGGGGCTTGTCCAAAGTTCGCCCCGGGGGCCAAATCAGCTGAACCGTCGGCCTTCACACATTTTTACCTCATCAAATCTGGCCCTTCTTGCAAAAAGTTTGGACACCCCTGACTTAGGCGGTTAATTCACGTCCCATTTGTCCCTCCTTGCTATCCCGCTTGGGACCGGTACAAAACAACAACAACAACAACAACAACAACAACAACAACAATAACAACAAAACCTTACCTCATGTCTGTAGTGTGACAGCAAAAAGTTGTCTCGACCACACCCCCGGAACTGGGAACAGACTGTGACAAGCCGTACCTGCCCCTGGGCTGGGGAATTCTTTTGTCTCTGTTTCTGTTCCGGGACAAGGTCCCATGAAGTAACAACTATCACGCAACAAAGGCAATCTTCCGCTCATGAACTTGCATCCATCCATTTCTCTCATACTTTTGAATGCTGCAGATCGACATTTTGAATAAACGAAGCACAGGGGGTGTGGTGCGCCGTTCCGTTTTATGTTTTTTCCTTCAAAAAAGCAGATCTTGTCACGAAACAAGGCCGTGAAGTAACACTTGTCATGAGACAAGTTATCACGACCATGAGTAAATGGAAACAGGGACTGAACAGGGACAAAACCACGTGACTGCGAACAACGCTGTCACGGTACAAATGTAATCGCGGAAGAAGGTAGGGCGTGAAGTAACCGCCTTAAGTAGTACCAGTGATGAATTTCAGGTAGCAAGAGCTTCTTTAATTGAAGGTTTCAATTTAACACAATTCCACTTAAAGAAACCAGAGACAGAAAGGATGGGGGGAAACTGTAGGAAAGCATAAAAATGCAGTAGAGAATAATTTCTAGGATATCCTCCAGAGTTTGGGGAGGCAGGGGGGAAGGTTATTGCAACAGAAATTTCCATGGTGAATTGGCAACAGATGTCAACCATAAGAAAAGTTTTGAATTTGCCACTATTTCAGGTTGTTTTTTAAAAAGCAACAAGAAAAAAATTCAGCAAAAAACAATTTCTGGTATTTTTCAAACTATTTGTTTTGGAAGGCAGCCAACTTCCAAGGTTGAGCAACAGACCTGAACTGTCATGGGGGGGGTGTGCTTCAATTTAGTGCTTTCTACTAAAGCGAAAGAGAGAAGGATCCAGCAGATAAGATTATTAAAGGTTTTCAGAAGGTTTGAAGCATGTCTTCAAAAGGTTCCTTCAAGCTTTTTTAAAGAATAGAGTAGAATAGAACAGAATTTATTGCCATTGTATAAAATACAGTACAACAAGATTAAAAAGTGTCATCCAATCAACTCATTAATACACACCCCAGTATAAAAATCCAAGACATAAAATCGACCATTTAAGAACAAACATCCAGACACATACTCCTACATTCATACGCAGAACATAACTTGTACTCATTTTAAAGCTGACATAAAACCAAACCTACACACACACAGCCCTACTCTCTCTCACGTGACAGCATTCATGCCCAATAAATACATATAAATCACATAAAGACTTGTGATCCAAGAGAAGTGTGGACAGAAATCCCCATAAGAGCTGCTCTTAATGGCTCTTCAGTAGCCCCAGGAGAATCAAATCCCCCACCTGAGCAAGCCCTTAGTAGTTTCACATACCGCTGAGTGAACAGTTGGAAGCACATCCAGAGAGGAGCAGCACCCTTCAAATAGAAAGGGTCGCAGTGTCCTTTTCCTGATAATGTTGTTGCGGTTTTTGGAAAAATAGAAGCAGAACCTGGACAAAGGTGGACTTCTTTAGTGGAGCATCTCATGACTGAAGGAGCCATGCCTACTGGCTTCGGTCTCCTGGGCATGTATGTACAGGCCACTTCTGCAGCTGCTGGTGTTATCCTTCCCAGAGGCTGGGGAAAATTCTTTTTTTCAGATAACAATATTAAGACTCCCCCAGCTGACATGGCCACTGGACATACTGACTGGAGGATTCTGGGAGGTGTAATAAAAAAAGTAACTTTTCCAAAGTCAGGTCTCTCCATGGTCAAAGGCAAGGATGAAATATGTTGACCTCTACATTGCAAAAAACAAACAAAGAAAAATATTGTTTCATATTCCACCAATCCATTAGTGTCATAATTACTGTAGTTCATATTGGAAAAAGTGGGAGGAGAAACCTCTGCCATTCGTCTTCCCCCTCACAGCTCATTGCAGTCCCTGAAAAGCTGCAGTGATGTGCAGGGGAGCACTCGGGAGGAATATAAAGAGGCAGTGGGAGAGGGAACATTCTGGGTTAAGAATTTAAGCCAATGGTTTGCAGTGAGTGCAGCTTCTCTGTTTAGATTAGCTTTGGATAAAACCAGATCATACTACTGATTGCCAATGTTCTACAAGGACATGACACTTGAAGAAGAAAAAGACGAGGGAAGAGGGAATTGTAAAAAAAAAATACTTCCCTCTTTCCAGCCAAGAGCCTTCACTTTGTCCCAGTTCCATCCATTAATGGTAACCGCCATTCCTTTTGTGATATAACACCCCTACAGAGTCACTTACATGTATTGTTATATGTTTAGGGTTTGCATGCCCAAGTATAAGTTGTGTAATAGAATGTGAGCGTGGTGGCTCAGTGGACTAAGAGGATCCGAAAACTGTCGGCTGCAAATTCAGCAGCTCAGCGGTTCAAATCCCACATGCCAAGCAGTAGAGCGAGCGCCTGCTAATAACCCCAGCTCCTGCCAACTTAGCAGTTTGAAAGCATGAAAATGCATGCAAGTAGATAAATAGATACCACCATTAAAAAGTGGGAAGGTAAAACATTTTTACTGTGTTTTACACTGTAAACATTGTTTCTTTGCAGCCATGCCAGCCACGTGGCCATGGACTTGCACAACACTGGCTCTTTGGCTTGAATATGGAGATGAGCACCACTCCTAGAGTTGGACAGGACTAGCACAGATGTGCGGGGGGAACCTTTACCTTTACCTTTTTATCTTTAGACTTCAGACTTGAATATTTTTTTTCCCTTTATTGTATCCAAGGTCTTAATCTGGCTTTGTCTCCATCAAAAATGTATTTTTTAAAGAGTTAGTGGGTCCAAATAGTCCATTCCAGACTGGTAATTCTCAGAAATGTTCCAAATATTGTGCATCCTTTGAAGGCGAGTCCGTGAATGCAGGCAGCTTGAGCTACCCTTATCAATGCAAATGAGGAGTATGTCTTTTGTGAAGAAAATGGCTCTTAATTTCCATTCAATTTCAAACCATCTCCAAATACGTTGCCTTACAAAGAGAGAGTTGGAAACAATATACTGTTTCCCAGAAGAAAATTCAGTTTCTCTCTTTACTGCAAAAACAGCAGCTGCATTCAAAGGGAGCAAAGATATCCAAGGCACGTAAACCGATGATGTGATAGTTAGTCCCTGATAATCAGGGATTCAGAATTTAGATTTTGCAAATCTCAGCTGGATTACACTACTGGACAGCCCACAACAATATATCAGAACGACAGGCTCTGAACAAGGAAGCATTAAGGAGATTGGCAGATGATATCATTATCCATGTGAATCAAGAAATCCCAGCCCCTGGCAGCCCCTGGCTTCACCAACTCACTGATTATACCTGAAAGGGTCAGTCTGTAAACAGGGGACCTGTATGGAGGGATTAGAATTAGGATGGCATGGCATGGGAGAATACTCTACCGGGTAGTGACACATTGCTGGCTGGATCAGAAAGCACAGCATTCAAACAAAGAGGAATTGTTTTCTTTCCTTTTCCAGGACTGCTTGTTTATGTGCAAACAATGCTGTTTGTAAAAGCCATCTGCATCCTGCTGGTGTCTGGCCTCTTGCTCCCCCCAGTGCCATGATGACCAGAGAGGCAAACACACAGCAGCATTTGTGTGATGTCAAGGAAACCTTCCCACTGCCATCCCATTTTTTTAAAAAAATCCAAACTATACAGTATGAATCGAATATACTGTAGAACAGGGGTGTCCAAACTTTTTGCAAGGAGGGCCAGATTTGGTGAGGTGAAAATGTGTGGGGGCCGACCATTCAGCCTGAAGGGAGGAGAAAGGGCGTGGTCTGTGCGCATCTGCAACAGCGGCAAATGTTCCAGTTTCCAGGTGCCCAAGTGCCCAGCAGCTGTTGCACGGCCCAGGAATTGGCCCACGTGCACCCAAGATGCACCACTGCTCACATATGCTGCCATCCCTCGCAAGGAGGTGGGGAAGATGCTGCAGCAATGGAGCCAGGAGCAGATATGCAGGGCAGGTGGCTGAGGGGATGGACGGAGGCAGGGAGCGCAGGCAAACCATAAAACTGCAAGCCGACATCTCTAGCCAGCACAGGGAAGGGCCAGCTGGTGGGGATGAGTGACAGGCTGAGCCGGCAGGGAGAAGAGGCTGAGGGCCACTCAAAATTTTAAATTGGGCCACATTTGGCCCCTGGGCTGGACTTTGGACATGCCTGCTGTAGAAGAAGAAAAATGAGGTAAGAATGAATAGGAAAAATAGGTAAAAACAATAATCAGCAGATATATTCAGAGGGATCCCATGTCAGATTTTCTTTGTGTCCCCAGGAAATCTTTTGCAGTGTAGCCTTTTCTAAATGGTACTCTATTTTGCAGAAATAGTTCTCTGTTGATACTCTGTTGTCATTTTTCTTTTCTGAGTTAATTTTTCTAAAGTTACGATTTTCCCCAGTGTCTTGATCCAGATGTACAGTATGATAGAATTAATGGCATTACTGTATATATTTAAGCAACAGATTTTAATTTTTACTAGTAAAGAAAGAGAATAATATCATCATATTTCCTTTTGGGGAGGCACTGTCAAATATTATCTCTTTGCAATATTTTCCCACCTTTGGACATTTTACTATATGAGACAGAGAGAGAGAGAGGAGAAAGAATGGAGAAGAAGCAAGCACAAAAGACACACCAGGGAGTGGAAAACTTCACAGATACAGTTTACACCAGTAGAAGCATTCACATACACTCCTACAGGATGTGAAAACAATTCAAAGTGAATCAGTTTCACAAATGATTTAAAATAAATGACCTTCTTGAGGCAAAGTAAAATACCTCACTTAACAACAACAACAACAACAACAACAACAACAACAACAACAACAACAA
>JAHTLZ010000129.1:53395201-53412868 GCA_023846285.1 Phrynocephalus versicolor
CAACAACAACAACAACAACAACAACAACAACAACAACAACAACAACACATGCTTCCCAAGGGGGGAAATCCATGATCCCAACTTCATTTCACATTACAATGTCATCATAAAGTAAAACAACTGAATATTGAAACTCAGTGGAATGTAGCCAGTCTGGTCATTTGTACATTCATGGGCCACAGTCCTTTGGGAGGCTTCTGTTTGCTTGTGTGGAATTACCTCAGCAATCCACAGACTGGAACAGACTGAAGCAACTGCATGCAAAGTCCAAATCCACAGCTGGGTTATCACCAGTTCAGGCGTGTCCACATAGAAAATGTTTTAGCAAAAGTATCCCTCTAGTCCAGCAAATTCCCAAGATGTTAGAGCCAGTTACAACAATGCTTGCTATCTGAAGAAAAGCAATCTATGTAAATAGTGCCAGGGGTATTTATTTCCACACATTTCTCAAGGTCACGTAAAATCCAGGCCCAGCTCGGATCAATATCCATTATAAGTGGTGATGGGGAGCCTGTTTTCAAGGAAATTCGTGCCTTAGGAAGTTCATCAAGAGTCCCACCTGGCTACATTTCTTACCGACAGACATCTGGGCTGATATCACCACGAGGCTGGAAATATGAGAGAGATGATGGTTCAAGTGTAGGCTCTTGTCCGTGATGCAGTTCCAGGCTCCTCCACATTTCCCTTCAGTGCTATCGCAAATGGTTGTTTTTCTTGCTCCAAGCACTGAATTCCTGTTACTGATTTCATACATTAGAATGAGGCACTTTATCTGAACATGTGTGTGAAAAATTATTCTCTCAGCAGAGTAGTGAACCTGATGCCTTAGAAACACAGGAAAATGCATTTTGTTGCCTATAACTGAGCCTTTGATTCCAAATAAGCACAAGATACATGGCATGATCGTTATATTTTGGGAGGTATATAGGCCACAACTTTATTGATTACAACAGGCAGTACTCTGGCTGAGTCATTAGGTTGGATCCAGCACATCAAGGAGTGTAGGGATTCCAAGCACTGGGATATCATGAGATATGGCTAGACTCCCCTACCCATCAGGAGGTCTATTAGTGATGGAATGAATTGAGTACTCATCGACACTGCTGAGATCCTTTATGGTTCTTTATTGGTTTATGGCAGGCAGCTCCCGCCAGCCCCTTGATGTTCCTTTGGTCCCCCTGTTGTCTTGGGAATGCCCACTTCTTGTTAGTTCTTGTTAGATCTACTGGGGTGTCCACCCCATCAGTATCCCATGTCTAATTACCAATTGCATGATCCCAAGGAGTGTAGACCCCAAGGAGCTAGATTTATTTATTTATTATTTATTTATATTTGTACTTATTAACTACCCAACTTCCCTCAGGAACTCTGGGCGGTGTACAACAAATTATAAAACAAAGCAACTAGCCCCCCCCCCCCCAACAACCCACAAACAAGATAAATCAAATAAAAGGATAAGATATAACAACAGCATCCATACAGACCAAACATAAACTCCAGCAAAAAAGAGGCTGGGATAGAAAAAAAAGAACTAAACTATTTATTGCACATTCTGTGAAAATGCCAACATTAGTAGGAGCAAGTTTCATGGATAAAATCGATGCACACCAGAGAGCAGAAATGCTGATTTTGAAAACAGATATTCTTGAGCACAAAGCCAACAGGGTTTTAAATGATTATTCTTGGCTGCCAGACAAGGGTGTTGGCTCATTCATCCCAGATGTGTATTCTTCCTATAGAAGCACAGCAGTGAAGCAGGAGCTGCAGGAGACAAAATTCCTCTGGTGCCTTGATCATAGGAAGATGTTTGTTCCAAAGGGGAATTCCACTTCCCACCCTCCACCTACATATCATGAATAGTGATGATCCAGTGACTGCAAGCTGTGCATGAAGCCTAAGGAAAATGTTTCTGTCCTGTTACTTATATCAATGCAAGTCCCATTCCAAAGCACCTGCCTATCTTACTCATGCACTCATTCATTCATTCCATCTATGGCCTGTCTTTCTACCCAAAATGGCATTGAAAGAGGCTTGGAATAATGAAGATGGTTACCTGATGCAACAAGGCTTCCTTCTGATACTAAAATCAGGAAACAAAATGGGACACCTTTTTTGCTCTATTTATACAGTTAAAAAGTTGAGAGAGATTGTCAGTTTTGGTTCTCTCCCACCTTGTGCTGTTCCCCACCTTTTGTAATCTCTCCATTTTTGAATATCCCAAAGAAGGGCAATGCCAAAGAATGCTCCAACTACTGTACAATTGCACTCATTTCACATGCTAGCATGGTTATGCTCAAAATTCTACAAGGGAAGCTTCAGCAGTAGACATGGGCATGACTCGGCGAAATCCTGGTTTCCGTTTTCGGTTGTCGTTCTCGTTACGTAACGAGAACGGTAACAGGAATTACTCCGCTCCAGCTCGAACCCGACCCGATAAAAGACAAATTTGGTCGGGTTTGTCGTTGTCGTTCATGGCATCGCGGCGATCGCGCAATGCCAAGCAGCACAGAAAAATAGATTCCCTTTGAACATTAGGAAAAAGTTCCTGATGGTTAGAGCTTTTAGTCTCCTTCTTTGGAGGTTTTTAAGCAGAGGCTGGATGGCCATCTGTCGGAAATACTGTGATGGGGATTCCTGCATGGCAGAGGGTTGGACTGGATGGTCCTTGAGGTCTCTTCCACCTCTATGATTCTATGATTCTATGATCTGTCTCCTAAGAAATCTATATGCTGGACAAACCGCAACAGTTAGAACTGGATATGGAACACAACTGACTGGTTTAAAATTGGGAAAGGAATATGACAAGGTTGTATACTGTCACCTTGCCTATTTATCTTAACATGCAGAGTACATCATGTGAATGACAGGACTGGATGAATCAAAAGCCAGAATTAAGATTGCCACAAGAAATATCAACAACCTCAGATATGCAGACAGATGATACTACTCTGATAGCAGAAAGTGACGAGGATTTAAAGAACCTCATAATGAGGGTGAAAGAGGAGAGCGGAAAAAATGGGCTGAAGCTCAACATCAAAAAAACTAAGATCATGGCCACTGGTCCCATCACCTCATGGCAAATAGAAGGGGAAGAAATGGAGGTAATGACAGCATTTATTTTCTTGGGCTCCTTGATCACTGCAGATGGTGACTGCAGCAACGAAATTAAAATATGCCTGCTTCTTGGGAGGAAAGCAATGACAAACCTAGGCCGCATCTTAAAGAGCAGAGACATCACTTTGCCGACTAAGGTCCAAATAGTCAATGCTATGGTTTTTCCAGTAGTGATGTATGGGAGTGAGAGCGGGACCATAGAGAAGGCTGATTGCTGCAGAACTGATGTGTTTCAGCTGTAGTGCTGGAGGAGATTCTTGAGAGTTCCCTGGACTGCAAGGAGATCAAACCTATCCATCCTGAAAGAAATCAATCCTGAAAGTTCACTGGAAGGACAGATTTTGAAGCTGAAGCTCCAATACTTTGGCCACCTCATGAGGAGAGAGGACTCCTTGGAAAAGTCCCTGATGTTGGGAAAAATTGAAGGCAAAAGGAAAAGGGGATGGCAGAGAATGAGATGATTGGACAGTGTCATCAATGCAACCAACATGGATTTGACCAATCTCTGGGAAGCAGTGGAAGACAGAAGGGCCTGGTGTGCTCTGGTCCATGGGGTCATGAAGAGTCAGAAATGACTTGACAACTGAACAACAACAGTCCGATTTCTGTGTTAGCTCAAATAGAAGTCATTCAAGAAAATTATAAAATGTTATCTTCCACCCAAACAGTGAGTTTTCTGTGCTCTGAACATCTCCTGAATTCTAGATCACAAGTTCAAACTTGTTTGCATTATAGGAGCACCGTTACCACCAAAGTAGGTGGGGATGATAGAAGTCGCAGTCTAACTCACTCAGAAGGGGGATATTTTGAAACAGTTGGTTCTAGACACAAAACATTCTAGAATCATAGAGCATATGATGGTCTGGAGCTACAGTATACTGTACAAAGCTCACAGGAGGTCCCATGAATGAACCAAATCTTTCTTGTACTGTGCAGGGGTGAAATGGGGTGTATGTTGGCAGCTCCGTGGAGGGGAACAGAACTTGGGCTCTGAGAATCATGATGGCCATTACTGTCACCAGTGAAGCACCCAGGTGAACACGCCTGACTGAGCAACTATGAAGAATAGTAATGATCAAGTGAGCCTCTACCATTATGACAGAGGGCAGAGGGGGAAAGAGGGCACAACATGTTGAGATGCTTCCAGTCCTATGGGGTGGTGGTAGAATCCAATCTGTATTGAAAGCAGGGACAGAGCAGAAGAATGCCTTTGATTGCTTGAATTCCTTCTACCACCAGTAACTGTGCTTTGGTGGTGGTGGTGGTGGGGAATATGGTAAATTTTGTGTCACAGGGTCTTGGAGACTACAGTTATATAGCTACTAACCCCAATATGGTCATACAGTTCCCAAATTAACTTTTCCGTGGCATTCCCTATTGTGAGCACATAATGATGCCACGTGCTGCTGTATGACTCTACTATCATCTCCCACTTCAGCCTATACCTCACAATAGCAAGGAGGTTATTAGATTGTTTCTACTGCTTTCTCTACATAGACGCAAATAGCAAAAAGATAGACATGTTATCACATGGTGAAGCTATAAATATCACCTCATCTCAATTTTCCTTCCAATCTTCACACGAAATACACTGCATGATGTGTCTCAGCTATCATGTGGCATCATTTCTCAAAGTTTCCTGTGTTGATCATGATATAACGGAACTATGCAGAAATCTGCTCTGTTAAGCATAGTGCCACCACAAAATATCTGATGGGGAAATATTTCTCTGCAAATCTGATGTACAGTTCAATCCCAACTTCAAAAAGTACAGTACCAGCAATAATCGGATAAGTCAGAAATATCCTTTCTGCTGGAAGAAATGCCCCTTTGTCTCCTGTTCTTGAAGATCTGTCAGCAGAAGGATCTGCCAATAGAATGTCTGGTTGGTAGGAGCACCCCTAAAAGTGCATAGAGTGCACCTGTGTGCAAGGTCTCTCAAATTGAAATTCAATTTAATAAAATGGATGTCACTGTAGGCTGCACTTAATCACTTTCATTGCCTTTTCTTTCTATACATGTGTCAAGAACTTATATTTTAAACATCTCATTATGCTTGTATTTCTAATTCTTATGTTAATCATTGGATTGGCTTTTTATATATTGTATGTTAATAGTTTTTATTGTTATTTTATTTTCACTTCTTTCTGATTTGAAAATATTTACTCTCATTGCAGAGGTACCCATTCTTGTTAGAACACTTTTCTTGCTGCCTCATTATCATTTTTGTAGTTTTGCTCAATTTCATTTCCCTAGAATGTTAATTTTTCCATGGACTTATTGTCATTCTTTTAAACTTCTCAAGAACTTCCTCTACTGTTTTTGTATCATTTCCTAGGTACATTTCCCAACAGTTCTATAATAGGTTTTGCAACATCTCCCGTAACAATCAGTTTTGTAATGCTGACCACCATCTCCTTACATGACTTTTCAGCAAAACAGCCTTCAAAATCACTTCTTCTCAAATGGGAATCTAAGTAGCAATGGCTCTGAAATGCTAGAATACCGAAAGAGCAAGCAGATGGGCACGAACCGCCAAGCTGATACTGGTTTGTTTTTTGACCAAACAGATGTTTGGTGCTTCTGAGCCTCACCTCCTTTGGCAGGCACTCATTCAGAGGCAGTACCTGGAAGGGGGCTGGGGAAGGGAAGCACTGAAAAATAGAGATGGGCACAAAGTAAAGTAAAAATGAAGATATTTCATTATGAACAAAACGACAAAACAGTGTCTCATTTTTCATCGTCTGTGAACAATGACGGTTACTTCACGTCCTTCCTCATTCCGAGATTGTGTTTGTTTTGTGATAATGTTGTTCGTGCTCACGTGGTCTTGTCCCGGTTCTATCCCTGTTTCCGTTTACCCACAGACATGATTGATGGTATTGTGACAACTGTTACTTCATGTCCTTGGTTCATGACAATAACTAAATTTTCCTGGTTTCGTTTACCCTTTTTTTTTTGTCCCGAGCTTCCATTTTTCGATATTTTGAATCTCCGCAACTTTGCCTTTCATGCGTTAAGTGGCAAAACTCCTGGTTTCATGCCTTCTTCCCTCTCTGTGATGCATTATTTATGCCATTGGGATTGTACTGGAGAATGCAACTTCGCACTCCTGCCACTAGATGGAGAATGTGTGCATTGCGTGACAAGCGTTACTTCACGGGCACTTGTCTCGGAATAAGAACCAAGACAAGACAATTCCCAAGGCCAGGGAGCAGTATGTCTCATCATGCTCTGTTCCCAGTTCAGGGGGCATGGTCGGGATGAACGCCCGCCATCACGCAATGGACGTGGAGTAACCATTTTTCGTACCAGTCCCAAGCGGGACATTGAAACGTGATGAGAGGGACGTGAAGTAACTGTCAATGTGAGCAAGCTTCTTCTCCTTACCAATATTTCATTGTGATACATACTGTAGGTGCAAAGGATTGATGGATGTGTTTAGAATAAATCACATTCTCAGTTCACTGATGAAATCCAACAAGACTGGCTGATGTCTTCACATAAACTGAGCATGATTCTTCAAATGCGATTCAGAATTCTATCCAAAGCAGATATCCAAAGCCTCCTAGTCAATTAATCAATATGGAATGGATTTTTTGGGGAGGGGGGACAATAAGAAGGCTAACATTGCTGCTGTCTACCTTTGCTGAGGGTCTCATCTTCTAGTATCATGACTGTTAGCTATTTGTCACTGTACATGGAGTTTCTGGGCAGGGATACCGGCAGGGATTTTGAAGTTGAAGCTCCAGTACTTTGGCCACCTCATGAGGAGAGGGGACTCCTTGGAAAAGTCCCTGATGTTGGGAAAGATTGAAGGGAAAAGGAAAAGGGGATGGCAGAGGCTGGGATGGTTGAGCAGTGTCATCAATGCAGCCAACATTGACTTGACCAGTTTCCGGGAGGCAGTGGAAGACAGGAGGGCCTGGCGTGCTCTGGTCCATGGGATCACAAGTCCAACATGACTTAAAAACTGAGCAGAACAAAACCTTTGCTGAATGCTCTTCATACTAAAACAGGAGGCAGAACATGTTCCAATTATAAAGTTGCAAAGGTAGGAAGGGACTTGGGGTTGAATGCAGTCTTTATAGCACTCTGGATTCCAAGCCAAATGCCACATGTTATTTATTTATTTATTTTTGTGCTAGGCACATCTTTCTTTCTGACATCTAAAGAGGAAGGGTAGACTTTTATGTTTCACAACACATGCTAATACACATGAGAAGTATTAAACCCTTCCCTCTCCTTCTAACTATGTGCCATCCAATCAATCTCTTTCAATCTCCTCATTTCTCAACTACCACAGATGAGGTGAGACCACAAGAGAGAGAAGCACAGCTAGTGGTGGAAGACAGGGATGTAAGGGAGGAGCCAATGATTGCAGAGCTGTTTCTTCTGGAAAAGATTTGGAGCTTCCCAATCCATGCGGTAAATGTATAAAAGTGCCTGGATGTCATTTAGAGACTGAGTTGCATTGATCATTCCATGGGTGCCTTCTATGTGATGCTGATTCTGATTTGGATGAATGCCTCGCCTTTTGGGAAGTGGGGAAGAAGCCGTCAGAACTGCTTGTGACGGTTCTTCCTTGCAGCCACATTAAAACTGTGTCAGAACAAGGGAACGCATTGACCTGGGAGAACTTTTCTGGCTCAGATGCCCAGTAGAATAATTTCCTTTTCATTTTCAGATGGAACCGAGCCATTCCTGCTTATCATGATGAGCAGGAAGGATCGGAAATTGCGAAATTACTTCCAAATTATGACTCTTACTGTTATTACAGAGAATCAGAAAGTTCTTTCTTCACCCTGTAAATCTGCAGTGTCACTACTGCATCTCTGCCAGGACGTCACGGATGAAAGCAGAGACACTCCTATCAACTTACAATATGATGGTCACTGTACATGTCCCTTAGTTTGAAGGACTGGGGTGTGATGCCACTCCTGCCAAGAACTTTACATCTAAGAAAAAACATCTGGCAAACCACAACTTTTGCCATGTCTGAACTCTTGGTACTTGCTTTGAAACAGTGGATACTGTCCATGAAAGCTTGCAGTTTTTTTATTATTTATTTTATTTTATTTTATTTTATTTTATTTTATTTTTACAGCTTATATGCTGACCTCTACCCAAAAGTCTCTGCCCACTACTCAAATAATTAAAACAGTAAAACATCACATATAAATAAATAATTAAAACAATGATAAAAACCTTACACTAACATCATTACACTAAAATTGCCATCAAAGGACCTACAGTTTATATTGTATCAATTAAAAAACTTCTGGAACAGGAAGGTTTTTACCTGGCGCCAAAATGTCATCAATGTTGGCGCCAGGTGGATCTCACTTGGGAGGGCATTCCATAGCTTGAGGGCAGCTGCTGAGAAGGCCCTATGTCTGCAAGCCATCCCTCTCACCTCCTTGATGGATGGCTCTTTCAAGAGGGCCCCCTGTGTCAATCTTAATTGCCGGGTAGGTTCATATGGAAGGAGGCGGTCCTTCAGGTATCTAGGTCCTAAGCCATTTAAGGCTTTATATGTCAAAACAAGCACTTTGAATTTGGCTCGGACAGCAACTGGTAACCAATGAAGGTTACGCAGAATCGGCGTGATGTGATCCCTGGCGGCCCCACCACTCACCAGCCGCGTCGCACGATTCTGAACCAGTTGCAATCGCCGGACTGTCTTCAAAGGCAGCCCCATGTAGAGCGCATTGCAGTAATCGATACGGGATATTACCAGAGCATGCGTAACTGTCATGAGGCTCTGCTCGTCTAGGTAGGGGCGGAGCTGGTATATTTTCCGCAGCTGAAGGAAGGCACCCCTGGCCACCGAGTCCACCTGGGCTTCCAGAGTTAGACCGGAGTCCAGGAGCACCCCCAAGCTGGGAATCCTGTCCCTTAGGGGGAGTGTAACCCCATCCAAGACAGGAAGATGGCCCTCTAACCTGTCCTATAGTGGCCTATAAAGTTATCACCTGCAGCCTAGTCTTGCATTTATACTTTGCAACAGGCACATAGCTCCCCTCTTTTATTTGAAAGAAAAAAGATGTAGAGGTAAATAAAAATAAGTAATTTTCTTTAGAGACTCTTTAAAAAAAGTTCAGTAGAAATATTCTTAGACTAGTTATCTTGTATATCACTACAGACCATTGCAATAACAGCAGATAATAAAATAAGGGAAAGAGGTCAAAGCAGACTTCTTTATAAAAATGACACATACATTCCTTGTAGCCATAACAAACATGGCCACCATGTGACTAACAAAGGCTAATCATCACACAGGAACTCTACTATAACATCCTGATTCCTGAGACAAATTACTAACACACTGAGTAATGATATGTGAAGAGAATTTCCCCTTTATTGTACCTAGAAAAGAAAAGAAAAGCAAGAAATGTGGAATGTTCTCAACTTGACAATAAAGCCAAATCTGTTTGAAGAGTCGGGGAAACCAGATAGGTGTTTTCTCATGCTGCTGGAAGGCAAACCTCAAGATGTTTCATTGTCCTGTTGATGCACACCTTATTCTGACGTAACAGCAATGAAATTTAGTGAAGAAGTGATGGTTTTCCATGCATTAAAAGTTCTGGCATGGTTCTAAATTACAAAGAAAGGAGTTTATTTATTTAATATACTGCCTTTCTCCCCAAAAGGACCCAAGGTGGCTGTCTCCCATTCTTTTATGAATGTGCATCTATCACTCATGGAATGCTGAAAGGCAATGATGTAATTTATTCTGCAACATCTCCCGCTCCCTCAAGGATGCGATGGACATGCTTATTATGATTGGATATCCCTGCAGAATTCCCTTTGTGTTTCTAGTGCCCACTAGAGCTGAAACAGAAGCCAGGGGACTGTGCAAAGTAATTTGCAAGCAACAAGGGAGAAGGCACGTGAGCATAAGGGAAATCCTACAATTCAAGAGACTGTGGGCTTGACTACATGGATGAGTTGGAGTGGGCTGGAGTGGCTAAAGGGAGTTGCAAGGAAGTCCAGTATTCCATCTGGTTCAATCCTCACATTGAGAAGGTATGCAGACTGCAAGCCACCTTATTTCAACTCTCTTTTTTTTAAATTGTTATTACTATTATAAATAAAAAGAAAACCATATATGAAAAATCACCTCATCACCCATCTTGATAACAAATATAAATATAAATCCAGTCTACTGTGGGTCAAAGTCTATTAGCAGTTTCTTTCTCATAGAAAACATAGAGTTCTCCAGCATTCTCTTGCCTTCTGTGAGTCTTTCTCTTTGAGCATTTCTGACAAAATGTCCATTTCTGCTGTTTCCAAATATCTGTCCAAAAGCTCCTGTCATTCCGGTAATTCCTTTGTTTTCCAGTATTTTGTCAACAAAATCCTAGTTATGGTTGTTAACATATAAGTTAATAAATGTTTCTTGTCATGGTCTTTGATTTACGGCATAATATTTAAGAAAAATATTTCTGGCTTGAATGGTATCATACAACACAGTATTTTCTGTAACATCTCATGTACTCTTTTCCAGTAGTTTTTAATCACCACACATGTCTACCACAGACGATAGAAGGTCCCTTCTTGTCCTTGCACTTCCAACATCTATCAGATCCATTTCCAAACATTTTCTCTAATTATTGTGGTGTTATATACCACCTATAGAACATTTTATATACATTTTCTTTCAAACTTGTCACTTTAATATACTTAATATTACTTTCCCATAATTGTTTCCAGTAATCTATCTCAATATTATGTCCTATATTCTGAGTATTTCAACTCCCTTTTAAAGGCGTTAACTACAGTATGTGTATTACAAACTTGGTTTCATGATATTGCCTTCACAAAACCAAACTAAAACCAAAACCAAAAACAATGGTTTCATTCCTAGAGATCATACATGCTGGAAACAGACCAAAAGAGAGAGATCCTACATGCACCAACATGTAGAACCCCCTGTCAGGAACCAGAAAGGTGTGGGTAGGACTGCTTTGGAACTGATCTGATTTGTTCCAGCAGGATAAATGTCCATGTAGTTAGCCTCCATAACAAGTAGAAAGAGCACTGTCTGATTTGTCTCAGTTATACTCAGGCATGCATTCCCTTTCAAATAAAGAGAGGGCACCATCTAAACACTTCAGCCCACAAAACCTGTGCAAATAGGAAACTGAGACAAGTTTGAAAATCATTTGCCCTAAAATAATTCTTTATAATGTTGAGAAATCAAGCTAAGAAACTTGCTTATGATTCCTCTTCACTTGCATCCTGATCAAAGACAAGAATTAAAGACTGCACTTTGGAGTGCAGTGCCCTGAGAAGCCTTGTTAGCTTCCACTATCGTCTTTCTGTCATCAGGCCAGGACCTTCCTCTTCAGGTGAACTTATGTGTAAGCAATATGTGTGGGTCTAGAGCAGCCATTCTCAACCTTCTTTTTGGCCATGGCCATAAACACAAAAAGAAAGAAATACTGTTCAGGTTGAATCAGAATTCTAAACGCCACATAAGGAACCATATAAGGTGGTGAATGAAGAATTGTTTCCAGTCTGTGGCCCCCTTCAAATGTTCCAGCCCTCCCGGGTCAAGAACAGCTGCTCTTAGGAACAGAGATCACATTACATCCCCATTAAAACAGCTCCACTGGCTGCCAATCAGCTATCTGGCACAATTCAAGGTGCTGCTGATCTTGACCTACCTGAGTCCTAGCTACCTCAAGGATCTGTTCTCAGAGTATGAACCGACTTGGGTGTTAAGATGATTGGGAGAGACCCTTCTCTCCATCTCACCACCCTCACAGATATGTCTCATGGAAACCCATGAAAGGGCCTTCTCAATTGCTGCACCCAGACTTTGGAACTCCCTCCCACTAGGCCAGGACTGCCTCATCTCTGTTGTCCTTCCGGAATCAGGCAAAGACCTTTCTCTTCAGGCAAGCATTCCCTGAATGATGGACTACCATTATGTGTTTTTAATATGAATCTATAGGTTCACATAGACTTTGTGTTTATAACTACTTATAGCCTTATAGGTTTAATGTAATGTTGTCTATTAATGCTATAAGATGTCCCTCAATTGAAAAGTTATTGAACAGGTTGTGAGCTTCCTTGGGTCCTCTGTGAGGAGAAAGGCAACAGCTAATGTAATGTAATGTGAATTATAAGAGATTAGCCTCTACAAAATGCAAGGGTTCCTATAAACAAATCTATAAGATACACTTTCCCTCTTAAAAGTAAGGGGAAATGTCTGTGCATCTTACAGAATGAATGCGGTAGTCCCCACTACATATGTATCACACATTTTCATTTAGAAAGAAGTTACCTGCACGGAGCCTCTCCCGTCTCCTGCTGCAGCTGGGATTCCCCAGTCCCAATCACCTCCTTTGCAAAGAGGCTTCCTCCAGGGAGCCTCTCCCCACCTCTTTCCTTCTGCAGCAAGTATTCCCCAGGCAAAAATCACCTAGTTTGCAAGGAGGTCTCCTCCAGGGAGCCTCTGCCCTCCCCTTTTGCAGCCAGGATTCCCCTACCATGAAATGTTAGGCTAAACATTTTTTCTTGTTTTCCTCCTCTAAAAACTAGGTGCGGCTTATGGTCCGGTGTGTCTTATAGAGCGAAAAATATGGTATTTTCTTGCTGTATCTTCTTGACTATAGTGAGTAGACATGGGCACGACTCGGCGAAATTTTCGTTTCCGTTTCCGTTTGTCGTTTCCGTTACGTAGCGAAATGACAAACGAAAATTGAGCTGGAAATTGAACGAAACGAAACGACCCATGAAAATTGTGGTCGTTAGTTTCGTTTCCATTACTGGCGGCACACAATGAAATGAGCTGTTTTTTAAATGTTAAAAAACACCCTGGACATCCATAAAAATGCAGCGATAATTATTTATACTGTCTGATAATACCTACCAGGGGGGTGGGGGGTCCTTAAAACGTGCATTTATGTCTTTTCTCAGATCGCTGTATTTTTTTTTCCTTTAAGGGGAGTTGGGGACATTGACCCAAAATGGCTCCCAGATGCCTAATATTGATTTCTTGGGTATTAAAACGCCCTGGACATCCATTAAAATGCAGCAATAATGCGAGAATTATTTGAAATTATTACCTACCAGGGGGTTGGGGTCCTTAAAACGTTTGGTTTTGTCTCCTCCCATCGCGATAAGGATGACAAAATGGATGTCGCCAGCCACTCCAGCCACAACATGGAGGCAAGCCATGTGATGGGATCATGTAAATTCTTGGAAAACCAATAGCATGCCCAGGTTGCAGACTGGGCAGGTCTGGCGGCCACAGAGGGCATAAAAAGCTCTGGCAGCCCCTGGAAATGCTTTAAAATCACGCAAAAAGCGGGTAGAAACGACAAACGAAAAAACAAAAAAACAAAAAACAAAATGACAAATTTTGAAACATTTCGCGACAAACGGAAACGACCCAAAACGGACCCGTCCCGAAAAACGACAATTCGGGGAAAAAAATTTACTGGTCATGCCCATCTCTAATAGTGAGTCCAAATTGCATTTGTTCAAACCAGCAGTGGTTTGCAATGGCATATTTGTTGTGTAGTCACCGATAAAAGGAGAGAACCGGTGCATCCCCAACCTAGACCAAATGAGGTGACAAATGCCTACCTAGTCTCATAAAGAGATTAACAAGATAAAATTGAGTCTGCCTATAGGCAAAAATGATGAAACAGAGGCAACTGTGCTTCTAGGGTATCGTGAGTAAAGAAGGCTAACGGAAAAATACAATCATTCAAGGAAAAGTTCACAGAAGCAGGAAAATAAGAAAGCCAAATATGAAATAGACTTTCTCAAAAAAGAAAGTCTCTACCTTGAGTTTGCAAGAGCTGAGCAGATGGATAATTTTGGGGATCAATCATCCATTAGGTACCCACAAATTTGAGATAAATAGGTGGCACACACAGTAAAAACCATACCCTAAAAGACCACAAGATACATGTAAATTGAGAATAAAGTTAGAGACCAACAATTTTATTTAATTAGTTCTTGCGTGTTTAAAATACAACTTTTGAAAGGAAGGAAGGGAGGAAGGAAGGAAGAAAGAAAGAAAGAAAGAGAGCAGATTTATTTTCAATATATAAAGCTTTTACAGAGCTGTATTTCCCATAACAGTTCAGTCCTCTTGGCTGATTAACTCCCATGTGGTTCACATATGGATTCCTTTGCCTTACAGGCTTCCAGCTTGCTTGCCTGCCTCCTAGTTCTTGCCCCTCCCGCTGCATGGGATGTATCATCCTGCCTCTACACTGTTTTCATTTCCAGCACTTGATCACAGTTCCTGTCACAATCAATTCAGTCCACAGAATTTGATTTCCTTTTTTATGATTCATTTTACTCCGGCATCGGCTGTAGACTTTGAGTCCTCAACACCCATTTTCCTTTGCCATCTGCCAGGTTTTTTACACTTTATCTGCCTCTCTTCCCAACATTCTAATCTCATTATTAATGATTTCCGAGAGCAACTATCTAAATAGAAAGAAACTTTCTCCCACATGCTATTTGTCCATAGCACACTATCATTATTACATTATTTTATTGTTCATTTATTTACAATATTTTACCACTCCATGCTCCTCAAAAAGGACCCAAGGTACTTTACATCATTAAAAGACAATATATAAAGCTTAAGACAGTAAGTATACAAATGCTAAAAAGAATCAAGCAAATTCCACACTGAAAGATAGTAAACAAAAGCAATATGAGAAACATGCCAAAGCAGTAAGGAGAGACTGATGATCTATCCAAAAGTCTTTCAATGTCAACTTATCTGTTTCATTGCATCATGGTATTCCCCTTTTATATTATATTATTTCATTTTTTCACTAAACAGTGTTCTGCTTATATACCACCCCCATAGCGCTTAAAGCACTCTCTGGGCTGTTTACAATTTTGTTATGCAGGGTACAAATTGCCACCCCACCTCCACCCCAGTGAGCTGGGTACTCATTTTACCAACCTTGAAGGATGAGTCAACCATGAGCTGGTTACCTGGGTTTGAACCCCAGGTGGTGAGCTCAGTTTTAGCTGCAGTACAGCAGTTTAGCCATGAAGCTCTTATAGCAGCTTATTGGGTGTGTGAGATTTTCCTTCTGATCACCATCTTCGTTACTGACATTGACGGGAATTACTGTGCCAAGGGAGCAAGTTTTTCTGCTCCCCTTGCAGAGATCTCTTTACTTTGTGGTCAATGTGTGAATACCCCTGCTGCTTTCTTTAAATGAATGAATGAATGAATGAATGAATGAATGAATGAATGAATGAATGAAATGCCTGTTATCTGATATAGTGGATAAAAGAGGACTTGAAATGTCCTGCATTGAATTGTAAAAAGAGAGCATTGTATTTTCAAACTCTTCTCTTTACAGTACTTTGCTAGTCTCCATTTTAGTGCCAAAATATAATCTAAATGAATTTTAAATCTTAGAATGAACAGATTTGCATATCTAAACTCAATTGATTGAGGACAAAAAAAACCCTGTGGATTGGAACCAGAGAAATTTAGGAAGAATGCAAAAAGACAATTCCTGTAGTAAAAAGAAAAGAAAAACCTAGATGGATGACAGAAGAAACACTTAAAACAGAAAAGGAGAATCAAAAGTAAAAGGTGACAGAAATAGGGTTAAAACCCTCAATGCAATTTTCAGCAACTTTCATAGAGATACAGAGTACTACTACAAAAAACATTGCAAAGGAACAAGGGGAAACAAGATATATTTTCCAGAAAATCCAAGGAATGAAAGACTAGGCCCCCGGTCTCACTACGTTATCTGCGCATCTTAAATTGATGCGTACTAATTTTTGGGGCGGTCACGTGACATTTGATGCGCAGTTAGCACCCCGATGACAGGGGAGTATGGAATACATCTGAATTAAAGATGGGCATGAACCTAACAACTAACCAAGAAGTTCGTAAAAATTGTTAATTTTTTGTTTCAGGTCGGTTCCGAGTTTGCCCAGACTGAAGAACCTGAACTTTCCTGAACTAACAGACTTTTCAAGAGAGTTGAAGAACCTTCTGATTCTTTAGCCCATCCCCACCCCGAGTCTGTCCCTCATGGCTGTCTTTAAAATAAAATGGGCTGCCTCAGCTGAGAAGAGGGCTCAGTTGAGGGAAGATAGCCTTTTTAAAAAGAGGTAACCAGCCAAAAACCCTTTGGGTTGCTTCTCAAAATGAAGAAAGAAAGAAAGAAAGAAAGAAAGAAAGAAAGAAAGAAAGAAAAAGAAACTCAGGCGAGAGGCAGGCTCACTTGAGACAGCTGTCTCCCTACCCCCATTCAGCCCAGAAGGCTCCTGAATGTGTCCCTGTGCACATGTGCCTGTCTCTCAGCTGATACATGGGCAGATGCCCAGAGTCAGAAGACCAGAAAGGAAGCTGGTCTACTTTCTCCATAAATGTCAGCAACAGTGGCAGGACAAGGTAGGGACGTGACAGGGGAAATGGGAAGGGGAAGTGGAAAGGGTGCAGTTTGCAGATGAACCAATACTGTACATGGTTTGTCAAGGAAATGGTTGATGGTTCATGGACTTCAACAAGCCATGAACCAGGACGAACAACAATTTTCCTGATTGGTGCCCATCTCTAATTCCATTTCCCAAGAGGAGTGCAGCAGCTATGGCACCATTGCTTTAATTTCTCATGCAAGCAAAGTGATGCTCATATGATTGCAAGACAAGTGTTCACCTTATGTGAAGTGAGAAATGATTAATGTTCGAGCATATTACAAATATCTGCTGGCTACTGGTGCACACCAAAGATTTTTAGAAGATCAGGCTTTGCTTTATAGACTATGCAGTGAACCTTTGGCACTCCAGATGTTTTTGATGAAAACCACCACAGTCTTTTGTCATTGGCAATCTAGGCTTGGGATTTTGGGAGTTGTGGTCCAAAACATCTGGAGTGCCGAAGGTTCACACTGGACTATAACAAAGCATTTGCCTGTGTGGCTCATGAGGTGTTCTGAAGAAAATGGGTGTGCTCAGGGGTGGACTTAATGATTCATAAGGTCCTTTCCAGCTTTGCAGTTCTAAAAGTATTGTTATTAGAGATGGGCACGACTTAGCGCAATTTTCGTTTTCGTTTTCGTTTTTCATTTTTGTTACTTAACGAAACGAAAAACGAAAACCGGTTCAAAAATGGAACGAAAACGGAAACGAAACGACTAATTTTGAGCCAGTTTTTGTTTTTCGTTACTGGAAAAGCACTCAATGGAGCTAAATGGGGAGAAATGAAAAATTTTTCGTTTTCGTTTTTGTTACGGAACGAAAACGAAAACGAAAACGAAAAATTTTGAAAATTAGCTCGTGAAACGGAACCGAAACGAAACAGACCCCCTAGCCGAAAACGAAAACGAAAACGAAAACGAAACGTGCCCCTAGCCGAAAACGAAAACGAAAACGAAAAAATTTTCTGAGTCGTGCCCATCTCTAATTGTTATTATCATCCTATTATTATCATTATTCAACATTAGGGCAATCACATCTTTGGAAAATCTTATTACATGTGCTGGTCAAGCATTCTTTCTTTGTCTTTGTCTTTCTTTTCTTTGTGTGTGTGTGGGG